>CM072087.1:26995688-28195688 GCA_036850905.1 Luffa acutangula | reverse complement strand
CTGTTGGGTTTTATGCCCTAAAACTCGTAGATAGTAAATGTATATTTGACCGAACATTAATAAAGTGATGTATTATTCAATGTTTGTATTATATCTTGTCTTATTAACCCTAATCCAATAAACTAAAAATCCAAGGCTAATAGAATGAGGCTTGAAGTAGTATGTAGGGACATACGGGGATCAATGTTCAAGTTTTAGCCTAAAGGGTCTGTAGTATAGGGATAAGGCTGGGTACCTTATCCTGGTGACACCATGGATACGGCCCGCTTTGTATATTGATACAAACATAGTGATCCAACGTGTTCATGTGGTTGACATGCGAGTGGGGGTATCCTGTGCAATGAGTTTGAACAAAGACCGGACCGCGAAATAGTTAACCACTAACTATAACACCGTTAGTTAGCTTGGTTTCTATTTCACTAGGATGACCTAGGCAACTTGGCCTTAATCCTGAGTGGATTATGAACTCCTGTCCATGAGGGATTGTCCTTTGATTTGTACGGGTGAGAGTGGCCTGTTCGCCGACTCAATAAGCCTACCATTTTGGGGACAAGACTGAATGGGGAGCTGGGAACGTAGTCTTACAAGATGGAATTCACTCCTTCCCAATATTAGGGTAAGTAGAGGTGTGTTCCCTTAAGTGGTGTCTCCGGGTCTTGAACAATGGGCCCTACCCTCTTTATGGCACGAGAGGGATTTTTGTTTGCTGGTTGGACCACAAACAGGTTGTTCATTAGAGGAACACTGGTACTTAAGGACCAAGAGGTAGCCCATGGGTAAAACGGTAATTTGACCTAGCTGGGGTACGAACACACGTGAAAGGCTAACCTGTTGTTGACGGTCGATATCCGCGGACACAGAAATATATCTGCAGTGAGAAGAGTGCAGCTGTGGTTCTTTAGTGGAGTGAACCACAGTTAACGAATATTGATTAACTTGGTTAATGAGTTTAGCCAACTAATCTCATATCGTTGGAGCTTCGGATCTGTAGGTCCATTAGGTCCCACCGGTAGCTCACTAGGGGCGTTGAGGTAAAATTCTAAGGGAGTATTGAATATTCGAAGGTGTTCGAATATTAAACTTAAATATGAATTTGATTCATATTAAAACTATAGGTTATAATTAATGCACATTAGATGTACATTCATCTATAGTTTATTTGGAGAGAGTTATAATTAAATATGAGATATTTAATTATAATATTAATTAATATATTAATTAGTTATTATATTAATTGATAATTAGTTTTAATAACTTTAATTAAATTTGATTTAATTAGATTTTATTAAAACTATGGGTTAAGTGGTAGTGTTTGTATAAATATGATTTATATGAATATAAATTAAATTAATTATTAATTTGATTAATTAATAATTTAATAACTTATCAGTATAACTGATAAGATAAGGTCAGCCCACTAACCTAGGGTGTTGCGTGATGATGAGTTTTTTTAGGAAGGAGTTACTCCATTAGTTGGATAACTCCCTCACCGTTCATTGATAGAGGTTGAGTTGTTCTCTGTGAAAAAAATAATCACGCTTTCTCTCTCAATTTTACTCTCCAGAACTATCTGCAGAATTCTCCCAAGCCTTAGAATTCTTGGTTCCCACAAGCTGCCCAATACTAATCCCAAAGAGAATACCGGTGAAACTCTTTTAGTAGTGTTCGTGACTCTTTTTCCAGCAAAGAGTAGGTGATTTTGTTGCTGTATTTTCAAGTTTATCAAAGTTTTTTGGCGAAGCAATTCAAGAAATCTTCAAGGGTAAGTCATTCTTGAATTCTAGGATCATTAGGATCCACTTCTAGATTGGGATCTAGAGTTTTTTCTTGTATATTAGCATGTTTTATAATTAAAATTCAGTACTTTTTATTTAATTATACTGCTGTAATTTTGTTTGCCAAACGTATTGGTATTTTAATCCGAATTAAAAACTGAGTTAAGGTTTCTGTAAGTTTCCGCTGCAAAAAAGGGCTTTTATCCCTTCAATTGGTATCAGAGCCTTCTCTGTATTTTAATTTGTGAATTAAAATTTGCGTTGGTTTTTGGTGGGATTTAATTGCATTATGAATGTTAATTTGCTATGAACTGGAGATTAATTGGCCTTAGATTTACAATTTTTTTTTATGCGACCAAATGTAAAGGCCCCTGCGTTTTTGGGCAATTAAATTGTAAATCGAGTCTCTGTAAGTCCAAGTCTTGTTTAGGCTGTAGAACGGTGAAGATCGGGACCAAAATTGGCCAAAATCGGCGGAAAACGGCGAAGAATTGCGGCTGGAACAGTGCAGGTTTTTCCAGAAAATTCGAAAAAAAAAAAAAACGAAAAATCGGACGAATTCACACGTGCAGACGAGGGCTGACGTCATCATGGAGGATGCTGACGTCATGAGGCGCGGTCCAGGGAGCGGTCCAGTTTGCGTCGCCCGGTTCTTCGGATAGGCGCGGTTCGTTGTTTGGTTCGCCGGTTTGTTGACTTTCCTGTCCGGTTTGTTGACTGGTCCGCCTGGTTCGTTGACTGGTCCGCCTGGTTCGTTGACTGGGCGGTTTTTGACGCCGGTTTCGTGGTTTTTCGGTCCGGTTCGAGCGGTTTTGAGTTGGTTCGAGCGGTTTTGGCAATTTTAAAGCAATTTTGATCCGGTTCGGGGCTGCAGAAGGCTGTAATAGGATAGAATTTTGCTTTATTATTGTAATTTAGCTTTAATTTTGTCCTAGAGGCCAATTAATCGTTTCATATGCTATTTTATATGCTTTATGGATGTCATATAAAATTAGAAATCCCACCTTAGGTTATAAAGCATGCTCATGCATTTTTGTATGTTATAATTAGATTATAATATATGATTGAAATGCATGGTTTGATTTTCATGAGTTATTAATATATAGTTGAGTTATATTAAATTCATGAAAATGGAAAAGTATGATGCATGCAATTAAATAGTTTTAATGTAAGAGTTATATTAAAACTAATTTGTTTGCAGCAAGCTAAGTTGATTTCCCATTTTTTGGCCATAATAAAATTGTTTATTATTTAAATGGAAATCAAATTGCATTGAGCATGATACATCCATAGGTTAATATAAGGGTTATATTAATTATCATGCAATGCAAAGTACTATAGTTTGAATTTCATTAACTTGAATATGATTGTTAATTGTTTTAAAACTATAGTATGCATGATTGTAGGGCTAATCATTAAAATTTTGAAATAGTTTAAAATTTTATGATTAGAAACCGTCAATCTATAATCAAGATATGCATGTTCACATAGGATCTTAGGTTAAAATTGAATTAATTTTAATGGGTTAAAATTAATTAGACCTAAGATCACTTTCTAATAGGATTAGAATATCTTACTTAGTTTTAAAATAGTTTTAATGAACTAAGTAGGACGAACATTCCTGAGATTATAAGGGAACTCTACTAGTGAAGTTTTGTCTAAGGATTGGAGGTATTTAAGTTGACGGTAAACGGAACACCTCCTACCTGGGAACTGATCTGGAACACCGGAGTTGAATTAATCTCAGGTTAATGTTAGAATAATGTCGCTAGGTTAATTAAATTGGTTTAATACACCTAGACGTTAGGTCTTGTTATAATAGTTATAATAGGACTAGACTTAGATAAATGACTTAGCCGGATTTATCTAGGTTTAATCAAACCCTAAAATTTATAATAGGTTACTTTAGTGGGAGGAAAATCACAAAACTTAATTTAAATTGAGTTTTGCTCCTACGTCCCCGTGACGTTCACACCGTGAGATCCATGCTCGGCTTCGTGTCGTCGTAGAGCAGCCTCCCTTCGGAGAGTGTTTGCATGGGTCAATACCAAGGTGAATGGGGAAAGTGACTATAGTAAGTGGGAGCGGGGCACGTGTCAACGTATCCTTCGGTCTCCACCCCTAGGTCACAACGTGAGATTCCTATGATCCGCCTGCGTGTTGCCCTGGAGCAACCACCCCTTCGGAGGGCCTGATCATAGGATTCGGAACACCGTGAACTCCTGAATAGGATAGGGTCGCTTAGGCTAATTACCAACAGTTGTCTTTCCTAACGGTAGCCTGGTTGTGCGTGCCTCTGAGATCTGAAAGTGGGAGGGTTACACTTACGGGGAGGAGTTAATTTGTTAACAAATCCTTGACCGAACAACGGTGGTTAATATCTAATGGAATATGAGTTATTCTGGTATTAGAAATTGACTGAGAAGAGTCTCATTTTAGAGGAGGAACAACTGATCACCCTTCGGTGGCTGTTCTTCTAAACCTCTAAAGCATCGTTGCGAAACACAATCATAGTTTTATTAGGGTTCTTTGATTGTTTGTTTGCAAAATTGATTGGATGTATGCAATTGTTTGTATTGCTTGTGTCATGGGTTAAGGCAAAGATAACTAATACGGTCACTTGTTTGTTTTTTCAGCAATGTCTTCCTCTATAATTTCCCTGCTTAAAAATGAACAACTTACCGGCGAAAACTTTCCACAATGGAAATCTAATCTTAACACTATACTCGTGGTAGAAGATCTTAGGTTCGTCTTAACGGAGGAATGTCCTCCTGTTCCCCCTCGCACTGCCGCTCAGGCAGTTAAGGACGTCTATGAACTCTGGACTAAGGCCAACGAGAAGGTCAAAGTCTACATACTGGTCAGCTTATCTGAAGTATTGGCCAAGCTGTTATGAAAACGTGGTAACTGCCAGGGAGATTATGAATTCCCTGCAGGAGATGTTTGGACTTCCGTCCTACCAGCTCCACCACGACGCCTTGAAGAACGTCTTCAATGCCAAGATGCCGGAAGGTCAATCTGTTCGGGAACACGTCCTGGACATGATTAACCAATTCAACATAGCTGAGGCAAATGGCGGGGTTGTCTGCGAGCGCAGTCAGGTTGCGTTCATCCTTCACTCGCTCCCGGCGAGCTATCTGTCTTTCAGGACGAACGCGAGCATGAATAAGATTCAGTTCAACCTGACTACTCTCCTCTCGGAGTTACAGATTTATGAGTCCTTGCAAAAGAGCAAGGGCAAAAATGTGGTTAAAGGAGAGGCCAACGTGGCCCATTCCAAGAAGAAGTTCCTGAAGGGTTCATCCTCAGGGACTAAATCTGTACCCCAGGCTTCTTCATCGAAGCAGATCCAAAAGAGGAAGGGAGACAAGGGGAAGGCTCCGACACAGGCTGTGCAAGGAAAAGGGAAGGCCAAGGTCGTGGCCGACAAAGGCAGATGCTTCCACTGTAATGCAGATGGTCACTGGAAGCGCAACTGTCCCCGCTACCTTGCTGAGAAGAGAAGAGAAAAAGAAGGTAAATTCGATTTACTTGTATTAGAGACTTGTCTCGTTGAACATGATGAGTTTGCCTGGATACTGGATTCGGGAGCCACTAATCATGTTTGTTCTTCTTTTCAGGAAAATAATTTCCAGCAGCTGGCAGAGGGTGAAATGACGCTCAAGGTCGGAACAGGAGATGTCGTTTCAGCTCGTGCAGTGGGAGCTGCAAAATTATTCTTTAGAAATAGGTTTTTAATTTTAGAGAACTTGTACTTGGTTCCTAGAATTAAAAGGAACCTTATTTCTGTTTCAGCTTTGTTAGAACAATGTTATTCAGTTTCCTTCTTGCTTAATGAAGCTTTAATTTCAAAGAATGGAGTTTACATTTGTTTAGCTAAGCGTGAGAATAATTTATTTGTGTTAAGACCAAATGATGCTAAGGCTATTTTAAGTCATGAAATGTTTAAAACGGCCGAAACGCAAAACAAAAGGCAAAAAGTTTCTCCTTTAAGTAACAACACGTATCTTTGGCATCTTCGTCTTGGTCATATTAACATCGATCGGATCGATCGTTTGGTTAAAAATGGACTTCTAAGTGACATAGAAGATACATCTTTACCACCCTGTGAATCGTGTCTCGAGGGTAAAATGACCAAGCGGCCTTTTACTGGAAAAGGTTATAGGGCCAAACAACCACTTGAACTAATACATTCAGATCTTTGTGGTCCAATGAATGTAAAGGCTCGAGGCGGTTATGAATATTTCATCTCTTTCATAGATGATTATTCTCGATACGGTTACTTGTACCTGATGGGCCATAAGTCTGAAGCTCTTGAAAAGTTCAAAGAGTTTAAGGCTGAGGTGGAAAACCTATTAGGTAAAACGATTATAACACTTCGATCAGATCGAGGTGGAGAGTATTTAGATCAGAGATTCCAGGACTATATGATAGAACATGGAATTCAATCACAACTCTCAGCACCTGGTACACCTCAGCAGAATGGTGTATCAGAAAGGAGAAATAGAACCTTGTTAGACATGGTTCGATCTATGATGAGCTATGCTCAGTTGCCTAGCTCGTTTTGGGGGTATGCAGTAGCGACTGCAGTACATATTCTTAACAACGTTCCCTAAAAAAGTGTTTCTGAAACTCCTTTTGAGCTATGGAAGGGGCGTAAACCTAGTTTGTGTTACTTCCGTATCTGGGATTGTCCTGCACATGTGTTAGTGACAAATCCTAAGAAATTGGAACCACGTACGAGAATATGCCAATTTGTTGGTTACCCAAAAGAAACGAGAGGTGGTCTTTTCTACGACCCTCAAGATAATAAAGTATTTGTATCGACAAATGCAACTTTCTTGGAGGAAGACCACATTCGAGATCATCGACCACGAAGTAAGTTAGTATTAGGAGAAGCTACAGAAGGATCAACAAGGGTTGTTGATGAACCTGGTCCTTCAACAAGAGTTGTTGGAGAATGCAGTTCCTCTCGTCAATCTAGTCCTCCTCACGTAGTGGGAGAGCTTCGACGCAGTGGGAGGGTTGTGATACAACCTAACCGCTACTCGGGTTTAACAGAAACACAAGTAGTCATACCTGATGACGGCGTAGAAGATCCATTGTCTTATCGTCAGGCAATGAATGATGTAGATAAGGACGAGTGGGCCAAAGCCATGGACCTTGAGATGGAGTCTATGTACTTCAATCAAGTTTGGGAACTTGTAGATCTACCTCAAGGGGTCAAACCCATTGGGTGTAAATGGATCTATAAGAGAAAAAGAGATGCTGCTGGGAAAGTACAGACTTTCAAAGCAAGACTTGTAGCAAAGGGTTATACCCAACGAGAAGGAGTGGACTATGAAGAAACTTTTTCTCCAGTTGCTATGCTAAAGTCCATAAGAATCCTCTTATCCATTGCCACATTTTATGATTATGAAATTTGGCAAATGGATGTCAAGACGGCTTTTCTGAATGGCAATCTTGACGAGAGTATTTTTATGTCTCAACCCGAAGGGTTCATAACCCAAGGTCAGGAGCAAAAGGTTTGCAAACTGAATCGATCCATTTATGGATTGAAACAGGCCTCCCGATCTTGGAATATTAGATTTGATACTGCGATCAAATCCTTAGGTTTTGACCAGAATGTTGATGAGCCTTGTGTATACAAGAAGATCAGCAAGAATAAAGTAGTTTTCCTCGTACTTTATGTAGACGACATCCTACTCATTGGGAATGATGTAGGGTATCTGTCTGACGTAAAAGAATGGCTAGCAGCTCAATTCCAAATGAAAGATTTAGGTGAGGCCCAGTATGTTCTTGGCATCCAGATTATTCGGGATAGAAAGAACAAATCGCTAGCTCTGTCTCAGGCAACGTATATCGACAAGATGTTGGCTCGATATTCGATGCAGAACTCCAAGAAGGGCTTATTGCCTTTCAGGCATGGGGTTCACTTGTCAAAGGAACAGTCTCCTAAGACACCTCAAGAGGTTGAGGATATGAGACGAATTCCCTACGCCTCTGCAGTGGGTAGCTTAATGTATGCCATGCTATGCACGAGGCCTGACATTTGTTATGCTGTAGGGATTGTCAGCAGATATCAGTCGAATCCAGGGTTAGACCACTGGACTGCCGTTAAAGGAATCCTCAAGTATCTTAGGAGAACGAGGATTACATGTTGGTGTTTGGGGCTAAGGAGTTAGTTCTCACGGGTTACACCGACTCTGACTTCCAAACTGACAAGGATTCTAGGAAATCTACGTCAGGGTCAGTTTTCACCCTTAACGGGGGAGCTGTAGTTTGGGGGAGTATAAAGCAAGGATGCATCGCAGACTCCATGATGGAGGCTGAGTATGTAGCTGCTTGTGAAGCAGCTAAGGAAGCTGTTTGGCTAAGGAAGTTCTTGACAGATTTGGAAGTTGTTCCAAATATGAACTTTCCCATTACGTTATACTGTGACAACAGTGGGGTTGTAGCCAATTCAAAGGAACCTCGCAGCCACAAAAGAGGTAAACACATAGAAAGGAAGTATCATCTGATTCGTGAAATTGTGCAAAGAGGAGATGTGGTCGTGAACAAGATCGCTTCCGAGCACAACATTGATGATCCGTTTACGAAGGCCCTCTCGGCTAAAGTGTTCGAGGGTCATCTAGAAAGTCTAGGTCTGCGAGACATGTATATAGCGTAATCTAGGGCAAGTGGGAGATGTGTAATGGGTGTAAGGATGCCCTAGTTTATTGTATTTTGTATATTTACCTTTTATGTAATGTACAACATACATGTACCATTTCCAGCTTTGGATTATATTGAATATATACTTTCCCTGTAACTTGAGTTTTAGTTCAAGTGGGAGTTTGTTGGGTTTTATGCCCTAAAACTCGTAGATAGTAAATGTATATTTGACCGAACAATAATAAAGTGATGTATTATTCAATGTTTGTATTATATCTTGTCTTATTAACCCTAATCCAATAAACTAAACATCCAAGGCTAATAGAATGAGGCTTGAACTAGTATGTAGGGACATACGGGGATCAATGTTCAAGTTTTAGCCTAAAGGGTCTGTAGTATAGGGATAAGGCTGGGTACCTTATCCTGGTGACACTATGGATACGGACCGCTTTGTATATTGATACAAACGTAGTGATCCAACGCGTTCATGTGGTTGACATGCGAGTGGGGGTATCCTGTGCAATGAGTTTGCACAAAGACCGGACCGCGAAATAGTTAACCACTAACTATAACACCGTTAGTTAGCTTGGTTTCTATTTCACTAGGATGACCTAGGCAACTTGGCCTTAATCCTGAGTGGATTATGAACTCCTGTCCATGAGGGATTGTCCTTTGATTTGTACGGGTGAGAGTGGCCTGTTCGCCGACTCAATAAGCCTACCATTTTGGGGACAAGACTGAATGGGGAGCTGGGAACGTAGTCTTACAAGATGGAATTCACTCCTTCCCAATATTAGGGTAAGTAGAGGTGTGTTCCCTTAAGTGGTGTCTCCGGGTCTTGAACAATGGGCCCTACCCTCTTTATGGCACGAGAGGGATTTTTGTTTGCTGGTTGGACCACAAACAGGTTGTTCATTAGAGGAACACTGGTACTTAAGGACCAAGAGGTAGCCTAGGGGTAAAACGGTAATTTGACCTAGCTGGGGTACGAACACACGTGAAAGGCTAACTTGTTGTTGACGGTCGATATCCGTGGACACAGAAATATATCTGCAGTGAGAAGAGTGCAGCTGTGGTTCTTTAGTGGAGTGAACCACATTTAACGAATATTGATTAACTTGGTTAATGAGTTTAGCCAACTAATCTCATATCGTTGGAGCTTCGGATCTGTAGGTCCATTAGGTCCCACCGGTAGCTCACTAGGGGCGTTGAGGTAAAATTCTAAGGGAGTATTGAATATTCGAAGGTGTTCGAATATTAAACTTAAATATGAATTTGATTCATATTAAAACTATAGGTTATAATTAATGCACATTAGATGCACATTAATCTATAGTTTATTTGGAGAGAGTTATAATTAAATATGAGATATTTAATTATAATATTAATTAATATATTAATTAGTTATTATATTAATTGATAATTAGTTTTAATAACTTTAATTAAATTTGATTTAATTAGATTTTATTAAAACTATGGGTTAAGTGGTAGTGTTTGTATAAATATGATTTATATGAATATAAATTAAATTAATTATTAATTTGATTAATTAATAATTTAATAACTTATCAGTATAACTGATAAGATAAGGTCAGCCCACTAACCTAGGGTGTTGCGTGATGATGAGTTTTTTTAGGAGGGAGTTACTCCATTAGTCCCTCACCGTTCATTGATAGAGGTTGAGTTGTTCTCTGTGAAAAAAATAATCACGCTTTCTCTCTCAATTTTGCTCTCCAGAACTATCTGCAGAATTCTCCCAAGCCTTAGAATTCTTGGTTCCCACAAGCTGCCCAATACTAATCCCAAAGAGAATACCGGTGAAACTCTTTTGGTAGTGTTCGTGACTCTTTTTCCAGCAAAGAGTAGGTGATTTTGTTGCTGTATTTTCAAGTTTATCAAAGTTTTTTGGTGAAGCAATTCAAGAAATCTTCAAGGGTAAGTCATTCTTGAATTCTAGGATCATTAGGATCCACTTCTAGATTGGGATCTAGAGTTTTTTCTTGTATATTAGCATGTTTTATAATTAAAATTCAGTACTTTTTATTTAATTATACTGCTGTAATTTTGTTTGCCAAACGTATTGGTATTTTAATCCGAATTAAAAACTGAGTTAAGGTTTCTGTAAGTTTCCGCTGCAAAAAAGGGCTTTTATCCCTTCAATTCCAACCAAGAGTTTAGCTAGAAGATGAATCACTCTTAGATCAAACTTAGAATAAAGATGGTCACTCCTAGATCCTAAGACGACTCACTCCAGAATTAGATTGATCAAAAACTAATCCAATGAATTGATTGAACATCAAACCTAAGACAAGATTTGAAAGAAAATACAACACCAAAGGGGTTGAATAAGCAAAAGCTTTTTACTAAACATTTTCTGAGTTTTCAAGAGTATTACAAGCCATTTTAAAGGCCAAATGGTCGTGGATAGACCAAGGAACTCAAAAGTTATTCAACTACACTTAATTGCAAATTGTAGAAAATAAGACCTAGGAACTTAAAACTTGATTGCACATCAAACGAGCAGCCATATCTCAAAACTAAAAAGATAGAATTGCTTTAAATTGTCTTAAATATGTGCTATGGAATCCGCTCCTCATAATGGCAACGTTTGACATCCTTTGACATCACGAAATCCCAAGAGATGCAAGTTGGACAGCCACCTCTTCACAAATTCTGCACACTTTTTTTGTCCTCCGTGCCATCTTCCAAACTACACAACCTTTCCCGTGCCATCTTGACTCCATTCTCTTCTTGACTTGCTGAACTAACATTATACAAAAATTTGGGTTCAAAATTCTCGGCCTCTCGTTGTGCATTTGCTAGCTTTTGAACATGCAGTGTGAAAGCCTCTTGTATCTTCTTTGCCTTGCTCCTTGTGATTGGTCCTTCAGGTACATGTAATGGATTATTGATTGAATCCATATCACCTATTTTGGGAGTGTAAGTTTGCCAAGAAGATTTGGGCCGAATTTCTCCCTAAATTTGGGTTTTTTTCGTTCTGTGGCAGGACCGAGAGATACCCGTTGGCCTTTTGGGACAAGATATAGAGGACTCTAAGCAAAGAAGAGGTTGGAAAGGCAATAATTATCCTCTGGGCTATTTGGAGTGTAAGAAACTCTAGCAATCAAAGCAATACCCCCCCAATTTCAGACATACATGCGGTATCATTTCCAATTTCAGTGAGGCCAGAGAAGGGGGAACATTATCGAAGCCGAAACTTGCTATGACAAAGAGCCTTCCGAGTCACCTCCTCTAGGAGCCGCCGGAGCCGGGTTGCTGGAAGATCAACACTGATGCGTCGTGGAGCGAGAAGAAGAATTTTGGCGGGATGGGATGGGCCATTCGTGACTTCGAAGGATCTTTGATCGCAACGGGCTGCAAATGCGTGGATAGAAGTTGGCCGATTAAGTACATGGAGGCTAGTTTTATGCTCGAGGGGCTGGAGAAATACCTGAGTATGGATGACAGAGAGAGGAGGGGATTCAAGGTCGTTGTTGAATCTGACTCCAGCGAAGCTGTTGGCGCCATGAATTGCAAGGAGGAA
This sequence comes from Luffa acutangula, assembly GCA_036850905.1. Taxonomy (NCBI): domain Eukaryota; kingdom Viridiplantae; phylum Streptophyta; class Magnoliopsida; order Cucurbitales; family Cucurbitaceae; genus Luffa; species Luffa acutangula. The sequence goes on along the minus strand of CM072087.1, from coordinate 28,183,715 downwards.
GATCTTTCAAAGTTGGCAAGGGTTGTCAGCGAAATCCGAGAGAATGGGGAGAATGCTTCAGCTGCCTTCGTCAAATGCCCCCGTTCCTGCAACTCCTTGGCTCACAATCTCGCTCGTGTCGCTCTGGTCCATGGCGATTTTGTGTGGTTTTGTCCTCGCTCTTCTCCCATTGTTAGGGAAGATGTAGCGTTTTGGAGGGAAATCATTTTCCCCAGTTGGTTTGGTGAGATTGTACTGAATTCTGGTGTACCCAAGTTAGTTTCGTAATTTAATGCATTTATTTTCAAAACAAAAAAATGAGGTGTAACTTCCAAACATAGGGAAAGGGGCTTAATTCAAAATATATCCTAATCTCAACTATAAATTAACCAACCATATTGGTCATTAATTTGCAATTCCAAAATAAAAGCCAAATAAGAATCTTAAATTTAAACTTCAACTCTAAAATAACGGAATTATTCGTACCTGAATATGCGGGGTGTCACAGTCTCCTCTCCTTATGAGCTTTCTTCCTTGAAAGTCTATGGCTTGAAGAGATCTGAATTGTAACGCCCCAGGATTTATTAAAGCTATCCTAGCGACATTACTAATTCCTAAACCAAACTAACCGAATGCACCGAAAATTTCGGCAGCATAACGACATACATATGACTAAACCAAAATTTTTCTTTAACCTGTAAAGCATAGAAAACACACTTCTATATAACAATCAGCCCTCAACTTCACGTTCACAACACACAGATTCACAATAGAACTCCAACCTCCTGTTACACAACCACATTACGAGCCAGATCTTGCATTCTCATATAGCCACAACCAATCTACAGAGTCTCAACTTACTAAATTAAAGCTTACAACTAAATTACTAGAAACAACTTCACTTTATTAAACTAAATGAGGAGACAAGTTTTGATAAAACTAACACAATTGAAACCTAGACCTTCAACAAGAATAATTTACAAAACTAAGCATTCAACAGAAGCAACTATCCAACTAGCAACAACTACCCTAACCATCAAGGCAATAAAAGAAAGCTTAACGAGCTAGCTACGGTCCTTCCTCATACGCCTCATCCTCTGCATCACCGGGCTCATAACAGTCTTTATCACCTGCACCAACTAAAAATGTTGGGGGAGAAAGGGGAGGGAGTCAGTACAACCACGATACTAGTAAGCAGCTCACACCCGATGAACCCTCAAGCAACAAACAACAAAATCAACATGCTAGGCACACGCATCCAACATACCATTAAGCAATAAATAAATAACATGCTTCTTAAAGCAAGAAACCAACAACGAGACTCATGCTGACTCAACAGGACGACTTCATGCATACACACAACCATGCTAAGCAACCCCACATGGTTTTCTGCGCCATGCTTGCTTTCTAAGTACATGATTTAAGCGTGATGTCACACACCAAAACACATGCATTACGTGTCATGCAACGCAACTTAACACGTGATTTATTTGTCATGCTCCGCACCAAAACATGATTTTCACGTCATGTAACGCACTCACACCCAACACATGAATTACGAGCCATGCGCAACGCACACTCACACGTGATTTGCGCGTCATGCTCCGCACTCACAATCCACACGTGATTTACGCGTCACACTCCACACCAATAACATGATTTCCACGTCATGTAGTACAATCTTAACACGTGATTTCCGCGTCACGCTCCGCACACACACCCAACTCACCTCTTAATGAGCACACAGACTATGCAATCATGACTCCCATGCAACCTAGCCCAAGAACAATAACACAACATGTTTAACACCAGTCGGAACAATATACTTTAAATCAAGCAGAACAACATGTTTATCACATATAATAAGTTATATAACAACCAACAGTGCATACTAGAGAAACGAGTAACAAACAATATGCTCATGCAGTCAAACAGACTCAACGGATAGAAACTACTTACCTATAGCTTACGAGTTCTCCTAAAGAACAAACCAAGAGCCCCTAAAAGCTTGGAAGGTTCCTAAATAGATAGATTAACGCTTAAGGGTCAGAATCAAGCTCAACAACTTAATTTAGACAAAGGAATGCTTAAAGAAGAATTTCTTACCAAAACCAAACTTAGATTCAAGCACGGCAGCAAGATCGACAACTTGGAACAAGTTCGAATCCTAACACAACAATACTCGAACATTAAGAATTAAACTACGGTACTTAAACATGCTTGAAAGAACCTAAAGACCACTTTTACCTTTAAAGCTCCATCAAAAACCATAAGTCCTTTGCTGGAGAATAACTCGAGTAAGCTCTAATTGATCCCAAGCTACAAGTAACAACTTCCAACATCAGGGACTAATTAGTGGAGCCTAACAAGAGTTCTAACAAGGCTAAAAAGGTGAAGAATCGAAGTTTACCGAACCATGCTAAACAAGTCCAAAAGCTTGTTGGAACTTACTGACCAGCACCAAACTCCTTTGAACACGCATTGTCCACGGTCAGAATTGGGTTAAAAATGAAACTAAAGACACACCCATAGGTTATAGGCTATTCTAAAGCCAACCAAATTGAATTACAAGGGTTTAAGGGTGAGGAAACTTATCGATCGGCACCTAAATGACCTTGAAGCTTGCTGCCCATTGACCAAATGAGTTCGAAATCACTAATCCGAACTTCCTAGCTTATAGGCATTCAGTCTCAAGGCTGTTCGGGTCATGGGTATTCGTCAAAAGCCAATTTCAAGCCTAAATGCTCGTTATTTGACTTTCCAAGAACCGCATACCTGCAAGTTAGAAGCCAAAAAGGAATGGGTAAACCATATTTGAACTCAAACAAGAATGGGTCATGATCTAGGACAACTTTGAGGACTAAACTACAAGGGTACATGCTGAAACTTGAAGGAAAACAAATAGGTCGAGGCTAACTTACCGAAAACGTCGAGCACTTGTCGCTAGAGGGGTTGGACCTTGCTGAACACGCGCAGATTGAAAGATTTTGAAGTCAGAACGACAAAGGGGAGGATGAAATTGTGCTCAAGGTTTGAGGGTCGCTCCTACTGGTTCGAGAAGAGACGCCGACAACGCTGCTATGCTCGGACCAAATAGAACACGAGAGGGAGAAAAAGATTTGAGCCACCAAACTAGCAAAAAGAAAGACGAAATCGTGTGGGAAGGTTGCGACGGCTCTACCTTAGACCGAACGGACGGTGGCGCTTGATCTTCGGCAGTGGCACAACGAGGGGCGCGCGGGGATGGGTCTTCGGCAACACACAGTACCCGAAGGGGGGGCTATCATGCACGAGAGAGATGAAGAGAGGGAGGGACCTAGATTAGGGTTTTTCTTTTTTTTTTTTAATTATATTAAGTTTAATTCATTCCTTTTCTTTTAAATAGAACGTAAGAATGAAAAACTCATTCTAATTAGGATTTAGATCTTATCTAAGATTTAATTTTAAACCCAATCTTAGCTCCTACAGAATTTGGGATTAAAACTGATTAAGAGGAGTTTTGGTCTTCTGAAATTTAAGATAAATATCAAATATTAAACCTCCAAACTTTAGGAAATTAAAGATTTAATTAAGAAAAATTCCCTAAATTATAGAAATTTAATTTAACAACCCAAGGCTAAGCTAAAATTCTAATTTTTTTTTCAAACTAGAATAAGAACGCCCAATTAATTCCAAAATGTATCGTTTTCGAAACGAGGGAAGTTACACGAATACTTCACTCGAATCTCGTTTTTCCTTTCCTAGGTTGCTACTTCCCACTTTTGATTTCTCCACAACACCTTTACCAAATCAATGGTTTTGTTCCTCAAAAATTTCGCTTCTTTAGCCAAGATCTTGACAGACTTCTCCTTATAGGTCAAATTCTCATTTAGGAACAAAGGTTCTGGATTCAACACATCTGAAGGTTCATGGATATACTTCCTTAACATGGACACGTGAAACACATCGTGAACTACAGACATGGTTTTGAAGGGGATAAAAGCCCCTACGCAGCGGAAGCGCATCGATTGGACCTTACGCCATATATTAATTAACATTAAAATACCGTCATGAAAAGGCAAAATATAAACTTTAAACATGCTTTAAAGTTGTTGTAAATAGCTATAAACATGCTTGAAAATTAAATCTAATTTATTTTCATGTTTTTATAAAGAAACGGGTGTTCACACGTAACTTCGAAGATGGAGACACGTGGAATAAACAATATATTTGTATTTATGTAATATGCGTGTGGGTGTACAATCTCTAACTTTAATCCTCTGATTCTCTCTCTTAAATATATAAACTTTGGTCTCTAGCTTGTTGATCCTCTTGGGCTGGTTTGTTGAGCTTCTTGGATGATCGGTCTGCTAGGTTGATGATCTCTTGGATCGGCTTGTTAGCTTGTTGATCCTCTTGGATGATCGGCCTGCTGACTTGATGATCTCTTGGATCGGCCTGTTGGCTTGATGATCTGTTGAATGGACTTGTTAGCTTGTTGATCCTCTTGGATGATCGACCTGCTGACTTGTTGATCTTCTTGATCGACCTTTTGGCTTGATGATCTGTTCGATCGGTTGGCTTGTTGATCTTCTTGGATGATCGACCTGCTGACTTGTTGATCTTCTTGATCGGTCGGTTGGCTTGTTGATCTCTTGGATCGGCCTGTTGGCTTGATGATCTGTTGGATCGGCTTGTTAGCTTGTTAATCCTCTTGGATGATCAGTCTGTTAACTTGATGATCTCTTGGATCGGCCTGTTGGTTTGATGATCTGTTGGATCGGCTTGTTAGCTTGTTGATCCTCTTGGATGATCGGCCTGCTGACTTGTTGATCCTCTTGATCGATCGGTTGGCTTGTTGATCTTCTTGGATGATCGGCCTACTGACTTATTGATCTTCTTGATCGGTCAGTTAGCTTGTTGATCTCTTTTTAGATGATCGGCCTGCTGACTTGTTGATCTTCTTGATCGGTCAATCTTGGGAGAATGCTCTGGACTCTGCCCTCTCTGCCTCTGGCTGAATCCCCCCTAAATGAATGGTGGCCTCCTCTATTTATAGAGTTTGATGGACCTCATATGGGCTTGGGCTTGGGTCCAATTGCCACGTGGCATAATTTGATTGAACTTGGCTGATGTTATCTGATGGATCACTAATAGACAAGCGACATTCTTTGATTTGCCGAATTTTAATGTCTATTAATTTAATTTAGGCACACGTGTAAATGTGTAACTGGTCCCAAATTTATTTTATCATTAATTTATATTAATGACGTGGCAATTTGTGATTGGTCAAAATTTCTCCTTCAACAAATGCCCCCTTTTCGAGATTTAGGCACAAGTTATGTGAGTGAATCTCGAAAAATATATTTTGGAATTAAAATGCAAGGTATTTGTTCTTGACTTTGACTCCATTTGGTGCGTCAATTTAATCAAAATATGAATTTTGGTCAAAATTTTGATTTTTTTATTTGACACACTTTTATCGCCAATTAATCAAAATTTGGGGTTTGGTCAAAATTTTAATTTTCCTTGTTTGACAGCAAACTTTGATTTCAAGTTTGGGCAAAATTTGGTTAACCAAATTTTGATTTGAGGTAAAATCCTACCCAATTTTAACTTGCATATGGAATATAACTTGAGGTTTGGACTTTGGTCCATTTGGGAAAATTTGGATTATGCCCAAAATATTATTTGAGGTAAAATTTTACCAAATTCAAACTTGCATTTGGACTAGAATTTGATGTTTGAATCTCAAATTTTGATTTGGAAGAAAAATTTGGAGTATGCCCAAATAAAATTATTTAGATAAAATTTGAATTCCCAAATTGATTTGAATTGAAACACTTATCTTTTAAGAATTTCAATTTAATTAAGTTGGTTCAGATAAAGATAAAAATTATCTCATAAAATTTTGAACCGGAGATAGGATTTCATTTGAGTCAAATCTTTATCTAAACCTTTGATTTGAACTTAAAACTCCCCCATATAAATAAGACTGAACTTCAGTAGAGGAGAGCACACATCAATTGCAGAGAGAATTCAAGAAGGGATCCAAGTAAGAAACTTTCTTTTCTTTTTTATTTTTTTTATTTTTTATTTTCGTTTTTTTTTTTATTTTTACTTATCGTTTTTTTCTTTTTTTTTTTAATTTTCGTTTTTTTTTTCTTAATTTGTGTTTTTTTTTAATTTTTGGATTTTTTTTTTTTTTTGCAATTTGTTTCTTTCTTACTTGAATGTGCAAGCTTTGTGCAACAGTCGTCACCAAATTCACTAGCAGTGATTTAACAACCAGTCTAGACCAGACACTTTGATGACTGTAGTTTCCTGTAGGGGTGGTCACCATGGTCGTCATCAGCTTCACTTGCAGTGATTTCACCACCTGTCTAGACCGGTCACTTTGATGACTATAGTTTCCTGCAGGGGTGGTCACCACGGTCGTCATCAGCTTTCACTTGCAGTGATTTCACCACCTGTCTAGACCAGTCACTTTGATAACTGTAGTTTCCTACAGGGGTGGTCACCACAGTCGTCATCAGCTTTCACTTCAAGTGATTTCACCACCTGTCTAGACCAGTCACTTTGATGACTGTAGTTTCCTGCAGGGGTGGTCACCATGGTCGTCATCAGGTTCACTTGCAGTGATTTCACCACACGTCTAGACCAGTCACTTTGATGACTGTAGTTTCCTGCAGGGGTGGTCACCACGGTCGTCATCAGCTTCACTTGTCGTGATTTCACCACCTGTCTAGACTAGTCACTTTGATGACTGTAGTTTCCTGCAGGGGTCGTCACCACGGTCGTCATCAGCTTCACTTGCAGTGATTTCACCACCTGCCTAGACCAGTCACTTTAATGACTGCAGTTTCCTACAGGGGTGGTCACAACGGTCGTCATCAGCTTTCACTTCAAGTGATTTCACCACCTGTACAGACCAGTCACTTTGATGACTGTAGTTTCCTGCAGGGGTGGTCACCACAGTCGTCATCAGGTACACTAGCAGTGATTTCACCAACTTTCTAGACCAGTCACTTTGATGACTGTAGTTTCCTACAGGGGTGGTCACCACGGTCGTCATCAGCTTTCACTTCAAGTGATTTCACCACCTGTCTAGACTAGTCACTTTGATGACAGTAGTTTCCTGCAGGGGTGGTCACCACGGTCGTCATCAGCTTCACTTGCAGTAATTTCACCACCTGCCTAGACCAATCACTTTGATGACTGTAGTTTCCTACAGGGGTGGTCACCACGGTCGTCATCAGCTTTCACTTCAAGTGATTTCACCACCTGTCTAGACCAGTCACTTTGATGATTGTAGTTTCCTGCAGGGGTGGTCACCACGGTCGTCATCAGCTTCACTTGCAGTGGTTTCACCACCTTTCTAGACCAGTCACTTTGATGACTGTAGTTTCCTACAGGGGTGGTCACAACGGTCGTCATCAACTTTCACTTGCAGTGATTTCACCACCTGTCTAGACCAGTCACTTTGATGACTGTAGTTTCCTATAGGGGTGGTCACCACGGTCGTCATCAGGTTCACTTGCAGTGATTTCACCACCTGTCTAGACCAGTCACTTTGATGACTGTAGTTTCCTGCAGGGGTGGTCACCACGGTCGTCATCAGGTTCACTTGCAGTGATTTCACCACCTGTCTAGACCAGTCACTTTGATGACTCTAGTTTCCTGCATGGGTGGTCACCACGGTCGTCATCAGCTTCACTTGTAGTGATTTCACTACCTGTCTAGACAAGTCACTTTGATGACTGTAGTTTCCTGCAGGGGTGGTCACTACGGTCGTCATCAGCTTTCACTTGCAGTGATTTCACCACCTGTCTAGACCAGTCACTTTGATGACTGTAGTTTCCTATAGGGGTGGTCACCACGGTCGTCATCAGCTTTCACTTCAAGTGATTTCACCACCTGTCTAGACCAGTCACTTTGATGACTGTAGTTTCCTGCAGGGGTGGTCACCACGGTCGTCATCAGGTTCACTTGCAGTGATTTCACCACCTGTCTAGACCAGTCACTTTGAAGACTGTAGTTTCCTGCATGGGTGGTCACCACGGTCATCATCAGCTTCACTTGTAGTGATTTCACTACCTGTCTAGACAAGTCAATTTGATGACTGTAGTTTCCTGCAGGGGTGGTCACCATGGTCGTCATCAGCTTTCACTTGCAGTGATTTCACCACCTGTCTAGACCAGTCACTTTGATGACTGTAGTTTCCTATAGGGGTGGTCACCACGGTCGTCATCAGCTTTCACTTCAAGTGATTTCACCACCTGTCTAGACCAGTCACTTTGATGATTGTAGTTTCCTGCAGGGGTGGTCACCACGGTCGTCATCAGCTTCACTTGCAGTGGTTTCACCACCTTTCTAGACCAGTCACTTTGATGACTGTAGTTTCCTACAGGGGTGGTCACAACGGTCGTCATCTGCTTTCACTTGCAGTGATTTCACCACCTGTCTAGACCAGTCACTTTGATGACTCTAGTTTCCTGCATGGGTGGTCACCACGGTCGTCATCAGCTTCACTTGTAGTGATTTCACTACCTGTCTAGACAAGTCACTTTGATGACTGTAGTTTCTTGCAGGGGTGGTCACTACGGTCGTCATCAGCTTTCACTTGCAGTGATTTCACCACCTGTCTAGACCAGTCACTTTGATGACTGTAGTTTCCTATAGGGGTGGTCACCACGGTCGTCATCAGCTTTCACTACAAGTGATTTCACCACCAGTCTAGACCAGTCACTTTGATGACTGTAGTTTCCTGCAGGGGTGGTCACCACGGTCGTCATCAGGTTCACTTGCAGTGATTTCACCACCTGCCTAGACCAGTCACTTTGATGACTGTAGTTTCCTGCAGGGGTGGTCACCACGGTCGTCATCAGGTTCACTTGCAGTGATTTCACCACCTGCCTAGACCAGTCACTTTGATGACTGTAGTTTCCTGCAGGGGTGGTCACCACGGTCGTCCTCAGCTTTACCTTTTGTGATTTCACCACCTGTCTAGACCATTCACTTTGATGACTGTAGTTTCCTATAGGGGTGGTCACCACGGTCGTCATCAGCTTCACTTGCAATGATTTCACCACCTGTCTAGACCGGTTACTTTGATGATTGTAGTTTCCTGCAGGGGTGGTCACCACGGTCGTCATCAGCTTTCACTATCAAAGATTTCACCACCTGTCTAGACATGTCACTTTGATGACTGTAGTTTCCTACAGGGGTGGTCACCACAGTCGTTATCAGCTTTCACTTCAAGTGATTTCACCACCTGTCTAGACTAGTCACTTTGATGACTGTAGTTTCCTGCAAGGGTTGTCACCACGGTCGTCATCAGGTTCACTTGCAGTGATTTCACCACCTGTCTAGACCAGTCACTTTGATGACTGTAGTTTCCTGCAGGGGTGGTCACCACGGTCGTCATCAGCTTTACTTGTTGTGATTTCACCACCAGTCTAGACTAGTCACTTTGATGACTGTAGTTTCCTACAGGGGTGGTCACCACGGTCGTCATCAGCTTCACTTGCAATGATTTCACCACCTGTCTAGACCGGTTACTTTGATGATTGTAGTTTCCTGCAGGGGTGGTCACCACGGTCGTCATCAGCTTTCACTATCAAAGATTTCACCACCTGTCTAGACCAGTAACTTTGATGACTGTAGTTTCCTACAGGGGTGGTCACTACGGTCGTCATCAGCTTTCACTTGCAGTGATTTCACCACCTGTCTAGACCAGTCACTTTGATGACTGTAGTTTCCTATAGGGGTGGTCACCACGGTCGTCATCAGCTTTCACTTCAAGTGATTTCACCACCTGTCTAGACAGTCACCTTGATGACTGTAGTTTCCTGCTGGGGTGGTCACCACAGTCGTCATAAGGTTCACTTGCAGTGATTTCACCACCTGTCTAGACCAGTCACTTTGATGACTGTAGTTTCCTGAAGGGGTGGTAGCCACGGTCGTCATCGGCTTAATTTGTTGTGATTTCACCACCTGTCTAGACCAGTCACATTTATGACTGTAGTTTCCTACAGGGGTGGTCACCACGGTCGGCATCAGCTTTCACTTGCAGTGATTTCACCACCTTTCTAGACCAGTCACTTTGATGACTGTAGTTTCCTGCAGGGGTGGTCACCACAGTCGTCATCAGCTTCACTTCAAGTGATTTCACCACCTGTCTAGACACGTCACTCTGATTACTGTAGTTTCCTACAGGGGTGGTCACCACGGTCGTCATCAGCTTTCACTTGCAGTGATTTCACCACCTGTCGAGACCAGTCACTTTGATGACTGTAGTTTCCTACAGTGGCGGTCACCACGATTGTCATCAGCTTTCACTTCAAGTGATTTCACCACCTGTCTAGACCAGTCACTTTGATGACTGTAGTTTCGTGCAGGCGTGGTCACCACAGCCGTCATCACGTTCACTTGCAGTGATTTCACCACCTGTCTAGACCAGTCACTTTGATGACTGTAGTTTCCTGCATGGGTGGTCACCATGGTCGTCATCAGCTTCACTTGTAGTGATTTCACTACCTATCTAGAAAGATCACTTTGATGACTGTAGTTTCCTGCAGGGGTGGTCACAACGGTCGTCATCAGCTTTCACTTGCAGTGATTTCACCACCTGTCTAGACCAGTCACTTTGATGACTGTAGTTTCCTATAGGGGTGGTCACCACGGTCGTCATCAGCTTTCACTTCAAGTGATTTCACCACCTGTCTAGACCAATCACTTTGATGATTGTAGTTTCCTGTAGGGGTGGTCACCACGGTCGTCATCAGGTTCACTTGCAGTGATTTCACCACCTGTCTACACCAGTCACTTTGATGACTGTAGTTTCCTGCAGGGGTGGTCACCACGGTCGTCATCAGCTTCACTTATTGTGATTTCACCAACTGTCTGGACCAGTCACTTTGATGACTGTAGTTTCCTACAGGGGTGGTCACCACGGTCGTCATCAGCTTCACTTGCAAGGATTTCACCACCAGTCTAGACCGGTTACTTTGATGACTGTAGTTTCCTGCAGGGGTGGTCACCACGGTCGTCATCAGCTTTCACTATCAAAGATTTCACCACCTGTCTAGACATGTCACTTTGATGACTGTAGTTTCCTACAGGGGTGGTCACCACAGTCGTTATCAGCTTTCAGTTCAAGTGATTTCACCACCTGTCTAGACTAGTCACTTTGATGACTGTAGTTTCCTGCAGGGGTTGTCACCACGGTCGTCATCAGGTTCACTTGCAGTGATTTCACCTCCTGTCTAGACCAGTCACTTTGATGACCGTAGTTTCCTGCAGGGGTCGTCACCACGGTCGTCATCAGCTTCACTTGCAGTGATTTCACCACCTGCCTAGACCAGTCACTTTGATGACTGTAGTTTCCTACAGAGTGGTCACCACGGTCGTCATCAGCTTTCACTTCAAGTGATTTCACCACCTGTCTAGACCAGTCACTTTGATGACTGTAGTTTCCTGCAGGGGTGGACACCACAGTCGTCATCAGCTTCACTTGCAGTGATTTCACCACCTTTCTAGACCACTCACTTTGATGACTGTAGTTTCCTACAGGGGTGGTCACCACGGTCGTCATCTGCTTTCACTTCAAGTGATTTCACCACCTGTCTAGACTAGTCACTTTGATGACAGTAGTTTCCTGCAGGGGTGGTCACCACGGTCGTCATCAGCTTCACTTGCAGTGATTTCACCACCTGCCTAGACCAGTCACTTTGATGACTGTAGTTTCCTACAGGGGTGGTCACGACGGTCGTCATCAGCTTTCACTTCAAGTGATTTCACCACCTGTCTAGACCAGTCACTTTGAGGACTGTAGTTTCCTGCAGGGGTGGTCACCACGGTCGTCATCAGTTTCACTTGTTGTGATTTCACCACCTGTCTAGACCAGTCACTTTGATGACAGTAGTTTCCTGCAGGGGTGGTCACCACGGTCGTCATTAGCTTCACTTGTAGTGATTTCACCATCCATCAAGACCAGTCACTTTGATGACTGTAGTTTCCGGCAGGGGTGGTCACCACGGTCGTCATCAACTGCACTTGCAGTGATTTCACCACCTGCCTAGACAGTCACTTTGATGTCTGTAGTTTACTGCAGGGGTGGTCACCACGGTCGTCATCAGCTTCACTTGCAGTGATTTCACCACCTGCCTAGACCAGTCACTTTGATGACTGTAGTTTCCTACAGAGTGGTCACCACGGCCGTCATCAGCTTTCACTTCAAGTGATTTCACCTCCTGTCAACACCAGTCACTTTGATGTCTGTAGTTTACTGCAGGGGTGGTCACCCCAGTCGTCATCAGGTTCTCTAGAAGTGATTTCACCACCTTTCTAGACCAGTCACTTTGATGACTGTAGTTTCCTGCAGGGGTGGTCACCACGGTCGTCATCAGCTTTCACTTCAAGTGATTTCATCACCTGTCTAGACCAGTCACTTTGATGACAGTAGTTTCTGCAGGGGTGGTCCCCACGGTCGTCATCAGCTTCACTTGCAGTGGTTTCACCACCTGCCTAGACCAGTCACTTTGATGACTGTAGTTTCCTACAGGGGTGGTCACCACGGTCGTCATCAGCTTTCACTTCAAGTGATTTCACCACCTGTTTAGACCAGTCACTTTGATGACTGTATTTTCCTGCAGGGGTGGTCACCAGGATCGTCATCAGCTTCACTTGCAGTGGTTTCACCACCTTTCTAGACCAGTTACTTTGATGATTGTAGTTTCCTGCAGGGGTGGTCACCACGGTCGTCATCAGCTTCACCTGCAGTGATTTCACCACCTGTCTAGACAGTCACTCTGATTACTGTAGTTTCCTACAGGGGTGGTCACCACGGTCGTCATCAGCTTTCACTTGTAGTGATTTCACCACCTGTCGAGACCAGTCACTTTGATGACTGTAGTTTCCTACAGGGGTGGTCACCACGATTGTCATCAGCTTTCACTTCAAGTGATTTCACCACCTGTCTAGACCAGTCACTTTGATGACTGTAGTTTCGTGCAGGCGTGGTCACCACAGCCGTCATCACGTTCACTTGCAGTGATTTCACCACCTGTCTAGACCAGTCACTTTGATGACTGTAGTTTCCTGCATGGGTGGTCACCATGGTCGTCATCAGCTTCACTTGTAGTGATTTCACTACCTATCTAGAAAGATCACTTTGATGACTGTAGTTTCCTGCAGGGGTGGTCACAACGGTCGTCATCAGCTTTCACTTGCAGTGATTTCACCACCTGTCTAGACCAGTCACTTTGATGACTGTAGTTTCCTATAGGGGTGGTCACCACGGTCGTCATCAGCTTTCACTTCAAGTGATTTCACCACCTGTCTAGACCAATCACTTTGATGATTGTAGTTTCCTGTAGGGGTGGTCACCACGGTCGTCATCAGGTTCACTTGCAGTGATTTCACCACCTGTCTACACCAGTCACTTTGATGACTGTAGTTTCCTGCAGGGGTGGTCACCACGGTCGTCATCAGCTTCACTTATTGTGATTTCACCAACTGTCTGGACCAGTCACTTTGATGACTGTAGTTTCCTACAGGGGTGGTCACCACGGTCGTCATCAGCTTCACTTGCAAGGATTTCACCACCAGTCTAGACCGGTTACTTTGATGACTGTAGTTTCCTGCAGGGGTGGTCACCACGGTCGTCATCAGCTTTCACTATCAAAGATTTCACCACCTGTCTAGACATGTCACTTTGATGACTGTAGTTTCCTACAGGGGTGGTCACCACAGTCGTTATCAGCTTTCACTTCAAGTGATTTCACCACCTGTCTAGACTAGTCACTTTGATGACTGTAGTTTCCTGCAGGGGTTGTCACCACGGTCGTCATCAGGTTCACTTGCAGTGATTTCACCTCCTGTCTAGACCAGTCACTTTGATGACCGTAGTTTCCTACAGGGGTCGTCACCACGGTCGTCATCAGCTTCACTTGCAGTGATTTCACCACCTGCCTAGACCAGTCACTTTGATGACTGTAGTTTCCTACAGAGTGGTCACCACGGTCGTCATCAGCTTTCACTTCAAGTGATTTCACCACCTGTCTAGACCAGTCACTTTGATGACTGTAGTTTCCTGCAGGGGTGGTCACCACAGTCGTCATCAGCTTCACTTGCAGTGATTTCACCACCTTTCTAGACCACTCACTTTGATGACTGTAGTTTCCTACAGGGGTGGTCACCACGGTCGTCATCTGCTTTCACTTCAAGTGATTTCACCACCTGTCTAGACGAGTCACTTTGATGACAGTAGTTTCCTGCAGGGGTGGTCACCACGGTCGTCATCAGCTTCACTTGCAGTGATTTCACCACCTGCCTAGACCAGTCACTTTGATGACTGTAGTTTCCTACAGGGGTGGTCACGACGGTCGTCATCAGCTTTCACTTCAAGTGATTTCACCACCTGTCTAGACCAGTCACTTTGAGGACTGTAGTTTCCTGCAGGGGTGGTCACCACGGTCGTCATCAGCTTCACTTGTTGTGATTTCACCACCTGTCTAGACCAGTCACTTTGATGACAGTAGTTTCCTGCAGGGGTGGTCACCACGGTCGTCATTAGCTTCACTTGTAGTGATTTCACCATCCATCAAGACCAGTCACTTTGATGACTGTAGTTTCCGGCAGGGGTGGTCACCACGGTCGTCATCAACTGCACTTGCAGTGATTTCACCACCTGCCTAGACAGTCACTTTGATGTCTGTAGTTTACTGCAGGGGTGGTCACCACGGTCGTCATCAGCTTCACTTGCAGTGATTTCACCACCTGCCTAGACCAGTCACTTTGATGACTGTAGTTTCCTACAGAGTGGTCACCACGGCCGTCATCAGCTTTCACTTCAAGTGATTTCACCTCCTGTCAACACTAGTCACTTTGATGTCTGTAGTTTACTGCAGGGGTGGTCACCCCAGTCGTCATCAGGTTCTCTAGAAGTGATTTCACCACCTTTCTAGACCAGTCACTTTGATGACTGTAGTTTCCTACAGGGGTGGTCACCACGGTCGTCATCAGCTTTCACTTCAAGTGATTTCATCACCTGTCTAGACCAGTCACTTTGATGACAGTAGTTTCTGCAGGGGTGGTCCCCACGGTCGTCATCAGCTTCACTTGCAGTGGTTTCACCACCTGCCTAGACCAGTCACTTTGATGACTGTAGTTTCCTACAGGGGTGGTCACCACGGTCGTCATCAGCTTTCACTTCAAGTGATTTCACCACCTGTTTAGACCAGTCACTTTGATGACTGTATTTTCCTGCAGGGGTGGTCACCAGGATCGTCATCAGCTTCACTTGCAGTGGTTTCACCACCTTTCTAGACCAGTTACTTTGATGATTGTAGTTTCCTGCAGGGGTGGTCACCACGGTCGTCATCAGCTTCACCTGCAGTGATTTCACCACCTGTCTAGACAGTCACTCTGATTACTGTAGTTTCCTACAGGGGTGGTCACCACGGTCGTCATCAGCTTTCACTTGTAGTGATTTCACCACCTGTCGAGACCAGTCACTTTGATGACTGTAGTTTCCTACAGGGGTGGTCACCACGATTGTCATCATCTTTCACTTCAAGTGATTTCACCACCTGTCTAGACCAGTCACTTTGATGACTGTAGTTTCGTGCAGGCGTGGTCACCACAGCCGTCATCACGTTCACTTGCAGTGATTTCACCACCTGTCTAGACCAGTCACTTTGATGACTGTAGTTTCCTACATGGGTGGTCACCACAGTCGTCATCAGCTTCACTTGTAGTGATTTCACTACCTATCTAGAAAGGTCACTGTGATGACTGTAGTTTCCTGCAGGGGTGGTCACAACGGTCGTCATCAGCTTTCACTTGCAGTGATTTCACCACCTGTCTAGACCAGTCACTTTGATGACTGTACTTACCTATAGGGGTGGTCACCACGGTCGTCATCAGCTTTCACTTCAAGTGATTTCACCACCTGTCTAGACCAGTCACTTTGATGACTGTAGTTTCCTGTAGGGGTGGTCACCACGGTCGTCATCAGGTTCACTTGCAGTGATTTCACCACCTGTCGAGACCAGTCACTTTGATGACTGTAGTTTCCTGCAGGGGTGGTCACCACGGTCGTCATCAGCTTCACTTGTTGTGATTTCACCACCTGTCTAGACCAGTCACTTTGATGACTGCAGTTTCCTGCATGGGTGGTCACCACGGTCGTCATCAGCTTCACTTGTAGTGATTTCACTACCTATCTTGAAAGGTCACTTTGATGACTGTAGTTTCCTGCAGGGGTGGTCACAACGGTCGTCATCAGCTTTCACTTGCAGTGATTTCACCACCTGTCTAGACCAGTCACTTTGATGACTGTAGTTACCTATAGGGGTGGTCACCACGGTCGTCATCAGCTTTCACTTCAAGTGATTTCACCACCTGTCTAGACCAGTCACTTTGATGACTGTAGCTTCCTGTAGGGGTGGTCACCACGGTCGTCATCAGGTTCACTTGCAGTGATTTCACCACCTGTCTAGACAAGTCACTTTGATGACTGTAGTTTCCTGCAGGGGTGGTCACCACGGTCGTCATCAGCTTCACTTGTTGTGATTTCACCACCTGTCTAGACCAGTCACTTTGATGACTGTAGTTTCCTGCATGGGTGGTCACCACGGTCGTCATCAGCTTCACTTGTAGTAATTTCACTACCTATCTAGAAAGGTCACTTTGATGACTGTAGTTTCCTGCAGGGGTGGTCACAACGGTCGTCATCAGCTTTCACTTGCAGTGATTTCACCACCTGTCTAGACCAGTCACTTTGATGACTGTAGTTTCCTATAGGGGTGGTCACCACGGTCGTCATCAGCTTTCACTTCAAGTGATTTCACCACCTATCTAGACCAGTCACTTTGATGACTGTAGTTTCCTGTAGGGGTGGTCACCACGGTCGTCATCAGGTTCACTTGCAGTGATTTCACCACCTGTCTAGACCAGTCACTTTGATGACTGTAGTTTCCTGCAGGGGTGGTCACCACGGTCGTCATCAGCTTCACTTGTTGTGATTTCACCACCTGTCTAGACCAGTCACTGTTATGATTGTAGTTTCCTACAGGGGTGGTAACCATGGTCGTCATCAGCTTCACTTGCAATGATTTCACCACCTGTCTAGACCGGTTACTTTGATGACTGTAGTTTCCTGCAGGGGTGGTCACCACGGTCGTCATCAGCTTTCACTATCAAAGATTTCACCACCTGTCTAGACATGTCACTTTGATGACTGTAGTTTCCTACAGGGGTGGTCACCACAGTCGTTATCAGCTTTCACTTCAAGTGATTTCACCACCTGTCTAGACCAGTCACTTTGATGACTGTAGTTTCCTGCAGGGGTTGTAACCACGGTCGTCATCAGGTTCACTTGCAGTGATTTCACCACCTGTCTAGACCAGTCACTTTGATGACTGTAGTTTCCTGCAGGGGTGGTCACCACGGTCGTCATCAGCTTCACTTGTAGTGATTTCACCACCATTCTAGACCAGTCACTTTGATGACTGTAGTTTCATGCAGGGGTGGTCACCACGGTCGTCATCAGCTTCACTTGCAGTGATTTCACCACCTGCATAGACCAGTCACTTTGATGACTGTAGTTTCCTACAGAGTGGTCACCACAGTCGTCATCAGCTTTCACTTCAAGTGATTTCACCACCTGTCTAGACCAGTCACTTTGATGACTGTAGTTTCCTGCAGGGGTGGTCACCACAGTCGTAATCAGCTTCACTTGCAGTGATTTCACCATCTTTCTAGACCACTCACTTTGATGACTGTAGTTTCCTACAGGGGTGGTCACCACGGTCGTCATCAGCTTTCACTTCAAGTGATTTCACCACCTGTCTAGACTAGTCACTTTGATGACAGTAGTTTCCTGCAGGGGTGGTCACCACGGTCGTCATCAGCTTCACTTGCAGTGATTTCACCACCTGCCTAGACCAGTCACTTTGATGACTGTAGTTTCCTACAGGGATGGTCACCACGGTCGTCATCAGCTTTCACTTCAAGTGATTTCACAACCTGTCTAGACCAGTCACTTTGATGACTGTAGTTTCCTACAGGGGTGGTCACCACAGTCGTCATCAGCTTCACTTGCAGTGATTTCACCACCTTTCCAGACTAGTAACTTTGATGACTGTAGTTTCCTGCAGGAGTGGTAACCACGGTCGTCATCAGCTTCACTTGCAGTGATTTCACCACCTGTCTAGACCAGTCACTTTGATGACTGTAGTTTCCTGCAGGGGTGGTCACCACGGTCGTAATCAGCTTTCACTTGCAGTGATTTCACCACCTGTCTAGACCAGTCACTTTGATGACTGTAGTTTCCTACAGGGGTGGTCACTACGGTCGTCATCAGCTTTCACTTCAAGTTATTTCACCTCCTGTCTAGACCAGTCACTTTGATGACAGTAGTTTCCTGCAGGGGTGGTCACCACGGTCGTCATCAGGTTCACTTGCAGTGATTTCACCACCTGTCTAGACCAGTCACTTTGATGACTGTAGTTTCCTGCTGGGGTGGTCACCATCGTCGTCATCAGGTTCACTTGCAGTGATTTCACCACCTGTCTAGACCAGTCACTTTGATGACTGTAGTTTCCTGTAGGGGTGGTCACCACAGTCGTCATCAGCTTCACTTGCAGTGATTTCACCACCTTTCTAGACCACTCACTTTGATGACTGTAGTTTCCTACAGGGGTGGTGACCACGGTCGTCATCAGCTTTCACTTCAAGTGATTTCACCACCTGTCTAGACTGGTAACTTTGATGACAGTAGTTTCCTGCAGGGGTGGTCACCACGGTCGTCATCAGCTTCACTTGCAGTGATTTCACCACCTGCCTAGACCAGTCACTTTGATGACTGTAGTTTCCTACAGGGGTGGTCACCACGGTCGTCATCAGCTTTCACTTCAAGTGATTTCACCACCTGTCTAGACCAGTCACTTTGATGACTGTAGTTTCTTGCAGGGGTGGTCACCACAGTCGTCATCAGCTTCACTTGCAGTGATTTCACCACCTTTCTAGACCAGTCACTTTGATGATTGTAGTTTCCTGCAGGAGTGGTCACCACGGTCGTCATCAGCTTCACTTGCAGTGATTTCACCACCTGTCTAGACCAGTCACTTTGATGACTGTAGTTTCCTGCAGGGGTGGTCACCACGGTCGTAATCAGCTTTCACTTGCAGTGATTTCACCACCTGTCTAGACCAGTCACTTTGATGACTGTAGTTACCTATAGGGGTGGTCACCACGGTCGTCATCAGCTTTCACTTCAAGTGATTTCACCACCTGTCTACACCAGTCACTTTGATGACTGTAGCTTCCTGTGGGGTGGTCACCACGGTCGTCATCAGGTTCACTTGCAGTGATTTCACCACCTGTCTAGACCAGTCACTTTGATGACTGTAGTTTCCTGCAGGGGTGGTCACCACGGTCGTCATCAGCTTCACTTGTTGTGATTTCACCACCTGTCTAGACCAGTCACTTTGATGACTGTAGTTTCCTGCATGGGTGGTCACCACGGTCGTCATCAGCTTCACTTGTAGTAATTTCACTACCTATCTAGAAAGGTCACTTTGATGACTGTAGTTTCCTGCAGGGGTGGTCACAACGGTCGTCATCAGCTTTCACTTGCAGTGATTTCACCACCTGTCTAGACCAGTCACTTTGATGACTGTAGTTTCCTATAGGGGTTGTCACCACGGTCGTCATCAGCTTTCACTTCAAGTGATTTCACCACCTGTCTAGACCAGTCACTTTGATGACTGTAGTTTCCTGTAGGGGTGGTCACCACGGTCGTCATCAGGTTCACTTGCAGTGATTTCACCACCTGTCTAGACCAGTCACTTTGATGACTGTAGTTTCCTGCAGGGGTGGTCACCACGGTCGTCATCAGCTTCACTTGTTGTGATTTCACCACCTGTCTAGACCAGTCACTGTTATGATTGTAGTTTCCTACAGGGGTGGTAACCATGGTCGTCATCAGCTTCACTTGCAATGATTTCACCACCTGTCTAGACCGGTTACTTTGATGACTGTAGTTTCCTGCAGGGGTGGTCACCACGGTCGTCATCAGCTTTCACTATCAAAGATTTCACCACCTGTCTAGACATGTCACTTTGATGACTGTAGTTTCTTACAGGGGTGGTCACCACAGTCGTTATCAGCTTTCACTTCAAGTGATTTCACCACCTGTCTAGACCAGTCACTTTGATGACTGTAGTTTCCTGCAGGGGTTGTAACCACGGTCGTCATCAGGTTCACTTGCAGTGATTTCACCACCTGTCTAGACCAGTCACTTTGATGACTGTAGTTTCCTGCAGGGGTGGTCACCACGGTCGTCATCAGCTTCACTTGTAGTGATTTCACCACCATTCTAGACCAGTCACTTTGATGACTGTAGTTTCCTGCAGGGGTGGTCACCACGGTCGTCATCAGCTTCACTTGCAGTGATTTCACCACCTGCATAGACCAATCACTTTGATGACTGTAGTTTCCTACAGAGTGGTCACCACAGTCGTCATCAGCTTTCACTTCAAGTGATTTCACCACCTGTCTAGACTAGTCACTTTGATGACTGTAGTTTCCTGCAGGGGTGGTCACCACAGTCGTCATCAGCTTCACTTGCAGTGATTTCACCATCTTTCTAGACCACTCACTTTGATGACTGTAGTTTCCTACAGGGGTGGTCACCACGGTCGTCATCAGCTTTCACTTCAAGTGATTTCACCACCTGTCTAGACTAGTCACTTTGATGACAGTAGTTTCCTGCAGGGGTGGTCACCACGGTCGTCATCAGCTTCACTTGCAGTGATTTCACCACCTGCCTAGACCAGTCACTTTGATGACTGTAGTTTCCTACAGGGATGGTCACCACGGTCGTCATCAGCTTTCACTTCAAGTGATTTCACAACCTGTCTAGACCAGTCACTTTGATGACTGTAGTTTCCTGCAGGGGTGGTCACCACAGTCGTCATCAGCTTCACTTGCAGTGATTTCACCACCTTTCCAGACTAGTCACTTTGATGACTGTAGTTTCCTGCAGGAGTGGTAACCACGGTCGTCATCAGCTTCACTTGCAGTGATTTCACCACCTGTCTAGACCAGTCACTTTGATGACTGTAGTTTCCTGCAGGGGTGGTCACCACGGTCGTAATCAGCTTTCACTTGCAGTGATTTCACCACCTGTCTAGACCAGTCACTTTGATGACTGTAGTTTCCTACAGGGGTGGTCACTACGGTCGTCATCAGCTTTCACTTCAAGTTATTTCACCTCCTGTCTAGACCAGTCACTTTGATGACAGTAGTTTCCTGCAGGGGTGGTCACCACGGTCGTCATCAGGTTCACTTGCAGTGATTTCACCACCTGTCTAGACCAGTCACTTTGATGACTGTAGTTTCCTGCTGGGGTGGTCACCATCGTCGTCATCAGGTTCACTTGCAGTGATTTCACCACCTGTCTAGACCAGTCACTTTGATGACTGTAGTTTCCTGTAGGGGTGGTCACCACGGTCGTCATCAGCTTCACTTGTAGTGATTTCACCACCTGTCTAGACCAGTCACTTTGATGACTGTAGTTTCCTGCAGGGGTGTTCACCACGGTCGTCATCAGCTTCACTTGCAGTGATTTCACCACCTGTTTAGACCAGTCACTTTGATGATTGTAGTTTCCTGCAGAGGTGGTCACCATGGTCGTCATCAGCTTTCACTTGCAGTGATTTCACAACCTGTCTAGACCAGTCACTTTGATGACTGTAGTTTCCTGCAGGGGTGGTCACCACAGTCGTCATCAGCTTCACTTGCAGTGATTTCACCACCTTTCTAGACCACTCACTTTGATGACTGTAGTTTCCTACAGGGGTGGTGACCACGGTCGTCATCAGCTTTCACTTCAAGTGATTTCACCACCTGTCTAGACTGGTAACTTTGATGACAGTAGTTTCCTGCAGGGGTGGTCACCACGGTCGTCATCAGCTTCACTTGCAGTGATTTCACCACCTGCCTAGACCAGTCACTTTGATGACTGTAGTTTCCTACAGGGGTGGTCACCACGGTCGTCATCAGCTTTCACTTCAAGTGATTTCACCACCTGTCTAGACCAGTCACTTTGATGACTGTAGTTTCCTGCAGGGGTGGTCACCACAGTCGTCATCAGCTTCACTTGCAATGATTTCACCACCTTTCTAGACCAGTCACTTTGATGATTGTAGTTTCCTGCAGGAGTGGTCACCACGGTCGTCATCAGCTTCACTTGCAGTGATTTCACCACCTGTCTAGACCAGTCACTTTGATGACTGTAGTTTCCTGCAGGGGTGGTCACCACGGTCGTAATCAGCTTTCACTTGCAGTGATTTCACCACCTGTCTAGACCAGTCACTTTGATGACTGTAGTTTCCTACAGGGGTGGTCACTACGGTCGTCATCAGCTTTCACTTCAAGTTATTTCACCACCTGTCTAGACCAGTCACTTTGATGACAGTAGTTTCCTGCAGGGGTGGTCACCACGGTCGTCATCAGGTTCACTTGCAGTGATTTCACCACCTGTCTAGACCAGTCACCTTGATGACTGTAGTTTCCTGCTGGGGTGGTCACCACAGTCGTCATAAGGTTCACTTGCAGTGATTTCACCACCTGTCTAGACCAGTCACTTTGATGACTGTAGTTTCCTGTAGGGGTGGTCACCACGGTCGTCATCAGCTTCACTTGTAGTGATTTCACCACCTGTCTAGACCGGTCACTTTGATGACTGTAGTTTCCTGCAGGTGTAGTCACCACGGTCGTCATCAGCTTCACTTGCAGTGATTTCACCACCTGTTTAGACCAGTCACTTTGATGATTGTAGTTTCCTTCAGGGGTGGTCACCACGGTCGTCATCAGCTTTCACTTGCAGTGATTTCACAACCTGTCTAGACCAGTCACTTTGATGACTGTAGTTTCCTTCAGGGGTGGTCACCAGGGTCGTCATCAGCTTCACTTGCAGTGATTTCACCACCTGTCTAGACCAGTCACTTTGATGATTGTAGTTTCCTGCAGGGGTGGTCACCACGATCGTCATCAGCTTCACTTGCTGCGATTCACTCCTACTAGACCAGTCCATTTTATTGGGTGATCTGAGTAACCTGTAGGAGTAGTCGCCAGATCTGCCTACAGTGATGCACTCTTGCTAGACGAGTCCCCATTTTATTGGGTGATCTGAGTAGCCTGTAGGGGTAGTCACCAGATTCGCCTTCAGTGATGCACTCCTGCTAGACCAGTCCCTATTTTATTAGGTGATCTGAGTAACCATGCAGGAGTAGTCACCAGATTTGCCTACAGTGATGCACTCCTGCTAGACCAATCCTCATTTTATTGGGTCAACACATTTATTGTCTTTCTTTCTCTTTTTTTTTTTGTGGTTTGATATCAAGCATTTTTTTTAACTTGCAGCTAAGATGCATCTTCCAGTCTAGACACTTACAAGATAAAGGCAACGCTAAAGTTGTTCATCTTTGCAGATGTTCTAAAGCGAAAACTTCAACTGTCAACTTTTGAATATGAAATGAAGTTGTCAACTGTCAATCTTTGAAGAAGAAGCGAGACTGCCAACCGTCAACTTTTGAAGATGAAGTGAAAGTCGCCAACCGCCAACTTTGAAGTGAAGTTGTCAACCGTCAACTTTTGAAGAAGAAGTGGGACTCCCAACCGTCAACTTTTGAAGATGAAGCGAAAGTCGCCAACCGTCACTTTTGAAAAAGAAGCGAGGTCACCAACTTTTGACTTGAGGTAAAATTCTATCCAATTTTAACTTGCATTTGGAATAGAATGAGTTTGGACTTTAATTGATTTTTGACATGATTTGGATTGAGAATAATATGAGTTGACTGAATAGCATATATGTATAATATCAACAAGCGAATGTTAATTAAAATATTTGAATGGCCTATTAGTTTAATAGCCAAGCTGGATATTTTAAGGTCATGAGTTTGAGTCTTAAAACTGTCAAATTTTTTTTTAAGACGCAAACTGTCTTTTAGGTTGAACACTGCACTAGCATACAATGTAAGGACCTGAAGGAACTGTAGCGAAGCGCGTGAGAACCTTCGAAGCAGTGTGAGAACTTTCAAACTTGAGAGAAGGGACTGCAGCGATGCAACGTGAGAACCTTCGAACTTGGAGGAAGGAAACTACAGCGAAGCAACGTGTGAGCCTTCGACTCGACTTGGAGGAGCCTTCGGACTTGGTGGAAGGAAACTACAGCGAAGCAACGTGTGAGTCTTCGACTTGGAGGAGAGAACCTTCGTACTTGGAGAGAAGGAATTACGGCGAAGCAACGTGAGAACCTTCGAACTTGAAGAGAAGGAATGCTCGAACTTAGGGTGAGTGAAACACCGAACTTGAGGCTAACGAGGCATTGAATTTGGAGGAATGAAATCTTCTTTTATTCATCCAACTCGTAGCTTCATATTCATAACGGTGCACAACTTCAATTTGTTGTGTTGCCCCTAGTAGTGATTAACTTCTTCAATTTGTATTGTCGTGCTTCAATATTTATTGCACCTTCTTTTAATTTATTTGCAGAGACTGAACTTAAAGTTTCCTTTAAGCTGCCTACGTATCCTTTGAAGAAAAGGGATCAAGTCATAACGTAGTTCAAAATTTTTTGCACTCACCTTTTAAGCTCGTGTGGGCTAGGAGCATCATGCAGTTTAAGCTCTTGCGATAAGGAGCTTTTACATTTTAAAAGCCCTCATCTTCATCATGGTCTTGATCAGATCCTTGACTTGTAGGATTGGTCAAGATAATGAGATTTGATTTCACCTTCAAGGAACCATCTGTATTTATGAGAACAGAGAACTTTCTCTTCATATGTGACGGGATGCTACTTTGAAGCTTCTTGTCGTTGTTTACTTCATCAAAAAGTTTCATCTCCAAGTTATCCATCTTTCTTTTAGATTGACCGCTTGTTACTTTGAGGCGATCAAAAACAGATGTTGAAGGTCGAATTTTCTTCGATGTGGAGACACTTAGCCTTTGTAAAGCTGAAGGTCGAGTGGAGGTGGACATCGAACATTGATTTTCTTCCTCTGTCGCGGCCATACTCATTCTTTGGAATACCGAAGGACGAGTAGTTGGAGGCTTGATGCGATCGAAGACGGAAGTCCTTTGTTCACTTTTCTTGGAATTGTCAACTTCTTCTACGTCGATGCAGTAGGATGTTCCAAAGTTCTCTTTTTCCTTTTTGTGGAAAGTTTTGGAGAAGATCTCCTTCGCAGTCACCTGTTGTCGAGGTTGAGAAAATTTTTTACTTCTCTGCCTCTTGGGTTGAAGTTTCTTAAGATCTTTCTTTCTTTGATGCTTGCTCTTTTCTTTGATTGTAGCAATATTTGATTGAGTTACTTCATCAAGGTCAAACTCAATTTTTCCTTCCATAGCTAGCTTTAGAATTAAGTCTTTTAAGACAAAACATCTTTCCACTGGATGACCAATAACTCGATGATACTTGCAATACTTGAGATCATCGACTTTCTCCATCTCTTCTGGCCGTTTACACTTAGGAAGCTCTATCAGTTGCGTTTCCAATAGTTGTTCCAACATATCAGGGATGTCGGCATCAGGGAAAGGATAGATTTTCTTCTGTCTTTCCTTTAAAGTTAAGTGATACGCTCCATTTATTTGTCACTTTTCTTTCGAAGACGACTTGGGAAAGGTTGTGTTTACAACCATAGATTCTTCTATAGTCTCTTCATCGTTCCTTCCTTCTTTCCTCATATTAGGGAGTAGAAGGTCTTGATTTTCTCGACTAGCAATACTTAGCTCCATATCGTGGGCGTGAGTTGCTAGTTCCTCAAAGGTGCGAGGCTTTATACCTTTAAGGATGTAGAGGAGTTCCCAGTGCATGCCTTGAATGCACATCTCAACAGAAGAGAGTTCAGTGAGACGATCTTTGCAATCTAGACTCATGGCTCTCCAACGATTTATATAGTTAACAACGAGTTCACCTTTTCGTTGTTTAGTGTTGGTGAGCTCGAACATGCTAACGGTTCTTCTAGTGCTGTAGAAGCGATTCAAAAACTCTCTTTCGAGTTCCTCCCAACTGTCTACTGACTCAGGTTCTAGATCAGTGTACCAGGCAAAAGCATTTCCTTTAAGTGTTCGAACGAACTGCTTGACTAGTAGGTCCCCTCGAGTACCAGCGTTCTCGCATGTCTCAACGAAGTGGGCAATATGTTGTTTAGGATTGCCCTTTCCATCAAACTGCTGAAATTTTGGTGGTTGATACCCGATTGGCGTTCTCAAGTTATCAATCCTCTTAGTATAAGGTTTGGAATACAAGAGGGAATCTTGAGTAGGTCCACCGTACTGAGCTCTGATACAGTTTGTGATCATATCTTGGAGCTGTTGGATGGATAGTGAAGCAACTGAAGCAGAACACTGTGGTTGATCATCTTGCACTATAGTCTTTCCTTTGTCATGATTTTTTATGACTTGTGTCTGACTTGATTCGGCGATATGTTGGTTCTCAATTTGGCACTTTAGTTGCGCGATTTGAGAATCTTTTTCTTCAATCGCCTTCATCAAGTTGTTGATGTGCTCTTGCATCTCAGTCATTCTTTCTTCCATAGTTCTTGTCTCAGTCATCATGACAGTCACTACGTCAGAATCAGGTTCAAACAGAGGGTTATACTTAACAAGAAACTTGTCATTGGTATATGCCACCTGCAAGGTTGTTTCTTCGCTTGCAATGATAGAAGCTTTATCTTCTTGCAACCTCAGTTCATTGAAGCAACAATGGGCAGTTGAACCCATGTAAGACTTGATCTCGACAGCGGCCATCGAAGAAGTCTTTAATGACATATTTACTTTTATGTTTTGAGATAAGAGAGAGAGATGAGAGGTAGAGATGGTCCTACTGGATGTGCCAATTTGTTCGCACGTAACTTCGGGGATGGAGACATGTGGAATAAATAATATATTTGTATTTATGTAATATGCGTGTGGGTGTACAATCTCTAACTTTAATCCTCTGATTCTCTCTCTTAAATATATAAACTTTGGTCTCTAGCTTGTTGATCTTCTTGGGCTGGTTTGTGGAGCTTCTTGGATGATCGGTCTGCTAGGTTGATGATCTCTTGGATCGGCTTGTTAGCTTGTTGATCCTCTTGGATGATCGGCCTGCTGACTTGATGATCTCTTGGATCGGCCTGTTGGCTTGATAATCTGTTGAATGGACTTGTTAGCTTGTTGATCCTCTTGGATGATCGACATGCTGACTTGTTGATCTTCTTGATCGACCTTTTGGCTTGATGATCTGTTCGATCGGTTGGCTTGTTGATCTTCTTGGATGATCGGCCTGCTGACTTGTTGATCTTCTTGATCGGTCGGTTGGCTTGTTGATCTCTTGGATCGGCCTGTTGGCTTGATGATCTCTTGGATCGGATTGTTAGCTTGTTGATCCTCTTGGATGATCAGTCTGTTAACTTGATGATCTCTTGGATCGGCCTGTTGGCTTGATGATCTGTTGGATCGACTTGTTAGCTTGTTGATCCTCTTGGATGATCGGCCTGCTGACTTGTTGATCCTCTTGATTGATCGGTTGGCTTGTTGATCTTCTTGGATGATCGGCCTACTGACTTGTTGATCTTCTTGATCGGTCAGTTAGCTTGTTGATCTCTTTTTAGATGATCGGCTTGCTGACTTGTTGATCTTCTTGATCGGTCAATCTTGGGCGAATGCTCTGGACTCTGCCCTCTCTGCCTCTGGCTGAATCCCCCCTAAATGAATGGTGGCCTCCTCTATTTATAGAGTTTGATGGACCTCATATGGGCTTGGGCTTGGGTCCAATTGCCACGTGGCATAATTTGATTGAACTTGGCTGATGTTATCTGATGGATCACTAATAGACAAGTGACATTCTTTGATTTGCCGAATTTTAATGTCTATTAATTTAATTTAGGCACACGTGTAAATGTGTAACTGGTCCCAAATTTATTTTATCATTAATTTATATTAATGACGTGGCAATTTGTGATTGGTCGAAATTTCTCCTTCAACAATGGGAAAGAACCGTTACAAACCTTCGTTGTAGACTTGACCGTTCTTCGCCAACGACGCTTCAACAAACAGAAACGCAGCAGCCCTCTTGTCTTTTATTCGCTGGAAATTTTTTCTTGAATGACACAATAACCACAAAGGTTACCCCGGTATGTCTCTAAGTCTAGGAGGCAAAAGACTTGTGGGAGTCTTTCTCTAAGAGGGAGACTAAAGAGAATTCTAAGGTCTTGTCTTGTGAGTCTAAGACAAAGAGGAGAGTACTGAACCAATTAGGTCTAGTGTTCTATTTATAGAAGAAAGGCCATGAATAAAATATTCAATTCAATCAATATTTTCCAAAATTGATTCAATCTTATTCCATATTTAATCAATCTAAGATCAATCAATTCCATAATTGATTAATCTTTTCCACAAATGACTAATTACTTCCATAAGTGATTAAATCATTTCCATAAATGATTAATCACTTCCTTAAGTGATTAATTATTTCCATAATTGATTAATTCTCGGTTAATGAATTCTTTAATTAATTAACCACCAATTAAATATCTCATATTTAATTTCCGGCCTTGAATTAATTAATTTGCCCAAATAGATTTTGTTGGGATTGGTGCCCTAAAACTCGTAGATAATGATTGTTAAACGAATTATATACTTATTCGATAAAGGTGTTATCGAGATTGATTCAGTAAAAGTCATTACTGAATAAATTAAATTGCACATATATAACCCAAATCCAATAAACTAAGATCCATGGCTATAGGATGAACACTTGAGCTTTATGTAGAGACATAAAAGTGGATCAAGCTTGAGTAATAGCCAAAACGGTCTATAGTATAGGAATAGGGTTGGGTACCTTATTTTGGAGACACTATGAGACGCGGCCCACTTTATAGATGGTATAGACGATGTGATCCTAAATCGTCCATGTAGAGACATGCGAGTGGGGGTGTCCTATGCAATGAGTTTGCATAAGACCAGAACCGAGAAATAAGTCGCTCTCGCTTTATAACACCGTTTACTGACGAGACTGACTATTTCATGTGATGACCTAGGTAACTTGATCTTAATCCTGAGCTAACTATGAACTCCTGTTTATTCGGGCTTATCCTTAGATCTGCATAGGTGAGAGTGGCTCAGTATCGCCGACTCAACAAGCCTCCCATTTCAGGGATAGGAACGGGTAGATAGCTGGGGACATAGTCGTGCAAGAAGGAATTCACTCCTACCCGAATAAGGGATAGTAGAGAGGTCGTTCCCTTAAGTGCTGACTCCGAGGCTTGAACAAAGGGATCCCGCCCTCTCATTGGCCCGAGAGGGACTCGGTTTATTGGTTGGACCATAAACCAATTGTTCATTAGAGGATCAGTGGGACTTAAGGAACTAGAAGTACTATAGGGGTAAAACGGCTTATTGACCTAGCTATAGCTACGAACAACCTGTGAAGGATCGACTTACTAATCATGGTTAAATCAAGTGGACGGAAATATATCTATAGTGAGGGGAGTGCAACTATCGGGCTATAGTGGAGTGTCCCGATAGTTAACGAATGTTGGCTAGCTTGGACAATGAGATTAGTCGGTTAGCCTCGAATCGTTGGAGCCCATGATCTATAGGTCCATTAGGTCCCCCTACTAGCTCATATCGGAATTAAGCCTAGAACAAAAGATAGGAAGTTTTGAATCGTTCAAAATCGGGAAAAAGGGTATTATCGTAAATTGTGTTTGACACAATAATTTAATTATGAATTAAATTAGAAAATGAGAGATGAAGTATTTAAAAGTGTTTTGAATACTATATATATGTATTAGGAATCATATATATGGAATTGCACAAGATAACAAAGATTAATTAGATTAATCATATCAAAATTAATTTGAAAATTTTCAAATTAATTACCAAGCAATCAATTTCAATTTAGAATTGAAATCGGGGGTAATTTGCAAGCTTGAAATTTGATTTCAATTTTAATTTAGTGGATTTAGTTGGAAATCCACTTAATGCATGATCATTCAAAGTGGAAAGACAACTCACTCATGCATTGTTGCATGTCTTGTGTAGTGTACACCTAGAATCCACTTGAGCTTGCAAATACACCATGTGTCTTGTGTCTTGAGGCTTGGCTTTGCATGGAGAATGTCTTTAAAAGGAGTTTGAATCGTATTCAAACATAAGAGAGTCATTTCCTTAATGTTATGCTGCTGGAATTTGAACTCAAAGTTCTCTCATCTCTCATTCTTCTCCATTGTTTGATGCTTCAAGCATTCCCTTCCCATTCCCTATCTTATATAGACTCCCACAAGTCGTTCTTGGCCCGGAGTATAGTGGGGAAGACTCTAGAGGTTGTCCAAGGAGCATAGGAGAGGCAAACACCATAAGGAGTTCAACATAAGTGACCTACAAAGGTTGGTGTTTTCTAAACTCTCTATTCTGTCTTTTCTAGAACATGCATGCTTTAGGAGTAAAATTGAATGTCTTAAGTGCTTTCGATCTTCAATTGCTTCCGCATGTGTAATATGTACACCTTCAGATTTTAGGCCTTAAAATTAATTAATTCATTATTTGAACTCTTTCAAACTTCCATAAATTTAATATGACTCAAATTTATATTAATATTTGAATTTCTTCAAATATTAATTTCTCTCATAATAATATATCAATATATATTATATTGTTTCCCTTAGAAAATCGAACACTTTCAATTTACATTTATTACTTAGTTGCCTCAAATTACTTTATGAGCTACCAGTGGGACCTAATGGACCTGCAGATCAGAAGCTCCAACGATAAGATTAATTGGTCAAACTCATTAACCAAATTAATCAATATTCGTTAACTGTGTGTACATTCCACTATAGACTCACAGTTGCACTTTTCTCTCTGCAGACATACTTTCTATGTCCACGGATATAGACCAATATCGACTAGTTAGTCCTTCACGAGTGTCCATAACACCAGCTGGGTCAAATTACCATTTTACCACTGTCTGCTGAACACGAGCACTGCATGTCGATGCTAGGTAAACGGTCTCCATCTGCTTCTCCTTTTGCTTTTTGATGAGCCATTCCTTCATGAACTTCCTGTAGTGAGGCATTTGTTCCAGTGCATCTGCAAAAGGAATATTAACAGTCAAACCTGTAAAAGCATCAAGAAACTTATTAAACTGAGCCTTAGAATTTTTCTTTTTTCTATTCTTTGACTTAGGAACTAAAACAGAAGGAGAAGGGATAGAGGGCTCAGGTATAAGCTTTTCAGCTTCATTTGAGGTGGTGCCCTCCTCAACTTCTCCAGCAAGTTCCTCAGTTTCAGTAGTCTCCTCCTCCTCAGCTACTTGAGTCTCCTCCTCGTGATGCACAGAGACGACCTTTCAGTACTCCAATGAAGATTTCTCCTGTTCAGCTGGGGCTTTTCCTTTATTCATGGTGTTGATAACACTTACCAGTTGTCCCAACTGAGTCTCTATGATCTTGATGGCTGCAAAATGCCCATTGACAGTGGTGTTTATGGCAATCACGGCCTCATCAAGCTTATTTGATATGTTACTTGATTCTGCAATAAAAGCTCCAACGAGATCCTCTAAAGATTTCTTACTTTCTTGACTTTGAGGGGTAAAGCCAGGAGGATTCAGAACATTCTTATTATTTGCATATGAAAAATTCTCATGATTTCTATTACTAGGGTGATAGTGTGTAGGTGTAGAATTATTATTGTACCCCCTAGAATTATAATTTGAAACATACTGAACCTGTTCGAGATTTTCCTCCTAAGTCTGGGATGCAAGGGCAGTTGCAGACTCAATCGATTGAGCACTCCCTGTACCTGAAAACTTTAAAAATGCATTAGCAAGGGAAGACATCTGGGCCTGAAGTGCACTTACGTTGTCAATCTCGAACACTCCAGTAGCAATCTTTTTCAGTCCCGACCTCTCAGATGGGCACTGATAGCTGTTGGTGGCCATATCCTCTAGCAAAGTCCTAGCATTCTCAACAGTTTTGGACAACAGATTCCCACCTGCAGCTGCATCAACGATGGTTTTCGTACTAGGAGTTAAGCCATTATAAAATAATTGAACCTGAAGCCAGTCGGGATAGCCATGCTGAGGGCATTTCCTCAGCAGCTCTTTAAATCGCTCCCAAGCCTGGAACAACTGCTCATCAAACTGCTGCTGGAACGTCCCAATCTCGGTCCTCAGCTTGATCGTCTTTGCAGGAAGGAAGAATTTCTTTAAAAATGCCTAGACTAAAGCATCCCAGGTGGTAATGCTCCCAGGTGGAATTGATTGCAACCATTCCCGAGCTTTATCCTGCAAGGAAAAAGGAAACAAACGTAAGCGAATGGCATCTTCAGAAACACCATTTAATTTTACCGTCCCGCAGATGTCTAGGAAGGATTTCAGGTGAGAATTTGGATCCTCCATGGGTGATCCTCTATAAGCACAATCTCGAGCCATCTGAATGAGACTCGTTTTCAGCTCAAAATTGTTAGCATTGATCGGGGCATAGACGATCCCCAACTGCTGCTCCTGAAAGACCGGCTAAAAGTAGTCCCTAATAGGCTTAGGCTCCTCATGGTTAGGATTGGCCATTTGGATATGATTTTCTTTCCTTTCCCTTCGAATTCTGCTTAAAGTTCTCTCGATCTCTGGGTCAAAGGGAATTAAGGTCAACTCCCTAACCTTTCGCATACACCAACAAAGCTAACCTGAAAAGGAAAATAAAAGAAAAGGAAATAAAACAAATTAGGAAATAAACTAGAAAAGGAAATAAATGAAACTAAAATAGGAAACAATAAACTACAAAAGGAAAAAGATAAACAAATAAGGAATGCAAAGGCAAATATGGTACAAACAAATAAGGAAACTAACAAATAAGGAAAAACTATACTAAAAAGGAAAAGACTAAAAAAGAAATTCTATCTATGGAAGATTCAAACAAATATGGAAAAATCTAAATATGGAAATCAATCCACAAAGGAAAAAAAATGCAATCTACCTAAAAACAAAAATAACAAAAATAACAAAAATTAAAATACACCCTAAACTAAGACCGGACAATTTTTCTACGATATTAAAATTGACTAAATATGCCAATCCCCGGCAACGGCGCCAAAAACTTGGTGTGCAAATTGCTAACCGCAAGTGTACTGGTCAAGTTATAATATAGTGAATGTGAAATTCGAATGTCGTCCTCTGGATTGGTGTCTAGTCAATTTTAATTACCAAAAGTACTCTTAACCAATTTTATTTAGGGAACCGAATTGAGTGAGAATGAAATTAAATCAAACACAAAACAATGCAAATAATGACAATCCAATGGAAATAATGGTCTTAGAGATTTGATTTCACCAATTGGGATTATGGATTAATTAATGGATTAACACATGCTAAGATTCATAAATCTTGGTAAACTAAAATCACACATACCTCTCCGAGCATACATGATTCTCCCACATGCAATTGAACCCGATATCCCTATCTAAATTCAATAAACATACAAGGCAATAAGGATAACCTTTTTAACAATTTCTAGAATTAACCATAATCTCCCGATTTCTAGTTAAATCCTAGTTATGCATAATGTTTTCTAAGCTAAATCCTCTCTCCCAAGTTAGATTCAAGCACAAACATCAATCAATTTATGGCCGGTAAATTGAAAGCATTAAAGACACAAATATGCATAAATAAACCAACAACATAAATCCATAACATTAATCCATAATTGCCCCAACGGCTACATCAATCCCTAAGAGTAAAGACCTAGCTAATCATACAACGCGTTACAATATAACTATGATCTAAAACAACCATAAACACTAACTAAAGTAAGGGAAAGAAGAATTAAACTCTATGTAGGTCGAGACCGAACATCCCCGTCACGATCCCCACGAACAATGGGTTGATTTCCACTTTGCTCCTCTTTGTTCAGCTCCAAATCCTCTGTTTTTCCTCTGTTTTACGGCTCCAAAGTGTCCAAAAGAAGTCCCCCCAAAAAGCCCTAATCGTAATCTTTAAATAAGGCAAAAATTGGTCGTAGCGTCGCAACGCTACCGCGAAATTACGGATTCTGGAAGTTCGCCTAGCGTCGCGACGCTAGTCACATAGCGTCTAGACGCTATGATTTTTTTTTTTAAGGATTGAACTCCATTTGACTCCAATTTCTCAATTAAGCTCAATATAACAATTTCCTACAAAATAAACATTAAAGAGCAATAAAATGGTTACGAATTACTCAAGGACTAACCAAATTGTAACGGGAAAGATAGCTCGTTATGTGCACTATCAGCGTGCAAGCCACTCTCACCCATACTAATCAAAGGACAATCCCTCGTGAGAAGGAGTTCATGACACACTCAGGATTAAGACTGAGTTACCTAGTCATCCTATTGAAACAGTAACCTAACTAGTTAACGGTGTTACATCTAGTGGTTTATTATTTCGTGGTCTGGTCTTATGCAAACTCATTGCATAGGGTACCCCCGCTTGCATGTCTCCTACATGGACGCCTTGGATCAATACGTCTGTATCGAATACAAAGTGGGTCGTATCACATAGTGTTACCAGGATAAGGTACCCAGCCTTATCCCTGTACTATAGACCTTTTAGGTTGTTACTTGAACACCGATCCCCGTATGTCCCCACATACTAGTTCAAGTCACATGTAAACATCCTTGGATCTTAGTTTATGGAATTTGGATCAAATTGTGCAATATTTAACAATAACACTTTATTGTAGAAACTCAATAACACTTCATTGAAACAAGTATACAATTTGTTTACATTCACTATCTACGAGTTTTAGGGCATAAAACCCAACAAC
The DNA here is from genome assembly GCA_036850905.1 of Luffa acutangula. NCBI lineage: Eukaryota > Viridiplantae > Streptophyta > Magnoliopsida > Cucurbitales > Cucurbitaceae > Luffa > Luffa acutangula. Next base: position 28,148,901 of record CM072087.1, on the reverse strand, counting down.
ATAGAGATTGTAGCGTCGGGGATTCACATAATGATAACGGAATTCTTAGGGCCATTCCCAGCATTGACTTTTCCATTCGGTAGCATTACTAAGATCGTTCTCTGAAATCTAACAAATGGGGGGTCACACTTACGAGATAATTAAATTTAGCTTATCTTTGACCAAAGTAGCGATAACTAAAATTGATACAAAAATAAAGGAGTTATTTTTTGTTATAGAATTTTTAGTCAAGAATGTCTTGGTTCAGTGAAGGAGTAATTGACTACCCCTCGATAGCAGTTATTCTGACTCACTGAAGTATCGTTGCAAAATAATTAATGAGATGGGTACATTATTACTTTTGCTAAACTTAATTGGATTTATTAAATATTTGATTCACTGATAAAGGATTTTATTATTTCAGCATGCCTAGCACATTAGTACAACTATTAGCTTCAAAAAGACTTAACGACGACAACTATGGAACTTGGAAATCAAATTTAAATACAGTACGTATTAGTGATTGATGACCTTCGACTCGTCTTAACGGAAGAATGTCCTCCTAACCCTGGCCCGACAGGAACTCGAGTAAATCGAGATGCCTATGACAGATGGACTAGAGCCAATGAAAAGGCAAAGGTCTTTATATTGACGATCATAAGTGATGTTCTGTCTAAAAAGCATGAGGGCATGCCAACTGCAAGGGAAATAATGGACTCATTGCAGGCCATGTTTGGATAGTCGTCCTCATCCATTCGCCATGAGGCCCTCAAGTACGTTTATAATTCTCGGATGAAAGAAGGGACTTGATGTGGAATTTTCCTACCGCAAGTGCACGGGTCAAGTAATAATAAAGTGTTCATATAAACGAGTGTCGTCCTCTGGATTGGATTTTTAAGTTAAATCAAGTATTATGAATTATCTTGCTCAATTTTATTTAGGGAACAGTGGAGACGCAATTGAAAGAACACTTAGGGAATTGATTTCGCCAATTTTAGTCTAGGATTGATTTTAGGAATAAGTAATCATGCACAATGGAATTATGAGCCTAAGACCCTTTAATCACAACTACCTCTCCCGAGTATAATTGATTCTCATGCAAATTAATCAACTTGATATCCCTATCTAAGTTTATTAATATGCAAGGCAATGAGATCTTTTGACCAATTCTAAAGTTAATCTAAAAACCGTCACGAAATTAGAAAATAAACTTTAGTCATACAATCTTGAATAAGTCTACATTAAATCCCCTCTCTCGAGCTAGATTCAAAACTTAAATCATTCAACTAATGGTCAATTAATTGAAAGCATTAAATCAAGATTACAAACATAATAACCATTGCACAACTTAAACCATAAATCAATCCATAAACTAAATCAACTACATCAATCCCTAAGCTACAAGTTTAGCTACTCATACATGTCATTACAAGCTCAACTAAACATGAAAAAGCCATAAAATCTAGCTAGAGAGAAGTAAAAGGAAAGGAAACACTTAATGTCGTCGATCCCGGCACGTCCCCGTCTCGATATCCACGCCACCAAGTGAGATTCCCGGTCCTCTTCCTTGCTTCAGCTCCCACAGTAGGTCTCTAGTCGAAATTAGGGTTCAATTCTCTCAATTTGGCCTTCGCCAATCCGTAGCAAGAAAAGAAAGTTAAATAGGAAAATCTGCGACAGCATCGAGACGCTATCAAGACAGCGTCGCGACGCTGCCTCTAAAACGCGCGTTCTGAATAAGGGAAAAATGGTACCGTCGAGACGCTATTGTCACAGCGTCTCGACTCTGTGACGCTGCCGCCTCTTGTAATTAAGGAAAACCAGCGTCGAGACCCTCCAAGAGTGGCGTCTCGACGCTGATGGGCACAATGCCCTCTCTTGGCTCCTTATTGCTTGAACTTTCCGGTTCTTTGGCATATTTTCGCGTCCCGACCACTCGATTAACTCCAATTCTACGTTTTAGCTCTAATCAACGCTTTCCTACAAAATAAACAATTAAGTGCAATAAAATGGCCAATAAATCATAAAAGAATAACTAAATTAAATAAGTAAAAATAGCTAGTTATGCTCACTACCAGGACTTCTGTTCGAGAGCATGTGTTAAACATGATATGGTGCATTTTAATGCAGCCGAAGTAAATGGGGTTGTCGTAGATGAAAGTAGTTAAGTCAGTTTCATTATGGAATCTCTCCCAAAGAGTTTCATACAATTTTGTACCAATTTAGTTATGAACAAAATTGAGTACAACGACGACTCTCCTGAACGAGCTTCAGACCTACTAGTCCCTCACTAAAAGTAAAGGACAAGAAAACGAAGCAAATGTCGTTTCTGGTAGGAAGTTCCTAAGAGGATCAAACTCTGGGAATAAATCTGAGTCTTCTACTTCTAAGAACAAAAGAATTCAGTTGAAGAGGAAGAAGAACAAGGGAAAGGGGAAAGCTCCCATAATCAAGAAAGGCAAGAAAAAGATTATAGAAAAAGGAACCTGCTTCCACTTTAACCAGGATGGTCACTAGAGAAGAAACTGTCCTAAGTATCTTGCTGAGAAGAAAGCAGAAAAGGCTGAAGATGCCAAGTTCGGTAAATACGATTTACTTGTTATTGAATCATGCTTAGTTGAAAACGATAACTCCATATGGATATTAGATTTAGGAGCGACTAATCATGTATGTTCTTCCATACAGGAAACTAGTTCTTGGAAAACTCTTGAAGAAGGCGAGGTGACAATCAAAGTAGGAACGGGAGATGTCGTCTCAGCCACAGCAGTGGGAGAAGTACAACTTTGTTTTAGAGATGGATATATTTTGTTGCAAGATGTTTTGTATGTTCTTAGTATGAAAAGGAACTTAATATCTATCTCCTATTTAATAGAACATGAATATAAAGTATCTTTTGAAATCAATGAAGTGTTTATATTTAAAAGACTTAGTTTCATTTGTTCTGCTAAAGTCAGAAACAATCTGTATGTGTTAAGACCGAATGAAATAAAAGTTGTTCATAATACTGAAATGTTCAAAACAGCTTAGACCCAAAATAAAAGACGAAAAGTTTCTCAAGATACCCTTCTTTGGCATCTAAGAATAGGACACATAAATCAAAAACGTATTGAAAGGCTGGTTAAGAGTGGGCTTCTAAATGAGTTAGAAGATGACTCATTACCACCTTGTGAATCTTGTCTAGAAGGTAAAATGACCAAAAGACCTTTCTCTAAAAAAGGTCAAAGAGCCAAAGAAACCCTCGAGCTTATACACTCTCACCTCTGTGGTCCTATGAATGTTAAAGCACGTGGAGGATATGAATACTTCATCAGTTTCATTGATGATTATTCAAGATATGGGTATCTTTACCTAATGGTTCAAAAGTCAGAAGCTCTTGAAAAATTCAAAGAGTATAAAGCTGAAGTTGAAAATAAATTAGGCAAAATAATCAAAACTCTATGATCTGATCGAGGAGGACAGTGCATGGATTTAGAATTCCAAGACTACTTGATAGAACATGGAATATCCCCACAACTCTAAGCACCTGGTACACCACAACATAATGGTCTATCAGAAAGGAGAAATAGAACCCTATTGGATATGGTTTGGTCTATGATGAGTTATGCACATTTGCCTGATTCATTTTGGGGTTTTGCAGTCGAAACTACTACATATATTCTGAACATGGTTCCCTCAAAGAGTGTTCCAGAAACACCGTACGAGTTATGGAGAGGACGTAAAGGGAGTTTACGAAACTTCAGAATTTGGGGTTGCCCTACACACGTGTTGGTGCAAAAACCAAAGAAATTAGAACGACGTTCAAGAATATGACTTTTTATAAGATACCCTAAAGAAACAAAAGGAGGTATGTTTTACGATGCTCAAGGCAACAAGGTAATTGTTTCGACCAATGCCACATTTCTTGAAGAAGATCATATGAAAAATCATCAAACACGCAGTGAACTAATACCTAAAGAACTTTTCGGGGAAATTACAAACAAACAAAAGTTGTTAGTGAAGCTGGTCCTTCGAAACCATCTCAAGATATGAGTATGCCTCGTCGTAGTGGGAGGGTTATAATTCAACCTGACCTCTACATGGGTTTGACAGAAACTCAATTCTGAAGGGATAAAAGCCCCACGCAACGGAAAGTATTATCGAACCTACTTAGAGTCTTAGATTCTAATTGAAATACCAATACAATTTGAAAAATATTACAACAATAAATCTATATTTATTGGGTTGTACATAGGCTATAAACATGCTAAAAGATCAACTAGATTGATCCTAGTGATCAAGGATTTCATAGAAAACTTACTTTTGTAGAAAGCCTTAATCAATTCGCCTTTTCTTGCCAATAAGATTGAAAACGCAGCAACCCTCTTGTGCGAACACCACCAATCGGCTACACTGGTATATCTCTAAGACTTCTTGAAGCAGGAGACTTGTGGTAGTGTTTTGGGAGAGATCTCTGAGAGAAGGAGAGACAATGAGATGCCTTTCACCCCACCCCAGGGGTCCTATATATAGTAAAGGCCAAGACATTTTTCCTAATAGGAAAAGGTCTCTAATTTTAATAAATAATTAATTAATTCCATAATTAATTAATTTCCAAATTAAATATCATATATTTAATCTTAGGGATTTTATTAAAATTAAAATTAATATGAATCCAATTCATATTAAATTTATTTGAACTCTTTCAAATATTTTTCTCTCAAGAATTAATTTTGGAAATTAATTCAAAAATTATATTATAAAGTTTCATAAACTTTATATTATAATGCATCAATATACATTATGTGATTCCCCAAATAAGTTGAACACTTTCAATTTACAATTTATATTTATTTGCTTCAAGTCTTTTTACGAGCTACCAGTGGGACCTAATGGACCTACAGATCAGAAGCTCCAACGATACGAGACTAATCGGCTTAAACTCATTAACCAAGCTAGTCTCCATTCGTTAACTGTGGGTCACTCCACTAAAGACCCACAGCTGCACTCTTCACTGCAGAATATTTCTGTGTCCACGGATATCGACCAATACTACAAGTCAGTCCTTCACGTGTGTTCGTATCCTAGCTGGGTCAAATTACCGTTTTACCCCTGGTTTACATATTTGTCCTTAAGTCCCCAGTGCTCCTCTAATGAACAACCTGTTTGAGGTTGATAGCGAGCATAGCGAGCTATGTTTTCCGGTAATATTTGGTTAGTCTTTGAGTAATTCGTAATCATTTTATTGCTCTTTAATGTTTATTTTGTAGGAAATTGTTATGTTGAGCTAAGACGAGAATTTGGAGTCAATCGGGTGCTCAGAATGCTAAAAGGAGGCAAAGGAAATTAATTAGAAAGGAATTAGAAGTTGTCCAATCCGAGAAGGCAGTATGCTGGAATTTGGCATAGCATTGTGACGCTGCCCTAGAGCGTCTCGACGATGCCTGTAGCGTCGCGACACTGTGACAAGAGCGTCTCGACGCTATCGATATTTTCCTAAACAGAGTGGCGGCAAACTGGGATAGCGTCTCGACGTTGCCCATAGCGTCTCGATGCTGTCGGCAGATTTTCTATAAATTCATCCTTTTCTTGCACGCCCAAGGGGAGTCCAATTAGTTAGATTTTAGCCCTAATTTCGACTAGAGACCTTTGGTGGGAGCTAAAGAAAATCCAAGGAGCGGGAATCAAGTGAGAAGACGTGAAGATCATGACGGGGACGTACCGGTTTCGATGGATTCGAGTTTTCCTTTCTCTTTCCCTTACCTCTTGTAGTTTTTATGGTTTTTCTTTCAATTAGTGTTTGTAGTTTAAAGACTATGAATTGCTAGTTGTTTGTCTTACGGATTGATGTAGTTGTTTTAGTTTGTTGGATTGATTTGTGGTATGAATATGCATTTATTTTACCTATGCAATTTTGGTTAAATGCTTTCAATTACTTGATCACTAGTTGAATGATTTGAGTGTTGAATCTTGCTCGGGAGAGGGGATTTGGCCCAAGACTTACTTTATTTAATTACATGAGTAAAGTAGAAATTCTAAGTTTGTGACGGGATTTGGAATAACTTTAGAAGTTGCTTGAAGAACTAAACCCAACGCCTTGCATGTTAATAAACTTAGATAGGGATATCAAGTTGGTTGCATGCATGAGAAACAATTATGCTCGGGAGAGATAGTTGTGATAAAAGGTTCCTAGACTTCGTAGAATAATTGCATGCTAAATTCATCCCATTAATTAATTCTCAATCTCAACAATGAAATCAATTCCCTAAGAGTCTTTTCATTTGAGTCTCCACCTTTATTTTATGTTTTTTGTCTTTAGATTTATCTTACTCTTTAAGTTTTGCTCCCTAAATAAAATTGGACAAGATTATTCACGGTACTTAATTTGCTAGAAAACCAATCCAGAGGATGACACTCGTTTAATCACGAAAACACTATATTATTACTTGACCCGTATACTTGCGGTAAGCAAATTGCGTACCAGAGGTCCAACCAGCAAACAGAAGTCCCTCTCGTGCCATAGAGAGGGTTGAGCCCATTGTTCAAGTCCCGGAGACACCACTTAAGGGAACACACCTCTACTTACCCTAGAGTCGGGAAGGATTGAATTCCATCTTGTGTGATTATGTTCCCAACTCCCCACTCGGTATTGTCCCCAAAATGGTAGGCTTATTGAGTCAACTTGTTGGCCACTCTCACCCATACAAATCAAAGGCCAACCCCTCATGAACAGGAGTCCATAATCCACTCAGGATTGAGACTGAGTTGTCTAGGTCATCCTAGTGAAATAGAAACCAAGCCAACTAACGGTTTACAGTTAGTGGTTAACTATTTCGTGGTCCGTCTTATGCAAACTCATTGCATAGGATACCCACACTCGCATGTCAAACACATGAACGTGTTGGATCATTGCATTTGTATCATAATTCAAAGTGGGTCGTATCCATAGTGTCATCAGGATAAGGTACCCAGCCTTATCCATGTACTATAGACCTTTTAGGTTGTTACTTGAACATCGATCCCCATATGTCCCCACATACTAGTTCAAGTTACATACAAACAACCTTGGATCTTAGTTTATTGGATTTGGGTCAAATAGTGCAATATTTAACAATAATATTTTATTGTAGAAACTAAATAACACTGTATTAAATACAAGTATAAAATTTGTTTACATTCACTATCTACGAGTTTTAGGACATAAAACCCAACAAATTCATCATACCCGATGATGAAGTGGAGGATCCATTGACTTATAGACAAGCAATTGGGAGATAAGGATAAGGACCAATGGGTCAAAGCCATGAAACTAGAGATAGAATCCATGCATTTTAACTCAGTCTGGGAACTTGTAGATCAACCAAGTGATGTACAACCTATCGGTTGCAAGTGGATCTATAAGAGAAAGCGAGACCAAACTAGTAAGGTACAAACCTTCAAAGCCCGATTGGTGGCTAAAGGTTATAACCAAAAAGAAGGAATTTATTTTGATGAAACCTTCTCACTGTTGGGTTTTATGCCCTAAAACTCGTAGATAGTGAATGTAACCGTTGACCGGATATTAATGAAATAATATTGATATATTTTTCCATTAAATGTTATTAGTTATTTTATATTTGTCTTTGCCTAAAATAACCCTAATCCAATAAACTAGACATCCACTCAGGATTGAGACTGAGTTGTCTAGGTCATCCTAGTGAAATAGAAACCAAGCCAACTAACGGTTTACAGTTAGTGGTTAACTATTTCGTGGTCCGTCTTATGCAAACTCATTGCATAGGATACCCACACTCGCATGTCAAACACATGAACGTGTTGGATCATTGCATTTGTATCATAATTCAAAGTGGGTCGTATCCATAGTGTCATCAGGATAAGGTACCCAGCCTTATTCATGTACTATAGACCTTTTAGGTTGTTACTTGAACATCGATCCCCATATGTCCCCACATACTAGTTCAAGTTACATACAAACAACCTTGGATCTTAGTTTATTGGATTTGGGTCAAATAGTGCAATATTTAACAATAATATTTTATTGCAGAAACTAAATAACACTTTATTAAATACAAGTATAAAATTTGTTTACATTCACTATCTACGAGTTTTAGGAAATAAAACCCAACAAATTCATCATACCCGATGATGAAGTGGAGGATCCATTGACTTATAGACAAGCAATTGGGAGATAAGGATAAGGACCAATGGGTCAAAGCCATGAAACTAGAGATAGAATCCATGCATTTTAACTCAGTCTGGGAACTTGTAGATCAACCAAGTGATGTACAACCTATCGGTTGCAAGTGGATCTATAAGAGAAAGCGAGACCAAACTAGTAAGGTACAAACCTTCAAAGCCCGATTGGTGGCTAAAGGTTATAACCAAAAAGAAGGAATTTATTTTGATGAAACCTTCTCACTGTTGGGTTTTATGCCCTAAAACTCGTAGATAGTGAATGTAACCGTTGACCGGATATTAATGAAATAATATTGATATATTTTTCCATTAAATGTTATTAGTTATTTTATATTTGTCTTTGCCTAAAATAACCCTAATCCAATAAACTAGACATCCTAGGCTGTAATATGAGTCTTGAACTATATGTGGCGACATATGGGGATCACTGTTAAAGAAACAACCTAAAAGGTCTATAGTATAGGGATAAAACTAGGTGCCTTATCCTGGTGACACTATGGATACGGTCCACTTTGTATTTGATACAAACGTTATGATCCAATGCGTTCATGTAGGAGACATGCGAGTTGGGGTATCCTATGCAATGAGTTTGCATAAGACCGGACCGCAAAATAGTAGCAACTGGTTATTGTTGCATCAATTCAAAACGATCTCCGCAAGCGCACGGGTCGTAAAGAGTAATATAAAATGGTAGGTAATACCGAGTATCGAATCCTCAGGGAGGCGAAGCGAAAATTAAGCAAAAATAAAATATCTTGAGCACTAAAAGTACTTGGACGAAATAATATATAGGGAACAGCTCATGCAATAAAGAGGAATTTAAAATTCAAAGCAATTAAAGAAAATAAGTTGATCAATCGAAAAATAAAATATGGAGAAAGAGTTTTCTTTTAATGGGAAGAGGGGTCTTGAAAATCAATTATTAGCTAAACAATTGTTATAATTATCCTATCTCATTGCCCAACTAATTATAATCCTAAAATCTCCGTTAATCACATAGGTTCTCCTGTCGGTTTCCCCTAATTGTAATTAATTCATTTTAACAACCTAAGTGTCTTTAGCGCCATTAAAAATCATTAATTATTACGCTCTGATTCATTTTAGGAATCTAAGTTTAATCAACTAATCCCGTTGTCACGACGGGCAATTAAACTAGTTTCATGGATTACAATCTATCCTAATTTCTCTCCGTCGAGTTTCCATTAAGAATCAGATCATTACACAATTGGTCAGATTGAATAAAGCATTAAGCACATCCATACAAATAATTAGGACAAAGGGCAAGAGACAGGAAATTATAATAACATTTAAACTATAATTTCATTTCAAGACCCCAAATTGGGGTTTAGCTACACATAGCTAAAATATCCACAACATTTACAATAGAAAGCATAATTAAGAGCATAAAAGGAAAGGAATTGACCGTCGAAAAACCCCTTCGCTGACGCTTAGAGCCCTGCCGTCTACTCTTTGAGCCTCCTAAGATGCTCCCTGAAATTCCCCAAATATTTCCCACTAAGAAATCTCTCAAAAAGGCTAGAAAGCCTTGAGAGAGGCTCCAAAGGAGCCAAAGGAGCCAAAGGAGGGAGGAAAAGGAATTGATTGATGGTTGATTGATACAAAATGAGGCACCAAGAGGTGCCTTTTATAGGCCCGAAATTGGGTCAGCGTCGTGACGCTGCTATGCACGCGTCTTGTTGCCCAAGAAATGGGTAGCGTCTCGATGCTGACCCAATTTCCAGAATTTTCCAGCTTCGGTTTGGGCTGATTTTTGGGCCTTCTCTTCACTTCTTTTTGGGTTTTTTCATCATGATTGGCTTCTTTGGATCCCCTTTGGATCCAAGCTTGAATTTGGGCTTCATTTGATTCATTTTTGGCACTTTTTCTCCCAAAATCACCGACTTTGCTCCTAAGGACCAAATAAAAGAATACATTAAATATTTTCATTAAAAACACGATTAAAGCACAGAAAAACCTAATAAATTGGGACTAAAATAGCGACATTTCTGCTCGCTATCACACCCCCAAACATAAGCTTTTGCTAGTCCTGAGCAAAATAAATTCTAAAGATGCATGAAATAGAATCGCTCAAGCCTCAATGATTGGTGAATTCTTAAGATAGAATGGAAAACATGCAAGTGGAATAAGCAAGCACCGCATACTCTTGAAGAAATCTTAAACTATTTTGAACTTAAGATTAATGAATAGCATGCTCAAGACTTATCTATTGATTCTTTTACTAACCTAGATCAGTCTTATGGATTTCTCCATTTGTTTTCCCCCTACACTGGCTAAGAGCCCCTAATAGGTCGGAGTCCTTCTATCATGCAAAAAAAAGAAACCAGGGTGCCTGACATTTTTTTCTTCTTTTTCATGGGGGAGCAAAACTCACAAGTGATTTTTCTCTTTTCTTTTTCTTTTTCTACTCCCCCAAACTTGCATTTTGATTTCTAATGGTACTAGCTTTCACACTACGGTGCAGGGACCCTTAACCCGAATTTTATTCTCTGGTTGGCCTAACTGATCACACCGCAGGTAGATCTTTTTACATCAAAACTAAGCATAAAACAATTTAAAATTTTCACAATTTCTGCCGTGCTCCCAGATTCCACAACATATAAACCATTTTCTCCCAAAATTTCTAAAATCACATCCTTGGCTATCATGGCTATCTAATCATGCATCCAACAGAATTTAAATATGCTCAACATAGCGAAAGCCTCCCCCCCAAACTTAAACTAAACATTGTCCCCAATGTTTTAAAAATCGTAAAGCATAAAGAGGGATACTGAGACTTCTCTGAGCTACGACCGCTTCATCCTCTTCCTTTGGATCCAGAAAAAATGGGATTTTTGGAATTTTGGGATTTGCTAAGGTGATCCTGCAAAACAAAATTGGATCACGGAGCAAAGAAAAATTATTTACCGCAAAAACAACTACCTAAACTTTAATCCTTGGGTTTCCTCCCAAGCAGTGCTTTCTTTAACGTCTTTAGCTAGACGAGGCTCGGCATGCTTACGGAGGCTCAAAATAAAAATTTTCATCATCCTCCGGGCTCTGCAAAAAATCATGCACCGAATTGCATACTACAAACAGGGGAGAAAAAAAAATTTCCCCCCATCTTCACTAAAGAGATTGTTATAATAACATTTCAAAAAATAATCAGCTGCATCAAATCTCTTTTCTAAATCTCTATTCACAAAGCAATTATCAACTGAGTCATCAAGCGTTATGATATCAATCGGTTTAGGATCTAAAGATGGCCTACCAATCATGTCAGTCCATTCATCAGAAAAAAATATTTACATGCTCAGAAGATTCCTCAGACTCAGTATTAAAAAATGATTCAACTAGGCTATCATATGACTCATCATCAGAAGAATTCAAGAATATCTGGATCAGATTCTATACTATGCACAGATTCGAGTTCCTCTGGGTCAGATTCTATGCTATCTACATCACCAGGACACGAATCAAAGGTATTAACATTATCAGGGTTCATGCATTCAAGAATGTCAAGATCAGACTCAATAGATTTAGTGTAATCATGATCAGACTCAAAATTATCTATCAAGCAATATTTCTTATGCATTTCATGCTCATCCTTAATGTCATGCAAATCAATATCATCATCAAAATCATTGATTTCAGGTAAATCTAATTCATTCTCAAAGGAAGGTAAATCATCAACTGCAGATCTTTCATTTTCACAAGCAGGTATTTCTAGATCATTCTCAAGGTCAGGCAGTTCTAAATCATTCTCAAACAGCGGATCGTCTAAATATGCATTATGATCAAAATCCCCATCATTCATAAGCACTTCCCCTAAGCCTAGGCCAAGATTATACTCTACCTCTTCATCATCGTCAGTCAAGTATTCAAGACCAACAGAAAAACATGTATGCAAACTACAAACAGATTCATCCTGGCCAAAAATACTAAACACGACTTTTTCATCATCAATGTTCAAGGTAAGCTTACCTGTATGCACACTAATCTCAGCCTTACCAGTTGCTAGGAAAGGTCTGCCTAGAATAATGGGCACCTCTTTGTCCTCCTTCATGTCTAGTACCACAAAGTCTACGGGGAAGATAAATTTGTTGACTTTCACCAGCACGTCCTTAACAACACCCATCGGGTGGGTAATCGATCTATCAGCAAGCTGGAGAGTGATGTCGGTGTCTTTCATTCCTGTTAAACCAATCTTCCTGTAAACAGAATAAGGGATTAAATTTATACTAGCACCTAAATCGCATAAGGCCCTATTGAAAGATACTTCTCCTATAGTGCAGGGAATAGTAAAACTCCCTGGATCTTTCTGTTTAGAAGGCATCTTTCCAGAAACAATGGTACTACTACTCTCAGATAATTTAAAGATTTCCTTTTTCAAACTTTTCTTCCTAGAAAGCAGTTCTTTCATGAATTTCCCATAATTAGGCATGTTATACAAGGCATCTACTAAGGGAATATTCACATATAACTTCTTAAACATTTCTAGGAACTTTTGAAACTACTCATCTAGTTTAACATTTTTAAAGCGCTGAGGAAAAGGTAACTCCCTGTAGTCAAAGGTTGGACATTCTCCCCTCCGCTTGGGCGGGCTAATGTGTGAGCCTTTGTCATGATGTTTGCATGGAACCACTTCTTCCTCGTTCAGTTTCTTGCCATCTTGCCTATCATCCAGCTTTTCATCCTTTTTTCTTCCTGCAAAATTGTTAGAAAAATCACAATTTAAATCAATAGAGTTATGAGGACATTGGGACCTGTCAAAGGAGGTTTTTTGTGCCTCAACCCTTTCATCTTTATCCCTTCTCTTTTCTTCTTCCTTCTTCTTTTCTGAATTGTTCTCTAGCTTTCTACCACTTCTTAGTGTCACCATCTTGCACTGCTCTTTTGGGTTAGGTTCAGTATCACTTGGAAATTTTCCCTTATGAAGGGCATTCACTGCTGAAGCGATCTGACCTATTTGCACTTCCATGTTTTTCAGAGCTGTGTCGTGGTTATTTACTGTCGTCTGGAGATTCAAGTTAAACACTCTTTGTTCTTTAATAAACAGAGCCACCATCTCCTCCAGGTTATTCTTCTTTTCAGGCGCACTAGATGAAGCAAAACATGGTGGCGGCTGCAAAACATTCTTTGTATTTGAATATGAGAAGTTCTCGTGATTGCGCAAACTGGGATGGTAGAAGTTCGATACTCCTTGAGCAAATGGTCTATTTCCTGCATACTGGACTTCTTCCACATCTTGACCTTCCTTTTTTGAATGACCTTCAGCTAAGGTGGAAATGGACTTGACCACCTCAGATGAAGTCAGCTTGTTTAGCGCATTGGTCAGAGATGCCATCTGTGCCTTCAATGAACTTGACTCATCCAACTCATATAATCCAGCCTTCTTTGAAATTGCTCCCCTTTCGGTCGGCCACTGATAACTGGTTGTCGTCATTTCCTCAAGCAGATCTTTGGCTTCTGTCACTGTTTTGGAAAGAAAACTTCCTCCTGTTGATGTGTCTAGGACTGTCTTGGTGGAGGAATTCAATCCATTGTAAAATAACTGCACTTGAAGCCAATCAGGATATCCATGTTGGGGGCACCGCCTAAGCATTTCTTTGTATCTCTCCCACGCCTCGTACAACTGCTTCTCGTCAAGCTGCCTAAACGTTCCGATCTCAGTCCGGAGCTTGGTAGTCTTGGTAGGCGGGAAAAATTTTGTCAGAAAAGCCTGGGCAAGCTCGTCCCATGTACTAATGTTGCCCGTCTCGAATGATTTGATCCAATCCTTCGTTTTATCTTGTAGAGAAAATGGAAACAGCCTCAATCTTATCATGTCTATCGGAACTCCGTTCATCTTCACCGTCCCACAAATTTCCAGGAATGATCGCAGATGTGAGTGGGGGTCCTCAGAAGGATGTCCCTTAAAAGAGTTATCGCGCTCCATCTGAATCAATCCTGTCTTTAACTCAAAATTGGTAGCTTGGATTGGGGCGTAGACAATTCCAGAATTCTCGGTGGGAAGAACTGGCTGTAAGAAGTCTCTGATTGCCTTGGGAGCTTCATCTCGATGGGCCATTGCTTCTGCTAATCTCTTCTCTCTCCGAATGGATCTAAGAGTCCTATCAATTTCAAGATCTAGCGGAAACAAATTAACCACCTTATTCCTTCGCATATAATGCTCCCAGTCAATCAAAAGAACCAAACAAAAACAAAAATAAACTAATATTTACAAATTAATGAAAGAAAAATATTTACCCCTAAATTACTATTTATCCCTTTCTTTTTTATGTCAAGAAAAATTAATTTGCTTAAAAATCAAGCCTCCTCGGCAATGGCGCAAAACACTTGTTGCGTCAATTCAAAACGATCTACGCAAGCGCACGGGTCGTAAAAAGTAATATAAAACGGTAGGTAATACCGAGTATCGAATCCTCAGGGAGGCGAAGCGAAAATTAAGCAAAAATAAAATATCTTGAGCACTAAAAGTACTTGGACGAAATAATATATAGGGAACAGCTCATGCAATAAAGAGAAATTTAAAATTCAAAGCAATTAAAGAAAATAAGTTGATCAATCGAAAAATAAAATATGGAGAAAGAGTTTTCTTTTAATGGGAAGAGGGGTCTTGAAAATCAATTATTAGCTAAACAATTGTTATAATTATCCTATCTCATTGCCCAACTAATTATAATCCTAAAATCTTCGTTAATCACATAGGTTCTCCTGTCGGTTTCCCCTAATTGTAATTAATTCATTTTAACAACCTAAGTGTTCTTAGCGCCATTAAAAATCATTAATTATTACGCTCTGATTCATTTTAGGAATCTAAGTTTAATCAATTAATCACGTTGTCACGACGGGCAATTAAACTAGTTTCATGGATTACAATCTATCCTAATTTCTCTCCGTCGAGTTTCCATTAGGAATCAGATCATTACACAATTGGTCAGATTGGATAAAGCATTAAGCACATCCATACAAATAATTAGGACAAAGGGCAAGAGACAGGAAATTATAATAACATTTAAACTATAATTTCATTTCAAGACCCCAAATTGGGGTTTAGCTACACATAGCTAAAATATCCACAATATTTACAATAGAAAGCATAATTAAGAGCATAAAAGGAAAGGAATTGACCGTCGAAAAACCCCTTCGCTGACGCTCAGAGCCCTGCCGTCTACTCCTTGAGCCTCCTAAGATGCTCCCCGAAATTCCCCAAATATTTTCCAGTAAGAAATCTCTCAAAAAGGCTAGAAAGCCTTGAGAGAGGCTCCAAAGGAGCCAAAGGAGGGAGGAAAAGGAATTGATTGATGATTGATTGATGCAAAATGAGGCACCAAGAGGTGCCTTTTATAGGCCCGGAATTGGGTCAGCGTCGCGACGCTACATTGCACAGCGTCTTGTTGCCCAAGAAATGGGTAGCGTCGTGACGCTGTCTACACAGCGTCTCGATGCTGACCCAATTTCCAGAATTTTCCAGCTTCGGTTTGGGCTGATTTTTGGGCCTTCTCTTCACTTCTTTTTGGGCTTTTTCATCATGATTGGCTTCTTTGGATCTTCTTTTGATCCAAGCTTGAATTTGGGCTTCATTTGCTTCATTTTTTGCACTTTTTCTCCCAAAATCACCGACTTTGCTCCTAAGAACCAAATAACATAATAAATTAAATATTTTCATTAAAAACACGATTAAAGCACAGAAAAGCCTAATAAATTGGAACTAAAATAGCGACATTTCTGCTCGCTATCAGTTATAACACCGTTAACTAGTTGGTTTTCTATTTCACTAGGACGACGTAGACAAAATAGTCTTAATCTTTAGTTGATTATGGACTCCTGCTCATAAGGGATTGTCCTTTGATTTGTATGGGCGAGAGTGGCCAATACGCCGACTCAATAAGCCTACCAATTTGGGGACAAGATCGAGTGGGGAGCTGGGAACATAATCGTACAAGATGGAATTCACTCCTTCCTGACTTTAGGGAAGCAGATGAGTGTTCCCTTAAGTGGTGACTCAGAGTCTTGAACAAAGGGCCCTACCCTCTCAAGGGCACGAGAGGGTTTTTTTGTTTGATGTTTGGACCACAAACAGGTTGTTCATTAGAGGAGAACTGATACTTAAGGAAATAGAAGTAACCCAGGCGTAAAACGGTAATTTGACCTAGCTGGAGTTACGGACACTCATGAAGGACTAACTACTCGATATTGGTCTATATCCGTGGACACAGAAAATATGTCTGCAGTGAGAAGAGTGCAACTGTGAGTCTATAGTGGAATGTACACACAATTAACGAATATTGATTAATTTGGTTAATGAGTTTGACCAATTAATCTCACATCGTTGGAGCTTCTGATCTGCAGGTCCATTAGGTCCCACTGGTAGCTCATAAAGTAATTTGAGGCAACTAAGTAATAAATGTAAATTGCAAGTGTTCAATTTACTAAGGGAAGCAATATAATATATATTGATATATTATTATGAGAGAAATTAATATTTGAAGAAATTCAAATATTAATATAAATTTGAGTCATTAAATTTATGGAAGTTTGAAAGAGTTCAAATAATGAATTAATTAATTTTAAGGCCTAAAATCTATTTGGGCAAATTAATTAATTCAAGGCCGGAAATTAAATATGAGATATTTAATTGGTGGTTAATTAATTAAAGAATTCATTAACCGGGAATTAATCAATTATAGAAATAATTAATCACTTAAGGAAGTGATTAATCATTTATGGAAATGATCTAATTAAATAATTAATCACTTATGGAAGTAATTAGTCATTTGTGGAAAAGATTAATCAATTATGGAATTGATTGATCTCAGATTGATTAAATATGGAATAAGATTGAATCAATTTTGGAAAATATTGATTTAATTGAATATTTTATTCATGGTCTTTCTTCTATAAATAGAACACTAGACCTAATTGGTTCAGGACTCTCCTTTTACTCTTAGACTCACAAGACAAGACCCAAGATTTCTCTCTAGCCTCCCTCTTAGAGAAAGACTCCCACAAGTCTTTTGCCTCCTAGACTTAGAGACATACCGGTGTAACCTCTGTGGTTATTGTGTCCTTCAAGAAGAAATTTCCAGCGAATAAAAGACAAGAGGACTGCTGCTTTTTCGTTTGTTGAAGCGTCGTTGGCGAAGAACGGTAAAGTCTACAACGAAGGTTTGTAACGGTTCTTTCTCGTTTCTTTAGAAAAACATGAAAATAAATTAGATTTAATTTTCAAGCATGTTTATAGCTATTTACAGCAACTTTAAAGCATGTTGAAAGTTTATATTTTGCCATTTCGTAACGGTATTTTAATGTTAATTAATATACGGCGTAAGGTCCAATCGATGCGCTTCCGCTGCGTAGGGGCTTTTATCCCCTTCACTCACCAATAGCGATGTTGAAATCAATAAGAATACTCATATCCATTGTCGCTTTTTATAATTATGAAATTTGGCAAATGGATGTCAAGACTGCGTTTCTGAATGGAAATCTTGACGAGAGTATTTACATGGTCCAACCAGAAGGGTTCGTAGTCCAGGGCGAAGAACAAAAAGGTTTGCAAGCTTAATAAATCCATCTATGGATTAAAACAAGCCTCAAGATCCTCGAATAAAATATTTGACATTGTAATCAAATCTTATGGTTTTGAACAGAATATACATGAACCTTGTGTATACAAAAGGATCATTGATTCTACTGTAGTTTTCTTAATTTTGTATGTTGATGACATCCTACTTATAGGAAATGTAGTGGGAGTATTGTCTGACATTAAGCAGTGGCTAGGAGCTCAATTCCAAATGAAGGATTTGGGAGAAGCTCAATATGTTCTGGGGATCAAAATACTTATAGATTTAAAGAACAGATTTCTGACATTGTCTCAAGCATCCTATGTCGATAAAATTCTGAATCAATATTCGTTACAGAATTCCAAAAGGGGAATGTTGCCCTTTAGACATGGATTGCACCTATCAAAGGAACAGAGTCCAAAAACACCTCAAGAAGTTGAGGATATGAAACGAATTCCTTACGCATCGACGGTCGAAAGTATTATGTATGCAATGTTGTGCACACGTCCCGACATATGTTATGCAATAGGTGTTGTCAGCATATATCAGTCCAATCCTGGTCAGGCACATTGGACTGCCGTTAAGAATATCCTAAAATACTTGAGGAGAACAAGAGACTGTTCGCTAGTGTATGGATCTAAGGATTTGATCCTTACTGGATAAACTGACTCAGATTTTCAAACCGGCATAGACTCAATGAGATCTACATCGGGATCTGTGTTCACTCTGAATGGAGGAGCAATAGTGTGGAGAAGCATTAAACAGACATGTATTGCCGACTCCACAATGGAAGCTGAATATGTTGCGGCCTGTGAAACATCAAAGGAAGTTGTGTGGCTTAGAAAAATTCTAAATGAGTTTGAAGTTGTTCCAAACATGCACTTGCTAGTCCCTCTTTATTGTGACAACAATGGAGCAGATGCAGATTCAAAGGAACCTCGAAGCCATAAACGAGGAAAGCACATTGAACACAAATACCATCTCATACGGGAGATAGTACAAAGAGGAGACGTGATCGTCACCCAGATAGCTTCAGAACAGAACATGGCTGATCCATTTACAAAACCCCTCACGGCTAAAGTGTTTGAGGGACATCTCCAAAAGTTTAGGACTTCGAGCTTTTAGCATATGATATATAATGCTAAGTTACCTCACAAAATATTGTAATCTCACTTGAGTTATAGTCCAAGTGGGAGTTTGTTGGGGTTTATGTCCTAGAACTCAAGTTTTGTTATCTTTTATACAAATAAAGATGTTATTAAGTGAAATTGTTTATTTATAACTTATAATCCAATTGAAACATCCATGGTTATAACATGAGATACTCGAACTATATAGTGAATATGGACAGGGATCAAGTTCGAGTATATATCCTAAATGGTCTATAGTAAATGAATAAGGTTGGGTACCTTGTTCTGGTAACACTATGGGTGCGACCTACTTTGCGAATAAGACAAACGACGTGATCCTGGATCATTCATGTAAAGACATGCGAGTAGGGGCATCCTGTGTAAAAGATGTTTACACAAGACAGGATCGAGAAATAAATCATTCTTACTTTATAACGTCGTTTACTGTTAAGACTGATTATTTCATGCTATGACTTAGGTAACTCAATCTTAATCCTGAGCTTATTATGAACTCCTGTATGTTTAGGGTTATCCTTTGATATGCATAGGTGAGAGTGATCATAAAATTCCGCTCAATAAACCTCCCATTTTGGGGATAACACTAGATGGATGGTTGGGGACATAGTAATGTAATATGGAATTCACTCCGACCCTATTTAGGGATAGTAGAGAGGTTGTTCCCTTAAGTGCTGAATCCAAGACTTGAACAAGAGGCTCCACCCTCTCATTGGCCCGAGACGGATCTTGTTTAATGGTTGGACCAAGAACAAAATTTTTCATTAGAGGACCAGTGGACTTAAGGAACTAAGTTGTGTTATAGGGGTAAAACGGACTTTTGGCCTATCTATAGTAACGAACGACCTGTGAAGGATTGACTTACTAATCATGGTTACATCGAGTGGACACAAATATATCTACAGTGAGGGGAGTTCAACTACTAGGCTATAGTGGAGTGTCCCAGTAGTTAACGAATGTTGATTAGCTAGGTTAAAAGAGTTTGACTAATTTAACCTCGTACCGTTGGAGCCCATGATCTGTAGGTCCATTAGGTCCCCTTGCTAGCTCGAGAATAACCATTAGAACAATCTGATGGATAAAATATGAATTGCTTTAGTTTATGTTGAGAAATATGAGTAGAGGTGATAGGCGTTGTCGATACGACGAGTTTTTGTGAAAACCGTGTAGGTGAGTATTTAATATTTAAATATGATTTAAATACTGATAACATGAATAGGGATTCATGATTGAAAAGAACATTTAGGAAATGTTAGGGAATGGTGGAAAAATATTAAATTAGTAATTATTTATTTATTTATTTATTATTTTAAATTAATTTTGAATTAATTTAAAATTGAAAATTTGAAATTGGATTTTAATTTTTCAGATTATTAAAGTTCAAATAATTATCCAACTTATTTAGGATAATTATGGATTTAGTTAAATTCAAAAAAGATTGAATTTTTGGAGGTGGAGTGCATGGTGACTAAACCCATGCACTCATCCCAAATTGGACACCAAAATTCCAACTAATCTTTGGTTAATTGAGTGTCAATTGCTGGAGCATTCTTGCATCTCTAATCCCTCTATAAAAGACAAGGAGATGGCTGAAGAAATTAAGGTTGAATGATAAGGAAATGCTGCCAAATTGAAAACTCACCAAAACCCACCTTGCAAGCTTATTCTTCATACTTTCTCTCTCAAATTCCATCACTTGATGATCCCTCAATCCATTATAAAGACTTGAGGATAGCACGGAAGATCCTTTGGTGGTTCATGATTCGTTGGTGAAAAAAACAAGCAAGAAATCCAACCAATTCTCCATTGATTCAAGGTTGGTAATCAATACTCTGTTTTTCTTCTTCTTGGACAGCATGCAATGTTTGATCAAATTGAACAAATTATGTGCCTAAGATCCAAAATTGCTTCCGCTTTTTAGATATTAACACCTTCAGTTAGTCCTTCACGAGTATCTATAACACCAGTTGGGTCAAATTACCTTTTTACGAGTGGGTTACTTCTATGTACTTAAGTACCAGTACTCCTCTAATGAACAACCTGTTGGTGGTCCAACCACCAAACAGAAACCCCTCTCGAGCCAGTGAGAGGGTAGGTCCTTTGTTCAAGACCCGGAGTCACCACTTAAGGGAACACTCACCTGCTTCCCTAAAGTGTGGAAGGAGTGAATTTCATCTTGTGTGATTATGTTCCCAGCTCCCCACTCGGTCTTGTCCCCAAAATGGTAGGCTTATTGAGTCAGCGTACTGGCCACTCTCACCCATACAAATCAAAGGACAATCTCTCGGGAACAGGAGTCCATAATCCACTCAGGATTCAGACTAAGTTGCTGAGGTTATCCTAGTGAAATAGAAACCTAACTAGTTAAGGATGTTGCAGCTAGCGGTTACTATTTCATGGCTCGATCTTATGCAAACTCATTGCATAGGATACTCCCACTCGCATGTCCCCTACACGAACGCGTTGGATCATTGCATTTGTATCAAATACCAAGTGGGTCGTGTCCATAGTGTCGCCAGGATAAGGTACCTACCCTCATTTCTATACTATATAGACCCTTCAAGCTGTTTCTTGAACATTGATCCCCGTATATCTCCACATATAGTTCAAAACTCATCCCTCAGCCTTGGATGTTTAGTTTATTGGATTAGGGTTATTTAGGCAAGATGTACATAATATAGTCAATAACTCTTTATTGAAAAAACATCAAACAATACTTTATTTATGTTCGCTCAATTGTTACATTTACTATCTACGAGTTTTAGGGCATAAAACCCAACAAACTCCCCCTTGAACTAAAACTCTAGTCAATGGGAAGTAAATGCAATAATCTAAAGCTGGGAATGTAATGTACATTTTATATTACATGAAAAGTAAATATACAAGTGATAAGGGTAAAAAATATACTTATTTTGCCCTTATATTTAGCTCATTTCTTTGTCAAATGTTGCATGTTTAGATCAATTTTACTGTTCCCGATCTCAAAATATGCTAAAGTTGATAAGTTAGGGTGTTGAGAATCACTTGTGTCAAATTATGCTCATTTGTGCTTAAAAGGACTCAATTTTAAGAGAATTTGACTAAGTTTGTTGTTGTGCATGAAAACAGAGGAGAAGCTGGAATTTGCCCAGAAATGCGACTGCATTTCTGGAAAAAAAAAAGACAGTTCCGAGACGTTTGCGGGTCGTTGTTTATGAGTTTTCTTCGCACCTAACCGGTTGTTTTGATCTTGAAACTGACTGGGCTACCTACCAGCACCTATTTCACAGCTCCTGAACCACTTCCAACACTATATAAGCTCGAGATTCGAAGTCAAATTCAAGCAAAACTCATTTGGAAGAAGAGGGTGGTGACAGAACCCTAGTTGACGCCTATGAGTAGGGATGTCCGAGGTCCTTCGTAGATGACTAAATTCTAACCTTAGTTAGACATCAAACCTTAGGGTTTGTAGGGATTTTCACCCATTCCCACTTGTAAAAGCGAGAGAGTGGAGTGTCTAAGTGAACTCTAGAAGGATTGGATAAATAGAAAACCCATAGTATTTGGCTACTTCCATTATTTCCAACTTTTGATACTTTTCATTTATATGTATTCTTTACTTCTTATTTTCAATGAAAATGTATTCATTTGCACTTTATCTCATCATGAGTAGCTAAATTTCGTTGAGGGGTTCAATATGGTGAATTCCCTTGTGATTCAATAACTTGAAAGTGTTTTATTTGCTTAAGTTTTGTTCAATGCATGTCATTCTTTATTGATTATCACTCTGATCTTGTTGAGTTTAACTTGATCACTTAGACTTTACATGCTATGTGACTTTGATCTCAAAAGGGACAAACGATATCGGTTCTCATAAAGGTGATATAGGAGAAAAAGCTCGAAAGAGATTGTTTGGCGGTAGGGCAAGCTGCCTAAGGCACCCTATATCGACTATAGGGTTATAGATTACATTCGTGAATTATCTATGTCGGAGTTGAGTCACAAAAATGTGCATAACGGTACTCGTTTAGCCTTCTAACGGCTCTAGGGAGCAAGGCCAAATAGAAGTTAAATCTGGCCCAATGCATTGAATAGGCTTAAGATTAAATATTTCATAATTAAAGTTATTGCCTTTAGGATGAATCCATGTTGAATACCTCGTTTATTCTTATTGTTATTCTTTTACTTAATGTTTATTTATCTATTTTTCTAAAAACCAATCATCAATCTATTTCTTTGGTTACCTATTCTTTACCCAATCAAGTTGAGCAGTTTCTTCTTCAAATCTGAATTTTCAATTTAGTCCTCATGGAATCGATACCCTTGGAATACTTCTAAGGTTTTTTTATTACTACGTGCGATAGTGTATACTTGCACTAGGGTTGGCTGAATTTATCTTATTTATTATTTATCATTTTATCTTACATCCATCCATTCAGCTGACAACGTACCAACAAGTAATACAATAAACTAGGGCATCCTTATACCCATTACACATCTCCCACTTGCCCTAGATTATACAACATACATATCTCGTAGACCTAGACCTTCTAGATGACCTGATGTGGAATTTTCCTACCGCAAGCGCACGGGTCAAGTAATAATAAAGTGTTCGTATAAACGAGTGTCGTCCTTTGGATTGGATTTTTAAGCTAAATCAAGTATTGCAAATTATCTTGCTCAATTTTATTTAAGGAACACAAAGTGATGATTGTTTGAAAGAAAACTAGATCAAAACAAGCAAACAATGGATATGCAATTGAGAAAACACTTAGGGAATTGATTTCGCCAATTTAGTCTAGGATTGATTAAAAGGAATAAGTTATCATGCACAATGGAATTATGAGCCTAAGACCCTTTAATCACAACTATATCTCCCGAGTATAATTGATTCTCATGCAAATTAATCAACTTGATATCCCTATCTAAGTTTATTAACATGCAAGGCAATGAGATCTTTTGACCAATTCCAAAGTTAATCTAAAAACCGTCACGAAATTAGAAAATAAACTTTAGTCATGCAATCTTGAACAAGTCTATGCTAAATCCCCTCTCCCGAGCAAGAATTAACACTTAGATCATCCAATTAATGGCCAATTAATTGAAAGCATTAAATCAAGATTACAAACATAATAACCATTGCACAACTTAAACCATAAATCAATCCATAAACTAAATCAACTACATCAATCCCTAAGCTACAAGTTTAGCTACTCATACATGTCATTACAAGCTCAACTAAACATGAAAAAACCATAAAATCTAGCTAGAGAGAAGTAAAAGGAAAGGAAACACTTAATGTCGTCGATCCCGGCACGTCCCTATCTCGATATCCACACCACCAATTGAGATTCCCGGTCCTCGTCCTTGCTTTAGCTCCCACAGTAGGTCTCTAGTCGAAATTAGGGTTCAATTCTCTCAATTTGGCCTCCCCCAATCCGTAGCAAGTAAAGAAAGTTAAATAGGAAAATCTGCGACAGCGTCGCGACGCTGCCTCTAAAACGCGCGTTCTGAATAAGGGAGTCTCGACGCTGTGATGCTGTCGCCTCTTGTAATTAAGGAAAACCAGCGTCGAGACCCTCCAAGAGTGGCGTCTCAACGCTGATGGGAAAAATGCCCTCTCTTGGCTCCTTGTTGCTTGAACTTTCCGGTTCTTTGGCATATTTTCGCGTCACGACCACTCGATTAACTCCAATTCCACGTTTTAGCTCTAATCAACGCTTTCCTACAAAATAAACAATTAAGAGCAATAAAATGGCCAATAAATCATAAAAGACTAGCTAAATTAAATAAGTAAAAATAGCTAGCTATGCTCGCTATCATGGCCCTCGAACACTTTAGCCGAGAGAGTCTTCGTAAATAGATCAGCTAAATCGTTCTCTGAAGTGATCTTGGTGATGATCACATCTCCTCATTGCACAATCTCCCTTATCAGGTGATGCTTCCTCTCTATGTGTTTTCCTCGTTTCTGGTTGCGAGGTTCTCTAGAATTGGCTACAGCTCCACTGTTGTCACAGTAGAATGTTATGGGCAAGTCCATATTTGGAACAACTTCCAAATCTGTTAGGAACTTCCTGAGCCAAACTGCTTCCTTAGCTGTTTCACAAGCAGCAACATACTCATCCTCCATGGTTGAGTCTGCTATGCAGCTTTGCTTGATGCTTCGCCAAACTACAACTCCCCTGTTAAGGGCGAACACTGACCCTAACATGGATTTCCTAGAATCCTTGTCAGATTGAAAGTCAGAGTCGTGTATCTTGTAAGGATCAAATCCTTAGCCCCATACATTAGCATGTAGTTCCTCGTTCTCCAAAGATACTCTTCCCAATGGTCTAACCCTTGATTGGACTGATACCTACTGACTATTCCCACTGCATAACATATGTCAGGACTAGTGCCAATCATAGCATACATTAAGCTGCCCACAGTTGGGGTGTAGGGAATGTGTCTCATATCCTCAACTTCTTGAGGTGTCTTAGGACATTGTTCCATGGACAGATGAATCCCATGTTTGAAAGGTAATAAACCTTTCTTGGAGTTCTGCATCGAATATCGAGATAACATCTTGTCGATATACGTTGCTTGAGACAATGCTAACGTTTTGTTCTTACGATCCCGAATGATCTGGATTCCAAGAACATACTACGCGTCTCCCAAATCTTTCATTTGGAATTGGGTCGCTAGCCAGTTATTAACGTCAGTAAGGTATCCTACATCATTCCCAATGAGTAGGATATCGTCCACATAAAGTACTAGAAAAGCTACTTTGGTCTTGTTGATTTTCTTGTATACACAAGGTTCATCAACATTTTGGTCAAAACCAAATAATTTGATTGCAGTATCAAATCTAATGTTCCAAGATCTAGATGATTGTTTCAACCCATAAATGGATCGATTCAGTTTGCAAACTTTTTGCTCCTGACCTTGGGTTATGAACCCTTCGGGCTGAGACATGAAGATATTCTCTTCAAGATTACCATTCAAAAAGGCAGTCTTGACGTCCATTTGTCATATTTCATAGTCATAATATGTGGCTCTGGACAAGAGATTTCTTATAGAATTTAACATAGCAATAGGAGAAAAAGTTTCCTCATAGTCAACCCCTTCTCTCTGGGTGTAACCCTTTGCTACTAGTCTAGTGTTGCAATTCTGAAGTGGTTAAAATTATAGATAGAATTCACCTCAAAATATTGTGCAAGTATACACAATCTAATAGCAAGTGATAAGTATTTATCATATCTAAATGGTCTTGAAATTGCCTACCTCTATTGATTTAATTTGTCTTTTTAGTGATTTCAAATGGTTGGTTAAATTGATTGGGTTTTTGAAATGTTGAAACAAAATAAATAAGAAAACAGTAAATGATTACGACTAGAGAAAACGTAATGGAACAGACACAGGTTAAGACTTCTATAATTGTTTATAAAGATGATCCAGAAATTCTTTTGATCAGTCAATCTCATGCAGTCTTATCAGTGGGATCGTCCTCCCGAAACTCTGAATTTTTTGGAATATGTTTCAACTCCAATGAAGCTCTACCGATCAAGCGTTAGGCAATTGACTATCCCTAGTTCAACTACTAGCGTCCACCAACTCACAATGGTCTAACGTGAATTATTGTCACACAACTCCTAAATCATCCCTGAAACTAGGAGAAGCTATACATACCGGCTAGCTAGGCGGGCACATAATGAAATTAAAGAACAACAATAACTCAAGATGACATAATCAAATAGAATTTCTAGATTTTATAAAGACAACAATCACATAATTCTTAACCCATGCCTACAAAGCAATGAGTTCATGATTGAAAACATAAAATACGTTACAATCTCGAAAAGCACATCCATAATACGAAATACACAAGAAATACTAATCCTTTTAGTAATTGGGGAGATGAAACGGCTACTCTAAACCACCAAGAGCATGGAATAACTTCTTCTTCTTGAGTGGAATCGCAAATGGTCATCTTAGATCTCCATTCTGCCGTCAATTCGGCCTCCAACCGATTTATTCGGTCTCCCAATCGTGAATGAATTCATCTCTGACGGCTCCTCCTTTTATAAGATGCGGTTTAACCTAATTAGGTTAATTTAGACACGTGGAGTGACTTCCCAGCCAGATTAGTTCGATATCTATGCTTAAAACGCCATCTTATTTAATGAATTACGTGCAGCTCACGTGGTCAGTTTTGCTCAGCATTCAGTTTTCTACAAAAGAAACTCCAAAGCATCAAATTCGTTCAATTAGGTTAAAACACATTATATTCATCTAATATCATACCCAAATGGCACAATTAAGAAATAAATCATCATCGAATAAGGTATAATTAACTCCCTTTTGGAGAGTTATCATCTAGCTTTGAAGGTATGTACCTTCCCAGTTGCATCTCTCTTTCTCTTATAGATCCATTTGCACCCTATGAGTTTTACCCCTTCAGGTAGATCTACAAGTTCCCATACAGAATTGGAGAACATTGACTCCATTTCAAGGTTCAGCATAATTTTATCCTAATAAGTCTTCTGCCGCTCTAGAACTGGACTAAAACGACCCAAACCATCTCGAACCGACCTCCAAAAAACTCGAACCAAGTCATCCCAGCACGAACCAGAGTCAACCCCTTGAAACGTACATAAGCGAACCGTCTTCAACACTTGAAAACCCTAGCGTCGCCGCTGGAACTCGACACAGAGTCGAAATGCTGCGAAGACAGCGTCGAGACATCCTCGCGTTTCGCGTATTGCTGGGATATTAAGACAGCGTCAAGTCGCTGATGAACCAGTGTCTCGACGCTGTTGCATTTGGAGGAGAAATCTAGAGAACTTTGCGGCTGTTCTTTCGTTTTTGGCTAAATTTGGTCTCGATCTTCATCGATTTTTTAGCCTAATCTAGACTCGGACTTGCAATTGACTCGAATTTACATATAATTGCCCAAAAACACAAGGACCCTTACAATTTTGATCATATCAAAGCAATAAATTCTAAGGCCAAATTTATCGAAAACATTCCTTCACAATTAATCCCATCGAACCAATGCAAATTTTAGAAAAACGAGATTAGATCTACGATCGACTCTGATACCAATTGAAGGGATTGGAATTCCGTAATTTCGTAAAGCAGAAGCGTGATTGGGATCGATTCGTAGTTAATTTTGTTTAATCTAAAATACCAATACATTGACAATAAACTTAGAACTATTCTAGATTTATATTAAGGCTAAGCATACAAAAATATTAGATCTAAATCTAATTTATATAGTAACAAGTTACTTACTCTCGTTGACGACTCAAATTAAATTCACCAACTGCTTGTGAAATAATCACAAACTATCGTGAACACTACCACTATGGCTACACCGGTATGACTCTGAGACTACTAGAGGCAGGAGACTGGTGGGAGCCTTCAAGAAAATTCTCTGAGAGTAGGAGAATGAATGGGATGACTTTCACCCCACACCAGAGGTCCTATTTATAGGAAAAGGTCATGAATAAGATCTAATCAAATCTATTATCTTATTCATATCTAATTTTAATAAATAATTAATTAATTGCCTAATTAAATATCATATATTTAATCTTAGGGATTTTATTAAATTATTTATACTAATATGAATCCAATTCATATTAATTATTTGAACACGTTCAAATATTTTCTTTCGAGAATTAATTTTGAAATTAATTCAAAATTATATTATAAAGTTTCATAAACTTTATATTATAATGTATCAATATACATTATATGATTCTCCTAAAGAAATTGAACACTTTCAATTTACAATTTATACTTAATTGCCTCCAGTTTCTTTACGACCTACTAGTGGGACCTAATGGACATGCAGATTAGAAGCTCCAACGATGTGAGATTAATTGGTCAAACTCATTAACCAAATTAATTAATATTCGTTAACTGTGTTCATTCCACTATAGACTCACAATTGCACTCTTCTCACTCCAGACATATTTCTGTGTCCACGGATATAAACCAATTATGACTAGTTAGTCGTTCACGAGTGTCTGTAACATCAGCTGGGTCAAGTTACCGTTTTACCCCTAGGTTACTTCTATGTCCATAAGTACCAGTGCTCCTCTAATGAACAACCTGTTTGTGGTCCAACCACCAAACAGAAACCCCTCTCGAGCCAATAAGAGGGTAAGGCTCTTTGTTCAAGACTCGGAGTCACCACTTAAGGGAACACTCATCTGCTTCCCTAAAGTCGGGAAGGAGTGAATTTCATCTTGTGTGATTATGTTTTCAGCTCCCCCACTCGGTCTTGTACCTTATCCTAGTGACACTATGGATACGACTCACTTTTTATTTGATAAAAACGTAATGATCCAACGCGTTCGTGTAGAGGACATGCGAGTGTGGATTTCCTATACAATGAGTTTGCATAAGACCGGACTGCGAAACAGTAACAACTAGTTGTAACACCGTTGACTAGTTACATTTCTATTTTACTAGGATGACTTAGGCAACTTAGTCTCAATCCTGAGTGGGTTATGGACTCCTATTCACGAGGGATTATCCTTTGATTTGTATGGGTGAGAGTGGCTTGTATGCCGACTCAATAAGCCTACCATTTTGGGTACAAGACCGAGTGGGGAGCTGGGAGCATAATCACACGAGATGGAATTTTCTCATTCCCCACTTAAGGGTAAGTAGACGAGTGTTCCCTTAAGTGGTGTCTCCGGTTCTTAAACAAAGGGTCATGCCCTCTCAATGGCATGAGAGCGATTTTTGTTTGATGGTTGGACCCCAAACAAGTTGTTCCTTATAGGAGCACTGGTAGTTGAGGATGTAGAGGTAACCCAGGGGTAAAACAATATGTAAGGATTGGATTAAACTTAGAGATAAGTTCTCAACTCAGTATGTAGAAGGAGTAGCTCAATTCTTGGAAATGGCTAAGTTCCATGTTAATGGGTCGGAGAAAACAAGATGCCCATGTAGGAATTGTATGAATGCAATTTGGCAGTCTTTAGATGGAGTAGAACGACATCTATTCACGATTGGAATATCCCCATCTTATAGTCAATTGGTCTATCATGGAGAACCAAGAAATTTATCTAGGGCTCAAAGTCATCCAACTGAGTCAAATATACCCAATAATGATCGATTAGGTGATAATATAGAGAGTAATATTCTCAATGAAGATAATGAGATGTTCACTCTTTTAAATGACTTACAAGTCCCTTACGTTGATGTGGATGTTGATGAAGAAAATTTTGAGTATAGGGGGACCCAAAATGTCCATGAAAGAGGTACTTCAACCTTATTCGAAGATTTAATGACCGAAGCACGTAATGAATTATACCCAGGTTGCACTCGCTTCTCTTCATTAAACTTTTTGGTTAGATTGATGCATATTAAGGCTCTTAATAATTGGAGTAATAAGTCATTCGATATGTTACTAGAATTGTTGAAGGAAGCATTTTCCATTGGTGCAACAATACCTAATTCATATTACGAAGCTAAAAGGAAATTGTGTGACTTAGGGCTAGGATACGAGTCAATTCACGCTTGCAAGTACGATTGCATACTATATTGGAAAGAATTTGTTGATTGCCAACAGTGTCCAGTATGTGGAGAGTCTCGATATAAAATTAACGATGGAAAAGGGAAGAAGATTCCTCATAAGGTTTTACGTCACTTTCCATGGATACCAAGATTGAAATGGTTGTTTTCATCGAAACAAGTTGCTTTGGAAATGAGGTGGCATAAAGATAAACGTGTTGAAACTGATGGTGTGTTAAGACATCCAGTTGATGCTGAAGGGTGGAAGCATTCTAATCGTTCATTCCCTCAGTTTGCTTCGGAACCAAGAAATGTTCGTTTGGGATTAGCTTCAAATGGTTTTAATCCATTTGGAAATATGAGTACTTCTTATAGTATGTGGCCCGTGGTGCTAGTTCCATATAATTTGCCACCTTGGAAATGCATGAAAGAAACCAATTTCTTTATGTCTTTACTTATTCCCGGGCCAAAATCTCCTAGAAAGGAAATAGATGTGTACTTGCAACCATTGATTGAAGAGTTAAAAGAGTTGTGGAATAGTGGTGTGCGCACTTATGATTGTGTTAGTGGTGACTACTTCCAGCTACATGCAAGTTTGTTATGGACTATTAATGACTTTCCTGCATATGGAGACTTATCTGGATGGAGTACAAAGGGTTACCAAGCATGTCCTATTTGTAAAGAAGATACATCATCATTTAGGATAAAGGGCAAAATTTCTTTCATGGGTCATCGACGTTATCTTTCAGAGACTCATTGTTGGCATAGGAGTAAACTACATGATGGAAAGCTGGAACACAGGCCTACTCCAATCACAATGGATGGAGACGAGATCTTAGAAGAGTTAAGTACTATACAATTTCCTGTGCTTAGTAAACATCCAACAAAACAAGATAAGAAAAGGAAGCGAACTAGTAATTGGAGAAAAAAAAGTTTTTTTTTTGAACTACCCTACTAGTCGAAACTTATGTTAAGACATAAGTTGGATGTAATGCATATTGAAAAAAACATATGCGACAACTTGGTAGGCACATTGTTAAACATTGAAGGAAAATCGAAGGACACGACAAATGCTAGGTTGGATCTAGAAGCTATGGGTATACGAAAGGATCTACATTTACAGAAGATAGGTAACAGGGTTGTGAAGCCACATGCTGCATACACATTGACAACCAGTGAAAGGGTTCATTTTTGTAAGTTTTTGAAATCAGTGAAATTTCCTGATGGATTTGTGTCAAACATTTCACGATGTATTAGTGTTAATGATGGAAAACTATGGGGGTTGAAAACGCACGACTCTCATGTCTTGCTTCAAAGACTTCTTCCTATTGGGGTTCGTGCTTATTTACGTAAGGATGTGTCCACTACTATTGTTGAGTTGTGTACATTCTTTCGTGATTTATGTGCAAAAACAATACGTACAAGTGATTTGGACCGGTTACAATCAGATATCGTAATCATACTTTGTAAGTTGGAAAAGATATTCCCTCCAGCATTTTTTGATGTAATGGTACATCTTGCAGTTCACTTGCCATATGAAGCTAAAGTTGTAGGCTCGGTAAGCTACAGTTGGATGTACCCTATTGAGAGAAACCTACGAACATTGAAACAATACGTGCGAAACAAAGCACGTCCAGAAGGTTCAATAGCAAAAGCATTTGTCATGAATGAATCACTGAATTTTTGTTCTTTGTACCTCAATGGAATAGAAACAAGATTTAATAGGGATGAACGTAATGATGATCAAACTCCCGTGAATGAGACTTGTGGTGAATTTGAAGTATTTAGACAAAGTGTAAGACCATTGGGAGCTTGTACTTCAAGGACCTTAACAGATGAAGAGAAACAGATGGCACATTGGTATATTTTGAATAATTGTGCTGAGATCGAGTCTTATCGTAGGTACGTCTCGCAATCTCAATTGGAAGAACTAGGTGTAATAAATCTGAGAAATAACTTTTGTTTATTTTGTTTTATAGACAACATTTGAGATCGATTCATTCTCGTGGAGATAGCACTTCAGACTTATATAAGAGACATCAACTACAATTTCCTAATTGGTTCAAATCTTGCGTAAGTATATAATTATGATAGTTTATGAACTATATTCGAAATATGAATAAGACTACTCATTTGCCTGTATTTGAATGAATTAATAGGTTCTCGAATTACGTGAGAGTGAGAATTTAACTGATGACATGTATTCACTAGCAATGGGACCTAGTTCTGAAGTGCGCTCTTATAGTGCTTGCATTGTAAACGGTGTGCGATTTCACACTGTAGAGCGTAATAATCGCCGGGCTACACAAAACAGCGGAATCATGGTGCCTGGAGAAGGTGAAAGTGAAGGTGATGAGTTGAATTTCTATGGTACATTGAATGAGGTGCTAGACTTAGAATATGTGAAAAGAAGACGTGTTGTTATATTCAAGTGTAGATGAT
The DNA here is from genome assembly GCA_036850905.1 of Luffa acutangula. Classification (NCBI taxonomy): domain Eukaryota; kingdom Viridiplantae; phylum Streptophyta; class Magnoliopsida; order Cucurbitales; family Cucurbitaceae; genus Luffa; species Luffa acutangula. The sequence continues at coordinate 28,116,110 of CM072087.1, read as the reverse complement.
TCGACACAAATAGCAGAAAGAATAAAACACACTTGGAGTTAGGATTGACATCAATTAATATATCCCACTACTGGTATGTAGATGACCCATTTATACTTGCCACTCAAGACGACAAGTATTTTACCTGAGCGACCCAAAATATGGAGACAATTGGAAGGTGGTGCAAGTGGTTCAAAATAAACGTTTATGGGACGTTCCAGAGCAAGAAGACATAAGAAATGACCAACTTCAGTTGCTAGAAGTTGAGGGTGGATTTAGAGTGGATGAATCAATTCAGGAAGATACATTATGCAGAGAAGATGTTGATCCTACAATTATGGAAGGTCCAACTTTTCCACCACAATTGAGGAGAGGTGTATCATCAAACAATAACGATGAGTTCATTAACAATGAAGAGGAAGATGTGGAAGCATCAAACAATGACGATGAGTTAATAAACGATCAAGAGGATGATGTGGAAGCATCTTCTGATATTTCTTCGAGCCCTGATGACGATATGAATACAGAACATGATAGTGATTAACAAACAATGTAACCATGTGTTTGATTTCTTCTTCTAGATGCATCTATATTTGGTTTGTTTATTCTTATAATTTGTTCTTTAATTTGAGTTCTTGTGTAGGGACAATGGTGGGTCGTACTCGGGAAAATGAGGCATCTAATATCGTTGTTCAGGCCAACGTTGATCCTCCACATGTACCTTTGCCAGGCGAGATGTGAGGTTAATATAATTACATAATTGTGTTTATGTTTTGATAAATTGATATTACTTATCTGTCTTCATACTTTTTTTAGATGCACCTGCGCGTAGGGTGAGAGGATACTCTAGAAACATTGAGTTGGATAGATATGTTGCTCTCCATGGTCGAATTCACATAGAGATCAGTGATGAGTTGCGGAAACTAGTGTGTGACTTTGCCACCAAGTTTAGCAATTCTATTGGTACAATCGTACGAGAATTATTTCCAGTGCGTTTAGCAAGATGGAAAGAGGTACCGAAATGCCTCAAGGACCACGTTAAAAATCGACTCATGGTAAGTTCATTGTTTGTTTAGTCTATGTGTTTGTATAGTCAGCTGTTTAAAAATGATACTTTATTATTCTTTTTTGTGCATAACCATTTTGTGTTTGATTTGTCAAAGGACGTCGTCCATGAGTTTATTGACCATGAGATGCAAGCAATTTTCAAGGAGTATCGAGCAGAATTGGTAAGGCATTATAGACAATATGCCACCAGTGAGGAGGGGCGTGCTAATCCTCATCCTAGAGTAGTTAATATCGCAGATTGGCATTCTCTATGTGACAGGTGGGAAAATCCGAAGTGGAAGGTATGTTTTCTACATTTGGTGAATATGTTATCTTATTACATATGTTGCTATCCTAATAATACTTTCTACATTTAGGAAACTACGAAGAAAAACAAACAGAATCGGGCAAAACTACCTTTCAATCATTATGCTGGGTCTAAGACATTTATCCACATACAACAACCACGGGTATGATTAAAAGAAGAATGATATTATATCATTTTGTTTTTTGCTATATTACTAATATGTTAGTAAATTTAAATTACAGAAGACGCAGGAAGGTGTGGAAATGGATCCCATCAGTTTATTTCAGAAAACTAGATACAAAGAAGGGAAGGGATAGGTGAATCCAGTAGCAAACAATGCTTTCGTAAGCTTCAAACTTACTTAATTTTAAAAATTGTTACTCAATTATTTATTTCAATTTTAATTGTAGAATCAAATGGTAGAGTTGCAAGAAGCACCCACTCCAGAAGGGGTCGAACCACTTACGCCAGATGGCATATGCGTCACAGTCTTGGGCCATCGATCGAGTCAGATCAAAGGTCTTGGATGGGGACCGAGGCCAAAATCAAGAAGACTTAACTCATCATGTAATGGACCCTCATCACAACGAGAAAAAGAACTAAGCACGGCTCTAGAAGTCCTTCAACAGAAAGATGAACTACGAGAAGTGGAGATGCAGGAGACGAAAGAAGAGTTGACTCGGACTAAAGAGAAGTTGGCCGAATATGAAAGTCGAACTGCAGCAGAGTTGCCAAGCCTTAGGGACCTGGTTAGTCAACTAGTTCGTTCACAAGGGAATGCATCTAACTAGGTATGCTTTATACATTGTGATGTTGTAAACTTTGTAGCATTGAGAATACTTTTGTTGCTATCCTGCAATCATGGTAGAAAATGTTTTTCCTTATTCGTGCTTTTAGGAGACTTGTTGGAGTTGCTTTGTTGGGTGGATGGTTGTGTTTTGTGTTCAGGATAGACTTAGGCTTATGCTTAAAATTTTGCTCTTTTTAAGTGCTTATAGTTTTGTATCGAGTACAGTGGGTGAGTTGAGAGTTGATTGGAGTTCATTTTTTATGTTGCTTTGGGTAGGGGGGGTGTTAGGACATTGTTTAGTTCCATTGTTCTTTGATGTTTTGACTCTTAAATTTGATTATTTTTATTAACAGTTATTGTGTGATACAAGTGATGACTTTTATTTCATGACGTTAAATGGTTGGTTTCATGGTTTTCATGTGTTTATAGGCTTAGGCTTATGCTTACATTTTTTCTCCTTTTAAGTGTTTATATTTTGTATCGAGTATAGTGGGTTAGTTGAGAGTCATTGGAGTTCATTTCGTGTGCTTAAATTGTTGGTTTCATGCGTTTAGGAGACTTGTTGGAGTTTTTTTTGTTGGGTGGATGGTTGTGCTTTGTGTTCATAATATGTGTTTATATTTTGTTTAAGTGCTTATATTTTGTTTTGAGTATAGCGGGCGAGATGAGAGTTGATTAGAGTATTGAGGGGTGGGTGTTAGGACATTGTAAACATCGATTGTTTGATGTTTTGACACTTACATTTGATTGTGTTTATTAGTAGTTATTGTGATACAAGTAGTGAGTTTATTTCTTATTTAACTTTTGTTGATACGGTTTTCAAGCTGTTGGGAGATTTGTTCGATATTATGCTGAGTTTGTTTTGTTTTGTGGTTAGTCATAATAATATATGTTCTCATAGTTTCAGACTTATAATTATTGATCTTTCCTTCCATAGGTGCTTCGGGGTGGTCATCACAAAAGCTACTTTTCCAGATTTTGCCAGTTTCATGTCAAGGAGAATCAATGAATATATGAAAATCTCATTTGTTCTTTTTTGGAAACGTTGAAGATCTCATTTAGTTTATTAATTTTGAGATAGTAGCTTCATTTTGTAATCAGATTACAAGTAACACTTTAAGAACAGGATTGGAATTTGTTTATGACCATATTTTATATATATATATTACTATATTTTGTCGTTTAATTCTCTTTAGCTATTATAATTAGCATCAAATTATAATTAAATTTTTCCTTTAGTGAAATATAATAATATATTGTTGTAGAAGAAAAATAAATAATTGTTGAGGTTGAAAAAACAATTTAAAAAATATTGTAAAAAAATCATAAAAAAAGGAATTGCCGACTATCAAAATCGTTGGCAGTTCTAGGATTGGCCAACGATTTATAAAACTGTTGGCCAATCCTCCTCCTAAGGTACATCCCATAAAACCGTTGGCATATCCTATAATTCCCAACCATTTTAAACCGTTGGGATAGCTTCCATGAATTGTCGATAGTTATATATTTTAGTTGGCCATTATGATCTCCAGACGGCAGACATAAAAGCGTTGGGAAAAGGTCTCCCAACGAGGCAATGCCGACCATTTTTCCGACAGATATTTTTTGGTTGGGAAAAGTAAGGCCGACGGTTTCTGGGGTTCTCCCAACGCTTTATTGCGTTGGGAAAAGTCTGAATTCTTGTAGTGTAAGTTCTACATGCAAGGCAATTAGTTCTTTTTGACCAATTCTAAAGTTAATCTAAAATCCGTCACGAGCTTAGAATATAAACTTTAGTCATGCAATCTTAATAAAGTCAATGTTAAATCCCCTCTCCCGAGCAAGACTCAACACTTAGATCATTCAACTAATGGCCATTTAATTGAAAGCATTAAAATAAAATTGCAAACATAATAACCATTGCACAAATCATCCCATAAATCAATCCATAAACTAAAAAGACTACATCAATCCCTAAGCAACAAGCTTAGCTACTCATACATAACGTTACAATATCAACTAAGCATGAAAAATCCATATAATCTAACTAAAGAAAGGGAAAAGTGAAGAAAACACTCAAAGTCGTCGAAACCGGCACGTCCCCGTCACGATCTCCACGCCTCAAAGTGAGATTCCCGCTCCTCGTCCTTGCTTCAGCTCCCACAGAAGGTCTCTAGTCGAAATTAGGGCTAAAATCTCTCAATTTGGCCTCCCCCCTATCCGTAGCATGAAAAGAAGATTAAATAGGAAATCTGTCAATAGCGTCGAGGTGCTAAGGAGACAGTGTCTCGACGCTGTCTCTGTTGCCGCCTAATTCAGAAAAGGAAAGGCAGCGTCGAGATGCTCCAAGAGCAGCGTCCCGACGCTGGTCTGCGGATGGCTCTCTTTTGACTTCTTCTAACTTGAATCTTTTTCGTTCTTTAGCCAATTTTCATGTCCCGAACACATATTTAGCTCCAATTTCTCGATTTAACTCCGAAACATGATTCCTACAAATAGAACACAAAAATGCATAATTTTGGCCAATTAAATATAAAAGACTAGCTTAATTAATTAGAGAAAAATAGCTAGCTATGCTCGCTATCATTGACTTCACCTATTGAGGTTATGAATTAATTACTTGGATGATTTAACATGCTATGTTTCATAAATCTAAGAATAAAAAGATTCATATTTATCTCTCCCGAGCATAAACAATTTTCTCACATACAATGGATTCAATATCCCTATCTAAACTCATTAACATGCAAGACCTTAAGTTTAATCCTTTTTAACGATTTCTAAGACTATCTTAAATCTCCCGATCTTAAGACTATCCTAGTTATGCATAACAAGATCTAAGCTAAACCTCCTCTCCCGATCTTAAGACTATCCTAGTTATGCATAACAAGATCTAAGCTAAACCCTCTCTCCCAAGCAAGATTTAGACAAAATATCATTCAATTCATGGCCAATAAATTGAATGCTTTAAGAAAAGACTATGCATAAATGAAATCAATGCATACATCCAAAATTAATTCATAACGCCCAAAGGCTACATCGATCCCTAAGAATTAAAAGCCTAGCTACCAATAATTTGCGTTACAATATAAGCTAGATTCGATAAATCCATGAAAACAACTAAAGAATGGAAAGAGAAAGATAAAAACTCTAGTCCCGTCGATGTCGCACGTTCCCGTGAAGATCTCCTCGAGCTATTGTCTTCAATCCCGCTCTCCAAGCTTCCTTTCTAATAGGAATTAGGGCTAAAAACTCTCTAAAAGAATTCCCCTTAGTCGTGCAAGAATGAGATGAATTTACAGGAATCTGGTCGAGAGCGTCAAGACGCTAGGGATAGTGTAAGTAGATGTTGTCCGGCTGCCGCCCAAGTAGATATGGAATAACCTACCAGTGTCGAGACGCTGGCCTCTTTGCCGCCAATCTTCAATTATGAAAAGTTTGAGCATCAAGACGCTTGCTCTCGGGTTTTCCCACTTTGCCAAGCATCTAACCTTGATTCTTTTCAGTTTCTTGGCCTCTTTTCGCGTTCCGAACACCCGATCAACTCCATTTTCACGATTTACCAATAATTGATTCCTACAAATAGAACAATAAAATGCATAAATTTGGTCAATTTAATCTCAAAGACTAACTAAAATAGATAGGGAAAATAGCTTGCTATGCTCGTTATCAAGTATTCATATCACATAGACATGGTTGTTAGTTTATTGGATTTGGGTTATTCAACGTACAATTCACTTATTTAATAACTTAAGTGAACAAAAACTCGACAGCAACTTTATCGAACAAGTATAAATTGTTGGGTTTAATGTCCTATAAACTCGTAGTTTGTAAATCATTAAACATATTCTATTTTCAATAAAGTCGTTATTGAGGTTATTAAGTAAAAGATGTTATTGAATATGTAAATTGCGAATGATTAATCTAAATCCAATAAACTAAGATCCTTGGCTATAAAAATGAATACTCGAACTATATGTAGAGACATATCGTAGGATCAAGTTCAAGTTTATAGTCAAAATAGTCTATAGTATAAGGATAGGGTTGGGTGCCTTATCCTGGAGACACTATGGACGCGGACCACTTTGTATTAAGTACAAACGATGAGATCCTAAATCGTTCATGTGGAGACATGCGAGTAGGAGCGTCCTATGCAATGAGTTTGCATAAGACTGGACCACAAAATTAGTCACTTTCTCTTTAGAATGTCGTTTACTGAGGAAACTGGTTATTTCTCATAGATGACCTACGTAACTCGTTCTTAATCCTGAGCTAACTATGAACTCATGTTTATACGAGATTATCCTTTGATCTGCATGGGTGAGAGTGGCCAATATCGCCGACTAAACAAGCCTACCATTTTGGGGATAAGATCGAATAGATAGATGGGGACATAGTCTCACAAGACGGAATTTGCTCCTACCCATTTCAGGGATAGTAGAGAGGTTGTTCCCTTAAGTACTAACTCCAGGACTTGAACAAGGGGCCCCACCCTCTCGTTGGATCGAGAAGGACTTAGGTTTGATGGTTGGACCACAAATCGATTCTTCATTAAAGGATTAGTGGAACTTAAGGAACAAGAAGTAGTACTATAGGGGTAAAACGGTCATTTGACCTAGCTATAGCTACGAACAACCTGTGAAGGAATGACTTACTAAACATGGTTAAATCAAGTGGACAGAAATATATCTATAGTGAGGGGAGTGCAACTATCAGGCTATAGTGGAGTGTCCCGGTAGTTAACGAATGTTGGCTAGCTTGAATAATGAGATTAGTCGGTTAGCCTCGAATCGTTGGAGCCCATGATCTATAGGTCCATTAGGTCCCCCTACTAGCTCATATCGGAATTAAACCTAGAACATATTGATAGGATTCTTTTAATTGTTCAAAAATCGGGAAAAAGAGTATTATCATAAAATTGTGTTTGACACAATAATTTAATTATGAATTAAATTAGAAAATGAGAGATAAATTATTTAAAAGGGTTTTAAATACTATATACATGAATTAAGATTCATATATAAAGGATGCACAATATTAAGATGATTAATTTGATTAATCATATATAATTAGTGGGGCAAGCTTCAAGATTGATTGTTATTATTAATTTCAATTTATAATTTAAATTAAAATAAAAAAAATGAAAAAATTTGAAATCTGATTTTGAATCATAAGTTAGTGGAAAACGTTGGAAATCCACTCTTGCATGAAGACTCAAAGTGGAATTACACCACATTCATGCAATAGTGCATGTAGTGTTGCTTGAACACCTTGCTTCCACTTTCACCATAAAGACAATCATGTGTCTTGCATCTTGAGGCTTCTTCTTGCATGGATTCTCTCTATAAGTAGAGGAAGAATCAGATTGTGGAAAAAGACAGCATTTACCTTAATGTTATGCTACTGAAATTCTTCCTCAATCACTCTCTCATCTCATATCTCCATAAAGCTTGAACCTTCAAGCATTCCCTTCTCATTCCCTATCACTATAGACTCTCACAAGTCGTTCTTGGACCAGAGAATAGTAGGGAACACTCTAGAGGTTGTCCAAGAAAGATTGGAGAAGAAAACTGTTAGCTTTAAGGCTTCAATCAAACCAAGTATTTTGATGATAACAAACTCTGAATTTTTGTACTAACATTTTCAGTGTTTCAAAGTCACTATCTTGTAGAGCTCGAAACAACGATTCCAACACCTTTTGAATCACTCAAATCGGAGCTCAAACGAAGAAGTTATGGCCAAAACAAATTTGATGGAGATAATCCAGCGAGGCAATGACACGTGGTAAAAGTTGCTGACGTGGCATCCGACGTGGTGCTGACATGGCACACAAACGGTCCAGAATTGATGACGTGGCACTTCAACAGTCAACTTTTGCTGACGTGTCGATGACGTGGCAGTGACGTGGATTACGTGGACCAATGGATTTATGACACGTGGCGGCTGTTAAGAAAAAAGGAAAGGAGGATATATCACCGACGGACGCGTGGATCAATAGGGCATCGACACGTGGCGCGTTTTGAATGTTCCAGCCTTTATTTATTTATTATTATTATAAAAAAAAATCAATCCGGTGGGGGTCTTCTCACGCGCGAAAGCGCGCGTGTATAGCACGCGCCTGTAGCCCTCCACTGATTTGCGCACGTGCAGCGCACTTTCTTCTCTGTGCGCGTGGTGCTCGTTTCATCTGGAATTCTTTTTAATTTCAATTTTTATTTTCTTAATTTCCTTTGATTTCCTTATCCATTTTTCCCCAAAATTCTTCCAAATTCAAATTGTATTCTTTCCAAAATTCATCTCATAAATCCTTGATTTTATTCTCCTAATCCTAAAATTCCAATCCTTCCAAATTCTCTCTTAAATTTGAAATTCTTTCCTTTTCTAATTTTAAATTCAATCTCCACCATTTATCCTTAGTTTGATCCAACGGCCAATATTCATCATCCTCCCCTATAAATTGGACTTGATTTTCACCTTTCATTCACACACCAAAGCTATCAAGTCTTTAAGCTCTCAATTCTCTCTACTCCTAAAATTCTTGTCCTCCCTGCTCCAAAATTGGCCTAGTTCTATTTTTGTGACGATTTTTTTCTGAGTGCTCAAATTGTGTACTTGGCCTTCAAAGAGGTAATATTTGTGAGGTTTTATTTTTCTTTTTGGGATTTGTATTAAGGTGTGGGTACACCTTGGGTTGTGAGAAAAAAAAGAATTGGTTTGATCCTGAACCAGTTAAAAGGATCTTGGATTTCTCTTTAGCTTAGGAAAAAGAGGGTCGTGTGTCGGTTTGGTTCTCACCCGCAAGAGGATCACTTAGTGAAATACCCAAGAAGGAGTCTTGGGGAGTGGAGTAGGCAATTTGACAAACCACTATAAATTCCCGGTGTTTTCTATTCCTCTCTCTCTTTTATTTTCTGCTCTTAATTATCTCATTTGCTTTATTACCTTGATTTTTAATTTCTCTTTAATTGCATGATTTAATTTTAGTGGGTTATTTAAATTTCTCTTTGACTAAATCATTTTTAAATTCAAAGCTATCTCAGTGTGCATGCTTTAGGTTTTATCTTGCTTCATTTTTTTAAAATTGAATTTGTGGGTTAATTTTTTGGAGCTACAAAAAGGTTGGTGCTTTCTAACTCTCTGTTCTGTTTTCTCTAAAACCAGCATGCTTTAGGAGTAAAATTAATAGAGTTAAGTGCTTCCGATCTTCAATTGTTTCCGTGTGTGTTATATGAACACCATCATAAATTTATTTGTTTCATTCACTATCTACGAGTTAGGGCACCCAACCCCAACAATCGCTTCGTCAAAGGGATACATGAAAGAAACAAGACTACAATTAAATGAGAGGGGGATCGTGAAAATATGAAAGTATGACCACAATAAGCTTAGAAGACCTAATAATAACTACCTACACCAACAAGGTCCATCTTCTATTTTGGCTTAGAGAAATTCAATGTTATTCCAACATGGTCAGAGCAGTACTCAACTGGCATAAAATTTTGAACTTATATATATAATTCAATTACAGCTAAGTTATGCTCACCTTAATAATAGAATTAAGGGAAAACATCATTTTTTACCCTATATTTTAGGGGTTGTATCAATTTCATCGAATTGAACCTTAAACTTAGTAAGTTGTATCAATTTTAATCTCGAACTTTTAATTTCATCACATTGAACCCCAAGCTTAACAAATTGTATCAATTTTAACCCAAAACTTACGTAAATTTAGCAATGTAAATCATCAGTTACATTTCTATTTGAACCATTGTTAAAACACGTAATTGACTATTTCCTTTTTTTTAAAAAAAAAAAATATATTGTATCTGAATTAGTTTCTTGTAAAAAGCATTATGGGAGAAAATTTTTATTTGAAGAAACTTTTGCTACTGAAAAACTGTTCATGAGTTTTCTCTCATTTTGTTTAATTATGTTTGTGAGTTTTGTTGCTTTTATATTAGCTACTTAAAAAAACATGCAATGATGAGAAGATAGAAAATCAATTTTGGGATTTTTTTTTTTTTCTTTTCATTTTAGATGACTTTTTCTTGTTCATTGACAACTTTTTCTTCTTTTTTTCCCTACTATCTAGGATTACAAAAGCAAAATAATTTTGGACATTTTTTTCCTTCAAATATTTGTTGTTGCTTTTTTTAGCAGCTAAGAACTCTGTGGGCGTTTTTTCTTCTTTTGTTTTTGTATTTTGAACATGCAAATGTAGGAAACAAAAGCAAAACAATTTTTTGTTTTGTTCCTCATATTTGTTAGATTTTTCTTTTTAAAAATTTGTAAATTTTTTTTTGGAAAAATACTAATAATAACGAGAAGAACCAATCTAGAGTAATTGATTTCTTCCATTAAAGGGTTATATCAACAAATTTCTTACAGGAAACCAACTTGGGTGCAATGTGGATCTAAAAAAAAACAGAGAAAATTGTCAATCACATAATTTAATGGCAATTTAAATGGAAGTTAACTAAAGGTCTAAATTGCAACACTTATAGAAGTTTGGGATTAAAATTCATACAATCTACTAAGGGTCCGTTTGGTATAACTTTTTAGTTTAAATGTTTTTCAAGAATGCATTTTCTTTTAAACATTTTTTATAAAATTTGTTTAGAATTTAAACAAGCATATGTTTGGTTACATTTCCTCGTGAGTGTTTTTACACACAAGTTATTATATAGTTAATAACTCTTTTTGAAATTTTTGCTTTCAAGTGTTTTTCTCAAAATGGTTTATTTCTCATTTTTCATTTTTTAACAAGTCATTTTTAGTGGTTGCCAAACACTAAAGTTTTTGTCAAAATGATTTTTTTTTCAAAATTAAACACTTGAAAAGTTAAACCAAACCAACCCTATTAAAAAAAATATTGAAACAAAGGATAAGATCTAAAACGGATTATACTTGAAAAAGAAAAAAAAAGGAAAAGGAAAAGGAAAATGTTTTTTTTTTTTTTTTTGAGAATATGAAAATTACAAAATCTAAAACCAAACCGCACGACACTCTCAAAGTGAATTATTGACGTTATCTTTTTCTTTTTCTTTTTCTTTTTTTTTTTATTAAACAATTTTTGACGTTATCTTTACTTCTTCCTTACTTGACTATTTTCATACACGTGAACGTGTCTCCTACACCAAAAGACAATCATTTTCCCTACTTTTTTCCTTTTCTTCCTAAATTTTATGTGATGTTCTTTGTTTGATGGGAAAAGAAAAATCATAATTTTTACTCTAAATTTTGATCAATGTATCCATTTTTATCATAAACTTTTAAATTCCTTCAAATTAGACTTACGATAAATATTCTGGCAATTTTAATTACTTAAGATTTTTCTCAAAAAAAAAAAAAATCAATTACTTTAAATTATTTGAATAAATGTTTCCCTTTCTAACTACTAATAGCCTTCCATGTGAAGAATTGTGAAAATGATATTTTTGCGTACATTTATTATCAAATGTTTTAGTTTCTAAAATTCGGGAATCAAATAGAAGTTAAATTCCATGACCAAAAATGTTTCTTTAATAATAATAAAAAAAGAATTACAAATGCATTACAATTTACAATATATAAGTACTATTATATTTTTTCTAAGAGAAAAAGTAAATTTACTCATTTAAGTTCTACAAAAAAAAATTATAAAGTACACAAGGGTGTTTTTTTTTTCCTTTTTTGACAACATGTAACAACACACCTTTTAGGACCGTTTGGTTTAAGGTTTTATAGATACTTGGGAATAAAGATGTTGGGATACTATGTCTGGGAATAAGATTGGTGTAAATCAAACATAACTGTGTTTGGTTGTGCATGAGAATGTCATCAGGATTTTATGATAATGAATTTTGTCTGTATTTATTTTTTATAATTAATCAGGTAAACTTTATTAATTTTATAAATTAATCAATAAAATAATCAAAATTAATTCAAAGTATTAATAAAAATTAATAGATTAATAATCATGAAATAATTTTAATTGGATAAACTAACTTAACTAATTAAAATTATTTAATTAATTTTTTTAATAAATATCCTTAACTACAATATTTTATTTCAGTTGAGCTATGTCTATGTTGGCAAACAAAGTGTGTTATTTAAGAAAACAACGAAGGAAAAGAAAAGACAAAAAAAATAATAAAAAAATAATAAAAAAAACTAGAGACTATATAAATAAATTAAAGATTTGGGGGCCTGCCCCTGAATCCACTTCTGTATTTACTATTTAGATCAATTATCCAATAGCGTTGCTAAAAAGTAGAGATTCTGATTATTGTCGCAAATTAAAGTGTGTTTAATGTGTTATTTTATTTTTTTTATTTATTTTTAAATGTTATGGCTGCCATTACATTTTTAAAATTCTTTGTGTTCTTATTTTTTTTAAAAAAAAAATTATGTTTACAATTACGGTAGAAAGTGAGCCCATAAATAAAGATTCCTTCAAATTAGATGGAAATGATTTTTGGTGGTGGGACCTAAAGTTTTTCCTTTTGAACTTAAAAAAAAAAATAAATAAATAAATAAAGTGGGGTGGGGGATTTGAACCAAATGAAACAAATCTCAAAGTTTAAAAGGTCCAAACTCTTTTAAAAACTACAATTTCATTCTTTATATATATTGATGCACAAATTTGAACACAAGAAACACACCTGATTTGCACATACAACGGTAAATTTTTTCAATAGGATAAGAGGTAACCTACAAAATAGATTAGTTGCACATCGATATGATGTTTGTCATTTGCCACACTAGCTTCGATGTTTAAGTTAGATCAGAGTTCTAATAAGTGTAGCAAGGGTTTAGAGCGGGCGAATGACTCTACTTTTTCATTCGATACTTATAGTCTCCTTGACCAAAGGTTTTCCTTCTCCTTTTAGGAATCAATCTACGTAGATGCCGAATCAGATTTCAAAGGATCCATTAGATTGTGGATCACATATATGGACCCTAGCAGAAGGTTGTTTGCATTGAGCCCACCTCGACCTCAGCTTGTGCTAAGTGGGTATTTTGGCCAAGTCGACAGGGCCTCAATCTCGGCCAGTTCGACCTTGTCAAGTTGCCTTGTCTCGATCAATCTAAATCAACGTTGTCTTGATCCTGGATCAACCTTTGCTCTTTGCGTTTGAGACCCTCCTTAAGTTTCAACATAATCGGTTGATCAAATTTACCTATAACATGAAGCCACCACTCCCAAATTGGGATTCGTAGTTTGGTCTTTCATTTGTTGAATGTTTAAGACCCAGTTTGGGAGTATAACCCTTTGGTCAAGTTTCTCGTGACATTTGATCCATGTTCAACCTTGGTACAATGGTTTTGGACCTTTTGAATTTTAATCTTTAAGTGACTTATCAAATCTGTCAAGTTGATTCTTTTGTCTTCCAAAATTTTCATTTTAAGCATTTGAGAAATGCCTCAGATTTTATCTTGGAATGACCTATCACGCCCTGTGAGCTTGATTTCTTATCTTTCTATAAACTTTAGTAAGCAATTTCCGAGATGGACCTCAATTTTATTCATCTTGCAATGACCTATCAAGTCCCTCTGACCATTTTCCTGGTTTTCCAAATGCTTTAACCAATTAGTGAGTGTGGCAAACTTATAAATTTGTTGTGACGTATATTTGGGAATACTTACAATTCAGTAAAACACATTTTGAATATGTGTTGAGCATTAAGGTTTAGGGCATGTGCCATACTTTAAGGGCCCTACAGGACACGTGGAAAATACAGAGAGGTTGTTGATTGCAAACAAGCGTTGAGAATATAGAGCTTTTGTCAACCTTGCGTTAAGCACAAGTAGACACTCAACACCAGCAAGTAGTACTTGGAAGCATGAATGGTCTCACAAAGACTTGGCGTTATTGATGTGCGTCGTGTCGCTAATAGTATACACTATCAAGTAATAAAGTGGAGAGTATTTCAGATATCGTACCCAAGGGAGATGGTGACTAGCTAAGTTAACACACGATTTCTGTAAAATATGAACCTCTTCTAAATTTGCGGCCAAGGTTGGTAACCAAATAAAAATAGTTGATTGGGGTTTTGGTTTTAAGACAAAAACAAAGACACAAAGACATAAAAACTGTAACGCCCCAGGCCTAGGATTCGAAATCCGGATTCGGCACCTCACGGCCCCGGCATTCCCCTACATCCTTTGCAGCCTTGCGACATTACCATACTCGTCTTAAACCGCTTCTGAGTGAAGACTGTCTCCACAAACCAACACGGGGTCCTTCTAGCATGCTTTGTCCTCACTCACATGCTTCCTAGGAAAATTCCCAGGAGGTCACCCAACATAGAACTACTCCAAGCCAAGCACGCTTAACTTCAAAGTTCCTATGATTGAGTCACCGAAAAGGAAGGTGCACCTTGTTGGTATAGGTAGTACCTATCAATTCTTTTAAGCTTTATCTTGACCATTTTCATGTCCTCAGGATCTCTCTCATTCGGATGTGATCTCGGTTCGTCAGTAAATGCTTGACTTGTCAGCAGGTGAAAGCTTCTAGGCAAAGGCCTGCCAGTTTGTTGCAACCCTTGACCGTTCCTGTGTGGAAGTGGGAGAATGTGTCCATGGATTTCATTGTTGGATTGCCAATGACAGTGAAGGGTTTCACGGTGATTTGGATGGTGGTAGACCGTCTGACCAAGTCTGCTAATTTTATTCCGGGTAAGGCCACATATTCTGTGGATAAGTGGGCAGAATTGTATCTAAAGGAGATAGTGAGGTTGCATGGTGTGCCTGTTTCGGTAGTGTCTGACAGAGACCCTCGCTTCACATCTACCTTTTGGCAAAGTCTACAGAAAGCATTGGGTACTCAGTTGGATTTTAGTACTGCATTCCACCCTCAGACTGACGGCCAGACTGAACGGTTGAACCAGGTGCTAGAAGACATGCTCAAGGCTTGTGTGTTAGATTTCGGTGGTAGTTGGGAAAGTCATTTGTATCTGATCGAGTTTGCCTACAACAACAGTTATCAGTCGACCATTGGCATGGCTCCGTATGAGGTCCTGTATGGGAAAAAGTGCAGGTCACCGGTTCATTGGGACGAAGTTGGTGAAAGAGCTTTGCTAGGGCCAGAGTTGATTCAAATGACCAATGATGCAATTCAAAAGATAAGGGCAAGGATGCAAACTGCTCAGAGTAGACAGAAGAGCTATGCAGATGTCCAGCGTAGGGAACTCGAATTCAGTGTTGGTGATCACGTGTTCCTCCGAGTGACTCCAATGAAAGGAGTTTTGCGTTTCGGTAAGAAAGGCAAGCTTAGCCCCAGGTTCATCGGACCCTATGAGATTCTGGAGCGCATTGGTCCTATCGCGTACAGGTTGGCGTTGCCGCCAGCAATGTCTGCAGTGCACAATGTGTTTCATGTGTCAATGCTGAGGAAGTATGTTCATGACCTTTCACATGTGCTGAGTCCGGAACCTTTGATGCTGAATGAGGACTTGTCCTATGAAGAGAAGCCGATTAAGATCTTGGCTAAGGAGTCGAAAGTCTTGAGAAGCAAGGCCATTGATTTAGTAAAGGTTTTGTGGAGGAATCACAAAATGGAAGAGGCAACCTGGGAAAGGGAAGCTGAGATTAGAGCCAAGTATCTGGAGCTCTTCGAACAGCAAACTTTCGAGGACGAAAGTTCTTAAGGTGGGGAGATTGTGACGCCCCGCATTCCAGGTAACCTAAAGTTTTTATTAAGTGATATTTTTGTACGTTGGCCAATTGGGATCTTTGTTTTTTCGTGTGTTAGTGGTTGGATATTTTAGTCACTTAAGTCTTTTCCAGGTTAGTGAGCAGGTAGGCAGCGTATTTCTCTCTTGGTTAGTGGGTGGTTAGGGTTTAGTTAGGTTTTTTAAAAAAAAAAAGGAAAAAACACACACTCTATCTCTCTCTCTCTCTCATTCGCGTATCAGACCCCCCTAGGAAAAAAAAATCTCTTCTATCGATCTCTTCTCTCGTTTTTCTTCACCCAGCCGCCAAGCTCCCAGCCGCTGTCTTCTCCTCCAGCCGCACGGAAGTCGTCGCCGCCTTGCGTCACCGCGTCGCCGCTCGCGCCTCCGCCAGCAGCCGCGCTGCAACTGCCTCTCTCCTCCTTGCGTCACCGCCGAAGTACTCCGTGAGCGCCACCGTCGCCTTCCCCTTCGCGAGCGCCACCGCCTCTATTCCCTTCCATCGCCTTCGCTCTCTCTCTGGCACCCAAGCACGCTGTGACCCAGCAAGCCGAGTCGTCGTCGCCCTCCTTTCCTCTCGGTTCAGCAGATCTGGAATCACCCGCGAGCATCGTCGTCTTTCCTCGATTTCATCCAGCAACTTGTAAGTCTCGATGTTTCTCTCGATTCCTTGTTGATTAAGCTCGATTTAACCTTCTTCTCGCTCGTTTTGGTTAGATCTTGTGCAACCGACATCCCATATCTCGTTTCTCTCGCGATTCGAGCTTTGTCCAGTGTGTTTTTGTGTGGTTTCAGCCCTCTTTCAGCTTTATTTGGCGTTTAAGGTAAGTTTTAGCCTAACCCATTCCTTTTTGGCATTGAATTCAAGTCACCCATGTCCGTAGAGGCGTCAATCTGAGATACCCACTTGTTATCGCTTCCCAAATTGCAGGTTCGGGGCAGTTTGGACACTATACATCACATATCGGTCACTGTTCAGTTCTGTTCGGTAAGTTCCGATGGCCTTAAAGTCTCTAGAAACTGCCTTAGGTAGCTTTAGAATGTTTTTTAACCTTTGGGCATCCTTTAGTTTCAGTTTAAACTCATTTCGGGCTCGGGACAGCACGTGTATAAGGTATTTCTGTGTTGTTTTGTATTCTCCAGCAAGGTTCCAGCCCCTGTGCAGTAAGTTTTCAGCACCTTGGTCCCTTTTTAATCGATGCAAGTGTCAAGATATATTGGTAGGTCGTTCCCTAACCTTTAGGAGCCTTTACAGCGCTTGTAGGTGTGCTTAGAGCCTATTCCGTTATTTTTCCAGCAAGCGTTGATTTGGTTTAGGAGTGCTTGTAAGCTTGGGTAAGTAGTTTCTATCTGGATTGGGCTTGTTTGCTTGCTTGAGCCTGTCATTTGTTGCTTGCTTGCTTATATGTTTCGTGTTTGATATATATATACATGTATATTTCGCTACGTGAGTTAAGCATGTTGATCTGTTGTTCTTTTAGCATGAGACGCTTTAAGCATGTTTGGTTATGTTGAGAAAGTTGTTGTTACTTGGCTATGCTGCATGTGAGTCGTGTCTGCATGGTGTGTGTTCATTGGGGAGAGGCGGAGCATGACGCGTAAATCATGTGTGGGTTGTGTGTGCGGAGCGTGACGCGGAAATCACGTGTGGGTGTGAGTGCGGAGCGTGACGCGAAAATCACATGTGAGAGGCGCTGCGCATGACGCGAGGTAATACATGTGTTGGGTGGGTTTGCGGAGCGTGACGCGGAAATCACGTGTGGGTTGTGAGTGCGAAGCGTGACGCGGAAATCACGTGTGAGTGTGCGGGCATGGCGCGGAAACCATGTGGGGGTGCATAGCATGATGCGTGGATTCAAGTTGTCGTCCCATCTCTGCATGAGCACGTGTTCACATAATTGTTTTCGTGGTTAAGAGCATGTTGAGTTGTTATCGCTTTACGAGCATGTTGTGTGTGCATAGGATAAGTTATTGTGATTGTTTGCTGTGTGGTGGCTCTCCGGGTGTGAGCTACTTACCAGTACTGTGGTTGTACTGATACCCCTCCCCTTTCTTTCCCCCAACAATTTCAGATTATGCAGGTGATGAGTTTTATGTGC
Source organism: Luffa acutangula (assembly GCA_036850905.1). Lineage (NCBI taxonomy): Eukaryota > Viridiplantae > Streptophyta > Magnoliopsida > Cucurbitales > Cucurbitaceae > Luffa > Luffa acutangula. The sequence goes on along the minus strand of CM072087.1, from coordinate 28,098,254 downwards.
CTGATGATGTAGACGAGGAGGTTCACGAGGGATGACCACAGGATTTTGCGTATTGGAAATTATCTTTCTGTTGGATAAGATAATTCTTTACTTGGTTGTTAATAGGTTGATTCTTTAGCTTGCATATAGGTTGGGTTGGTTTCTTTTAGATGTTGGGCTCGTTTAGAATTTCATGTTTCTGTTAGGTTGTAAATATGTTAATGAATAATAAAGTTGCATTGTCTCTAGAAGTTAAGAGCATGTTGCTTTAGAAGAATGTGAATCTGTTATTGGTTGAATATACGAGTTCCGGCTCGTAAACTGTTTGTAGTTGTTCTGTGGAGTTGTGGAGTAGAATGGATCAATATGGAAGTGACATTTTGTGTTTATCATGTGATTTAAAATTTTGGGATTGTCCTACGTACGTCGTTATGCTGCCGAAATTTTCGGAACTCTCGGTAGGTTTGAATAGGAGTTTAATAATGTCACTAGGTTAGAATATATTAAAACCTGGGGCGTTACAAAAACAGATAAAAATATCAATGAGATAGGAAGGGCAATTCAAACAGTTTCAACCTTGAGCATTACATCACCTCCACCTATGCGTCCGCAATTTACTCAGTCACTGCAAACGACTGAGACGTACTATCTATGTTGCCCACATAGACATGGTGCAGATAGCATTTCCCAGTTTGCGCCTGCAATTCCCTGACAACCAGATTGTGAGTTAATCCAACTCCCATTCAGCTCCGTTGTAGGTGCCTTTAGGAGACTAGGCCAGCTAGAGATCTATTTCTAGGGCTAGCTGAAACTTAGATAAATACAACTCACGACTCTTAAAGTCCTAGTGGTTCCAGTCCTATTTCTAGGATGCAAGAAGTCAAAGTCCTATTTCTAGGATCTTTCCCACTTTTGTTTTGCGAACTCGTGCCTTTAACTCCAACCTTTCGACCATTAGTTAAATGCAAACTATGCTAACCTAAGTGATCGGTGTAAGCTAACATTTAAACCTTAAACTCAACAAAAACAAACAATGCTAGGAGCAAAGTTGCTTTTGCATACGCGGGGATTTCTTCTATTCAAGGAATCCACATATTTGAACCCCGCCCCTAAATGGAAGCTTAGCTCATGATTGAAATTAAATTGAAAAACATAAAGAAAAAAAAACTTGACATGGAGAGAACAATAATGAATTACTATTAAAGAATGACTTGAGTACAAAAGGTTAATTAACATACAACTGAAAGTAAATGGAAAACGATAATAGATTGCTGGAATTGAAAAGGTACAAAGCATGAGCTCTTACCCTTTTTCAACTTTCTCTTCTTCTTCTTTCGAATAAAAGAGTCGACAGAGAATGAGGGATCCGGAACTCAGAGTGGTTACAAGGTGAGGAGAGAAACTGAAAATAAATCCTAAGGATGAAAACTCCAAGCATCGAGCTCTTCTTGCTTCATGCACCTTGGTCCCCTTTTATAGATCATGGAAGGTAAGGTTGACTGCCGAGATTAGTGTGAGAAGGCCTTGGAATGAAAGAATCCATGATCCTCGGAGATTTGATGGCGAATTGGGGATTTTCGGATAATTCTGTCAGAAAGCCCAGTTACGGGCGCATCTCGGGTGTAATTTACTTTGTGTTTTACTTCAACAATTCTGTCTTCAGCAAATAGGCTTCTTTCCTTATATGGCTTTGCGAGCGCAAATTGATCGCATTCACCACATCCTTAGATCCAGATATAGGCGCAATCCTGGAGCTTTTAACTCTGCTTTCTTCGCTAACTTTTATCTCCTCTTGCGGGTGCATTCTCCTCGCAAAGACTCCTGCACAAAAGCATTACTCGAATAAATTCTTTACAAAATAATCTTTTTTTGTACAAAATAAGCTTAAATTCTATAATTCTAAGATTTTCCCCATGCTTCTACCATTTTTGTTAAAATGACTTAGAATGATAAGAGTTTAGACATAAAGTCCTTGTTTTCCAAACAAGTACCTAAACTTTGAAGACTAAATAATGCACATTATGTTGGGATTGGTGCCCTAAAACTCGTAGATAGTGAATGTTAAACGAATTATATACTGATTCGATAAAGGCGTTATCGAGATTGATTCAGTAAAAGTCAATACTGAATAAAGTAAATTGCACATATAATAACCCAAATCCAATAAACTAAGATCCATGGTTATAGGATGAACACTTGAGCTTTATGTAGAGACATAAAAGTGGATCAAGCATGAGTAATAGCCAAAACGGTCAATAGTATAGGGATAGGGCTGGGTACCTTATTCTGGAGACACTATGAGACGCGACCCACTTTATAGATGATATAGACGATGTGATCCTAAATCGTCCGTGTAGAGACATGCGAGTGGGGGCATCCTATGCATTGAGTTTGCATAAGACCAGGACCGAGAAATAAGTCGCTCTCGCTTTATAACACCGTTTACTGACGAGACTGACTATTTCATGTGATGACCTAGGTAACTCGATCTTAATCCTGAGCTAACAATGAACTCCTGTTTATTCGGGCTTATCCTTAGATCTGCATAGGTGAGAGTGGCTCAGTATCGCCGACTCAATAAGCCTCCCATTTCAGGGATAGGAACGGGTAGATAGCTGGGGATATAATCGTGCAAGAAGGAATTCACTCCTACCCGAATTAGGGATAGTAGAGAGGTTGTTCCCTTAAGTGCTGACTCCGGGGCTTGAACAAAGGGATTGCCCTCTCATTGGCCCGAGAGGGACTCGGTTTATTGGTTGGACCATAAACCAATTGTTCATTAGAGGATCAGTGGGACTTTGTATGTTCGGATGGAACTGTCGCGACGAGGTTGGGGAACTGAGGTCGAAGAGGCGTTCGTTCTGGCATTTGAACTTCCCTTCAAACTGCAGAAGGACGTGAATGTGGGGATTGCCGTCTTCATGCAATTCCCTGCAAACCTTAACGAACTTGATCTTCGACACAGATTTTATTTGCAAGATCTGCGCAAGAACTTCATCTTTCTTCAATGAACACTTCGGATAAGTAAGAAAATAGTTTTTCGCATTCACAAGGAACTTCGTTCGAGGCATTGTATAAACCCTAACAAATAGTAAAGTAGGAGAGAGAAGCTCTCCGTACAGAGGCAATCGGGTCCTCTCAAAACTCCCAAGCAATTGGGTCTTTCGGGTCCACTTATATACTAGGGGGCATCACGCTTAATATTACCGTGATGCCCTTGGGGCTGCTTAAATAGTGGGCCCCACCATTATGTTTTCTGACCAATCACAACCAACCACAGGGATCCTTGAGAGCTTAGTTATTGGGCTTTCGCAATATAAAGGCCTTCATACGTGGGTCGTAATGCAGCCATGTTCGATCCATTATTAAATCCCTTGCCCAACACTGTGCATGGACTACGTGTTATGTTGGCCGTTAAATATCTTCAATTTATTGAAGAAAAATACAGCCCAGATACTTTGGGCTTTGATCTGATAAGGGATTTAATTGCAGTTGTCCGTTGTCGTCTTTACAATGAGGCAACCTGTAGATTAACCGCGTACAACATTCGTCGGGATGGTGCGACGGATGTAGATCTTCAACGTCAAACTGTTGTTGTCTGTGCCTGTCCCCGCGTACAAAATTCTCTTCGTCTTTCCGTTCCTCTCTATCTTTAACTTCTTCGAACAGTGCTCATTCTAAGTCGACTAGTATGGCGTTTTTACTTGTCCACCCCTTTAAAGCTGCATTCCTTTCTTCGTTCAAATAATTGCGATAGCTAGACCCATCGCCAGGATTGCAGAGGAAGATTCCGGGTATACCGCCAGTAATCATTATCGGTTTTCCGTACTTTGTGTTGCTTTGCCAGCTCTTCTGGGCCCCCATGAGCTCTTTATAGTGCTTTAGATATCGTGGATCCACGTCATCTATCACGTTGTACCATGCGTCATTAGTATATACTTTACCGCTTAAATCCAAATGGCCACATAAGTAATTATGTTTACCCAATGATCGTGCCCAAACTGTTTTGCCTACTCTGCTTGGTCCCTCTATGATTATACTTATGGGTCTATCCGGACGCGCAGCGGAATCACAGACGTTCTTCCCGGCCCAGTCCAAGATTACACGAGGCACCCTAGTGAACGAATTTGGACAAAATCTGGATTCATACGGCGTTTGTGGTTTTGCAAAAATTCTTTCCAAATTTGATTGTAGATTGTGAAAACCGAAAATGAAATCCTTCGGAAGAAACTCTCTGATAATGTTTAACGCCGCATCAGCCGATCCAGAATTCAGAGCTTTTGCACAAGCGTCGTTAGCGGTTTGATGACCTCCGCGAGAACTTCTTCCGTCCACCTGAAACGTTCCCCATTCGATCGTATCCCCGTCCTTGTTGATGTAGGCTTTGACATCGGAACTAGACTTTGCACTTTGTATGTTCGGATGGAACTGTCGCGACGAGGTTGGGGAACTGAGGTCGAAGAGGCGTTCGTTCTGGCATTTGAACTTCCCTTCAAACTGCAGAAGGACGTGAATGTGGGGATTGTCGTCTTCATGCAATTCCCTGCAAACCTTAACGAACTTGATCTTCGATACAGATTTTATTTGCAAGATCTGCGCAAGAACTACATCTTTCGTCAATGAACACTTCGGATAAGTAAGAAAATAGTTTTTCGCATTCACAAGGAACTTCTTCGTTCGAGGCATTGTATAAACCCTAACAAATAGTAAAGTAGGAGAGAGAAGCTCTCCGTACAGAGGCAATCGGGTCCTCTCAAAACTCCCAAGCAATTGGGTCTTCGAATCCACTTAAAGGAGAGATTATTGCCCTTGATCACCTCCCAAATTCGTACACAACTGACCGGGACTTTGCAACCATTTGGAAAAAATGTGAGGAACACCAACCGGCAGGCGATTTTCACATCATTGATGGATTTTTGTTTAAAGACACGATCCTCTGTATTCCATATTCATCTCTTCGCGAGGCTTTAATCCATGATGCTCATGCTGGAGGTTTAGCTGGTCACTTGGGCCGAGACAAAACGTTATACATCCTTCAACAAAGATACTATTGGCCCCAACTCCAAAAAGACGTAGCTAATTACATAGCACATTGTTTCATCTGCCAATCTTTCAAAGGCCAGTCTCAAAACACAGGCCTATATACTTCGTTGCCTATTCCCGAAAGCATATGGGAAGATTTATCCATGGACTTTATTCTCGGCCTTCCAAAGACACAACGAGGCTTTGACTCAGTATTTGTGGTAGTCGACCGATGTAGCAAAATGGCCCACTTTCTACCTTGCCGGAAAACCTCAGACGCTGTTTATATTGCCAACCTTTTTTTTAAAGAAATTGTACGCTTACACAGCATCCCAAAAACAATTGTTTCTGATAGGGATGTCAAGTTCCTCAGCCACTTTTGGAAGACCTTATGGAAAAATTTTGATACCACCTTAAAATATAGCTCCACAAGCCATCCTCAAACAGATGGCCAAACTGAAGTTACTAACCGTACACTTGGGAACTTGATACGTTGCCTAAGTGGAGACAAACCCAAACAATGGGACCTATCTTTGGCCCAAGCTGAATTTACTTATAATCATGCGGAACCGAACCACAGGGAAGTCTCCCTTTGAGATTGTTTATACTAAAATCCCCAAACTAACTATGGACCTTACTAATGTGCCTTCTTCTATTGATCTTAGTATGGAAGCAGAGGAGATGGCCGAACGAATAGCAGCTCTCCACAACCAAGTGCAAGAGCATATTGAGGCCCAGACTGCAACTTACAAATCGGCAGCTGATAGGAAAAGGTGCTTCAAGGAATTTCAAATAGGCGACCTTGTTATGATTCACCTTCGCAAGAGTTGGTTCCCTGTGGGCACCTATAACAAGCTAAAGCACCGAAAGCTGGGCCCATTTGCAATCCTCGACAAATATGGAAACAATGCTTACCGGATAGATCTCCCAGAGGATTATTCTATCAATCCTACATTTAATGTCGCTGATTTGTATACATACCAACCACCGGACGACTTTACTTTGGCTACATAACTCGAGGACGAGTTCATTTTTTTTAAGGAGGGGATGTTTGGTGTAGCTGTTTATGAGCTAGTTTGTAAATTCTTTTATTTTTAAGTAGTCATGTGCATGGCACATGTTGTAACTACTTTTAGTTATTCTCCTTGCCTATTTAAAGGCAAGAGATCCTCAATAATAATTCATTCATTGATCAATAATAATTCATTCATTGATTGTTTATTCAAACTAGTCTACGACTCCACCAATTTCAATAAAAGTCAAGTCCTTTGAGTCTAATGGCCATGAGCAACTTTGCATATCTTGTGTTTAGATTTGCATGCTAGGATCATTCAAATAGCTTTGATCATACTACTTGTGGAGTGATTCGAATCCGGAGTTTAGAAACGAGTTTTCTCTACTCTTGATCTTGATCGTCAAGGTAATCCGTTCTATCTTCTTCCTTGGGATGTAATCATCTTGATTTGGGGGTTTTAGCATTTGAGATCTAGGGATTTGCATAACCATAAGGGTTCTTAGATCCAATTGGCTCGGGCTGTCATATCATTTGGTATCAGAGCTGTTTTTTGCCATATCATTTTGCAACAACCAAAAGTACAATACATGCTCACAACATTAAAATCCTGCTTTATAACCAATCACAACAAGATAAGAGCATGCTTGTCACAGCCAGATTGCATCACAACAACTCAACGTATATCAGTCCAACAGTTCGATATATCATATCAACATGCTCAAACTCGTCATCACATAACATATACATATATCCAACGTATCGAAACTAAACAAATAAAACACACAGCATGCTAGCACACAAGCAAACAGACTCAACAGGTAGAATTCCACTTACCAATAGCGCCCTTATGCGATCCTAAACAATCAACAGAACCAATTGGAAAAGCCCAAAGAGATAGAACCACAGGCAACGACTACTAGGGGTTAGGAATTGATTTAAAGCACCTAAAATACTTGATAAAGGAAACGAAAAGGTGCTGAAATTGTTTCTTATCAAAAAATTTTAAAAATACCAAATATATCAGGGACCTATTAGACACAAAATTGAATGTTCAACGACCTATTAGGCATTTTTAAAGTTCAAGGACCTATTAAAACCAAAATTGAAAGTTTAGGGACCTATTAGAAACTTTTTAAAGTTCAGAGACCTATTAAAAACTTTTTTAAAGTTAAGAGACCTAATTAATACAACCTTAAAAGTTCAAGGACTAAATTTGTAATAAAACCTATTATATATCTATTCTAAAAGCGAGATGTTCAAATATTCAATCCCAAGTTGTTTAACTAAAAAAAAAATCACAAAGAAAGAAGGTGAGAGAGGAAGAAAAGGATAAATGGATATAAGTTGGATGTTTTTCCAAGTAACTTTAGATATTAACCTTGCATTTTAAAACCAAATCTAAATGACGGACTATTCAGCAAAACAAATACAAAAAGAATAAAGTATGCTCAAAATCCAACTTACTTCTCATCTACTATGTAATTTCATTTCAATTTTATATTCATCAATTTGTCCCGTGAGATTAGTCGATGTGCGCATAAGCAGGCTCGGACACTCACCGCTCACGGATATCCAAAAAAAATTATATTCATCAATAATTAATGACCCAATGTTACTTCACTCCTCCATTTATCTACGTTCTTTTCTCCACAACACAAGATTGCTTTTATAGATCAACAATTATGGCATCTCTACTTCCTCTTTGAGGTTGTAAAACTGGATTGATTTTTTTTAACAACAAAACTTTTCATTAATATAATGAAAAGAGACTAGATTGCTTACATTCGGCAATAATCATAATGGAGCCTTCCGACAAAATAATGTGCCTAACATGGAAAAAAAAAGTACAAATTTTTCAAGACTTTCGAAAGGTCCATATCACTCCACAAATGACTCCTGTCTCCTATTATTTCTTGCCCTATCCTGCTCTATTAATAAAATTCATTCAGTTAGACACCTACTTGCATCATTTTATCATTTTCCCTTATGTTCACATATTCTCTCTTTCTCATTTGGCCCCGACAATTATCTCTAAAGAAGACTTATCAACTCTTGACCATTATACCCAAGGTCCTGACACTTAGCTCTTAACCCATAACACTTCGGCCCTTGACTATTTATCCAAGGTCTCAACACTACTCAAAGCTTGACAAATAGGCCCTTGGCCATTTTTACCCAAGACCATGACATTTAGTCCCACACCTCTTTGACTACTTCTACCCAAAGCTTTAACGGCTACTCAAAGCTTGATGTAGCAAATACTGGATACCCAAGGTCGCAATAATGATCTCCTCATAATGAGAGGTCAACCCTTTGCTGTTTATACCCAAAGAAAAGAACTAATACTCACTCTTGTAAATCTAACATATCAATCCCTAATCCTTTTAACCCGGCACCACAATACATATCTTAACAACAAGTTTAACTTCCTCAGCCCTTTAAACATAACAACGCTATCAAAATTTTCCCAAGAACACAAATGAAACATGAGCCTATATAACATGAAATTTTACACACATTCATAGCACCATGCTTTAACTCAATCTCACCAATAAAACTTTCCTCAACGAAGTCTCAGCATACTATCTCAGCAAGTCCATTAAAATTAGCACAAGGGCGCCAATAAATCACATAAAAAATGCATTCAACATACACAATAAGTCCAAGTAAAACAATACACACAATATTCTATAATTGAGAACCACTTAACTTGGTTCCTTGAGGTTCTTTATTTCCTAATTAGCTCCAAGCCCCTAGATAATCAAAAACATTGACTTTCAAAGATTAAAACCCCATTTAAAAATAGTTTGATCACGAATCTTTACCGCCTGATACATAGTACATACCAGTCCTTACCAAAAAGGTTGCCACCAACTTGGGATTTTGGTGGTTCATCACAAAAGGGGAGCTAGAGCACTAGGTAGTCACGGTAGGCCTTAATCACGATAGCACATCATAATTCAAAGGATATTACTAACTTAGCTTTGTTAATTTTTGTAGTGCTATCAAAAATTCGACAGCATAACAAAGTAACTACAACTATCCCAAAAATTGTAGACACCTAAAAAGCAAAAACAAACACACTTCTAAACTGAAGTAACTCTAATCCTTGACATTCTAGTCATGGTTAGACTCAAACTTAACTACAGTAACTTTAGAAATCAGCAGTCCAACATAAATTCATTCAAAGTCATTCATAATAATAAATATCATGCATTCTCAACCATTTGTCATGACTAAACACTATTTCATCCCAACTTCAATATAACCATAATCATGTAGTCCAAATCAAGGCAACTCAAAAAGTGCTACAAATATCCAAATTACTCTCATACCATTTCCATGCTTCAAGACAAACCATTCATGCTTAATTAAACCCAAAGACAAAAACTTAGACTTAAATCCAAATCATGCTAGTATAATAACTTTTCCACTAAATTGGTTTGGTCCAAGCATAAAACTTAATCCAATGGCTACTTAACTTAGCCAAGTAATGTTTCATATATTCTAAATTAACTCCTTAGCTCCAAAGCCTAAAATCAAGTCAAAAACAGAACAAAAGCTTGCAGTCCGGGCTACCAATTTCACTCCAAATCGACGAATAAATCACCAAACGCTATGGGTATCTTGAAAATGAAAGCTAAAATCAATTGATATTTGAATAAACACTAAAATCACAAAATACTTACCCAATGCCGAAATTCCTCAAAGACGCTGAACTCGAAGACTCACTGCTTGAATCGTCGGAGTTTGAAGGGAAAGATTGCAGAACGGAACAAATAGTGATTAAACCTGATACTCAACCAATACAACCTTAAATCCAAATTACCAAGGACAAATTTTGTCAAAACCCTGCTGAAAACGACCAAAACGATGTTGTTCGTGCTGCCACTCGCCGGAGAAACTCACTGAACGCCCAGCCCGCGAACCAGAGACCTTTGCTTGCGAAAACAACCTGAAATCGAGCGTGAGAGAGGTTGAGCGGGCATTGAAGAAGAAGCAAAACCCACCTACTTGCTATGCTAGAATCGCGAAAACCAGCCACTGCCGCCTCTGAAACTCGCCGGAAAAACCAACACCGGACTGCTTGCCGGAGACACACAGAGACGGCGCCGGAGAAGACGATCGGAGATAGGGAAACGGGTTGACAGACGATGTGCTGGAATCGCAATAAGAAAAACCAAAAGAAAGTTGGAAGATGGCTGCCCAAATCGTGGAGTTGAGGAAGAAGAAGATGGGTTTCGGTGGCTTGGCTCAATACTAGAGTTGCGGCTCACAATAAAATAAGTGAAATTTTGGGGGTTTGGCGCTTTAATTTAAATTCTTTTTATCCACAAATCACATGAAATTAAACTCAATTAACTCTTTTTTTTTAAAAAAAAAAAAAAAAAAAAAAAAAAAAAAAAAAAAAAAAAAAAACTCAAACTTAGAGAAATTGAGATCTACCTTCAAATATCAACGTTACATACAACCTCCACAGCTCCCCTATCCATCAAACACGGATGGAAACCAATGTATTAAATTTCTATCGACATGTCGACATTTTCATCAATATTTTCACATTTTCATGGATTGGACATCAACATGCAGGGTGAATCGACATTTCCATTATATCGTAAAAAAATGATAAAATGTAAACAAAATAATAACAAAATGTAACTAATGTGGATATAATATTTATCATAAGTATTTTAACTTATTCTAAAAGTGTAAAACATTTATTTGTTAATTTAAATATTTTTTTGATTTTTTTGTTTTGAATATTTTTCCAGAAATATCTATCGACATCGATATTTTGTCGATATTTCCATCGAAATTTTCATTAAATTGAGACTTCGACATCTTCGTCGACATCGACATTTTAATCCTTGATGGAAACCCAAAGAATAGGAAGAAGGAGAGCCCCTGAAAACAATAATAACCTCGAAAATCACCTGATTTTTCATGGAAGACAATCGAAAGAGATTAGGAAACTTGGAGAAAACGGAGCTATCCCCCACCTAAATGTCCTCCCAAAAAATAAGTATCCCTCCCATCTCCCACAACACAATGAACCAGACTCGAAAAGATTGGGAGCTCGTAAACGATATCTTTCCACGGATTTCTGGTCATGCCCTTAACCCCACCCACCATCCATTGAATGTATTAGAATCGAGACAAAATGCAAGTTGGGAAAGAGAAAGAGGGTCGGTCCAAGATAGAGCCCACATCCACACCAAGTTGGCTTTTCAACTTACTATCTACTATTAATCAACGTATCCTTTTATTTCTATTACACAAAAACCTATGGACTCTTCTCATTCCCAGTAGTAGAGAATTTTAAAGAATTTAAAGAAACAACCTCAATTTAAAAAAAAATCATCATTATACCTCCAGTCTAGAAGAAAGGACAATTCATAAACAAAACAAATACAATATCTTTCGATCTGGTTTGGTTGTTTTTCAATCCAATTCATTTTCTATCTTCCAAAAATGTAGTATCTTTTAGTCTCAGAGTTGATCCTCCAAATTTTGAGTCTCAAAACCATCCTTCTGTTGTATATGTGATGTGGAATTTTCCTTACCGCAAGCGCACGGGTCAAGTAATAATAAAGTGTTCGTATAAACGAGTGTCGTCCTCTGGATTGGATGTTTAAGCTAAATCAAGTATTGTGAATTATCTTGCTCAATTTTATTTAGGGAACACAAAGTAATGAGTGATATATCGAAAACTAAATCAAAACAAGTAAAAAGTGGAAATTCAATTGGAAGAATGCTTAGGGAATTGATTTCGCCGATTTAGTCTAGGATTGATTTTAAGGAATAAGTTATTATGCACAATGGAATTATGAGCCTAAGAACCTTTAATCACAATTACCTCTCCCGAGTATAATTGATTCTCATGCAAATTAACCAACTTGATAATCCCTATCTAAGTTTATTAACATGCAAGGCAATGAGTTCTTTTGACCAATTCTAAAGTTAATCTAAAAACCGTCACGAATTAGAAAATAAACTTTAGTCATGCAATCTTGAGTAAGTCTACATTTAATCTCCTCTCCTGAGCAAGAATCAAAACTCAAATCATTCAACTAATGGCCAATTAATTGAAAGCATTAAATCAAGATTGCATACATAATAACCATTGCACAACTTAAACAATAAATCAATCCATAAACTAAATCAACTACATCAATCCCTAAGCCACAAGTTTAGCTACTCATGAATGGTATTACTGCAGGGATTAAAGCCCTAGCGCAGCGGAAACGATCAGAGACCTTATCGGTTTTAAAAATTGTTTGGGAAACCAATATGACGGCAAAACCATAAAATTTACAGCAAGACATAAATAAAAAAAATGTTGTAAAACTGATATAAGCATGCTGGGAAAAAGAGAAAGAATTCTCCTTCAACACCAGCAGCAAAAAGGGACTCCTTTTTCGCTGCAAAACCCTTGTGAACACCACCAAAAGGAGACACCAGTATCGTCCTAGGAGCTTGCGCTGAGTGGCTTGTGGGAACCAAAATCTTTAAACCTTTTTGGGAGAATTTTCTAGGTCTATGTGAACTCACAAAAGCCAGAGAAGAAAACTTCTGCAGAGCAGAATCTCAGAGAATCCTTGAGAGAGGGAAAGTGAATTGCGTGAGATTGGTTAAAAAAAAACTTCCCACTCCCTTAAAACCCTCATATTCACGTGAATAGGGTTAGGGAAGTGGTTGACTGGTCAGTTCTTTAACTGACCAGTTAATTAAATTATATATATAATAAAAATATTTAATTTAATTATTGGCACATGAACACTTTCATGTACATATCCCACATAACCTATAGTTTTAATATAACTTAATTAAATCATAATTTAATTAATATTAAATTAAAACATCAATATTAATTAATTCACCAATTAACTAATATTTCTATTAAATATCATATATTTAATTATATTTCCCTCAATAAAACTATAGAATTAATATTCATCATATGAGCATTAATTATAACCTATAGTTTTTATTATGAATCATATTCATACTTTAATAAAATATTTGAACCCCTTCAAATATATAACTCCCCTTAGAAATTTACCTCAACGCCCCAATGGAGCTACCGGTGGGACCTAATGGACCTACAGATCAGAAGCTCCAACGATATGAGATTAATTGGCTAAACTCATTAACCAAGTTAATCAATGTTCGTTAACTGTGGTTCACTCCACTATAGAACCACAGCTGAACTCTTCTCACTGTAGATATATTTTTGTGTCCACGAATATCGACCGTCAGCAGCAAGTTAACCCTTTACGTGTGTTCGTACCCCAACTAGGTCAAATTACCGTTTTACCCCTGGGCTACCTCTTGGTCCTTAAGTACCAGTGCTCCTCTAATGAACAACCTGTTTGTGGTCCAACCAACAAACAGAAATCTCTCTCGTGCCATAAAGAAGGTAGGGCCCATTGTTCAAGACCCGGAGACACCACTTAAGGGAACACACCTCTACTTACCCTAATATCGGGAAGGAGTGAATTTCATCTTGTAAGATTACGTTCCTAGCTCCCCACTCGGTCTTGTCCCCAAAATGGTAGGCTTATTAAGTCGGCAAACAGGCCACTCTCACCCGTACAAATCAAAGGACAATCCCTCAAGGACAGGAGTCCATAATCCACTCAGGATTAAGGCCAAGTTTCCTAGGTCATCCTAGTGAAATAGAAACCGAGCTAACTAACGGTGTTACAGTTAGTGGTAAACTATTTCGCGGTCCGGTCTTTGTGCAAACTAATTGCACAGGATACCCCCACTCGCATGTCAACCACATGAACGCGTTGGATCACTACGTTTGTATCAATATACAAAGCGGGTCGTATCCATAGTGTCACCAGGACAAGGTACCCAACCTTATCCCTATACTACAGACCCTTTAGGCTAAAACTTGAACATTGATCCCCGTATGTCCCTACATACTAGCTCAAGCCTCATTCTATTAGCCTTGGATGTTTAGTTTATTGGATTAGGGTTATTAAGACAAGATATAATACAAACACTGAATAATACATCACTTTATTAATGTTCGGTCAAATGTACATTTACTATCTACGAGTTTTAGGGCATAAAACCCAACAAACTCCCACTTGAACTAAAACTCAAGTTATAGGGAAAGTATATACAATATAATCCAAAGCTGGAAATGGTACATGTATGTTGTACATTACATAAAAGGTAAATATACAAAATACAATAAACTAGGGCATCCTTACACCCATTATACATCTCCCACTTGCCCCTATATACATATCTCGCATACCTAGACTTTCTAGATGACCCTTGAACACTTTAGCCGAGAGGGCCTTCGTAAACGGATCAGCAATGTTGTGCTCGGAAGCGATCTTGGTCACGACCACATCTCCTCTTTGCACAATCTCTCGAATTAGATGATACTTCCTCTCTATGTGTTTACCTCTTTTGTGGCTGCGAGGTTCCTTTGAATTGGCTACAGCCCCACTGTTGTCACAGTATAACGTAATGGGCAAAGTTCATATTTGGAACAACTTCCAAATCTTTCAAGAACTTCCTTAGCCAAACATCTTCCTTAGCTGCTTCACAAGCAGCTACATACTCAGCCTCCATCGTGGAGTCTGCGATGCATCCTTGCTTTATACTTCTCCAAACTACAGCTCCCCCGTTAAGGGTGAAAACTAACCCTGACGTAGATTTACTAGAATCCTTGTCAGTTTGGAAGTCAGAGTCGGTGTAACCAGTGAGAACTAACTCTTTAGCCCCAAACACCAACATGTAATCCCTCGTTCTCCTAAGATACTTGAGGATTCCTTTAACGGCTGTCCAGTGGTCTAACCCTGGATTCGACTGATATCTGCTGACAATCCCTACAACATAACAAATGTCAGGCCTCGTGCATAGCATGGCATACATTAAGCTACCCACTGCAGAGGCGTAGGGAATCCGTCTCATATCCTCAACTTCTTGAGGTGTCTTAGGAGACTGTTCCTTAGACAAATGAACCCCATGCCTGAAAGGCAACAGGCCTTTCTTGGAGTTCTACATCGAATATCGAGCCAACATCTTGTCGATGTACGTTGCTTGAGACAGAGCTAGCGATTTGTTCTTTCTATCCCGAATAATCTGGATGCCAAGAACATACTGGGCCTCACCCAAATCTTTCATTTGGAATTGAGCTGCTAGCCATTCTTTTACGTCAGACAGATACCCTACATCATTCCCAACGAGTAGGATGTCATCAACATACAGTATTAGGAAAGCTACTTTATTTTTGTTGATCTTTTTGTATACACAAGGCTCATCAACATTCTGGTCAAAGCCAAAAGATTTGATCGCAGTATCAAATCTTATATTCCAAGATCGGGAGGCCTGTTTCAATCCATAAATGGATCGATTCAGTTTGCAAACCTTTTGCTCATGACCTTGGGTTATGAACCCTTCGGGTTGAGACATAAAAATACTCTCGTCAAGGTTGCCATTTAAAAAGGCTGTCTTGACATCCATTTGCCAAATCTCATAGTCATAAAATGTGGCAATGGATAAGAGAATTCTTATGGACTTAAGCATAGCAACTGGAGAAAAGGTTTCTTCATAATCCACCCCTTCTCGTTGGGTATAACCCTTTGCTACGAGTCTGGCTTTGAAAGTCTGTACTTTCCCAGCAACATCTCTTTTCCTCTTATAGATCCATTTGCACCCAATGGGTTTGACCCCTTCAGGTAGATCTACAAGTTCCCAAACTTGATTGAAGTACATAGACTCCATCTTAAGGTCCATGGCTTTGGCACACTCGTCCTTATCTACGTCATTCATTGCCTGACGAAAAGACAATGGATCTTCTACGCCGTCATCAGGTATGACTACTTGTGTTTTTGTTAAACCCAAGTAGCGGTTAGGTTGTATCACAATCCTCCCACTGCGTCGAAGCTCTCCCACTACGTGAGGAGGACTAGATTGACGAGAAGAACTGGATTCTCCAACAACTCTTGTTGAAGGACCAGGTTCATCAACAACCCTTGTTGATCCTTCTGTAGCTTCTCCTAATACTAACTTACTTCGTGGTTGATGATCTCGAATGTGGTCTTCCTCCAAGAAAGTTGCATTTGTCGATACAAATACCTTATTATCTTGAGGGTCGTAGAAAAGACCACCTCTCGTTTCTTTCGGGTACCCAACAAATTGGCATATTCTCGTACGTGGTTCCAATTTCTTAAGATTTGTCACTAACACATGTGCAGGAAAACCCCAGATACGGAAGTAACGCAGACTAGGTTTACGCCCCTTCCATAGCTCAAAAGGAGTTTCAGAAACACTTTTTGAGGGAACGTTGTTAAGAATATGTACTGCAGTCGCTACTGCATACCCCCAAAACGAGCTAGGCAACTGAGCATAGCTCATCATAGATCGAACCATGTCTAACAAGGTTCTATTTCTCCTTTCTGATACACCATTCTGCTGAGGTGTACCAGGTGCTGAGAGTTGTGATTGGATTCCATGTTCTATCATATAGTCCTGGAATCGCTGATCTAAATACTCTCCACCTCGATCTGATCGAAGTGTTTTAATCGTTTTACTTAATAGGTTTTCTACCTCAGCCTTAAACTCTTGGAACTTTTCAAGAGCCTCAGATTTATGGCTCATCAGGTACAAGTAATCGTATCGAGAATAATCATCTATGAAAGAGATGAAATATTCATAACCACCTCGAGCCTTTACATTCATTGGACCACAAAGATCCGAATGTATTAGTTCAAGTGATTCTTTGGCCCTATAACCTTTTCCAGTAAAAGGCCTCTTAGTCATTTTACCCTCGAGACACGATTCATAGGGTGGTAAAGATGTATCTTCTATATCAGTTAGAAGTCCATTTTTAACCAATCGATCGATCCGATCGATGTTAATATGACCAAGACGAAGGTGCCAAAGATACGTGTTGTTACTCAAAGGAGAAACTTTTTGCCTTTTATTTTGCGTTTCGTCTGTTTTAAACATTTCATGACTTAAAATAGCCTTAGCATCAGTTGGTCTTAACACAAACAAATTATTCTCACGCTGAGCAGAACATATATAAATACTATTCCTTGAAATAATTGCTTCATTAAGCTGAAAGGAAATATTGTATTCTTGTTCTAACAAAGCGGAAACAGAAATAAGGTTCTTTTTAATTCGAGGAACCAAAAACAAGTTCTCCAAAATTAAAAACTTATTTCTAAAGAATAATTTCGCAGCTCCCACTGCACGAGCTGAAGCGACGTCTCCTGTTCCAACCTTGAGCGTCTTTTCACCGTCTGCCAGCTGCTGGAAATCATTTCCCTGAAAAGAAGAGCAAACATGATTAGTGGCTCCCGAATCCAGTATCCAGGTGAACTCATCATGTTCAACAAGACAAGTCTCTAATACAAGTAAATCGAATTTACCTTCTTTTTCTCTTCTCTTCTCAGCAAGGTAACGGGGACAATTCCGCTTCCAATGACCATCTGCGTTGCAGTGGAAGCACCTGCCTTTGTCGGCCACTACCTTGGCCTTTCCCTTCCCTTGCACAGCCTGTGCAGGAGCCTTCCCCTTGTCTCCCTTCCTCTTTTGGATCTGCTTCGATGAAGAAGCCTGGGGTACAGATTTAGTCTCTGAGGATGAACCCTTCAGGAACTTCTTTTTGGAATGGGCCACGTTGGCCTCTCCTTTAACCACATTTTTGCCCTTGCTTTTCTGCAAGGACTCATAAATTTGTAACTCCGAGAGGAGGGTAGTCAGGTTGAACTGAATCTTATTCATGCTCGCGCTTGTCCTGAAAGACAGATAGCTCGCCGGGAGCAAGTGAAGAATGAACGCAACCTGACTGCGCTCGCAGACAACCCCGCCATTTGCCTAAGCTATGTTGAACTGGTTAATCATGTCCAGGACGTGTTCCCGAACAGATTGACCTTCCAGCATCTTGGCATTGAAGACATTCTTCAAGGCGTCGTGGTGGAGTTGGTAGGACGGAAGTCCAAACATCTCCTGCAGGGAATTCATAATCTCCCTGGCAGTCTCCACGTTTTCATAACGCTTGGCCAATACTTCAGATAAGCTGACCAGTATGTAGACTTTGACCTTCTCGTTGGCCTTAGTCCAGCATTCATAGGCGTCCTTAACTGCCTGAGCGGCAGTGCGAGGGGGAACATGAGGACATTCCTCCGTTAAGACGAACCTAAGATCTTCTACCACGAGTATAGTGTTGAGATTGGATTTCTATTGTGGAAAATTTTCGCCAGTAAGTTGTTCGTTTTTAAGCAAGGAAATAATAGAGGAAGACATTGCTGAAAAAACAAACAAGTGACCGTATTAGTTATCTTTGCCTTAACCCATCACACAAGCAATACAAACAACCCCGCCGGGAGCGAGTGAAGGATGAACGCAACCTGACTGCGCTCGCAGACAACCCCGCCATTTGCCTCAGCTATGTTGAACTGGTTAATCATGTCCAGGACGTGTTCCCGAACAGATTGACCTTCCAGCATCTTGGCATTGAAGACGTTCTTCAAGGCGTCGTGGTGGAGCTGGTAGGACGGAAGTCCAAACATCTCCTGCAGGGAATTCATAATCTCCCTGGCAGTCTCCACGTTTTCATAACGCTTGGCCAATACTTCAGATAAGCTGACCAGTATGTAGACTTTGACCTTCTCGTTGGCCTTAGTCCAGCGTTCATAGGCGTCCTTAACTGCCTGAGCGGCAGTGCGAGGGGGAACATGAGGACATTCCTCCGTTAAGACGAACCTAAGATCTTCTACCACGAGTATAGTGTTGAGATTGGATTTCCATTGTGGAAAATTTTCGCCAGTAAGTTGTTCGTTTTTAAGCAAGGAAATAATAGAGGAAGACATTGCTGAAAAAACAAACAAGTGACCGTATTAGTTATCTTTGCCTTAACCCATCACACAAGCAATACAAACAATTGCATACATCCAATCAATTTTGCAAACAAACAATCAAAGAACCCTAATAAAAACTATGATTGTGTTTCGCAACGATGCTTTAGAGGTTTAGAAGAACAGCCACCGAAGGGTGATCAGTTGTTCCTCCTCTAAAATGAGACTCTTCTCAGTCAATTTCTAATACCAGAATAACTCATATTCCATTAGGTATTAACCACCGTTGTTCGGTCAAGGATTGTTAACAATTAACTCCTCCCCGTAAGTGTAACCCTCCCACTTTCAGATCTCAGAGGCACGGACCAACAGGCTACTATTAGGAAAGACAACTGTTGGTAATTAGCCTAAGCGATCCTATCCTATTCAGGAGTTCACGGTGTTCCGAATCCTATGATCAGGCCCTCCGAAGGGGTGGTTACTCCAGGGCAACACACAGGCGGATCATAGGAATCTCACGTTGTGACCTAAGGGTGGAGACCGAAGGATACGTTGACACGCGTCCCGCTCCCACTTACTATAGTTACTTTCCCATTCACCTTGGTATTGACCCATGCAAACACTCTCCGAAGGGAGGCCGCTCTACGACGACATGAAGCCGAGCATGGATCTCACGGTGTGAACTATAGAGGGACGCAGGAGCAAAACTCGATTTAAATCAAGTTTTGTAATTTTCCTCCCACTAAAGTAACCTATCAGATATTTTAGGGTTTGATTAAACCTAGATAAATCCGGCTAAGTCATTTATCTAAGTCTAGTCCTATTATAACTATTATAATAAGACCTAATGTCTAGGTGTATTAAACAATTTTAATTTACCTAGCGACATTATTCTAACATTAACCTGAGATTAATTCAACTCCGGTGTTCCAGATTAGTTCCCAGGTAGGAGGTGTTTCGTATACCGTCAACTTAAATACCTCCAATCCTTAGACAGAACTTCACTGGTAGAGTTCCCTTATAATCTCAGGAATGTTCGTCCTACTTAGTTCATTAAAACTATTTTAAAACTAAGTAAGAATTTCTAATCCTATTAGAAAAAATGATCTTAGGTCTAATTAATCTTAACTCATTTAAAATTAATTCATTTTAACCTAAGATCCTATGTGAGCATGCATGTCTTGATTATAGATTGACGGTTTCTAATCATAAATTTTAAACTATTTCAAAATTTTAATGATTAGCCCTATAATCATGCATACTATAGTTTAAATCGATTAACAATCATATTCTAATTAATCAAATTAAACTATATAACTATGCATTGCATGAAATTAATATAACTCTTATATTAACCTATGGATGTATCATGCTCAATGCAACTTGATTTCCATTTTTAATAAATAAACAATTTTATTATTGCCAAAAATGGAAAATCAACTTAGCATGCTGCAAACAATTTATTTTTAATATAACTCTTACATTAAAACTATGTAATTGCATGCATCATACTATTCCATTTTCATGAATTTAATATAACTCAACTATATATTAAATAAATCATGAAAAACCATGCATTATCATCAAATATTATAATCACATTATAACATACATAATGCATGAGCATGCTTTATATCCTAAGGTGGGATTAATATTTAAATGACATCCACAAAGCATTTAAATAGCGAATAAACCGGTTTAATTGGCCCCTAGGATAATTAAAGCAAAAATTACACTAATTAAAGCTTTAAAACTATCCTATTACATAAAATACAGCTCCATAACTGGTCTAGAATCCACGAACTGACCCGAACCACTTCGAACCGGCCTTGAAAATCCCGAATCGCCCATGAACCGGGTTGAACCGGACCAAACCGGTCCCAATTAAACCCTAACCGCACGAACCATACTACCCATTAGGGTTTCAGCACACGTTTTCACGTAAAACAACCGCCGCATGAAATCGCGACAGCGTCGAGACGCTGTAAGCTTAGCGTCCCGACGCTGTCGCAATTTCAACTGTTCGCTGGGTGAAATCACGACAGCGTCGAGACGCTGTAGGCCTTGCGTCCCGACGCTGCAGCGTCTGGAGCTCGATTCTGGGCAAAAAACAGCGGCTGAATAGTTCCAATTGGCCTCGATTGATACCGCGTTCTTCACCGATCTTCGACCTATTCTAGACCTGGACTATACAGACTCGATTTCATGAATTAATGCCCAATAACACAGGGACCTATACAAAGAATTGCATCAAAAACTCATAAAATCTATGGCCAATTAAAACCCAAACAGTTTATCGCAAAATTTAATACATACATTATGCAAATCCCACCTTACAGCCAATCGCAAATCCCAAATCAATATTCAAAACAAAACCTGACTCTGATACCAATTGCAGGGATTAAAGCCCTAGCGCAGCGGAAACGATCAGAGACCTTATCGGTTTAAAAATTGTTTGGGAAACCAATACGATGGGAAAACCATAAAATTTTCAGCAAAACATAAATAAAAAAATGCTGTAAAACTGATATAAGCATGCTGGGAAAAAGAGAAAGAATTCTAGATCTAATCTATAAAAGGATCCTATTGATCCTAGGGTTCAAGAATCCTTACCCTTGAAGAGTTCTTGATAAACACCGCCGTTTCCCTCGTGAATTCGCAGAAAAACCAGCAACAAAAAGGGACTCCTTTTTCGCTGCAAAACCCTTGTGAACACCACCAAAAGGAGACACCGGTATCCTCCTAGGAGCTTGCGCTGAGTGGCTTGTGGGAACCAAAATCTCTAAACCTTTTTGGGAGAATTTTCTAGGTCTCTGTGAACTCACAAAAGCCAGAGAAGAAAACTTCTGCAGAGCAGAATCTCAGAGAATCCTTGAGAGAGGGAAAGTGAATTGCGTGAGATTGGTTAAAAAAAACTTCCCACTCCCTTAAAACCCTCCTATTCACGTGAATAGGGTTAGGGAAGTGGTTGACTGGTCAGTTCTTTAACTGACCAGTTAATTAAATTATATATATAATAAAAATATTTAATTTAATTATTGGCACATGAACACTTTCATGTACATATCCCACATAACCTATAGTTTTAATATAACTTAATTAAATCATAATTTAATTAATATTAAATTAAAACATCAATATTAATTAATTCACCAATTAACTAATATTTCTATTAAATATCATATATTTAATTATATTTCCCTCAATAAAACTATAGAATTAATATTCATCATATGAGCATTAATTATAACCTATAGTTTTTATTATGAATCATATTCATACTTTAATAAAATATTTGAACCCCTTCAAATATATAACTCCCCTTAGAAATTTACCTCAACGCCCCAATGGAGCTACCGGTGGGACCTAATGGACCTACAGATCAGAAGCTCCAACGATATGAGATTAATTGGCTAAACTCATTAACCAAGTTAATCAATGTTCGTTAACTGTGGTTCACTCCACTATAGAACCACAGCTGCACTCTTCTCACTGCAGATATATTTCTGTGTCCACGGATATCGACCGTCAACAACAAGTTAACCCTTCACGTGTGTTCGTACCCCAGCTAGGTCAAATTACCATTTTACCCCTGGGCTACCTCTTGGTCCTTAAGTACCAGTGCTCCTCTAATGAACAACTTGTTTGTGGTCCAACCAACAAATAGAAATCTCTCTCGTGCCATAAAGAGGGTAGGGCCCATTGTTCAAGACCCGGAGACACCACTTAAGGGAACACACCTCTACTTACCCTAATATCGGGAAGGAGTGAATTCCATCTTTTAAGATTACGTTCCCAGCTCCCCACTCGGTCTTGTCCCCAAAATGGTAGGCTTATTGAGTCGGCGAACAGGCCACTCTCACCTGTACAAATCAAAGGACAATCCCTCATGGACAGGAGTCCATAATCCACTCAAGATTAAGGCCAAGTTGGCTAGGTCATCCTAGTGAAATAGAAACCGAGCTAACTAACGGTGTTACAGTTAGTGGTAAACTATTTCGCGGTCCGATCTTTGTGCAAACTCATTGCACAGGATACCCCCACTCGCATGTCAACCACATGAACGTGTTGGATCACTATGTTTGTATCAATATACAAAGCGGGCCGTATCCATAGTGTCACCAGGACAAGGTACCCAGCCTTATCCCTATACTACAGACCCTTTAGGCTAAAACTTGAACATTGATCCCCGTATGTCCCTACATACTAGCTCAAGCCTCATTCTATTAGCCTTGGATGTTTAGTTTATTGGATTAGGGTTATTAAGGCAAGATATAATACAAACACTGAATAATACATCACTGTATTAATGTTCGGTCAAATGTACATTTACTATCTACGAGTTTTAGGGCATAAAACCCAACAATTACAAGCTCAACTAAACATGACAAAACCATAAAATCTAGCTAGAGAAAAGGAAAAGGAAAGGAAAAACTCAATGTAGGCCGAGACCGAACGTCTCCGTCACGATCCCCACGAATAATGGGTTGATTTCCACCTTGATCTACTTTGTTCAGCCTCAATCCTCTATTTTCTCCTCTGTTTTACGGCTCCAAAAGTGTCCAAAAGAATCCCCCCTTTTAGCCCTAGCTGAAAATAACTTATATTGCAGATTTTTGCTGTAGCGTCGAGACGCTGCCTCCAAAACACGCGTGTCTGGAATGGAAATTACACAGCGTCGAGACGCTGTGACCGTTTCGCGCCTATTCAAATAAGGAATGCTAGCGTCGAGACGCTCAAGGGCTAGCGTCGAGACGCTAGTCTGCGTTTGACCCTATTTTGACTTTTTTTTTCTCTTTGACTCTTTTTCATTCCTCTGCATCTTTTCGCGTCCCGAGCACTCGATTAACTCCACTATTGCGTTTTAGCTCCAATCAACCATTTCCTACAAAAGAAACATTAAAGCACAATAAAATGGCCAAAAAATCATAAAAGACTAGCTAAATTGAATAGGGAAAACTAGCTAGCTATGCTCGCTATCAATATGTACCAATTGTGCCCTCAAGAACAACCTCTTCTGTTGCTTTTTTTTTTTTTGAAAAATTGCAGTGGATAGCAAATTGGACCAAATTAATAGCAAATATAGCACCATGTAAAAAAATATTCAAATATAGCAAAATCTGTCCGAGTCTATCTGATAGACTTCGATTATCAGAGTTTATCATCAATAGACTCTGATTAATCAGATCTATCAGTCTACTGATTTAGAGCCTATCAGTGTTTATCGCTGATAAACTTTGGTTAATCAAAATCTATCAGTGACTATCACTGGTAGGCTCTGATTAATCAAAGTCTATCAGTGATAGTCACTGATAGATTTTGATTGATCGAAGTCTATCAGCGATAGGCACTGATATACTTTGAATAATCAGAGTCTATCAGTGATAGACACGGATAGAATCTGACAACAGCTTTTTGGTCTTGTACAATTAATTTTGCTATATTTGCAATTAGTTTGCAATGGTGCTATATTTACTATTAATTTGGTCCAATTTGCCATTTATGCAACTGCCCTTTTTTTTTCCTTCTTCTTCTGTTACTATTCAACTATTGTTATTTAAAAAAAAATCTAACTACTTTATACTTTCATCACATAAGTTCTAATTTTGTGTGTTTTCAAGTGAGCAAAAAGATATATGAGATTGGGAGGATACCAGTAACTACAAGGGAGTATAAACCCGAGGGAGGCTGCGACGGCAGGAACAGAAGAAAGACGACGATGGCGGCGGCACAGGCAGAAGAAAGAAGATGGCGGCGACAACAGTAAGCGGGAGAGAGGCAGCGACGACACTGAACTGCTGAAACGGAGGAAGAGACAACGGAAAGGAGTGGCATGGAACAGTTAGGGGCTGTTTGGGGCACTGAGTTGGTTATAATAGCTGGGGGTTATGATAGTTTGGGGATTATATAGTCTGGGTGCTATAATAGTCTGTGTTTGGGGCGCATATTATTATAGTCTGGGATAAAATAGTCTGTGTTTGGGGTGCAGATAATTATAGTCTGGGATAAAATAATCTGTGTTTGGGGTGTAGTGTTTGAGATGCAGATTATTTTAGTCTGGGTTCAAATAGTCTATGTTTCAAACTGACTGTTTTTTTTCCTTACTTTTTTTTTTTGTTGATTTTCCTCATACAACTTTGTACTTCAAATATTAATTTTAAAAAAAATTGGGTTTAGATGTAAAAAAAATAAAGTTTTGGGTACATGGGTTAAATTATATGTTTAACTTAAAATGAAACAAAAATAACCTAAAGTAAGGATTGATTTTCTTTGTTTTAGAGTCATGTTTTTTTTCACAAAATAAGTCATTTTATGATTTCATATAAAAAAACCATATTTGTTTCATATATGTATTTCCAACATAAAAATGGTAAATGCTTATTCAAAACTCATTTTACCTTCATTATCAAAAGAATAAAATAAAATAGAAATCACATAAAATAAAAACTTGAGTAGTATTTTTTTAAAAATTATTATTATCACGATAAACTTAAATACGATAAATATAATTTTGAATGAAAAATATGGTACGATGAAATTAAACATTCATATACTTCATTATAAAAAATAATTATATATGTAATAAGACTCCATATTTATACAAAGACAACCTAGTATCTAACTCTCTAGAATTTTTTCGATTTTTCCGACAACCACCAACAAATTTTTCGGAGACCGAAATTTTGTTCCCTCTTTCTTCCTTTCATTTCTTCTACCTCTTTTCTTTTTTTTTTCCTTTATTTTTGTTTTTTATATTTTTCGAAATGAAAACGAGAAGAAAGATTATTAAAAAAAAAAAGTCGTCGGTGATCGCCGAAAAATTGGCCGGAAAGTCGACGGCGGTCGCCGAAAAAGTTATCGGTGGTCGTCGGGAAAGTTGTCGGCCGATTGGCGGTAGGAAAGTCAATGAGTCACATGGAAGAAGAGAGAAAAAAGTTACTGTAGAGAATGGATAGAATAATTGGGTGGGTTGAATAGTGGTTACTGTAGCAACACAGAGGGGAAAAATAACCAACCACACCCCTTATTTTTGTTGATGCCCCAAACATTGGCTTGGTTATAATAGCCCCCACTATTATAACCAACACAGTGGGCCAAACGGTCCCTTAGGGTTTACTTCTTTCTTTCATTCATTTTTTATTTTATTTTAATGGGTTTGTTTTTCTTAAGCAAAAAGAGGGATGAGCTTAAATAAATAAATAAACAAACAAAAGGTCATGAGTTGATTTAGTTGGGTACAGGTAAAATTGTTATGTGTAGCTAAATTTTAATGGGTATTAGCAAATATAGCTAGTTAAAAAAATTGCAAATATAGCAATTTTTTTAAATGATTTTTTTAATTCATGTTTTGCCCCTCATTTGATTTTGGCATGCAATCTCTTGCTCTCTCTCCAATCTTGCTCTTGCTTTCACTCTAGCTTCTCGCTTCTCACTCTCACTTCTTGCTTTATCTCCAATTTCTTCCTCCAATCTCTTACTCCCTCTAATTTCTCTCGTGCTCTCTCCCCAATCTCGCTCTCGCTTCAACATCTCGCTCTTAAATGCCTTAAATGCATGTTTTCATATAGAGAGTAAAATGGTAATTTTGGTAGGATGATGATGTAAGCAAAAGACATATATCCTTGAATTGAAAAGGTAAAAAAATTTTCATTTTGGCCTCTCCAAATGAGTCATCCACTCAATTATTTCATAGAAACCTACAATGATAGATCTGCAATATTGGTGTAGAGAATGTTAGAGAATCTGAAGAATGTGAACCGAAATCTCTAAAAGTTAATTGAAAGATAATTAGAATATAAGGTAAATTAGTAAGTAGAATCTATCAGTAATACAACGGTGATAAAACTCTATCACTAATAGAAGCAAAACTAGTGAAAGTTATCAAATACAAGCAATTATTTCTTCCTCTACACCCTCAAATGATACAAGCAACTATATATTTTTCCACAACAACTCAAAATCAAGAACTTTTAAGATTACAAAAAAAAAATTATATCTAAGATATAATTGTATCTAAGATTACAAAAAAAATTGTATATTTTACCAGAACAAAAATATCCAAACAAGTCATTTGTCCTGAGAAATCTTCAAATCAAAGCTAGGAGGATCTAGTATCTTCAATCTTGGAGAGGTCTTTGTTTTGCTTGGAGATTCCTTATTTTTTGTTTGGAGATCCTTTTTTCTTGCTTTTATTGATTTTTTTTTTCTTTTCTTTCAGTTAAATTTCTACGTTGTTTTGCTTTGACGTCTATAAAAACAAAATTAGTGACACAGGTTTTGTGGAGCAAGAACCCTTGATTCAAAGAAATTAACACCTCCTTATTCAATTTAGAATCAACTAAGAGAAAATGCTAGAAATTAATTACCTCTTATGATCAAAGATCTAGAAGCGAGATTGGAAATCTTGTCCTAGATTGAGTCATTCCACAATCAAACTTGATCAAGGCTGGATTGAATGGCTCGACATGCAATCTATCACAAGAATTGCAAGAAACCTTAGAAAAGAGATTTCTAAGAAAAGTCTCATGTATGAGAGTTCAATTTTCATTCATCTTAATCTGACTTTTACATGCTAGTATGAGGCTTTTTATAGTCTTTGTGTGAATGAAACCCCCAACCTTTCAAATCCCCAAAATAAATCCTACAAAGCATTCATGACCATAATTGGCCTACAAAGTAACTCTCAATCTAACCTTGAAACCACGTTTTAGAAGCCAAAAAGTTCAAAAATTACAAACAAAAGTTGATAACTTGAAATAACAAAGGAAACTTCAAAAGGCTGGTCCAACGTCAATCTTGCAAACGTTGACTTTCACAGCATCGTCCTCTCTTGGGTTAATTTACAACATGTGAAATGGATGTTGAGCTGAACCTAACCAATTTTGTATGTGAATAAAGAATGCTTGGAACATCATGATTCTTATCAGAAACAAAAGAATGATAGTTTTCTATCAGTGATAGAAATCTAACTTTTTTTCAGTGATAGAAGATTTATATCTCTGATAGTTCTATCAGTGATAGAAATATATTTCTATCATGGATAGAAAACTATCAATGATACGTTTCTATCACTGATAGTATCAGTGATAGAAGGATTTTACACGGGTTGGGCTAAGTATTTATCTGGTATGGGCTTTTTAGTAATTTTGACAGGTTGGGTGTGAAGGAGTGAAGAACACTCGTGCGAAAGCAATTGATGATCTTAGGCACCAATTTTCATTAATTTCTTGGATTAAAGCATGCTGAAAACTTAAACGAAAAACAGAGGAATGAGAAACAAACCTTTGGAGCTTCAATCTGTGAGCTTCTTTGGTTGTTTCTCCACACGATCGAGACATGGACTACCGCTAGAGCCTTCCTCGCTATCCTCCGGCCTTAGAACGGGCTTGTGAAAACCCGAGCATGATGAATTGGAAGAAGAAAGAGTATGGGTTTGAGAGTTTTCTAAGCTTTTGTTCTCCATCAATTTTTAGCAACCTTGCATGTTTTTTCTCAGCAAAAAGGACAACCAAAATTCTCTCTCTTTTATTGATGAAGAAAGCTTATATATAAAGCTTTAAATATGGCCAACAAATCCAATTTACAAGCATTGGTGTCATAACCTCATTTTTTACTTCTTGGTTAAAATAAATGAAAATGAAATTGATTTCTTAATACTATCATTTAAATTAATTCAAATAATTAATTTAAACTAATTCCATTTTCAATTTCTAATATAATTAATTATATATCAATTTAATATCAAATATTAAAATAGTTATGTACACTGATCCCGACCTCTCTCGAAACCGAACATGAACATGAATCTCAATTCAAATTCAAACTGAAAATATTTATCGAATACATGTTTTGCAATACTTAAATCATATTTAAATATTTCCAACTCTTTTTTATTAATTATATTTTAATTCAAAGATTAAACTACAATACGTTAAGTATATCGTATATAGTTAACGATGACTCCCTAATAAGAATTTGGACGTTTTCAAATTCTTTCATCACTATGTTCTAAGGTTTATCCGTTTGAGCTAGCAGGAGGACCTAATGGACCTACAGATCATGGGCTTCAACGATCCGAGATTAACCGGTTAAACTCTTTTAACCTAGTTAACCAACATTCGTTAACTAACGGGACACTCCACTATAGCCTGTAGTTGCACTCCTCTCACTGTAGATATATTTCTGTCCACCGGATATAACTGTGATCAGTAAGTCAATCTTTCACAGGTTGTTCGTAACTATAGCTAGGTCAAAAGTCTGTTTTACACCTATAACACTTCTTGTTCCTTAAGTCTCCACTGAGTCCCTAATGAACAATTGGTTTGTGGTCCTACCACTAAACCTAAAACCTCTCGGGCCAATGAGAGGGCGGCACACCTTTGTTCACGTCCCGGAGTCAGCACTTAAGGGAACAACCTCTCTATTATCTCTAAAGTCGGGTAGGAGTGAATTCCATCTTGTAGGACTATGTCCCCAACTATCTACCCGGTTTTATCCCCAAAGTGGTAGGCTTGTTGAGCGGCGCTATTTGGTCACTCTCATCCATGCAAATCAAAGGATAATCCCGAATAAACAGGAGTTCATAGTTAGCTCAGGATTAAGATCGAGTTACCTTGGTCGTCGCTTGAAATATGTTAGTTTCATAGTAAACAGTGTTATAAAGGGAAAGTGACTTAATTCGTGGTTCGGTCTTGTTGTTAGCGATTATCTGCAAGCGCACGGGTTGTCACAAGTAATATAAAACGAAAAGTATTCCGAGTATCGAATCCTCAGGGAGGCGAAGCGAAACTTAAGCAAATAAATAAAATTTTCTTGAGCACTGAAAATACTTAGGCGAAATAATATTTAGGGACCACGCTCATGCAAATAAAAAGATTTAAATTCAAAATGACTAATGAAAACAAATTGATCAATCAAAAATAAAATGTGGAGAAAGAGTTTTCTTTAAATGGGAAGAGGGGTCTTGAAAATCAATGGTTAGCTAAATAATTGTTATAATTATCCTATCTCATTGCCCAACTAATTATAATCCTAGAATCTCCGTTAATCACATAGGTTCTCCTGTCGGTTTCCCCTAATTGTAATTAATTCATTTTAACAACCTAAGTGTCCTTAGCACCATTAAAAATCATTAATTATTACACTCTGATTCATTTTAGGAATCTAAGTTTAATCAACTAATCCTGGTGTCACAACGGGCAATTAAACTAGTTGCATGGATTATGATCTATCCTAATTTCTCTCCGTCGAGTTTCCATTAAGAATCGAATCATTACACAATTGGCCAGATTGAGTAAAGCATTAAGCACATCCATACAAATAATTAGGACATGGGCAAGAGACAAGAAATTATAACAATATTTTGACTATCATTTCATTTCAAGACCCCAAATTGGGGTTTAGCTACACATAATATTCACAATAATTACAAGGGAAAGCATATTAAAGAGCATAAAAGTAAAGGAATTGACCGTCGAAAAACCCCTCGCTGACGCTTGGAGCCCCTGCTGACTACTCCTCGAGCCTCTAAGATTGCTCCCAAAATTCCCAAAATTTTCCCACTAGAGAAATCCTCTCAAAAAGGCTCAAAAGCCTTGAGAGGGGCTCCAAAAAAGGAGCCTTAGAAAGGAAAGAAAGGATGAATTGATTGATGGTTTGATTGATGAGAAATGAGGCACCCAAGGGCGCCTATTTATAGGCTTGGAATAGGGGTAGCGTCGCGACGCTGCCTTGCTAAGCGTCTCGACGCTGTCCAGATTTCCAGAATTTTCAGCTTCCTTTTTGGGCTGATTTTTGGGCCTTCTTCTTCATTTCTCTTGGTCTTTTCTTCATAGATGTCTTCTTTGGGCCTCCAATTGCATCAAGCTAGGATTTGGGCTATAATTACTTCAATTTTGGCTCTTTTTCTCCCAAAATCATCATCTTAGCTCCTAAGGACCAAATAACAAAATTCATTAAATATTTTCATTAAAAACACGATTAAAGCACCAAAAAGCTTAATAAATTGAGACTAAAATAGCAACATTTCTGCTCGCTATCACACCCCCAAACATAAGCTTTTGCTAGTCCCGAGCAAAATAAATTCTAATGATGCATGAAATAGAATCGCTCAACCCTCAATGATTTTGGAAGTCTTAGGATCGAATGGAAAACATGCAAGTGGAATAAGCAAGCACCGCATACTCGTGAAGAAATCTTAAACTAGTTTGAACTTAAGATTAATGAATAGCATGCTCAAGACTTATCTATTGATTCTTTTACTAACCTAGATTAGTCTTATGGCTTTCTTCATTTGTTTTCCCCCTACACTGGCTAAGAGCCCCTAATACTTCGGAGTCCTTCTATCATGCAAAAAAAAGTAACTAGGGTGCCTGTCATCCTTTTCTTTTTTCATGGGGGAGCAGAATTCTCACATGATTTTTCTTTTTTTTTTCTTTTCTTTTACTTTTGCTCCTCCCCCAAACTTGCATTTTGATATCTAATGGTACTAGCTTTCACACTACGGTGCAGGGACCCTTAACCCGAATTTTATTCTCTGGTTGGCCTAACTGATCACACCGCAGGTAGCTCTTTTTACCCCTAGGCTTTTTTTTTCTTGTGAGCAAGCAAAAATTCTTTTACAACAGATTTTCTTTTTCTCACATTTTCTTTTGTTGCTTTTGCTTTTCTCTCAGCAGGCATAGCATTTTTTCCTACCTAGTTCTTTAGAGCAATCAAGCATGAACTTCCTAATATTAGAAACTAAGCCTATCGGGGTGACAACAACTTTGAAAACCATAATAAGAATCTAGATTTTCAAAGACGTCATTAGATAAGCCTATTGCATGCTTTAGACATCAAAACTAAGTATAAAATTTTTTTAAAATTTCACAATTTCTGCCGTGCTCCCAGATTCCACAATATATAAACCATTTACTCCCAAAATTTCAAAAATCATATCCTTGGCTATCATGGCTATCTATTCATGCATCCAACAGAATTTAAATATGCTCAACACGGCGGAAGCCTCCCCCCCAAACTTAAACTAAACATTGTCCCCAATGTTTTAAAACAGACAAGCATAAAGAGAGATACTGAGACTTCCCTGAGCTAGGAGCGCTTCATCCTTTTCCTTTGGATCCATGAAAAATGGGAAATGTGGAATTTTGGGATTTGCTAAGGTGATCCTGCAAAACAAAATTGGATCACGGAGCAAAGAAAATTATTTACCGCAAAAACAACTAACTAAACTTTAATCCTTGGGTTGCCTCCCAAGCAGCGCTTTCTTTAACGTCTTTAGCTAGACTAGGCTCGGCACGCTTACGGAGGCTCAAAATAAAAATTTTCATCATCCTCCGGGCCCTGCAAGAAATCACGCACCGAATTGCAAACTACAAACAGAAGAGAAAAAAAACTTTCCCCTGGCCCATCTTCACTAAAGAGATTCTCATAATAACATTTCAGAAAATAATCAGCCGCATCAAATCTCTTTTCTAAATCTCTATTTTCAAAGCAGTTGTTAACAGAGTCATCAAGCGTTAAAATATCTACTGGTCTAGGATCTAGAGATGGCCTATCAATCATGCCAGTCCATTCATAAGAAAAAATATCTACATGCTCAGCAGATCCTTCAGACTCAGAATTAAAAAATGATTCAACTAGGCTATCACATGACTCATCATCAGAAGAATTAAAGAATTCAAGAATTTCAGGATCAGATTCTATACTATGCACAGATTCACGTTCTTCTGGGTCAGATTCTATGCTATACACATCATCAGGACATGAAAAGAAAGTATTCACATTGTCAGGATTCATGCATTCAGGAATGTCAAGATCAGATTCAATAGATTCACTATAATCATGGTCAGACTCAAAATTATCTATCGAGCAATCTTTTTTATGCCTTTTATGTTTATGCTCAATGTCAGGCAATTCAATATCATCATCAAAATTATTCATTTCAGGCAATTCTAATTCATTTTCAAAGGAAGGTAAATCATCAACTGCAGATCTTTCATTATCACAAGCAGGCAAGTCTAATTCATTTTCAAAGTCAGACAGATCCAAATCATTTTCAAACAGAGGATTATCCATATATGCATCATGATCAAAATTTACATTATCAATAAACATTTCTTCTAAGCCTAGGCCAAGATTATAGTCTACCTCTTCATCGTCATCAGTCAAGTATTCAGGCCCAACAGAAAAACATGTATGCAAGCTACAAACAGATTCATCTTGGCCAAAAATACTAAACACGACTTTTTCATCATCAATGTTCAAGGTAAGCTTACCTGTATGCACGCTAATCTCAGCCTTACCAGTGGCTAGGAAAGGTCTGCCTAAGATAATTAGCACTTCTTTGTCCTCCTTCATGTCCAGTACCACGAAATCTACAGGGAAGATGAATTTGTTGACTTTCACCAACACGTCCTCCACAACACCCATCGGGTGGGTAATTGATCTGTCAGCAAGCTGGAGAGTGACGTCGGTATCTGTCATACCTAATAAACCAATCTTCCTGTACACAGAGTAGGGCATCAAATTTATACTTGCTCCTAAATCACATAGAGCCCTATCGAAGGATACTTCTCCTATGGTACAGGGAACAGTAAAACTCCCTGGGTCTTTCTGCTTAGAGGGTATCCTACCAGAAATAATGGTACTGCTACTCTCAGATAAATTAAAAACTTCTTTTTTCAGACTTTTCTTTTTAGAAAGCATTTCCTTCATGAATTTTCCATAATTTGGCATATTATACAAAGCTTCTACCAATGGAATATTCACAGTCAACTTTTTAAACATTTCTAAAAATTTTTGAAATTGTTCATCCAATTTGACATTTTTAAATCTTTGAGGAAAAGGTAACTCCCTGAAATCAAAGGTTGGACATTCGCCCCTCCGCTTGGGCGGGCTAATATGCGAACCTCTGTCATGGTGGTTGCATGGAACCACTTCTTCCTCAGTCAGCTTCTTATTGTCATTCTGCCTCTCATCTTCTTTTCTACCTGCGAAGCTGTTAGAAAAATCACATTTTAATTCAATAGAGTTGGGAGGATGTTGGAACCTTTCAGAGGAGGCTTTTTGTGCCTCAGTCCCTTCATCTTCATCCCTTCTCTTTTCTTTTTCCTTTTTCTTCTCTGAACTGTCCTCCAGACTTCTGCCACTTCTCAGAACCACCATCTTACACTGCTCTTTTGGGTTAGGCTCAGTATCACTTGGAAATTTTCCCTTTTGAAGGGCATTTACTGCTGAAGCAATCTGACCTATCTGCACTTCCATATTCTTTAGAGCTGCGTCGTGGTTGTTTACTGATGTCTGGAGATTTACATTCAATATTCTTTGTTCTTTGATGAATAAAGCCACCATCTCCTCCAGATTATTTTTTCTTTCAGGAGTACTCGATGATGCAAAACCTGGGGGTGGCTGCAAAACATTCTTCGTATTCGCATATGAGAAGTTCTCGTGATTGCGCAGACTGGGGTGGTAGAAGTTTGGTACTCATTGAGTGTATGATCTATTTCCTATGTATTGAACTTCTTCCACATCTTGACCTTCCTTCTTTGAATGACCTTCAGCTAAGGTGGAAATGGAGTTAACCACCTCAGATGACGTCAATTTGTTTAGTGCATTGGTCAGAGATGCCAGTTGCGCTTTCAGTGAACTTGACTCATCCAATTCATATAATCCAGCCTTTTTTGTAACTGTTCCTCTCTCCGTCGGCCATTGATAACTTGTTGCCGCCATTTCCTCAAGCAGGTCTTTGGCTTCTGTCACTGTTTTTGAAAGAAAACTCCCTCCTGCTGATGTGTCAAGGACTGTCTTTGTGGAGGGGTTTAATCCATTATAGAATAACTGTACTTGAAGCCAATCAGGATATCCGTGTTGGGGGCATCACCTAAGCATTTCCTTATATCTTTCCCATGCTTCGTATAACTGCTCCTCGTCAAGCTGTCTGAATGTTCCAATTTCAGTCCGGAGCTTGGTAGTCTTAGCTGGTGGAAAAAATTTTGTCAGAAAAGTCTGGGCAAGCTCGTCCCAAGTACTGATGCTGCCCGTCTCGACTGATTCGAGCCAATCTTTTGCTTTATCCTGTAGAGAAAATGGAAACAGCCTCAATCTGATTGCGTCGGCCGGAACTCCGTTCATCTTTACCGTCCCACATATTTCTAGGAATGATCGCAGATGAGAGTGGGGGTCCTCGGAAGGATGTCCCTTGAACGAGTTATCGCGTGCCATCTGAATCAACCCTGTTTTTAGCTCAAAATTTGTAGCTTGGATAGGGGCATAGATAATTCCAGATTTCTCGGTAGGAAGAACTGGCTGCAAAAAATCTCTAATTGCCTTGGGAGCTTCTTCTTGGTGGGCCATCGTTTCTGCTAATCTTTTTTCTCTTCTAATGAATTTAAAAGTCCTGTTAATCTCAAAATCTAACGGAAACAAATCAACCACCTTGTTTCTTCGCATACAATGCTCCCAGACGACAAAAAAAAACCAAACAAAAATGAAAATAAAAATAATATTCACAAAATGATGAAAGAAAAAAAATATTTACACCTAAATTACCATTTATCCTTTTCTGTTCGATGTCAAGAAAAATTAATTTTTGCTTAAAAATCAAGCCTCCCCGGCAACGGCGCCAAAAACTCGTTGTTAGCGATTATCCGCAAGCGCACGGGTCGTCACAAGTAATATAAAACAGAAAGTATTCCGAGTATCGAATCCTCAGGGAGGCGAAGCGAAACTTAAGCAAATAAATAAAATTTTCTTGAGCACTGAAAATACTTAGGCAAAATAATATTTAGGGACCACGCTCATGCAAATAAAAAGATTTAAATTCAAAATGACTAATGAAAACAAATTGATCAATCAAAAATAAAATGTGGAGAAAGAGTTTTCTTTAAATGGGAAGAGGGGTCTTGAAAATCAATGGTTAGCTAAATAATTGTTATAATTATCCTATCTCATTGCCCAACTAATTATAATCCTAGAATCTCCGTTAATCACATAGGTTCTCCTGTCGGTTTCCCCTAATTGTAATTAATTCATTTTAACAACCTAAGTGTCCTTAGCGCCATTAAAAATCATTAATTATTACGCTCTGATTCATTTTAGGAATCTAAGTTTAATCAACTAATCCTGGTGTCACAACGGGCAATTAAACTAGTTGCATGGATTATGATCTATCCTAATTTCTCTCCGTCGAGTTTCCATTAAGAATCGAATCATTATACAATTGGCCAGATTGAGTAAAGCATTAAGCACATCCATACAAATAATTAGGACATGGGCAAGCGACAAGAAATTATAACAATATTTTGACTATCATTTCATTTCAAGACCCCAAATTGGGGTTTAGCTACACATAATATTCACAATAATTACAAGGGAAAGCATATTAAAGAGCATAAAAGGAAAGGAATTGACCGTCGAAAAACCCCTCGCTGACGCATGGAGCCCCCGCTGACTACTCCTCGAGCCTCTAAGATTGCTCCCAAAATTCCCAAAATTTTCCCACTAGAGAAATCCTCTCAAAAAGGCTCAAAAGCCTTGAGAGGGGCTCCAAAAAAGGAGCCTAAGAAAGGAAAGAAAGGATGAATTGATTGATGGTTTGATTGATGAGAAATGAGGCACCCAAGGGTGCCTATTTATAGGCCTGGAATAGGGGTAGCGTCGCGACGCTGCCTTGCTAAGCGTCGCGACGCTGCTGCGCACGCGGCTTGGGCAACAAGAAAGGGCAGCGTCGCGACGCTGCCTTGCTAAGCGTCTCGACGCTGTCCAGATTTCCAGAATTTTCAGCTTCCTTTTTGGGCTGATTTTTGGGCCTTCTTCTTCATTTCTCTTGGTCTTTTCTTCATAGATGTCTTCTTTGGGCCTCCAATTGCATCAAGCTAGGATTTGGGCTATAATTACTTCAATTTTGGCTTTTTTTCTCCCAAAATCATCATCTTAGCTCCTAAGGACCAAATAACAAAATTCATTAAATATTTTCATTAAAAACACGATTAAAGCACCAAAAAGCTTAATAAATTGAGACTAAAATAGCAACATTTCTGCTCGCTATCACACCCCCAAACTTAAGCTTTTGCTAGTCCCGAGCAAAATAAATTCTAAAGATGCATGAAATAGAATCGCTCAACCCTCAATGATTTTGGAAGTCTTAGGATCGAATGGAAAACATGCAAGTGGAATAAGCAAGCACCGCATACTCGTGAAGAAATCTTAAACTAGTTTGAACTTAAGATTAATGAATAGCATGCTCAAGACTTATCTATTGATTCTTTTACTAACCTAGATTAGTCTTATGGCTTTCTTCATTTGTTTTCCCCCTACACTGGCTAAGAGCCCCTAATACTTCGGAGTCCTTCTATCATGCAAAAAAAAGTAACTAGGGTGCCTGTCATCCTTTTCTTTTTTCATGGGGGAGCAGAATTCTCACATGATTTTTCTTTTTTTTTTTTTCTTTTCTTTTACTTTTGCTCCTCCCCCAAACTTGCATTTTGATATCTAATGGTACTAGCTTTCACACTACGGTGCAGGGACCCTTAACCCGAATTTTATTCTCTGGTTGGCCTAACTGATCACACCGCAGGTAGCTCTTTTTACCCCTAGGCTTTTTTTCTTTTGAGCAAGCAAAAATTCTTTTACAACAGATTTTCTTTTTCTCACATTTTCTTTTGTTGCTTTTGCTTTTCTCTCAGCAGGCATAGCATTTTTTCCTACCTCGTTCTTTAGAGCAATCAAGCATGAACTTCCTAATATTAGAAACTAAGCCTATCGGGGTGACAACAACTTTGAAAACCATAATAAGAATCTAGATTTTCAAAGACGTCATTAGATAAGCCTATTGCATGCTTTAGACATCAAAACTAAGTAACTAAACTTTTACTCTAATGTCAACTTGATAACCCAAAAATTTTGGCAGCATAACAACGTAACTAAAGCTAAGCAAAAATTTTAAACACCTGAAAGACAAGATTACACACTTCTAAAGTCATAATGCAACCTCTTCTTCTTTTGACAACATCCCCAAAACATACTCAATAAACTAAGAACTACTTCAAAACTCAAGTAAATGCCATACGAGTCAGATCTCGTAACAAATGCAGTTAATAACACTAACACACTAAATAAAAGAACCCACAAACTCAAATCTATTACAACTGTCAAACAAGTGAACCAACCACTACATCAGTTTAATAGAAGTCAACCAAAACTCTAACCACAAAAATACATGAGCAAAACTAGATATGTAATGGCCTTTTCCTTCAAGACTCCTCTTCATCACCAAGTCCGAGTATGCCCTCATAACCTGCAAAATCTGGTGGTAGGTTAGTACAAAAACCACGATAATGACAGAACAGAAAGTAAACAAATAGGCAGACAGATTAGAAACAGGCGCTGGTCAGGATTTAGTAATTGTTTTAACAGATGCTTTAGCAATATTATTGATCAGGCAAACTCTCGCAGTCTTATTAGCAGATTCCTCCCGGAACTCTAGATTTTTTAGAATGTGTTTCAACTCCAATGAAGCTCTACCGATCAAGCACTAGGCAAATGGCTATCCGTAGCTCAGCCACTGGCGTTCACCAATACACAATGATCTAGTGTGATTAAATGCCACACACTCCCTAAATCATCCCTAAAATTAGAGAGAGGTATTCATATTGGCTGACCAGGCGGGCATAAAATAGAAATGAGCACAACAATTAACGAAGATGCATTAAATCAATATTTATTACCAGAAATTAAGCACGACAATCACATGTTCCCTAACCAACGCCTAAAGCTACTTAGTTCATAAGATGCATAGAGACACACGTTACAATCTGAGTAAGCATATCCATATTTACAAAATAATGCAAGAAAGTATTAGTTCCCTTGATCAGCTTGCAAATGATGGTCTTCTTGATGGTCTCCAATCTCTCTCCTCTATTCGGCTCCCAAAATGGAAATGAGAAGGATCTCTTCCCGAAAGTGGAATGAATTTGACTTGGGCGGTCATCTCCTTTTATAGAGTGACAGAATGCTTGAATTAGGTTGACCTAGACACGTGGATGGCTCTCCTTGCTCCTTTATCCCAAGAACAGCTTAACAAAATTCAATTCATTCAATTGGCTAACGAGCTGTGACGTGGCAGTTTTGCTCCCAGCTTTGCTGCAACACAGAATTTGCTACCTTAAGTCGCCCAACAACATATTCTGCACAAAATAATTTCCAAAGCTTCCATTCTTCCAAATGGGTTAAAACATATAACATATATCTAAAAACAACCCTATTAAGCACAAAAGACACACAAATCCCGATAGAATTAAGGCCTAAATAACTCCCTTTTGGAGAGTTATCAACAACGCAGGGACATTTTCAACGCAACAGTACAAGTGGAGGTGACTAAGGTGCATCATCGTCAAATTCACTGGAGACAATGATGAAAGAATTCATGGCAAGTTAGAAGGAATATATGGCAAAAAATGATGCAGTAGTTCAAAGTCAAGCTGCATCCTTAAGAAATCTGGAAGTTCAAGTGGGACAACTTGCGTTAGAATTGAAGAATAGACTGGCTGGGACATTGCCCAGCAACACAGAAACTCCAAAAGGAAAAGAGCAATGTCACGCATTGACTCTTCGCAGTGGTAGACAACTCTCATCCAATAACCTTGCGCTAGCGCAGAAAGAATCAATCGAACCTACGTTCAACCCTGACCTTGATCCTGAACAGAAAGGTAGCACAGAGATGACTCGAGCAGAGCCTGAGAAGGATAAAGAAAAGAAAAAAGAAAAAGAGTCTGACGCATACAAACCACCGATACCCTTTCCACAGAGTTAAGAAAGAAAAATGATGAAGCACAGTTTAAGAAGTTCCTTGGTGTATTGCGAGAACTTCACATCAACATTCCTTTGGTTGAAGCATTGGAGAAAATGCCCAGTTATGCAAAATTCTTAAAGGATATTCTATCCAACAAAAGACCTTGGAAGGAATTTGAAACAGTTGCGCTAACAATTGAATGCAGCGCAATACTGGCAAGTAAAATTCCCCCAAAGTTGAAGGATCCTGGGAGTTTCATCATTGATAACTCTCCAAAACGGAGTTATTTAGACCTTATTTCTATATTGATTTGTGTGTCTTTTGTGCTAAATAGGGTTGCTTTTAGATAGATATTATATGTTTTAACCCATTTGGAAGAATGCATGCTTTGTAAGTTATTTTGTGCAGAATATATTGCTGAGCGACTTGAGGGAGCAAAATCTGTGCTACAACAAAGCAAGGAGCAAAACTGCCACGTAACAGCTCGTTAGTGTTTTTAATAAACTGAATTCAGTTAAGCTATTCTCGGATTTTAGGAGCAAGGAGAGCCACCCACGTGTCTAGGTTAACCTAATTCAAGCTTGTCTTCACTCTATAAAAGGGAAAGGTCGCCCAAGTCAAATTCATTCCACTCTTGGGGAAGAGATCACTTCTCATTTCCATTATTGGGAGCCGGATAGAGGAGAAAGATTAGAGGCTACAAGAAGACCATCAATTACGAAGTTGATCAAGGGAATTAGTATTTTCTTGTATTATTTTGTAATTATGGATGCACTTATTCATATTGTAACGTTTGTTGCCATGTGCTCTATGAACTAAGTAACTTTAGGTGTTGGTTAGGAAATATGTAATTGTCGTGCTTAATCTCTATGCAATATATGTTGATTTGATGCATCTTGATTATTTGTTGTGCTTATTTACATTTTGTGCCCGCCTGGCCAGCCAGTATGAATATCACTTCCTAGTTTCAAGGATGATTTGGGAAGTGTGTGGTAATTAATCACACTAGTGAAGGGAATAAAAGTCCCCACGCAGCGGAAGCGCATCGATTGGACCTTACGCCGTATATTAATTAACATTAAAAACCGTTACGAAAACTCAAACAAAACTTTAAACTAACTTTAAAGCCGCTGTAAAATCGGTTTAAACATGCTAAAATAAATCTAAATTTATTTTTAAAACTTTTCTAAAGAAAAGAGGAAGAACCGTTACAAACCTCCGTTGTAGACTTGACCGTTCTTCGCCAACGAAGCTCCACGAACGAAAACGCAGCAGCCGCTTCAAGGTATTCTTCGCTGGAAATTCTTCTTTGATTGACACAATAACCACAGAGGTTACACCGGTATGTCTCTAAGTCTAGGAGGCCAAAGACTTGTGGGAGTCTTTCTCTAAGAGGGAGGCCAGAGAGAATTCTAGGTCTTGTCTTTCAAGAGTGTCAAGTGTCATGACCAATTAGGTCTAGTGTTCTATTTATAGAAGAGAGGCCATGAATAAAATATTCAATTAAATCAATCTTTTCCAAAATTGATTCAATCTTTATTCCTTAATTAATCAATCATGATCAATCAATTCCGAATTGATTAATCTTTTCCATAAATGACTAATTTCTTCCATAAGTAATTAGATCATTCCCATAAATGATTAATCACTTCCTTAAGTGATTAATTATTTACATAATTGATTAATTCATGGTTAATGAATTCTTTAATTAATTAACCACCAATTAAATATCACATATTTAATTTACGGCCTTGAATTAATTAATTTTGCCCAAACACTTTTAGGACTTAAATTAATTA
This sequence comes from Luffa acutangula, assembly GCA_036850905.1. Classification (NCBI taxonomy): domain Eukaryota; kingdom Viridiplantae; phylum Streptophyta; class Magnoliopsida; order Cucurbitales; family Cucurbitaceae; genus Luffa; species Luffa acutangula. The sequence continues at coordinate 28,056,818 of CM072087.1, read as the reverse complement.
ATTCTTTTCAATCTTCCATAAATTTATATTTGAACTTTTCAAATATTAATTTCTCTCATAATAATATATCAATATATATTATATTTATTTCCCTTAGTAAATTGAACATTTTCAATTTAATTACTTAGTTGCCTCAAATTACTTTACGAGCTACCAGTGGGACCTTATGGACCTGCAGATCAGAAGCTCCAACGATGTGAGATTAATTGGTTAAACTCATTAACCACAATAATCAATATTCGTTAACTGTGTGTACATTCCACTATAGACTCACAGTTGCACTCTTCTCACTGCAGACATATTTTCTGTGTCCACGGAACTTAGACCAATATCGACTAGTTAGTCCTTCACGAGTGTCCGTAACCCCAGCTGGGTCAAATTACCGTTTTACCCCTGGATCACCTCTATTTCCTTAAGTACCAATTCTCCTCTAATGAACAATCTGTTTATGGTCCAACCATTAAACAGAAAAACCCTCTCGTGCCATTGAGAGGGTAGGGCCCTTTGTTCAAGACTCGGAGTAACCACTTAAGGGAACACTCATCTGCTTCCCTAAAGTCGGGAAGGAGTGAATTCCATCTTGTACGATTATGTTCCCAGCTCCCCATTCGATCTTGTCCCCAAAGTGGTAGGCTTATTGAGTCGGCGTATTGGCCACTCTCACCCATGCAAATCAAAGGACAGTCTCTCATGAGCAGGAGTCCATAATCAACTCAGGATTAAGACTAAGTTGTCTCGGTCGTCCTAGTGAAATAGAAAACCAACTAGTTAACGGTGTTATAACTAGTGGTTACTATTTCGCGGTCCGGTCTTATGCAAACTCATTGCATAGGATACCCCCACTCGCATGTCTCCTACACGAACGCGTTGGATCGCAGCGTTTGTATCAAATACAAAGTGGGCCGTATCCATAGTGTCACCAGGATAAGGCACCCAGTCTTATCCCTATACTATAGACCCTTTAGGCTGTTTCTTGAACAATGATCCCATATGTCGCTACATATAGTTCAAGACTCATATTACAGCCTTGGATGTCTAGTTTATTGGATTAGGGTTATTATTAGGCAAAGACAAATATAAAATAACTAATAACAATTAATGGAAAAATATATCAATATTATTTCATTAATATCCGGTCAACGGTTACATTCACTATCTACGAGTTTTAGGGCATAAAACCCAACAACTAGATCATTGTGTAATGGTGAACGCCAGTGACTGAGCTAGGGATAGCTAGTTGCTTAGTGCTTGATCGGTAGTGCTTCATTGGAGTTGAAACATATTCTAAAAAATCCAGAGTTCCGGTAGAAATCTGCTAATAAGACTGCAAGAGTTTTGCATGATCAATAATATTGCTAGAGCATCTTTTGAAACAATTACTAAATCCTGACCAACGTCTGTTTCTAATATGTCTGCTTATTTGTTTACTTTCTGTTCTGTCATTTCTTTTGCTTCAACATTCTATAAAAATCAATCATTTTAACCATTTTTGAAACCATTGAAAAGCTAAACAAAATAAATAAAGTGAGAGCTAATTCAGACCCTCGATTCGATAAATACTTATTACTTGCTGCGGATTGTGTATACTTGCACAAACCTCTAGAGTCTATTTACATCTTATTTTTACTCACTCTAGGAGTCCAACAATCATCCCATGCTCGATTGGAGGTATTGATGTGAGAAGAGCATTGTGTGATCTCGATGCAAGCATAAATTTGATGCCATTATCTGTATTCAAGCGCCTAGGTATTGGAGAAGCTCGCCCAACCACTGTTACCCTGCAGCTCGCAGACCGATCTGTAGTGCATCCCGAAGGAAAAATCGAAGATGTTCTAGTAAAAGTTGATAAATTCATTTTTCCAGCTCAATTTATTATTCTTGATTATGAAGCAGATAGAGAGGTTCCAATCATTTTGGAAAGACCATTTTTAGCAACTGGCCAGACATTGATTGACGTTCAGAAAGGAGAAATTACCATGTGCATGAATGACCAAAAGGTGGTGTTTAATGTGTTCAATGCATTAAAATACCCAGACGACCCAAAGGAGAGTGAAACGATTGCGTGAATAGACATCTGCTCGCCCATGGAAATTCTCCGAATGAACGCAATAGAAGCTGTGCGTAAGAAAGAAGAAGAGAATCAATAATTATGAGTGCAAGTATACACTGTCGCATATAGTAATAAAAAAAACCTCAGAAAATATTCCAAGGGTATCGATCCCAGGAGGACTAAATTGGAAATTCAGATTTGATGAAGAAACTGCTCAATGTTTGCTTTTGAAAAAGGTAACCAAAGAAAATACGTTGATTGATTGGGTTTTTGAAAAGATAAACAAAACAAGCAAGTAGATAATAAAGAATAACAAATAATAAACAAACGAGATATTCAACATGGATTCATCCCTAGGGTAACAACCATACTTATGCAATATCTAACTTAAGAGTGTTTAATGCATTGGGTCAGATTTAACTTTCATTTGGCCCTTGTTTCCAAAAATCGTTAGAAGGCTAAGTGAGTGTCGTTATGCACATTTCTGTGACTCGACTCCGACATAGATAATTCACGAATGCAACCTATAACCCTATAGTCGATATAGGGTGCTTTAGGCAGCTTGCCCTATACCGCCGAACAATCTCTTTCGAGCTTTTTCTCTTATATCACCTTTATGAGAACTAATATCGTTTGTCCTTTTCGAGATCAAACTCACATAACATGCAAAGTCTAAGTGATCAAATTAAAGTTAGCAAGATCAGAATGATATTCAATAAAGAATGACATGCATTAAACCCTACTTAAGCAAATAAAATACTTTCAAGCCATTAAACCCTAAGGGAATTCACCACATTGAACCCCTCAACGAGACTTACCTACTCATGATGGGATAAAAAGCAAATGAACACATTTTCATTGAAATAATGATGTAAAGAATACAAAGTAATGAAAATATTCAAGAGTTGGAAATAAAGGAGATAGCTAAATATTATGGGTTTTTTTTATTTACACAATCCTTCTAGAGTTCGCTAAGACACTCCACTTTCTCACTTTTACAAGATGGAAATGGGTGAAACTCTCTACAAACCACAAGGTTTGATGTCTAACTCTCTCTCGGGTTAGAATTTGGTCATTTAAGAAGGACCTCGGGAATCCCTACTCATTGACGTCGAGCCAGGGTTCTATCACCACCCTTTTCTTCCAAGTGAGTTGTGCTTGAATTTGACTTCGAATCCCGTGCTTATATAGTGTAGAAATTGGTTGAGGAGCTGCGAAATAGGTGCTGGAAGGTTGCCCAGTCAGTTTCAGAGTCAAAACAACCAGTTAGGTGCGAAGAAGACTCGTCAACAACGACCCGCACACGACTCAAAACGACCTCTGTTTTTCCAGAAATGCGGTCGCATTTCATTTTTGCCTTCCCAGAAATGCGGTCGCATTTCTGGGGAATTCCAGCTTCTCCTCTGTTTTTCTGCACAACAGCAAAGTAAGTCAAATTTGCTTCAAATCAAGTCTTTTTAAGCACAAATAAGCATAATTCAACAAAAGTGACTCTCAACAGCCTAACTTATCAAATTAACATATTTTGAGCTCGAAAATAGTAAAATTGACCTAAACACTCAATATTTGACCAAGAAATGAGCTAAATATAAGGGTAAAATAGGTATATTTTTGACCCTTATCATACCCCCAAACTTAACTCATTGCTTGTCCTCAAGCAATTGCCAATCAAAATGTTAGATTTCATGCATAGTAATGAATCATGGTACTAGTATCAACTTTTCATTTCAAATCAAGTGACATGGAATCAAGTAAACATGCATTCAAGATCGTTTTCTAAAAAGATTGCCCTTTAGGAGAGGGTTCTACTCTAGTGTCAGTCACAACGTCTGAGTTTCCTAGGCATGAAGATTTCTACTGTTCTTTTTCAAAGCAAAAATCTCTCTTATCCATCCTAACCAATGTGCTTAAACTACCTAACTTCTACTCATAGAGCCTAGTGTAGTCCTTTTCGTCTAAGAAAACAATCTTTAGGAAAACAAAAGCATATACGAATTACTAGACTTTTTCCATTTCCCCCAAACTTATTTGACTGCTGGTGCTCTTTTTATTCAACTTCTTTTTCTCCCAAGAGCATCATTGCTGTCATCTTTACCTTCGTTCTAGCTTATCGACACTTTGTGGTGAAGATATCTAGCTACGAGCAAAGTTCACAAACTCGGAGTGATACTCACTGTCGCAACGTCATCGCGACGCGGAGCAGCCGACGTCCTTTCCTAAGGGTCTCTTTCGAGGTTAAAGGTTTGGAGTCGCCACCAATCATCTTGGGGTGTGATTGGTCACCCATTTTAAAGAAAAACTAGTCTTTGAAAACCAAAAATTAGGCTCGGGAGTCGATTGAGTGTAGGGAAAGTGTTAGCACCCCTACAACACTCGTTTAAAAATGATTACCACATTTTATTTTAAAAATTATCCTTTTATAACATGAAACAATCCTTTATTTTGAAGAAAAAAAATCAAATAACAAATGTCCCACTTGATCTTACCTTAGCTTTAAAAATTAAAGGTTTTGACGTAGTGAGTGGGGTTATACCCAATAATTGTTTGTCATGTTAAAATCTTCTTTTAATTAAAAGAAAATTTGTCACCTCAAGAATTTGAGAAGTTATCTCAACTCAGTCATAGGTTTTACATGATTTTATCTGTCTCATGTCTATTATTTCACATTTTAGAAATAAAATGTGAATTAATAATTATGAGTGGTATGACACCATTCAACAAAAAGAAATCCATTTTCTATTTTTCAAATTAAAAAAACTAATTAGAAATTTCAAAATTAAAAACTAAAATAAATAATTTGAGATCAATGGAAAGGAAGTTAAATCATTTAGAAATTCGAACTAAAACTAAATTGAAATTCAATTGGAAATCTCAGTTTAAAAGTCATTTTGAAATAGTTTTGAAAATGTTAGCTTTACGAGCTTCAATCATACTATATGTTTTGATGATAACAAACTTTAATTTAATAATGATTTTAGTGTTTTAAAGTTTTCATAATGTAGAGCTTGAAAAGACGATTCCAACGCATTTTGAATCGCTGAAATCGGAGTTCAAACGAAAAAGTTACAAGCAAAAGAAGATTGGAAGAAAAAGCCTACGCGGCAGTGACGTGACACTTACGTGGCATCCAACGTGCATGGTAGCTGATGTGAATCAATTTCCTCAATTTTCCTCTTAATTTTAATCCTAATTTTAATTCCCATTATCTCATAAATTCAATTCTTTCACATCTCCTTTTTTATCCAATTTTCTCCTAAATCTTTACCACAATTCCACCAATTCAAATTTCATTCTTAACTTCAATATATTCTCAATCTCATTTTTAAATTCAAATTCTTTCCTAAATTTTCATCATTCAAATCCTTGATTTATTCTCATATCTCAAAAATTCCAATCCTTCAAAATTCTCTCTTAATGTTGAAATTATGTCCTTTTCCATTTTAAATTCAATCTCCACCATCCATCTTTAGTTTGATCTAACAGCCAATGTTCATCCTCCTTGCCTATAAATTGGACTTGATTTTCACCTTTCATACACACCAAAAAGCTATCAAAGCCTTATTCTCTCATGTCTTCCTACTCTAAAATTCTTGTCCTCCTTTGCTCCTAAATTGACCTAGTATTATTTTTGTGAGGTTTTTATTAGAGTGCTCTTATTTGTGTAATTTGCCTTTGAGAGGTACATCTTGTTGTGTTATTTTTGTATTCTTTTCTTTATTGGGAATTGTAATAAGGTGTGGGTGCACCTTGGGAATTGAGTGAGTGGTTTAATCCTAAACCCGAAAAAGGATTTGTAGTGGTTTGATCCTGAACCCGGTTAAAAGGATCGTAGTGGTTTTGATCTTGAACCTATTTAAAAAGATCGGTATAGGTTGGGTCCTGAACCTGTAAAAGGATCGGTAGAGGTTTACTCTTGAACTTGGAAAAAGAGTCGGTTTGGTTCTCACCCGTAAGAGAGTTGTTGCAGTAAAATACCCAAGAAGGAGTCTTGGGGAGTGGAGTAGGAATTTCCAAACCACTATAAAATTTCCTGGTGTTATCTCTTTCTCTCTACTCTTTTAATTTCCGCTATTTCATTTTTTTGAGTAGATTGCATACCTAGGAAAATTGTCAAATATTTCTAACATAGTTTATGCTTTATAGTGCTTATTAAATTTACTTAGTTTAAATCAATTCATTTTAATTTAGCAAAAAGTTTTAAATTTTATTAAGCAACTCTATTCACCCCCCTCTAGTGTTGCCATACGATCCTACAGAAAATTCCAATTTAAAGTCAAATTGAAGTTGATTTCAAAAATTCTAAATGAAGACCAAATTCAAGTTGATTGCAAAAATATTTAGGCGAATTTCAAGGCAGGGTGTTCCCTTTCGGTCAGCTTAAATACCCGTTCTTAGACAAAATTAGCCTAAAGTTCGCATAATCAACTTAAAAAAACTTGACTTGAAATCCAATTTGAAACTTCGAATTAACTCTCATTTGAGATTCATTTAAACCGTTCAAATTTAAATACCAAATTAAAATTCACTTTGAAATTCATTTGGGTATTTCACATTTAAATCGTTTGAAGAAAAAATGGAATTCAAATAATAATCAAATTAAGATTGACTTCAAAATTTTCAATCAAAACCTATTTTTAAATTTATTTAAGCAACCCTATTTACATCTAGTTGAAATCAATTTTGAAAATCTAAATTAAAATCAAATTGAAATTCATTTGTGAATATCAAAATTAAAAATTGAACCAATTTGAGATTTTATTCAAACTAAAATCAATCAAAGAAAAATTAAAATTCTATTTGAAAATTTCAAACCAAAACTAAATTGAAATTGAGTTCTAGAATTCCAAAATAAAATTGAATTGGAAACAAAAATTTAGAATAAGAATGGAATTTAAACTCTAAATCTCAAATTAAGACCCAATTGAAATTGATTAGGAAAAAACAAATCAAAATCTAATTGAAATGGATAAGAAATCGAATTGATTGAAATTCCAATTAGAATCCAATTGATTGAAATTGATAAGAAATCCAATTTTAAAGCAAATTTGAAAATGATTTGAAAATTTCAAAATAAAAACCAATTTGAGATAAAATTGAAATATTGGGAAAACCACTCAAGACCAAATTGATGATTTCAATTTAAAACCAAGTAGACCTTTGAAATTCCAACTCATGCAAATGTGAAATAAAATTAAAATCCTAATTCTAAATAGAAATTTTAAATTGAAATGAAAACAAAACTAAAAACCATTTTTGTAAATTCATTTGGAAAATCCAAATTAAAATCAAATTAAAAGGGTTAAAGCTCCAAATTTAAAACAAATTGAAAATTTTAATTACAACCTAATGGAAATTAATTAAGAAAATACGACTTCAAATTTAAATTAGAAATTTTAGGTTAAACCTCAATTTAAATTGAAAAACTCTTATTAAAGCCCAATTGGAATTGCCAATAAAATTCAATTTAAAACCAACTTAAAATGAGTTTGAAACTTCCAATTCAAACCCAATTAAAACTTTTATTTGGAGAGATCCAAGTAAAAACTAGATTTGGACATCCAAATTAAAAAAAAAAAAACTTAATGGAATAAACTCCAAAACATAAAATAAATAAATAACTTTCAAGCAAAAAAGAAAAAAAAAAAAACAAACAAAGAATTGATAAAGAAAAGAAGAAAATGAGGAGATAAAAAAAAATTAAAAGAAAGTGGGACCCACTACCTTTCCTCTCTCTCTTCCACCTCACCTTCTTCTTCATGATTTTCTTCCTCTGTGTTTTCTCTCTTCTTTTTTCCTTTTCTTCTTCCTTCCATTCACATACCTTTCTCCTTCGATTCTCACCTCTCTCCTTCGAAATCTCACCTTAGAACTCGCCAGAATCAATATGGGTCCGAACTGGAGGCTACGATAGCGACGACGACGTTCGTTGGCTGGAGTCGGAATCGTGGTGATTCAAGAAAAATCAAATTGAGTTCTTATGGATCTCTCTCTAAAATCTCCTCCTCTAAAACTCTCCCATTTTTTTGTGTTTTTCTCACTCATTTTTTTTCACTTTCCCTCATTGTTCTCCCATTTTCCACCACATTTTGTTCTTGTTTTTCATTCTCCATAAGCTCTCCTTTTATAGGAGACCTTGGAGAAGGGGTTGAGAAACAAGGGGAGGGAGTTGGAGAGAGTGGGGGAGTGAGTTGAGGGAGGTTGAGAAAGAGGGGGAGAGGGAGAAGGAGAAGGAAGTGGAAGACTTTGAAAATGGAAAAAAAATAAAAAAAATAAAAAAATAAAGAAATAAATTAAATAAAAATAATAAAAAATAAACAATGAAAATAAACAATGAAAACCAAAAAAGAAATTTATTTTGACAATATGTGGGGGCAAAGGGATTTGAACTACAGATCTCGTGGTTATCAATACAGTTTTATGTCAATTGAGCTACGCACTTAGTTGGATACCAAAAAACAAATTGACCACCACATATTGGAAATATTCAAATATTATTACTAAAAATCAAGCTGGACCAAATACGGTGTCTACACTCACTTTCCTAGGCAAACCTTTCATGCAGTGGCAAACCATGAGTGTCATGAATGCCCTTGGTAACTCAGTAAACTCTAGGAAGGAGGGGTAACTCTCGGTTTTTTTCTCTTTTTCTTCATTTTTTTCCACATACTGAGCACATATTCTTTCCAGCAGTACAAATTTACAAAAGATATTTACATAGTAAGCATAAAGCATAAAGCACCCCCCCCCCCCAACTTAAAGGTAGACAATGTCCTCATTGGCTTGTTTTTTAGGCATGGGCTTAACATGAGGCTTTTTTGTTTTCAAAACTTAAAGGCTAAACTCTCCTAGAGTGTTAGAAAGGTTAAACATGAAAAAGTTTAAACTCTAAGATAATTTTGTAAAGAAAAAAGACTAATGGAAAGCCTATGACTAGAAAATAACTCAGTTGAGACGGTATCACTTTTGAGATAGAACAAAGCTCTAGTTTTCATCATTAAGGGCTTAAAAGAAAACTCATTTGAAAACATGTTTTTTCTTCCAAAAAAATTTTAAGCACTTTTTCTTAAAGTTGATTTTTTCTTCAAAACTATCACATGTAAAGCTAAAAAACAACAAGTAGAATTTTTTCAAGAAAAGATCTAAAACCCAAGTTTACTAACCTAACTATCCACAAGTTTTCAGAATCCTCTTCTTCTTGGGGCAACTGATGACATGAATAAATGTCATCATTTTCCTATTAATTTTAGCTAGTTTTGTGCATGAATTGTGTACTTTAATGCTATTTTAACCGAGCCAAGGAAGCAAAACCGAAATTTTGAGAGGTTTTGGATGATTTTGGAGACTTTTTGAGCAATTTGGAGAATTATATTGAAGATTCGAGTCCAAAAAGCCAAGAAGAATGAATTACATGCCCATATTCATGAATTTCAAGTCTTAAATTATCAATTTGGGTCAAGAAAAGAGTCCAAAATCCATTACATGAAGTATTTGGGCCAAAAGAAAGTTGGAGGCCCAAAAATGGAGTCAGAATCGGGCCATTATTGAAAATTCAAGGCCTAGCGTCGAGACGCTAGGCAGCCGCGTGGAGAGTTCTGGAATCGCTACAGCGTCGCGACGCTGTCTAGATAGCGTCTCGACTCTGCGACGTCTTCGAGCCCAAGAAAAGATGACGTCAGAGCGTCGCGACGCTGTCCAAGTAGCGTCGCGACGCTACGCCTGCTGGAAGCTTATAAAAGGAGCCTTTTGCATCCATATTTGGGGTGCCAATTTGTGGGTTTTCACCCCATTCTAGAATCCACACTAAAATTGGGGATTTTTAGGAGAGTTTTGGAGCTTTGTTGAAAATCTTTGGAGCTCGAGATCGATGGATGTCGGCGCGGGATCGAGGAGATCGACACTTTTATGAGCATTTCTCTTCCCTTTTCCTTTATGTTTTAGTTTCTAGAATTGTTGTGATTAGGAATTATTGAATTTTAGTGATTATTGTTCATTTGTGCATTTTGTCCATAATGCTTTTACTCAACTCATCACTGATTAAATGAATCGTTACTAAGTGGAAAATCGACGGAGAGAAGCTTAGACTAGAACTCAATGCATGACTAACGTTTATTTACCCAGGTGACACGGGACAAGATAAATAACGTTAGAGGTTGTACTAAAGGGTCGTAATGCCATGCTAAGTAAATAAAGATGAGACTGAAAGGAGATTCTTTATTGAAAGATATGAGATAGGAGGAGACCGACATGAGAGTCCTTGTCATTAGGCTTCTAGACATATGAATCAAATGATTGATTAATCCAAGTTAGTTAATTGATTATGATTAAAGGTCCAATTGATGAAATCAACCACTCTAGAATTATCCCTCCAAATTATGTCACCATTTATCTTTTGCTTTCTAGATTAGCTTTTTATTATTCTTTTCAGCATGAGATTTTGTTCTCTAAATAAAGCTAAGCAAGATTATTCGCGGTAATTAATTGAATAAATCCAATCCCTGAGGATTCGATACTCGGAATACTTTCCGTTTTATATTACTTGCGACCCGTGCACTTTGCGGACATCAGCAACAGCGACTGAGGGAAATTTAGAAAGACTGGAGCAATGCTTGGGGTGATAGAGAGATAGAACTCTCTAATAGCTTCATCCCTCTCCTTGGCATACGTCCAGTAAGTCTTCAGGTTTTCCCTGATTTGATCAAACTGGTGGTGGACCATGCCCAGGGCTTCTGATTCTGGTGAAGGCCCTGTAAAAGGAGTGTGCTCGAATGGAGAGGCTACATTCAACCATGATTGAGGTGTGGCCTGTGATGTGGAGGCTTTATCCTTCCTTTGGATGTTGTTTTGTTGGAGCTTCCCTATCAAGGAAAACTCGATGGTTGGTTTAAAGAAATGACGCTCCTCGTCCTTGTCTGGCACAATCTTCACCCTTTGACAGAGTTGGGTGATGAGTGAGCCAAAGAAAAGCTTGCCTGCCCTTTTCCGTCAACAGGCTAAGATCTCATCCCTGATAATGCTCCCCACGTTGATCTCCAACCCCTTCATTAGGCAATAGAGTAGCATCACTCTGTCCACTGAAATTGTGCTGTCGTGGGTAGTTGGCATCAAACGATTCTTAATGAAGTGAAGCCAAACTGTCGATTATGGCTTTAAGTCACTTGGCACAAGGGACTTCACCTATGTCTGTGACTCTTTCCATAGGACCCCTGGGGTGGGGTGAAAGGCATCCCATTGTCTCTTCTTTTCTCAGAGATCTCTCCTAAAAGACTCCCACAAGTCTCCTGCTTCAAGAAGTCTTAGAGATATACCGGTGTAGCCGATTGGTGGTGTTCGCACAAGAGGGTTGCTGCGTTTTCAATCTTATTGGCAAGAAAAGGCAAATTGATCAAGGCTTTCTACAAAAGTAAGTTTTCTATGAAATCCTTGATCACTAGGATCAATCTAGTTGATTTTTTAACATGTTTATAGCCTATGTAAAACCCATTAAATATAGATTTATTGCTGTAATATTTTGCAAATTGTATTGGTATTTCAATTAGAATCTAAGATCTAGGTTCGGTAATACTTTCCGCTGCGTGGGGCTTTTATCCCTTCAATTGGTATCAGAGCCAACTTAGTTGTTCTTGATTTTAAATTGAAATTTGCAATTTTTTCTTCATGGAATTTATGCATTATGAATGTTATGGTTTGCGTATAAATGGTTTCAATTAATTTGGCCATAGATTTACGCTTTCTTGAATGGTTCAATATAAGGGCCCCTGCGTTTTTGGGCATATTTTGTAAATCTATTATCCTCTGTAAGTCCGGGTCTAGATTAGGGTGTTTCATGATGAAGATCGTTGAAATCACGTCCAAAATCGAAGCCAAATACGAAGAACAGTCGCTGGAATTTCCGGATTTTGCCTCCAAACGCAATAGCGTCACGACGCTGTCCATCAAGCGTTTCGACGCTATCACGATTTCGCGCGGAACAGATGTTTTTTTTAAAAGAATATATATATATATATATATGAAAAAAGGTTATTAGACACGAAAGCATGTGCTTGCTGTGTTGGTTTGAGTAGCCTTCTATGAAATCAGAGGTTAGGGGTTTGAGCCTAGTTTGGGTTGAATTATTTTTATTTTTTTGCGGTTCTTCAGTTTTTGACCGATTCTTCAATGGTTCAAGGAGATTTGACCTGGTTCATGCATTGTTTGCACGGTTCAAGCATGTTTTGGCATTTTGGGGTCCGATTCAAAGCAGTTCGGGTCGGTTCGTGTGGTCTAGTCCGGTTCTGAAGCTGCAAAAGGATGTTTTTAGGTTAAAATAACTTAAATTATTGTAATTTATGTGCTTTATTTTATCCTAGGGGTCAATTAATCAGTTTATACGCAATTTAAATGCTTTATGGATGTCATTTAGATTTAAAATCTCACCTTAGGTTATAAAGCATGCTCATGCATTTTAGATATATTATAATTAGTTTTAATGTATGGATTGAAATGCATGGTTTATTTTCATGAATTTTTAATATATAGTTGAGTTATATTAATATCCTGAAAAAGGGATAAGCATGATGCATACAATTACCTAGTTAAATATAAATAGTTATATTTAATAAAATTGTTTGCAGCATGCTACTTTGATTTACCTTCATTGACAATATTATAATTGTTATAAATATTTAATAAGGAAATCAAAGTTGCATTCAACATGAAACATCCATAGTTTAATATAATTGTTATATTATTTTCATGCAATGCAATCCAATAGTTTTATCATATTAACTTGAATATGATTGTTAATTATTTTAAAACTATAGTATCCATGATTATAGGGCTAATCATTAAAATTTTGAATAGTTTAAAATTGATGATTAGAGACCGTCAACCTATAATAAAGATTGCATGCAAACATAGGATCATAGGTAAATGAATTAATTTTAAAATTTTTAAAATTAATTAGACCTAAGATCTCGTTAATTCTAATAGGATTAGAATTAAGTCTTGCTTAGTTTTTTTAAAAATAGTTTTAACCTACTAAGTAGGACAAACATTACTATGATTATAAGGGAACTCTACCGGTAAAGTTCTGTCTAAGGTTGGGGGTACTTAAGTTGACGGTTTACGGAACACCTCCTACTTGGGAACTGACCTGGAATACCGGAGTTGAATTAATCATGGTTAAATGTTAGCATGCAATGTCACTAGGTTTATTAAAAGAGTTTAATACGCCTAGATCTTTAGAGTAAAAACTTTACATTACTATGATTAAAAAGGAACTCTCCCGGTTACATTTTGTCTATGGCTGGAGGTATTTAAGCTGACGGTTTACGGAACACCTGCTACCTGGGAACAAACCTGAAACTTGAGTTGAAATAACCATAGTCATGTTAGCATACGGTGTTGCTAGGTTTGTTAAAAGAGCTTAATTCACCTAGAACATTACAATTCTCATTATAATAGTTATAATAGGATTAGACTTAGATAAATTGAATTAGCCAGATTTATCTAGGTTAATAAACCCTAAAATGTATGGTAGGTCACTTTAGTGGGAGGTAAATTTTTTGCTCCTACGTCTCTATATTACAACGTGAGATCCATGCTCGGCTTCGTGTCGTTTTAGCGCGACCTCCCTTCGGAAAGTGTTTGCATGGATCAATAACAAGGTGAATGGGGAAACTGCCCATAGTAAGTGGGAGCGGGACACGTGTCAACGTATCCCTCGGTCTCCACCCATAGGTCACACTGTTAGAGTCTTATTGTTGTGAAACTCGTAGGAAATGTATCTAACAACCTTGCTAAAAAACAAGACCTTTAGATCACATAACTGAAAACCCCAAAACCGATTTGAAAATCAAACCAAGGAAAGTAAAAAACCGGATTACCTTGTCGATCAAATATCTCAAGGCAAGAAAACTTGTTTGAGATTCGAATCACTCCACAAGCATGATTGATCAAATCAAGCTTGAATGATTCTCAGCATGCAACCTAAACTACATAGAATTGCAAAGAAACTTAGCTCTAGGCTAAAGGAAAAGCACAAAGGCTTATTTTACTACATTTCCAAGTCTTCTTTTTAACAAAGGAATTACATGGCATTATATAGCTTTAAAATTGAACCCTAGACCATCCATGAGGCATTTCAAGAGTTGTAACATTCCAACTTTATGACCATAATCAGCCATTAACTAAATGTAACCTAAAAGTAAATAAAATGATATAAAACTGAAAATACATTCAAAAGGCACCATAAATCCGAGAATAGGAGTTTTCAATCAGCCAACTTAATGTTTGTAACCTCCCATGCATAAATGAAGCCTCACTTGAAGTATTTTGAAGTTCATGTGTTCCATAAATGACACTTTGAATTGTCTTCAATGAAGCTTGAGTGCATTTAATGAATCTCCATTTTGAAGCTTTTCTTTAGTTTTGGATAACATGGTAGGATTCATATCACTTATGATCCGCCTGCGTGTTGTCCTGGAGCAACCATCCCTTCGGAGGGCCCGATCATAGGATTCGTAACACCGTGAACTCCTGAAAAGGATAGGGTCACTTAGGCTAATTACCAACAGTTGTCTTTCCCTTCGGTAGCCTGTTGGTGCGTGCCTCTGGGATCTGAAAGTGGGAGGGTTACACTTACGAGGATGAGTTAAGTGTGTTAACAAATCCTTGACCACATAATGGTGGCTAATGCCTATAGGAATATGAGTTATTCCAGAATTAGAATTTGCTGAGAAGTGTCTCATTTCAAAGGAGGAGTAGCTGATCACCCTTCGGTGGCTGTTGCTCTAAACCTCTGAAACATCGTTGCAAAGCTAAATCAATAGTCTTAGGGTTCTATGATTGCTTGTTTTTGCTAAACTGATTCGATTGTATGCAATTGTTTGTCTTGCTCTTGTAATGGGTTAGTGCGATAAATAATCAAGTGATTTGTTATTTCAGCGATTCAATGTTTTCATATGTGCATAGTCTTACGCCCATTTTATAAATAACGATGATTATACAACAAATTTAAACGATTAATTTGTGGCAAATAATTTAAGATTAGTCTTGATAGAGAAATGTTCTCATGCCCCAAATGTTTAATTCATTAAGAAGTGCTATTAATGAATGTGACATTGAGCCTTTCTCAGCCAAAAGAAGACTTGTCCAAAGACAGTAAATTCGATTTACTAGTCTTAGAAGCATAATTTGTGAAGAATGATGATTCTATCAGAATACTTGATTCATAGTCACAAATAACGTTTGTTCTTCTTATTAAAAGGAATGAATTCCTGGCAATAGCTTCATGCTATTGAGATAACTCTAAAAAAAATTTGAATTAGAGAGGTTGTCTTGGTTGTAGCAATGGCGAACGTTAAGTTATTTTTCCTAGTGGGAGCAAATACATATTATTAGATAATGTGTATATAATTCATAAGATCAAAACAAATTTGATTTCTGTATCTAATTGGCTGGGATAATGTTACTCTTTACCTTTCCCTGCTAACGCAGTTCATTTCAAGAAAGGGAGCTAACTTTTGTTCAGCTGAACTGAAAAATAACATAAATGTTTTTTAAGACCAATCAAGAGTAAGGCAGTCATAAACACTGCGTTGCCAGAGGCTGCTACTACTCAAAGAAATGAAAGGCAAAGGCTTTCTCCTAAAGGAAAATACCTTTCTTTGGTACTTAAGGTTAGGACATATTTATCTCAATATGATTGGGAGGTTAGTCAAAAGTATACTTCTAAGCAAGTTAGAAGATAACTCTCTGCTACCTTATAGGTCATGCCTTAAGGGCAATATGACTAATAGATTCTTTTGCTTGAAAAGAACTATAGAGCCAAAGAGCCCTTGGAGCTTGTATATTTGGATTCTTGAGGTCCAATATGTTAAAGCAGTGAGAGGGCATGAATAATTCATCTATATTATAGATAATTATTCAAGGTATGTGTATCTCAATCTAATGCAACTTAAGTCTAAAGCTCTTGAGAAATTCAAAGTGGTTTGAGACTGAAGTTGGAAACTTGTTAGGTGGATGATAAAAACACTTCGATTTGATCGAGGTGTAGAGTATTTGGGACTTGAGATTCCAAGACTATTTGATAGACGTGGTATTACATCCCAACTCTCAAACCCCTGAAACACCTTAGGAAAACGGTGTATCAGATAGGAGAAATAGAACCCTATTGAATATGGTTCGATTCATTATGAGCTATGCTCATTTGCCTAACTCGTTTTGGGGTCATGCAGTGTTGACTGCAGTACATATTTTGAACAACGTTCCATCAAAAGTGTTTCTGAAACATCTTTTGAATTGTAGATAAGGCGTAAAAGTAGTTTACGTTATTTTTGGGGAGTCCAACACACGTGCTTGTGGCTAACCCAAAAAGAAATTGGAACACTGTTCAACAGTATACCTGTTCGTAGGCTACCCCATGAAAACGAAAGATGTGGATACTTCTTCAATCCGCAAGAGAATAAAGAATTTGTACCGACAAATGCTACATTCTCAGAAGAATACCGCATAAGAAATAGTAAGCCACAAAGTAAGGTCGTTTTAAGTAAATTAACTGATGAAGAAATATCAACAAGAGTTGTTTATCAATCAACAAGGGTTGTTGATGATGCTGGACCTTTAACAAGAGTTGTTGATAGGGCCAACACAACTAGTTAGTTACATCTATCTCAAGAGTTGAGAGTGCCTCAATGGAGTGGGAGGATTGTTCAACAATCTGACCGTTACATGGGCTTAATTGTAGCCCAGATCGTCATACTTGATGATGGCTTTGAGGATTCATTGTCTTAGAGCAAGGCAATGATTGATGTTAACAAGAACCAATTGGATTAAAGCAATGGACCTTTAACAAGAGTTGTTGATAGGGCCAACACAACTGGTTAGTTACATCTATCTCAAAAGTTGAGAGTGCCTCAATATAGTGGGAGAATTGTTCTACAATCTGACCGTTACATGGGCTTAATTGAAGCCCAGATCGCCATACCTGATGATGATTTAGAGGATTCATTGTCTTAAAGCAAGGCCATGAATGATGTTAATAAGAACCAATTGGATTAAAGTGATGGACCCGAAATTGAAATATGTGATTTCAATTCCATCTAGAATCTTGTAGATCTATCTAATGGGGTAGCACCTATGGATTACAAATGAATCTACAAGAAGAAATGAGACATAATCTTATGATTAGACTTATGGCAAAAGGGTTATACCCAGATACAGGGGACTGTAAGAAATTCTTATCTCCTGTCGTCATGTTGAAGTCTGTTGGAACTCTTGTCCATTTAGAATGTGTTTCAAGACTACCCTTTTGAATGGTAATCTTGAGAAGAGTATCTACATGTCTCAAGCAGAATAGTTCATTTAGCAAGATAAGAAGCAAAAGGGGTTTGCAAGCTTAAGTGTTCCATTCATGGATTGACCTAAGCAATTCGATCTTAGAATATAAGATTTGATACTGTGATCAAATCTTTTGGCTTTGATCAAGAACATTGATGAATCTTGTCTTTACAAGAAGATCGTCAATAGTTCAGTAGCTTTATTAGTGTTGTATGTGATTGATATACTAGTCATTGGGAATGATGTAGGTTATCTTACTGACTAGTAAAATAAACTAGCAACTCATTTCCAAATGAAAATTTGAGAGAAGCTAAAGTTTGTTCTTCGGATCCAAATCGTTAGGAACCGTAAGAACAAAAAGCTAGCCTTGTCTCAAGTGTCTTATATCTACAAGAAGTTAGTTAGATATAAGATGCAGAATTCCAAGAAGAGTTCACTACCTTTCAGGTGTAGAATTCATTTTGTTTAAGAAACTGTTTCCTGAGACACCTCAAGAAGTTGAGAACATGAGACGAATGCCCTATGCAATAGGGATTGTCAGTAAGTATCAATTTAATCCAAGATTTGATCACTGGAAAACCGTTAAGAATATCCTCGAGTATCTGAGGAGAAAGAGGAACTATATGCTCGTGTATGGGACTAAGGATTTGATCCTTACAAGATACACTGACATGGATTTTAAGACTGATAAGGATATTTGTCTAACATAAAAGAATGGCTAGCGGCCCAATTCCAAATGAAAGATTTAGGAGAGGCCGAATATGTTCTTGGAATCCAAATAATCCGGGATCGGAAGAACAAAATGCTAGCCCTGTCTCAAGCAACGTATATTGACAAAATGTTGTCCCGATATTCGATGCAGAACTCCAAGAAGGGCTTATTGCTTTTCAAGCATGGGGTTCACTTGTCTAAGGAATAGTGTCCTAAGACACCTCAAGAGATTGAGGATATGAGACAGATTCCCTACGTCTCCGCTGTGGGCAGCTTAATGTATGCAATGCTCTGCACGAGGCCTGACATCTGTTATGTTGTAGGGATAGTCAGCAGATATCAATCAGTATCCATGGTCGAACTTTACAAAGGAGCTATAGTGTGGCATAATTACAATCTTGACCATATAGGCCGAAAATATAGCTTCTTGTGAAGCAACGATAGAGACTGTAAGGCTTAGAAAGTTCTTGACTGATTTGGAATGTGTTCCAAATGTGAACTTGCCTATCAGACTTTATGGTGATACAGTGGTGCTGTGGCAAATTCATAAGAACTTTGCAGCCCAAGACAAGAAAGCACATTGAATTAAATTGAAATATTCACGAAGGCTCTCTCAGCTAAAGGGTATGAGGGTCATCTAGAAGGTCTAGGTCTACGAGTTATGTACAAAGATGAAATCTAGGGCAAGTGGGAGAAATGTAATGGGTATAGTGATACCATTATGTAATGGGTATAGTGATGACCTAGTTTATTGTATTTGTACATTGTATATGTTTTATACATGTATTTATACACCCACTGTTGAATAGATTGTTGGACATCCCACTAAACTAGAGTTTTAGTTCAAGTGGGAGTTTGTTGGGTTTTATGCCCTAAAACTCGTAGATAGTTAATGTAAACAAATTTTATACTTGTATTTAATAAAGTGTTATTTAGTTTATGCAATAAAATGTTATTGTTAAATATTGCACTATTTGACCCAAATCCAATAAACTAAGATCCAAGGTTGTTTGTATGTAACTTGAACTAGTACGTGGGGACATACGGGGATCGATGTTCAAGTAACAACCTAAAAGGTCTATAGTATAGGGATAAGGTTGGGTACCTTATCTTGGTGACACTATGGATACGACCCGCTTTGTATTATGATACAAATGCTATGATCCAACACGTTCATGTAGTTGACATGCGAGTGGGAGTATCCTATGCAATGAGTTTGCATAAGACCGGATCGCTAAATAGTTAACCACTCACTGTAACACCGTTAGTTGGCTTGATTTCTATTTTACTAGGATGACCTAGACAACTCAGTCTCAATCCTGAGTGGGTTATGGACTCCTGTTCACGAAGGGTTGTCCTTTGATTTGTATGAGTGAGAGTGGCTAGCACGTCGACTCAATAAGCCTACCATTTTGGGGACAATACCGAGTGGGGAGCTGAGAACATAATTGCACAAGATGGAATTCACTCCTTCCCGACTCTAGGGTAAGTAGAGGTGTGTTCCCTTAAGTGGTGTATCAGGGACTTGAACAATGGGCCCAACCCTCTCTATGGCACGAGAGGGACTTCTGTTTGTTGGTTGGACCTTAAACAGGTTGTTCATTAGAGGAGCATTGAGAACTTAAGGACAAAGATGTAAACCAAGAGTAAAACGGTAATTTGACCCAGCTGGCATACGAACACACGTGAAGGACTGACTTGTAGTATTAGTCGATATCCGTGGACACAAAAATATTCTGCAGTGAGAAGAGTGCTGTTGCGGCTCTTTAGTAGAGTGACCTACAGTTAACGAATGGAGACTAACTTGGTTAATGAGTTTAAGTCGATTAGTCTCGTATCGTTGGAGCTTCTGATCTGTAGGTCCATTAGGTCCCACTGGTAGCTCGTAAAAAGACTTGAAGCAAATAAATATAAATTGTAAATTGAAAGTGTTCAATTTATTTGGGGAATCATATAATGTATATTGATGCATTATAATATAAAGTTTATGAAACTTTATAATATAATTTTTTAATTAATTTCAAAAATTATATCTTGAGAGAAAATATTTGAAAGAGTTCAAATAAATTTTAATATGAATTGGATTCATATTAATTTTAAATTCAATAAAATCCTTTAGATTAAATATATGATATTTAATTGGGTAATTAATTAATTATGGAATTAATTAATTATTTATTAAAATTAGAGACCTTTTCCTATTAGGAAAAAGGTCTTGGCCTTTATTATATATAGGACCCCTGGGGTGGGGTCAAAGGCATCCTATTGTCTCTCCTTTTCTTAGAGATCTCTCCCAAAAGACTCCCACAAGTCTCATGCTTCAAGAAGTCTTAGAGATATACCGGTGTAGCCGATTGGTGGTGTTCGCACAAGAGGGTTGCTGTGTTTTCAATCTGATTGGCAAGAAAAGGCAAATTGATGAAGGATTTCTACAAAAGTAAGTTTTCTATTAAATCCTTGATCACTAGGATCAATCTAGTTGATTTTTTAGCATGTTTATAGCCTATGTACAACCCATTAAACATTGATTTATTGTTGTAATATTTTGCAAATTGTATTGGTATTTCAATTAGAATCTAAGACTCTGAGTAGGTTCGGTAATACTTTCCGCTGCTTGGGGCTTTTATCCCTTCACAAAGGTCACTGTTTACACTGATCATGCAACCATTAAGTATCTAATCGCAAAGAAGGACGTCAAGCCACGATTGATTCGATGGATTCTGCTGCTCTGTTGCAATTTTGGAGCGGTTAAAAATATGAGATAAATTAACTCCAGAATACTGTGCAAGTATACACAATCTAGCAACAAGTGATAAGTATTTATCGTATCCACAAGGTCTTGAAACGCCTACCTCTATTGATTTAATTTGCCTTTTTAGTGATTTCAAAAGGTTGGTTAAATTGATTTGGGTTTTTAAAATGCTGCAGCAAAAGAAATACGAAAGCAGTAAATGATTACGACAGAGAAAACGAAATGGAAACAGACACAGGTTAAATCTTCTGTAATTGTTTATAAAGATGCTCCAACAATTATTTTGATCCGTCAATCTCATGCAGTATTATCAGCGGGATCCTCCCGGAACTCTGGATTTTTTGGAATATGTTTCAAAACCAATGAAGCTCTACCGATCAAGCACTAGGCAACTGGCTATCCCTAACTCAGTCACTGGCGTTCAACAATACACAATGATCTAGCGTGAATTATTGCCACACAACTCCTAAATCATCCCTGAAACTAGGAGAAGCTATACATACCAGCTAGCTAGGCGGGCACATAATGAAAATAAAGATCAACAATAATTCAAGATGATCATGATCAAATAGAATTTCCAGATTTATAAATATAACAATCACATAATTCTTAACCTATGCCTACAAAGCAATTAGTTCATGATTGAAAACATAAAATATGTTACAATCTCGATAAGCACATCCATATTACGAAATACACAAGAAATACTAATCCTTTTCAGCAAGGGGGGATGAAACGGCTGCTCCAAACCACCAAGAACATGGAAGAACTTCGTCTCCTTGAGTGGAATCACAAATGGTCTTCTTAGATCTCCATTCCGCCGTCAATTCGGCCTCCGACCGATTGATTCGGTCTCCAAATCGTGAATGAATTTATCTTTGACGACTCCTCCTTTTATAAGATGAGAATTAGGTTAAATTGGACACATGACTGGCTCTCCTCGCTCCTTTATCCCGAAAATAACTCAGCAGAAGTCGGTTTATCAACTTGGCTAACGAGCTGTGACGTGACAGTTTTTGCTCCCAGCTTTGCTGCAGCACAGATTTTGCTCCCTCACGTAGCTCAGCAGTATTTTCTGCACAAAATAACTTTCAAAGCCTCCATTCTTCCAAATGGGTTAAAACATATAATATTCATCTAAAAGCAACCCTATTAAGCACAAAAGACACACAAATCCCTATAGAATTAAGGCCTAAATAACTACCTTTCGGACAGTTATCACACCCCCAAACTTGAACTATTGCTCATCCCGAGCAATACTAACTCACCTTCCCTTGAAAATTCAAAACATTAGTCATAGCACAACTCAATCAAAACAGATATTCCAACAATACCTTCAACCTTTACCTGAGCATCCTGGAAAACCAGGCACTGCTGCAGCAAAATAATTCTTTCAACTTTGAACAAATAATCACCACATTTAACTCAATCCTAAGAACTTACCACAACCTAGCTCTATTATCAGACATATTTAAACACATTTTAAGGGGTTTATATTTTTATGTTCTTCAGACTTAAAGCTTCCCTACAGTCATAAACTCTTAAGCATGAGATGACCCACTTTATGGTGTAGTATACCCTTGCCTCAAACTTATCACCAATTAGGCTAAATACTCATTGTTAAACCAAAAAATCCTTAGTTATTCTATCCCTTGCTTCTCTGAATGGCGACATTTTATGATGAATCTCACCTAAGCCCTGGGAGACAGAAAACTGCTAGATTATCATTCATCCTTCAAAACTTTTGCTCTATGAATTTTCTCAGCAAAATTTTCCAAAATTTTTCTTTTCAGCAAATAATTTTTATCATTTTTATATATTCTCCTAGGTCATCTCTTGACGCAAAGAAAAACTGTGGGTGTCACAAATGTCCCTGGTTACTCAACAACCTAGAAAAATTATTATGAAGGAGAGGAATGCTCGAGCAAAACAAGCGGAGTAGCTAAAAGTCCCCCAAACTTAAATTATTCATTGTCCTCAATGAATTAGCAACATGATAAGTATACCCCCAAACTTAATTTTTTCTATCTGAATTTTAAACTAAGCGTGGGACTAAGATTAAGCTTAAGGTGGATCAAATAAGACAATGCTACCTCAGAACTTTTGCTGCAGTCATGACCAGGCTAGAAGGAATGCTCAAGCAAAAGGTTTCTGGAGATCAGAACATCTTGGTCTAATTAAGCTAACTAGTCCAAGCTTAAAAAATTTAGAAGAAAAATAAGTTAGATACTCAGATGTGCCAAACAAAACAGTATTTGATTTCATTAAAGATCAAGATCATAGATTTACGTAATCATGTCAGAGATAGATTTTAAAGCAATAGATAAAAACAAAGAAACATAACATAACATAAGCAAAAAGAACACAACACATGCAAGGCGAGCAGACAAAATCATTCATCAAAATATTTGCTCTAAGAAACTAAAACTTCCCTTTAATTCTTCTTTATGTCTAGGCTCTGGGTTGTCTTCTTCCTCTTGAATGATGGTCGGGGGTGGAATGCATGGGTTCATAAGATCATCAAGGAAAACTATGAAGACTTGATATGGCTTAGTAAAATTCACTTGCATAGCCCTCCTTAGTGTGGTGTCCCTTCAACGATCATAGCTCTAGTAGGTTTGAAGTTGTCTCTCTGTGAATTCTAACCTACTGAGAACCATCACAAGTTGCTCTAGCACTCTATGGACACCACACAACAAACCACCCTGGCGCACCTCACCTTTTTTAAGTCTAGCCAGATTGATAGTGTCAATAGTCCCCCTATCAAACAAGTTTATATCATTGGAACTCTTTGGGAATCTGAACCTTCAAGTGCACTCGATCATGGAAGACAGTGGAGTCGTACGTTGTAGGCAATATTCTCCTCTTGACAAAGCTGAGCCAAGTGTTAGCCTCACACTTTAGGTATGCTGACTAGAATGTTCTTGCCCCCATCCTTGACAACCTCCACTGGGAATTCAGTTGCTCGTTTGAGGAAGCAACTAATATTGCATTGTAAACAGCGTGGGGGAAGTCTTGCAAATTAAACAGAGAAATAATCACTACATGGCTCCAGTCGACAACAACTCTACGAAAAATAACCAAGAATCCTTCATTTTCAACGATGTTGGCGTAGAACTCCCATTCTAGTTGATCAACAGTGGGCTCCGGCTTTGCGCAGAACTGTTTCCAACCGTGATTAGTAATGTTCGCTCAAGGAAAATGTGCGAGCTCTTTGCCACCATCGAAGCCGCACTCCATTAGAACATCTCGCTTCAGGACTTCTTGATATTTTTGTCTTGCCTCTTCATGGACAAATCTCCCGTACCGAAATCTTTCATCAAGCTCAACTTCTTCACTTAGTTCCATTTCAGTCTCAACAGTCTCACAGTTTTTCCTTGCTCGTGTTTTTTTTTCTTCACAATAATAATACACACATAAAAAAAATCACATCAGTAATAATAAAAGATAAGAGTGAAAAACGTACCTGATGGGAGATCGTATAAATAGGGCACTAACTCACAGATCTTCAACAAATAATTAGCCCCTAATTATCTCTTAATTAATTTAAGTTACCGTTTTAACTTCATGGATTCATAGAAAATTTTTATTATCTGTCAAACGGTAAGATCTTCCATTTATTGTTTTCCCTTTGTGTGCAACAACCATAACGTCAGTTGCCCTCTGCTCAACACATGATATCTTTGGTAATTATCTGCATGCCCACACAATAAAATCTCAACGGTAAAATTATTAATCTTATCACAAAAAATCTTAACCGAATAAAATCTTCGATCTTCTCAACAAAACTATGAAATCAAATCTTTTGTTTAATAACATCCACAAGATATATTATTTTAAATCTGGAAAAATGTTTCGAAAATAAAATTCTTCAAAATCAAATCTAAACCGACCAACAAAATAAAATAAATAAAAAATAAAAATGTCATTGAATAAAAATCATACCAAATCAAAATAATATCAAAACAGAAAGTAAATCAAAATTAACACAAAAAAACGAGATCAAATAATGAGAGTTTCTTATTAGAATGCTGAAATTTTGCTCCCTCAAAACCTGCGCTCCCTAAATCTGCCAGCAACTTCAAAGAAGAATATTTCAGAATTAAATTAGGAGGAAATATTATTAAAAATATAATTGAAACAGAAATTAAAAATTCAAACTGAAAATAAATCTAAACAAAACTAATCCGATTAAATTAAGAATTAAATCGACAAAAATAAAAATAAATAAATAAAATGAACATAGAATCTACGAAAATACCAACGAATTAAAATAAATCAGATAAAATTGAAATAAAAAATCTAATTAAAATTAATTCAAAACAGAATAAAATCCACGAGATAAAATAAAATCGCAACAACACTAGGAGCTAAAAATATTGCAATATGAAATGCTCCCGCAAAACTCTTGCTTTATTCGCTGCCCGTTTACTTTAAACTCACATCCATCATCAACACATTGTCTAACCATAGATGCATCATTTGATAAATAAAACTTCACCTCATGGGAAAATTCTTTCATCTGTCTTTTTGATAAACCAGAAGACAAATTTCCAAAATCAAGGTAATTGGAAAAGCCATCATACCAAGGTGTTTTCACTTCCTTAATATGAGCTACAGTAAATAACCGCTCATCAATGAAGGATTTCCTAACTCAGGTTGCTGGAGCAATGTCAATGAATTACAAGGTTCAATAGGCTTGGATTTCTCATCTATTGGCTCTAAGGATTCAAAATTCCTCTTAAAACTAGAAATCTCACCTACATCGTCATACTTATGCTCCAATCCACCTATTTTCAAATCCTCAATTTGGATCTCTCCAAATTTTTGGGTATGGTACTCCATCAAATCCTTCTCAAAGTGGTCCTCAACAAACTCATCCAACACCTGAATGCACGAGCAATCCTCAAAATCATTTGGATATTTCATTGCATCAAACATATTAAACTTCACCTTTTGGTCATGCACCTTTATTGTAAGCTCCCCCTGTTGGACATCCATCAAAGAACTACCAGTTGCCAAAAATGGACGGCCAAGAATAATTGGGACATTCTTATCTGCCTCATAATCAAGAATAATAAAATCGACAGGAAAAATAAATTTATCTACTTTCACCAGAACATCCTCAATTTTACCTACAGGATATGTGATAGACCTATCTACTAATCGGAGTGTGACTGTTGTAGGCCTAGCTTCACCTATACCTAACTTTCGATAAACCGAAAGAGGCATAAGGTTAATGCTTATGCCTGAATCACAAAGTGCTCTCCCCAACTCCTTTCCACCTATAGAGACAGGAATAGTGGATGATCCTGGATCCTTAGCCTTGGAAGGTAGCCCATTCTTAAGAATAACACTACATTCCTCAGTAAGAGCCACAATCTCAAACCCTCCTAATCTCTTCTTTTTAGTTAAAATATCCTTAAGAAATTTAGCATAATTAGGCATTTGCTCTATAGTTTCTACTAAAGGAATATTTATTTGCAATTGCTTAAGAATCTCTAAAAACTTCTTAAATTGACCATCTCGATTCTTAGGTTTTTGTCTTTGTGGAAAAGGTAAGGGTGGGTTATAAGGTGGGGGCGGTACATAAGGTGGTTTCACATCTGGAACAGAACCAGATGCTCCAGCATCATTATTGCTGCCTCCAGCACCCTGACCAGACTCCAACTCTTTTTCAACAATATCAACTCTATCACTACTCATATCTACTTCTTGGGGTTTACTAGACTCTTTCCTCTCTTCTAGTGGCTTACCAAAAGTCATTGTCTTCACATGCTTCTTACCTTCCCTTACGGGGTGTTCAGTATCTGAAGGAATGTTCCCATGAAGTCGTGCCTTCAGCTCATTAGCTAACTGGCCCACCTAAAACTCTAGGACTCTCAATGAAGCCTGCTGACTTTGGATTATGACATCATTACGAGCCATATAATCCTTCATCATTGACTCTAGAGAATTACCCGAATTTTGCTGGGGCAAAACCTACTTATTTTGCTGGGGCAATACCTGTGATTTAGCAAATCCGAACTGGTTCACCACATTTTGCTGTGCTTGGGGGACTTGCGAATTGCTCCCTTGCCCTCCCCACGCAAAGTTTGGGTGGTTGCGCCAACCTGGATTATAAAAATTAGAATATGGGTTATTCCTTTGATTACCTGCAAAAAACACAGAAGCTGGATTGTTAGGACAAAACTCATAATTATGCTCTTCACCACAATAAACACATGATTCTTCTGTAACTTGGTTTACCACTGGCGGCTGCTGGACATGACTAACCACTGTCACATTTTTAAGAGCATTAGCTAATTCTACAATATCGGCCCTAATGGTAGACACACCATCAACTTCTATCACACTCTTAACTTTCTTCCTAGAGCCTCTAACATCTGACCACTGACAACTGTAGGTTGATATTCTCTCTAAAATCTCATGAGCTTCATTAAAAGTTTTTGCCAAAAGAGCCCCTCTTGCAGAAGCATCAACCATACACTGGGTTGCTATGTTTAACCCATTGTAAAATATTTCCATTTGAATACAATATGGCAAACAGTGGTGGGACACTTTCACAAAAGCTCCTTAAATCTTTCCCAAGCCTCACTAAAAGTTTCTTCCTCATTTTGCCTAAATCCCACTATCTCACTCCTCAACTTGGCACTCATAGTTGGTGGAAAATACTTACTAAGAAATTTCTCTACTAGCTCATTCCACGTACTTATCGATGCTGGAACAAAAGAATTCAACCACGCCTTTGCTCCATTTCTAAGGGAATAAGGAAATAGGGTTAATCTAAGGGCATCTCTCGACACTCCCTCGAAAGCAAATGAATCACTAACTCCTAGAAAGGACTTAAGATGAAGATGAGGGTCCTCGGATGGTAAACCATGGAATTGGCCAACCATCTCTAACATGTGAAACATGATCGGTTTCATTTCAAAGTTTGATGCCTCAATAACTGGACGTATTATCACTGGATTTAACTCGTCAAAAATTGAAAAAACATACTCTCGAATGACTCTGTCCCTATCATTTGCTACAAGGATAGGATTCTTAGCCTGATTATTTTTCTGTCCATTTTGCTCCAGTGGTGGATTTTGCTGCATCGTACAGTTCCTCTTCGAGATTCAATTGCAATTTTTTTTTTTATTTTTTTGAAAATATAATCCGATCTGAAGGGGATCGCTCAAACACCAAAGTCACACCTGCAAAAAAAAAAAAAAAAAGAAACAATAAAAAAGTTCACGCACCAAATCACCAAAAATACACACAAAAAATCAATCAAATAAAGCAATTTCAAGTCCCCGACAACGGCGCCAAAAACTTGTTGCAATTCTGGAGCGGTTAAAAATATGAGATAAATTAACTCCAGAATACTGTGCAAGTATACACAATCTAGCAACAAGTGATAAGTATTTATCGTATCCACAAGGTCTTGGAACGCCTACCTCTATTGATTTAATTTGCCTTTTTAGTGATTTCAAAAGGTTGGTTAAATTGATTTGAGTTTTTAAAATGCTGCAGCAAAAGAAATACGAAAGCAGTAAATGATTACGACAGAGAAAACGGAATGGAAACAGACACAAGTTAAGACTTCTGTAATTGTTTATAAAGATGCTCCAGCAATTCTTTTGATCCGACAATCTCATGCAGTATTATCAGTGGGATCCTCCCGGAACTCCGGATTTTTTGGAATATGTTTCAAAACCAATGAAGCTCTACCGATCAAGCACTAGGCAACTGGCTATCCCTAACTCAGTCACTAGCGTTCACCAGTACACAATGATCTAGCGTGAATTATTGCCACACAACTCCTAAATCATCCCTAAAACTAGGAGAAGTTATACATACCGGCTAGCTAGGCGGGCACATAATGAAAATAAAGATCAACAATAATTCAAGATGATCATGATCAAATAGAATTTCCAGATTTATAAATATAACAATCACATAATTCTTAACCTATGCCTACAAAGCAATTAGTTCCTGATTGAAAACATAAAATATGTTACAATCTCGATAAGCACATCCATATTACGAAATACACAAGAAATACTAATCCTTTTCAGCAAAGGGGGATGAAACGGCTGCTACAAACCACCAAGAACATGGAAGAACTTCGTCTCCTTGAGTGGAATCGCAAATGGTCTTCTTAGATCTCCATTCCGCCGTCAATTCGGCCTCCGACCGATTGATTCGGTCTCCAAATCGTGAATGAATTTATCTTTGACGGCTCCTCCTTTTATAAGATGAGAATTAGGTTAAATTGGACACATGGCAGGCTCTCCTCGCTCCTTTATCCCGAAAATAACTCAGCAGAAGTCGGTTTATCAACTTGGCTAACGAGCTGTGACGTGACAGTTTTTGCTCCCAGCTTTGCTGCAGCACAGATTTTGCTCCCTCACGTAGCTCAGCAGTATTTTCTGCACAAAATAACTTTCAAAGCCTCCATTCTTCCAAATGGGTTAAAACATATAATATTCATCTAAAAGCAACCCTATTAAGCACAAAAGACACACAAACCCCTATAGAATTAAGGCCTAAATAACTACCTTTCGGACAGTTATCATGCTCCAAGAATTTGATTTAGAAATCAAGGACAACAAAGGAAGTGAAAACCAAGTAGCTGACCATCTGTCGCGGCTAGACAATCCTGAAAAGGTGGATGCGCCTGAGGAATATTCAGCGCAGCAGCGTAAGAAGTTCTTCCATGAATTAAAATTCTTTTTTTGGGATGACCCTTTTTTGTATCGCAGGGGACCAGATCACATAATCTGAAGATGCACTGGAGAACAAGATGTGTTGAAGATCTTGAAAGAATGTCACGAATCACCATACAACGGACATTTTTTAGGTTAGCGCACTGCAGCCAAAGTCCTACAGAGTGGCTATATGTGGCCAACCTTATTCAGTGACGCAAGAGTGCACGTGGCGCAATGAGACAAATTCCAACGCATGGGAAACATTAGCGCAAGAAATAAGATGCCACAAAACTACATGTTGGAAGTAGAACCATTCGATGTTTGGGGAATAGACTTCATGGGACCCTTTCCATCATCGCAAGGATATCGGTACTTTCTCCTTGCAGTTGATTATGTCACCAAGTGGGTAGAAGCTATTTCCTGCTTTAGAAATGATGCATCAACCGTGGCAAGGTTCCTTAAAAGAAACATTTTCACACGATAAGGTGTGCCACAAAGACTCATTATTGATGAAAGGACTCATTTTGTGAATCAGATCATGAATAAGCTCACGTTTAAATATAATGTCAAGCACAATATTGCAACAACTTATCACCCCCAGAGCAATGGTCAAGCTGAGGTGTCAAATAGAGAAATCAAAAGAATCATTGAGAAAACGGTTAACACAGGAAGAAAAGATTGGGCGCAGCATCTAGATGACACATTGTGGGCCTATCGCACAACTTTCAAAACACCTATAGGGATGTCACCCTATGCGCTGGTGTCTGGAAAAGCATGCCACATGCCACTGGAGCTTGAATACAAATCTCATTGGGCATTGAAACAGCTTAATCTCGATTTAGTTGCGGCAGGCGAAGCTCGAATGCGCCAGATATCAGAGTTGAAAGAATTTAGGTTGAAATGCTTATTAAAATGCCAAAATTCTCAAAGAAAAACAAAAGCAATGGCATGATGGGCGAATCTCCAAAAAGGTACTGAAAGAAGGAGTTAAAGTACTATTGTTTGACTCTCGTTTACATCTTTTTCCAGGAAAGTTGAAATCAAGGTGGTCTGGACCCTACATTATCCACAAGATATATCCGTACGGGGTCGTGGACTTACATTCCGCAGATGGAAATTTTTTTTTTAAGATCAACGGGCAAGGAATCAAGCCATACATTGATGGGACCTATGACGAGGTTGTTGAACTCATCATTTTGACTAGGGGTGTAAGTTTTTTGGGTCGACAACCGACTCGACCCGATTGTACGACAAACCGAACTGACCCGGTTTGTGTTTACCCGAATCGGGTTAGCGGGTCCTTTTTTTTACCCTCAATATAGAGGGGTTGGCCCATCATCTTCCTTGGTTAGGGTTATACACAACATAGAGAGAGAGATGCAGAAATAGAAATATAGAAAAGTTAGAGGGAGAAAGAGATCGTCGCCGCCGGTCGAAGTTCTTCGTTCAGCGTCTTGGGCATTCGGTGGATTGCTTGGGTCTCGAGTTGAGGCATTGAAACGTCGTGGGTCACTGTCTCTGTTTGTCTCGGTTCCAAGGTCACTGGAGTATCGCTGCACACACTGGAGGAGACGAAAGTTGAGAGGAAGGAGTCGTGTTGAGCCGTTCGTGGTTTGTGCCGTTGAAGAGAGAGAGTCATTCGACTTCTGCCTTCTTTGTGCCGTTGAAGAGAGAGAGAGAGTCGTTCTTTCTTTGCGCTGTTGAAGAGAGAGAGAGGGGGAGAGGAGAAAATGAAAACCCTAAAACTAAATGGGTTCATGCTTTGTAGTTAAGTTAAAGCTTAAAAAACAAGTTAAAGCTTAGAACCGAACTTAAGCGGGTCTGGTTATATGTAAAAACCGAACTGACTTGGTTCGATTAAGTTTTTTTCACCCCTAATTTTGACAGATCCACTGTGAGCATGTAAAAATTTAGGTCCAGTGAAGGAATGCTCTCATCTGCAACAGGACCTATCGCATTAAGGGAGCGCCCGCAGGTAAAAATTTTCTCGCTTATTTTCTTTCCGCATAGCATTTTTTTCATATTGCGTTAGATTGTTTTGTTAGGATAGAGCCTTGATAAATGTCTCAGCGCATACCTCGAAAATTCAAATGAGCGCTCTGCGTGCGCAGCCGAACGGTCATCACATCACTATTAATGCACTTCTTAAAGATCCCATCCGCTACACGAAAATCGAGGAGACGCCAAAATCCCCCACACTCATCATGAGTAATATGTATGCGTGGGATGTGAAAGGGCATGATTGCTTAGAAACTGTTGAAATTCCCGACGAATGCGTTGATATATAACCCCAAAGGAAGCGTCTTCCCCCCCATTTCATCATCTTCTTCGTTGAGCCAGCCTTCGAAAACCTCTCTCTCGCAAAACCCTTAACCCGAATGTTCGCACGATGTCACTAGACAATTCCCAGAACCTGTCCATAGCCGGTGATAACTCTCCAAAAGGGAGTTATTTAGGCCTTATTTCTATAGTGATTTGTGTGTCTTTTGTGCTAAATAGGGTTGCTTTTAGATGAATATTGCATGTTTTAACCCATTTGGAAGAATGGATGCTTTGGAAGTTATTTTGTGCAGAATATATTGCTGAGCGACTTGAGGGAGCAAAATCTGTGCTGCAGCAAAGGAAGGAGCAAAACTGCCACGTCACAGCTCGTTAGCCAATTTAATGAACTGAAATTAGTTAAGCTATTCTCGGATTTAAGGAGCAAGGAGAGTCATCCACGTGTCTAGGTCAGACTCATTCCACTCTTGGGGAAGAGATCATTTCTCATTTCCATCATTGGGAGCCGAATAGAGGAGAAAGATTAGGGACCACAAGAAGACCATCAATTACGAAGTTGATCAAGGGAATTAGAATTTTCTTGTATTATTTTGTAATTATGGATGCACATACTCATATTGTAATGTGTGTTGCCATGAACTAAGTAACTTTAGGTGTTGGTTAGGAAATATGTAATTGTCGTGCTTAATCTCTATACAATATATGTTGATTCGATGCATCTTGATTATTTTTTGTGTTCATTTATATTTTGTGCTCGCTTGGACAGCCGGTATGGATACCACTTCCTAGTTTCAAGGATGATTTGGGAAGTGTGTGGCATTTAATCACACTAGATCATTGTGTATTGGTGAACGCCAGTGACTGAGCTAGGGATAGCCAGTTGCCTAGTGCTTGATTGGTAGTGCGTCATTGGAGTTGAAACACATTCTAAAAAATCCAGAGTTCCGGGAGGATCTTGCTAATAAGACTGCAAGAATTTTGCCTTATCAATAATATTGCTAGAGCATCTTTTAAAACAATTACTAAATCCTGACCAACGCCTGTTTCTAATCTGTCTGCTTTATTTGTTTACTTTCTGTTCCGTCATTTCTTTTGCTTCAACATTCTATAAAAATCAATCATTTTAACCACCTTCGAAACCATTGAAAAGTTATACAAAATAGATAAAGTGAGAGCTAATTCAAACCTTGGATTCGATAAATACTTATTACTTGTTGCAGATTGTGTATGCTTGCATAGAGTTCTAGAGTATATTCACATCTTATTTTTACTCACTCTAGGAGCCCAACAAGTTTTTGGCACCGTTGTCGAGGACTTGAATAAGTTTTTATCTGATCTGTTTTGTGTATGTGTTTTAGTGGTTTGGTGCTAGAACTTTTTTATTGTTTCTTTTGTTTTTGCAGCTGTGAGTTTGGTGCATGAACGATCCGCTTGGGGTAAGGTTCAAGCTTGGTCCAGAAATCGAGAGGACATTCAGAAGAAGAAGGAGAGAGCAGCGTAGAAACAAAAATTCAATGGTTGACGTGTCGTGTCTCCCGCAGGGTCCTGATGTGGACTTTTCCTAACCGCAAGCGCACGGGTCAAGTAATAATAAAGAGTTCGTATAAACGAGTGTCGTCCTCTGGATTGGATTTTTAAGCAAATCAAGTATTGTGAATTATCTTGCCCAATTTTATTTAGGGATCAAAAAGTGATGATTAAATGATAAGAAAACCAAATCAAAGCAAGTAAAAGTATTGGGGCATCTCTAATGCCTCTGCAAAAGGAATATTAATATTCAAATTCATAAAAGCATTCATAAATTTATCAAACTGAACCTGATTGTTCTTTTTCTTCTTTTTCTTTTTCTTTTCCTTGGGAACCATCAGTGTGGCAGAAGGAATATGAGGCTCAGGTTCAGGCTTTTCAGCCTCATCTGATGATGTGTCCTCCTCAGCTTCCCCTGTAGGCGTGTCATAATCCTCAGACTCAGGTTCCTCTTCAGCTTCCTCCTGGTGCACAGTGATTGCTTTACAGTACTCCATCTGGGTTTTCTCTTGCTCAGCTAGGGCCTTACCTTTATTCATGGTGCTCACAACATTCACCAACTGTCTCAGCTGAGCCTCAATGTTCTTGATGGCAGCACTGTGGCCATTCACTGTGGTGTTGATGGCAATGACTGCCTCCTCTAATTTGGTTGTCCTGTTACTAGACTCTGCAATGAAAGCTCCAACAAGATCTTCTAACTTTTTATTTTCTTGAGTTTGAGGGGCAAAACCAGGGGGTTAAGAACATTCTTAGTGTTTGCATAAGAGAAAATTTCATGGTTCCTATTGTTAGGGTGATAATGTGTAGGTGTAACATTATTATTATATCCCCTAAAATTAGAATTTGATACATACTGAACCTGTTCAATGGTCTCCTCCTGAGGTCTGGATGCTAAAGCAGCAGCTGATTCAATTGACTGTGCACTCCCTGTACCTGAAAATTTCATAAAAGCATTAGCAAGAGAGGTCATTTGGGCCTGGAGTGCACTTACTTTATCAACCTCAAATACTCCAGCAGCAATCTTTTTAGGTGTAGACCGCTCAGATGGCCACTGATAGCTGTTGGTGGCCATATCCTCTAAAAGTGTGCGAGCGTTTTCCACGGTCTTGGACAACAGAGTCCCACCTGCAGCTGCATCAACAATCGTTTTTGTACAAGGAGTTAAACCATTATAAAACAACTGTACCTGAAGCCAATCGGGGTAACCATGCTGAGGACACTTCCTCAGTAACTCCTTGAATCGCTCCCAAGCTTCGAACTGCTGCTCATCATATTGTTGTTGGAATGTCCCAATCTCGGTCCTTAGCTTGACCGTCTTTGCAGGAGGGAAAAATTTCTTTAAAAAGCCCTGGACCAAAGCATCCCAGGTGGTGATGCTCCCAGGGGTAATAGACTGCAACCTATCTCGTGCTTTATCCTGCAAAGAAAAGGGAAATAAACGTAAGCGAATAGCATCCTCAGAGACTCCATTAATCTTCACCGTCCCACAAATGTCCAAGAATGATTTAAGATGAGAATTTGGATCCTCGGTGGGTGATCCTCTGTATGCACAGTCTCGAGCCATCTGAATGAGGCCGGTCTTCAACTCAAAGTTGTTGGCATTAATCGGTGCATAGACAATCCCCGACTGTTGCCCCTGAAACACGGGCTGAAAGTAGTCTCTAATAAGCCTAGGCTACTCAGGTGGATTTTGGTGAGCCATTTGAACGTTTTCTCTATTCTCCCTTCGAAGCCTATGGATGGTTCTTTCTATCTCGGGATCCAATGGTGCTAAAATTGAATCTTTATTCCTACGCATAAACAAACAAAACTAAACTACCCTAAAAAGGAAAGAAAACAATTATGGAAAGCAAAAAAGAAAAGAAAACAACTAATCTAAATATGGAAAATATAATCTAGAAAAGGAAACAAAATAACCTAATATGGAATGCAAAAATAAATATGGCAAAACACAAATAAGGAAACTAACAAATAAGGAAAGACTAATCTAAAAAGGAATAACAAGAAACAAATAAAGAAAAGATTACACAACTAAAAGAAAAACTAACCTAGAAAATCAAATATGGAAAGAAAAACAAATAAGGAAAAATGCAATCAACCTAAAAAAGTAAAAATACACCCTAAATTAAGATCAAGCAATTTTTTTTCACAATATCAATCTAGCTAAA
Source organism: Luffa acutangula (assembly GCA_036850905.1). Classification (NCBI taxonomy): domain Eukaryota; kingdom Viridiplantae; phylum Streptophyta; class Magnoliopsida; order Cucurbitales; family Cucurbitaceae; genus Luffa; species Luffa acutangula. The sequence goes on along the minus strand of CM072087.1, from coordinate 28,021,316 downwards.
TGTGCCAATCCCCGACAACGGCGCCAAAAACTTGATGTGGACTTTTCCTAACCGCAAGCGCACGGGTCAAGTAGAAATAAAGAGTTCTTATAAACGAGTGTCGTCCTCTGGATTGGATTTTTAAGCAAATCAAGTATTGTGAATTATCTTGCCCAAGTTTATTTAGGGATCAAATGTAAACCCGGGACTTCTCTAGGATCATTTTGTCTTGTCATCTATTGTGGAAGTTGAATTAAAAGTTGTTTCATTGTTGAAGGACAATAGCAAGTTTTGTGGTTATTGTGGTTTGATTGTTGATTTAAGGAGTTGGAACTTACCAATTTACAAGAAGAAATGGAAAAAAAGTGAAAAATGAAAGAAAAGGAAAAGAAAGTGAAATGGAAAAAAAAAAAAGAAAAATAAAAGAAAAAGAAATCAGCAAAGAAGGAAAAAAAAAAAAAAGAAAAAAAAAAAAAGAAAGAAAATGGAAATGGACAGCAATGACTCCACCACCGACAACCACCTTTATCAGCCCATTTCCATCTCATTTCTCATCCTTTTCCATTGCAAATTTCAGAGCACTTTGAGGAGAGAGTGAAGGAAGAAGAAGAAGAATAATTTCGTGGTTTGAGGTTGAAGAAGATAGGGAAAAGCTCATGCAAAGCCAGCCATTGCAGAATCTGTGTTCAACCTGTCAACCTCTGGTGTTTTAGTCGGTTTGGGCTACACAGAAGGAATCAAGAGGTGAGGTTTGCTTTTCTTGAACGTTAGTTCATTTTCTAACAAACTTCATGAAGTAAGCTTGACCTAAATCGAATGGGAAGTTGACTGTTTTTGGAATGGAAAACAGAGCACAGGATTTTCGAGCAAACCAGGAGGATCTCTGGTGTTCTCTGATGTTTTGAGTATTCTGGAGTGCACAAGTCGAATCAGAAGCTCTATTTGGTATGGTTGGAAAGCTTATTCAATATGCTAAACCTTTCATGAAGAATACGTGAGCCAAAAAGTACTTGAAGTAAGGTTAATTGCAGGTGATAGATAAAGGGTAGCAGAGAACCTCGAATTCTGTATTGTCTGTGTTCGGGGCAATTCTGGGCTAATTGGTTGAGAATCTTGTTTTCCTTACTTCAGGTAAGTTGTAGAGTGTTCGAAATTGAAGAGGTTGATGTGTATTTCATTAATTTTGGTTAAGTATTAAGGAAGTTATGGGTGTTGGAAGGTAGGGTATAGAATCTGGAAAATCTGGAAAAGTAGAATGTGGATGTGGTTTTTAATTCAAGTGTCGAGAATTCATGAGCATGGAAAAACAAAGCTATCTATGGTTCTAATGCTCGGTTTTGGTTATTTGACAGGCCAAGAGGAAATAGGTCGAGTCTACAAACCGGGGAACTAGATAAGACTGTGAGTGACAAAATGAATTTCGAAAATGTTCTTAAACGGTTGTTCATGATTATATGTTTTACATGCTTTTCTATGAATGATACATGGTTTTGTGAACGGTTTCAAACATGAGTTTTGAGCTTAGATTTTCTAATAAGGTTTATATACGAGCACGTGGCTAATGGCTTTATGAAAAGTAGTTGAAACGATATCTTTAAAGTAAAGCATGTGTTAGCAAATATTGTTTAATGATTTAAAGTTTTTCACGAGCAAGCTGAGTAAGCTTGAGTTTTACGAAAGATAACGATAAGCAGGCATGTTTTAATGTTTTCATGTGATTTCCGAGATTTCTATTGACTACATGACTGAGATATTGAGCCCGAGGCTATATGGTACCGTGTGCACACAGGTTATGTTCCGTTGTTGACGTTGAGCGTACTCCGTGACAACGATGCTGTCGTGAGTGCTGGGCGGGCCCCACTACGACAAAGACGATGGGAGTGCTGGGCGGGCCCCACTACATCGTAGGACTAGTAACGTTGGTTGTACTGGGCGTGCCCTACACAACGTAGATCGGTCATGTCAGTTAAAACGTTTGATGTACTTGATATGCCTTGCTAGATTTTTATTGACGAACTTGCGAGATATTTTAGAAAACCTTTTCCATTACACGTCTATGTTAAACGCTTTGATTGAGCATATTTATACGTTCAAAGGTTTATCTCGTGTTTTTGACTTCCAGATTTAGAGTTTTAAAGTTAGTCACTCACTGGGCTTCGTAGCTCATTCTTTCAAAATGTTTTTCCACTTTTCAGGTAGAGATCGAGCTCCCGGTGCCTGATACACTGCCAACGTCTGCTGAAAGTTCTGGATCAAGCTTCAGTACGTGGGTGGAGTTGTAAATTGAGTCTGTTCATTTTGTAAATGTTTTGTAAGGATTGGATAATATAGTCCTAGAGGTCGTGGTTGTGGAAATTCCTCGTTGTACATGTCTTTGGTTATGATATCTATACCAGGTTATTTCCAAACCGAGCTATGTCATGGCGACACCTCATGTATGTTGATATGTTTTCGGGGTTTCCGTTGTGTTGTGGTTCATATGGAATATTTTATATCCATGATTAGTATGTTTATCAGGTTCAACGTTTCACTAGGGTCAACAGGGATCGTTAGAGACATGGTAGTTAGTGCTAAGAAGAATCCAGGAAGTAAACAGTTACACGTTGGGTCCGTTCATATAGAACTAGCGGAGTATGGTCCGAGTATTGTTGAGAGTGAGTCTAGTTAAGACTAGAATGCGTGTATAAGTTTAGTATCATACATCTGAGTTAAGTATCTATAGCATGTCTGATGTGATGATATGTTATAGGAGTCATGCCACCACGTACCAGCAGACGACGCAGGCAGAATCAGGACGGGACGCAGGATCCTACCCAAAGTCAATCGGAAAGGGGATCCAGTACCCCGAGAGGTCAGAATGAGGCAGGGAGTGAGCAATTTGCTAGATCTGCGCAGGAGATCGGTAGGCCAGAGAGAGCAGGGCCTAGTGATCCGGAAAAGACGTATGGGATTGAACGGTTGAAGAAGTTGGGAGCCACAGTGTTTGAGGGTTCCACAGATCCAGCTGACGCAGAGGTCTGGTTGAATATGTTGGAGAAATGCTTCGACGTGATGAGTTGTCCTGAGGAGCGAAAAGTCAAATTAGCCACATTCCTTTTGCAGAAGGAGGCAGAGGGATGGTGGAAGTCTATTATAGCCAGACGCAGTGATGCGCGTACGTTAGATTGGAAGACATTCAGAGGCATATTTGAGGAAAAGTACTATCCCGCCACATATTGTGAGGCAAAGAGAGATGAGTTTCTGGAGCTGAAACAAGGGTCACTTTCAGTGGCTGAGTACGAGAGGAAGTATACCGAGCTTTCCCGGTATGCTGAAGTGATTGTGGCATCTGAGAGTGACAGGTGTCGCAGGTTTGAGAGAGGGCTACGTTTTGAGATACGTACCCCAGTTACTGCTATTGCAAAGTGGACGGATTTTTCTCAGCTAGTAGAGACTGCCTTACGTGTGGAGCAGAGTATTATAGAGGAAAGGTCGGTTGCGGAGCCTAGTCGTGGAGCTCCAACAGCAAGTGGTTTTCGAGGTCGTGAGCAGCGGAGGTTTGCACCTGGAGTGAATGTTTCAGGCCGTCAAGACTTCAAGCGTCGATCTGGTGGCCAATTATCGAGACAAATGAGTTCGGGTAGTGCCTATCAGAGGCAGAGTCAGAGAGCCCCCAGTCAGTCTGCGAGTTCAGTAGCAAGACCGCGGACGGGTCAGGAATCCGTTGCTAGTGAATCCAGGAGAACATCATGTGCAAGTTGTGGCAAGAATCATCGAGGTCAGTGTCTTGTTGGCGCTGGTGTGTGTTATCAATGTGGACAACCAGGGCATTTCAAGAGGGATTGCCCACAGTTGAAGGCAACAGTTCAGAGGGACCCGGGAGTTGAGTCCCACACAGTTGAGCAGCCGAGAGTCTTAGCAGGCGTAGGAGAAGGCACTAGTGGTGCAAGGCAAAAGGGAGTTTTGGGGAGACCCAGGCAGCAGGGAAAAGTCTACGCCATGACTCAACAGGAAGCAGAGGATGCACCAGATGTGATCACTGGTACGATTTTGATATGTAATGTACCTGCACGTGTTTTATTAGATCCAGGCGCTACGCATTCCTTTGTTTCTAGCATGTTTTTAACTAAGCTGAATAGGATGCTAGAGCCTTTATCTGAGGAATTAGTCATATGCACTCCAGTTGGTGACGTTTTGTTAGTCAAGGAAGTGTTGCGTGATTGTGAGGTTGTAGTAGAAGGTCTCTGTATGTTAGTGGATCTTCTTCCCCTAGAGTTGCAGGCGTTGGATGTGATTTTGGGAATGGATTTCTTATTCACTCATTATGCTTCTATGGATTGCCATACGAAGGACGTGACTTTTAAGAAACCAGGTTTGACTGAAGTGGTTTTCAGGGGTGAGAGGAAGATTATTCCTACGTGTTTGATTTCAGCTCTTAAAGCTGAGAAGTTGTTGAGGAAAGGTTGCACAGCGTTTCTTGCACACGTAGTAAAGGTGCAAGAAGAAAAGCTAAAACCAGAAGATGTTCCGGTGGTGAATGAATATCTTGATGTTTTTCCAGCTGATCTATCGGGTTTGCCGCCTGATAGAGAGGTGGAGTTCACTATTGAATTGTTACCAGGAACAGCACCTATTTCACAGGCACCATACAGGATGGCTCCAAGCGAGCTTAAGGAGCTGAAGGTGCAGTTGCAAGAACTAGTTGACAAGGGATACATCAGGCCAAGTGTATCACCGTGGGGAGCTCCAGTGTTATTCGTGAAGAAGAAAGATGGTACCCTGAGATTATGTATTGATTACAGGCAGTTAAACAAGGTCACGATACGTAACAAGTATCCTCTACCACGCATCGATGACTTGTTTGACCAGTTAAGGGGAGCAGCAGTGTTCTCTAAGATTGATCTGAGGTCAGGATACCACCAGTTGAAGGTTAGAGAATCAGATATTCCTAAGACAGCATTCAGGACGAGGTATGGGCACTATGAGTTTTTAGTGATGCCATTCGGTTTAACGAATGCGCCAGCAGTTTTCATGGACCTCATGAACAGGATCTTCCACCAGTATTTAGATCAGTTTGTGATAGTGTTCATCGATGACATTCTAGTATACTCAATTGATAGGGAAGCCCATGAGGAACATCTAAGGATTGTTCTGCAGACACTACGTGAAAAACAGTTATACGCTAAGTTCAGCAAATGTGAGTTCTGGTTGAATCAAGTGGTGTTCTTAGGGCATGTAGTTTCAGCGGACGGAGTTAGTGTTGATCCGCAGAAAGTGGAAGCTGTTGTCAACTGGGAAAGACCAGCTAGTGCAACAGAGGTACGTAGTTTCCTCGACCTAGCAGGATACTACAGACGTTTTGTTGAGGATTTCTCACGGTTAGCGTTACCCTTGACAGCCTTGACAAGGAAGAATGCTAAGTTTGAGTGGTCAGACAAATGTGAACAGAGTTTCCAGGAGCTGAAAAAGAGATTGGTGACAACGCCTATTCTAGCACTTCCAGTAACAGGAAAGGAGTATGTGATCTATTGTGATGCTTCGAGGCAAGGATTAGGTTGTGTGCTGATGCAGGAAGGAAAGGTAATAGCTTATGCTTCGAGGCAGTTGAAGAAGCATGAGTGTAATTACCCTACCCATGATCTTGAGCTAGCAGCAGTTGTTTTCGCACTGAAGATCTGGAGACATTATTTATTCGGTGAGAAGTGCCACATTTTCACAGATCATAAGAGTTTGAAGTACATCTTTGATCAGAAAGAGCTGAATCTGAGGCAGAGGCGATGGCTAGAACTAATTAAAGACTATGACTGTACCATAGAATATCATCCGGGTAAGGCTAACGTGGTAGCAGATGCATTAAGTAGGAAGTCGAGACTTCCGAAGAATGCCTTGTGTGGTATTCGAGCGAGCTTGCTAAGTGCGTTAAGAGGTTTCAAGGCAGTTATGACTACAGGAAGCTCAGGGAGTCTTTTAGCTCAATTTCAAGTTAGGTCTTCTCTAGTAGCAGAGATTGTGAGAAGACAGTCAGAGGATAGTAACATACAGAAGATGCTTATAAAGTCCAAGCAAGGCCCAGAGGCAGAATATGAGTTGAGAGCAGACGGAGCCATAGTTAAACAGGGAAGACTATGCGTTCCGAGTATTAGTGAGCTTAAGAGTGCTATATTAGAGGAAGCTCACAGTTCAGCTTACGCTATGCATCCAGGAAGCACCAAGATGTATAGAACTCTGAACAAAACTTACTGGTGGCCTGGTATGAAGCGGGAGATAGCTGAATATGTCGATAGATGCTTGATCTGTCAACAGGTTAAACCAGTGAGACAGAGGCCAGGAGGACTCCTTAATCCACTGCCAGTGCCGGAGTGGAAGTGGGAGCATATTACCATGGATTTTCTATTTGGATTACCCCGTACTTCTAGCGGACATGATGGTATATGGGTAATAGTAGATAGACTCACCAAGACAGCACGGTTTATACCGGTTAAAACGACGTCTACACTAGATCAGCTAGCTAAACTGTACGTCGACAGGATTGTAAGTCAACATGGAGTGCCAGTGTCCATAGTTTCAGATAGGGATCCAAGGTTTACTTCTAAGTTTTGGCCTAGTGTGCAGAAAGCAATGGGAACAAAGTTGAAGTTCAGTACAGCGTTCCATCCCCAGACAGATGGTCAGTCTGAGAGGACCATCCAAACCTTAGAGGACATGTTGAGAGCATGTGTCCTCCAGTTTAAAGGAAGTTGGGATACTCACTTATCACTTATGGAGTTCGCTTATAATAACAGCTATCAGTCTAGTATAGGCATGGCACCATTCGAGGCTTTGTATGGCAGACCATGCAGGACTCCTGTGTGCTGGAACGAAGTGGGAGAGCGAAAGCTAGTTGGTCCTGAGTTGGTACAAGTTACGTCAGACAATGTTAAGCTAATTAGGGAGAATCTGAAAATAGCACAGGATCGACAGAAGAGCTATGCAGATAAGCGACGAAGAGACTTAGAGTTCCAGGTTGGAGATCAGGTTTTCTTGAAGTTATCTCCATGGAGAGGTGTTCTTCGCTTTGGGAGGAAAGGTAAGCTGAGTCCTAGATATATTGGCCCTTACCAGATAATGGAACGAGTTGGACCAGCAGCCTATAGACTTGAGTTGCCAGCGGAACTCGCTCGAATACATGATGTTTTTCATGTGTCCATGTTGAGGAAATATATACCAGATCCATCCCATGTGTTGAAAGTGCAACCAATTGAGCTGAAGGAAGACTTGAGTTATAAGGAAGAAGCAGTTCAGATCCTCGACAGAAAGGAGCAAGTTTTGAGGAACAAAACGATCCCACTCGTGAAGGTTCTTTGGAGGCATCACGGAGTTGAGGAGGCAACTTGGGAGTCAGAAGATCAGATGAGGAGGAGTTACCCGACACTCTTCACCTAAGGACTTCTAAATTTCGAGGACGAAATTTGAAAAGGGGGAAGTAAGTTGTAAACCCGGGACTTCTCTAGGATCATTTTGTCTTGTCATCTATTGTGGAAGTTGAATTAAAAGTTGTTTCATTGTTGAAGGACAATAGCAAGTTTTGTGGTTATTGTGGTTTGATTGTTGATTTAAGGAGTTGGAACTTACCAATTTACAAGAAGAAATGGAAAAAAAGTGAAAAATGAAAGAAAAGGAAAAGAAAGTGAAATGGAAAAAAAAAAAAAGAAAAATAAAAGAAAAAGAAATCAGCAAAGAAGGAAAAAAAAAAAAAAAGAAAAAAAAAAAAAAGAAAGAAAATGGAAATGGACAGCAATGACTCCACCACCGACAACCACCTTTATCAGCCCATTTCCATCTCATTTCTCATCCTTTTCCATTGCAAATTTCAGAGCACTTTGAGGAGAGAGTGAAGGAAGAAGAAGAAGAATAATTTCGTGGTTTGAGGTTGAAGAAGATAGGGAAAAGCTCATGCAAAGCCAGCCATTGCAGAATCTGTGTTCAACCTGTCAACCTCTGGTGTTTTAGTCGGTTTGGGCTACACAGAAGGAATCAAGAGGTGAGGTTTGCTTTTCTTGAACGTTAGTTCATTTTCTAACAAACTTCATGAAGTAAGCTTGACCTAAATCGAATGGGAAGTTGACTGTTTTTGGAATGGAAAACAGAGCACAGGATTTTCGAGCAAACCAGGAGGATCTCTGGTGTTCTCTGATGTTTTGAGTATTCTGGAGTGCACAAGTCGAATCAGAAGCTCTATTTGGTATGGTTGGAAAGCTTATTCAATATGCTAAACCTTTCATGAAGAATACGTGAGCCAAAAAGTACTTGAAGTAAGGTTAATTGCAGGTGATAGATAAAGGGTAGCAGAGAACCTCGAATTCTGTATTGTCTGTGTTCGGGGCAATTCTGGGCTAATTGGTTGAGAATCTTGTTTTCCTTACTTCAGGTAAGTTGTAGAGTGTTCGAAATTGAAGAGGTTGATGTGTATTTCATTAATTTTGGTTAAGTATTAAGGAAGTTATGGGTGTTGGAAGGTAGGGTATAGAATCTGGAAAATCTGGAAAAGTAGAATGTGGATGTGGTTTTTAATTCAAGTGTCGAGAATTCATGAGCATGGAAAAACAAAGCTATCTATGGTTCTAATGCTCGGTTTTGGTTATTTGACAGGCCAAGAGGAAATAGGTCGAGTCTACAAACCGGGGAACTAGATAAGACTGTGAGTGACAAAATGAATTTCGAAAATGTTCTTAAACGGTTGTTCATGATTATATGTTTTACATGCTTTTCTATGAATGATACATGGTTTTGTGAACGGTTTCAAACATGAGTTTTGAGCTTAGATTTTCTAATAAGGTTTATATACGAGCACGTGGCTAATGGCTTTATGAAAAGTAGTTGAAACGATATCTTTAAAGTAAAGCATGTGTTAGCAAATATTGTTTAATGATTTAAAGTTTTTCACGAGCAAGCTGAGTAAGCTTGAGTTTTACGAAAGATAACGATAAGCAGGCATGTTTTAATGTTTTCATGTGATTTCCGAGATTTCTATTGACTACATGACTGAGATATTGAGCCCGAGGCTATATGGTACCGTGTGCACACAGGTTATGTTCCGTTGTTGACGTTGAGCGTACTCCGTGACAACGATGCTGTCGTGAGTGCTGGGCGGGCCCCACTACGACAAAGACGATGGGAGTGCTGGGCGGGCCCCACTACATCGTAGGACTAGTAACGTTGGTTGTACTGGGCGTGCCCTACACAACGTAGATCGGTCATGTCAGTTAAAACGTTTGATGTACTTGATATGCCTTGCTAGATTTTTATTGACGAACTTGCGAGATATTTTAGAAAACCTTTTCCATTACACGTCTATGTTAAACGCTTTGATTGAGCATATTTATACGTTCAAAGGTTTATCTCGTGTTTTTGACTTCCAGATTTAGAGTTTTAAAGTTAGTCACTCACTGGGCTTCGTAGCTCATTCTTTCAAAATGTTTTTCCACTTTTCAGGTAGAGATCGAGCTCCCGGTGCCTGATACACTGCCAACGTCTGCTGAAAGTTCTGGATCAAGCTTCAGTACGTGGGTGGAGTTGTAAATTGAGTCTGTTCATTTTGTAAATGTTTTGTAAGGATTGGATAATATAGTCCTAGAGGTCGTGGTTGTGGAAATTCCTCGTTGTACATGTCTTTGGTTATGATATCTATACCAGGTTATTTCCAAACCGAGCTATGTCATGGCGACACCTCATGTATGTTGATATGTTTTCGGGGTTTCCGTTGTGTTGTGGTTCATATGGAATATTTTATATCCATGATTAGTATGTTTATCAGGTTCAACGTTTCACTAGGGTCAACAGGGATCGTTAGAGGTGACGATGTCCGTTGATTTCACACCGTCTTTCGGGCTAAGCTAGCAAGTGGTCTGGGAGGGGGTGTGACATCAAAAAGTGATGATTAAATGATAAGAAAACCAAATCAAAGCAAGTAAAAAGTGTGGAATTTCAATTGGGAAAACTACTTAGGGAATTGATTTCGCCAATTTAGTTTAGGATTGATTTTAAGGAATAAGTTATTATGCAAAATGAAATTATGAGCCAAAGACCCTTTAATCACAACTACCTCTCCCGAGTATAATTGATTCTCATGCAAATTAACCAACTTGATATCCCTATCTAAGTTTATTAATCATGCAAGACAATGAGATCTTTTAACCAATTCTAAAGTTAATCTAAAACCGTCACGAATTAGAAACTAAACTTTAGTCATGCAATCTTGAGTAAGTCTAAATCAAATCCCCTCTCCCAAACTAGATTCGAAACTTAAATCATCCAACTAATGGCCAATTAATTGAAAGCATTAAATCAAGATTACAAACATAATAACATTGCACAACTTAAACCATAAATCAATCCATAAACACAATCAACTACATCAATCCCTAAGCTTACAAGTTTAGCTACTCATGATCAAAATTACAAGCTCAACTAAACATGTAAAAGCCATAAAATCTAACTAAAGTGAGGGAAAGAAGAATTAAACTCGTTGTAGGCCGAGACCGAACGTCCTTGTCACGATCCCCACGAACAATGGGTTGATTTCCGAATTTTCCCCTTTTCTTCAGCCTTGAATTGCTATGTTTTTCCTCTGTTTATGGCTCCAAGAAGTCCCAAAATTCATTCTCCCAAAAACCTAGCCGAAAAGAACTATTTATTCTGAAATTTCATCGTAGCGTCGAGACGCTGTCAAGACAGCGTCGCGACGCTGCCTCTAAATACGCGCGTTTTGGAAAGGAAATTACGGTAGCGTCGAGACGCTAAGGTCGCAGCGTCTCGACGCTGCGACGAATTTGCACCTATCCGAATAAGGAATGCTAGCGTCGGGACGCCTAAGGGCTAGCGTCTCGACGTTAGTCACCTTTTGACCGAATTTTGACTTTTTTTCGTTTTGATTCTTTTCCTTCCTTTGCATCTTTTCGCGTCCCGAACACCCGATTAACTCCACTATTGCATTATAGCTCCAATCAACCATTTCCTACAAAATAAAAATTAAAGCCCAATAAAATGACCCAAAAATCATAAAAGACTAGCTAAATTAAATAATTTAAGATAGCTTGCTATGCTGGCTATCAAATACCCCCAAAATTAAGCTTTTGCTAGTCCTCGAGCAAACTACAAATCAACATACAGTAGCAAAATGGATGCAACAATCATAACTCAATCCTCAAGGCTCAAAAGTCAATAACCAAGCAAGCAAGAGAGATGCACATAATGACCAATGAGGGAGACAAATTAAAATTTTTCCAAAATTAACTTGCACAAGCGAGATCTAACTCAACAAGATCAGAGTCTACTAGCCCGGGATTGGATTATTAAACTCTCAACTCATCTTCCCTCTACACTGGCACTAAGGCTTCACTAATGAGTTAATGGAACAAATTAGATTGTTTTCCTCCAAACTTAGGTGCTTATAATTAACAATTAAATTAAGCATGTATATGTGGCACTAGCTTTCACACACCCATTGCAGGGACCCTTAACCTGAGTTTTCTCTGGTTGGTCTAACTGATCACAACAAGGGTAGCTCTTTTTGCCTTGATCTTTATTAAACATTGCAAACTGTGCACAGGCCATGACATAATAATTTTCTTTTCAACAGTAACAACAAGAATTATTTTTCTTTATGAGCATAAATAGCAAATATTCTTTTCTTTCCTCCTAAGCAAGATCAAACATGCTAATTTGCAAAGCATTAACTTTTTAGCTCTACCCTACACCTATCGAGGTGACAACAAGCATATGAACCTAATAATTCGCTCCTAAGCATTCAAATCCAAATCTTAGCCAAGACAAATACTCTACTCATGCAAGCCATCTCCTAGAAAAATTTTAAAAAGTCTCCCTTTTTGGGCACTCATGCTTACAACTCATCACAAGCTTGAAAATTGACAAGAAAGCTTATCCTAGGACATCATAATCATGCAAAAGTAGCATCCAGAAAACAACCATATGCATAATTCAAAGAAAGCTCTAAACTATAGCCCGAACTCAGATGCTCAAGGGTTCCACAAACATGCTAATCCACCCCCAAACTTAAAACATGCATTGTCCTCAATGTATAAAGAAACTAAGGCATAAACAAGCATGAGAACAATAAAAGAATGACAGGAGTGAACAATACTGGCCTGGAATAATGATGACTTCTTGACTGAAAGCTTGGAATCTTGAAAGCTTGAAAGCAAAGGAGAGAAAGAAAACAAGACCTACAAAACAAAAAACAAACAATAAATCAAAAACAAAAAGAAAACACACTAAACTTACTTGGGTTGCCTCCCAAAAGCGTTTGTTTAACGTCATTAGCTCGACGTGTTGAACGTGCTTCAAGGAGGCTTTTGTTCTGTGAATCCAACAGAGGTGCTCTTTCTTGCACCTTTCCTGTAGCCCATGAAAAGCACTTCATCTTTAGAGTCTTCAACTGCTTTAAAGATTTATTTTTCGTTCTTGACTCTAATAGTGAGCTCCCTGCGCTCAATATCAATAATCACTCGCCCAGTAGCGAGGAATGGTCTTCCTAATATGACAGCCATCGAATGATTTTCTATCATGTCCATAACATACAAGTCAATAGGGAGAAAAAATCTGCCAACTCTGATTAAAACATTTTCTACAATGCCAACTGGTCTAACCACAGATTGATCAGCCAATTGGAGCTTTACAGGATTAGATTTAATCTCACCTATGTCTAACTTCTTACACAAGGACAATGGGATAATATTAATGCTAGCACCTAAATCACATAATGCTCTGAAAGAATAAGTACCAAAACTACAAGGAACAGAAAAACTCCCTGGATCTGCTACTTTTTCAGGTACTTTTTGTTGTACTCTGGTGCTGCATGTGGAAGCAAGATAAACAGTGTCAACCTTCTTTTCCTTTCGCTTCTTTGCTAACCACTCCTTCATGAACCTGTTGTATTGAGGCATCTCTAATGCCTCTGCAAAAGGAATATTAATATTCAGATTCATAAAAGCATTGATAAATATATCAAACTGAACCTGAATGTTCTTTTTCTTCTTTTTCTTTGTCTTTTCCTTGGGAACCATGAGTGTGGGAGAAGGAATATGAGGCTCAGGTTCAGGCTTTTCAGCCTCATCTGATGATGTGTCCTCCTCAGCTTCCCCTGTAGGCGTGTCATAATCCTCAGACTCAGGTTCCTCTTCAGCTTCCTCCTGGTGCACAGTGATTGCTTTACAGTACTCCATCTGGGTTTTCTCTTGCTCAACTGGGGCCTTACCTTTATTCATGGTGCTCACAACATTCACCAATTGTCCCAGCTGAGTCTCAATGTTCTTGATGGCAGCACTGTGGCCATTCACTGTGGTGTTAATGGCAATGACTGCCTCCTCTAATTTGGTTGTCCTGTTACTAGACTGCAATGAAAGCTCCAACAAGATCTTCTAACTTTTTATTTTCTTGAGTTTGAGGGGCAAAACCAGGGGGTTAAGAACATTCTTAGTGTTTGCATAAGAGAAATTTTCATGGTTCCTATTGTTAGGGTGATAATGTGTAGGTGTAACATTATTATTATATCCCCTAAAATTAGAATTTGATACATACTGAACCTGTTCAATGGTCTCCTCCTGAGGTCTGGATGCTAAAGCAGCAGCTGATTCAATTGACTGTGCACTCCCTGTACCTGAAAATTTCATAAAAGCATTAGCAAGGGAGGTCATTTGGGCCTGGAGTGCACTTACTTTATCAACCTCAAATACTCCAGCAGCAATCTTTTTAGGTGTAGACCGCTCAGATGGCCACTGATAGCTGTTGGTGGCCATATCCTCTAAAAGTGTGCGAGCGTTTTCCACGGTCTTGGAAAACAGAGTCCCACCTGCAGCTGCATCAACAATCGTTTTTGTACAAGGAGTTAAACCATTATAAAACAACTGTACCTGAAGCCAATCGGGGTAACCATGCTGAGGACACTTCCTCAGTAACTCCTTGAATCGCTCCCAAGCTTCGAACAACTGCTCATCATATTGTTGTTGGAATGTCCCAATCTTGGTCCTCAGCTTGACCGTCTTTGCAGGAGGGAAAAATTTCTTTAAAAAGCCCTGGACCAAAGCATCCCAGGTGGTGATGCTCCCAGGGGTAATAGACTGCAACCTATCTCGTGCTTTATCCTGCAAAGAAAAGGGAAATAAACGTAAGCGAATAGCATCCTCAGAGACTCCATTAATCTTTACCGTCCCACAAATGTCCAAGAATGATTTAAGATGAGAATTTGGAACCTCGATGGGCGATCCTCTGTATGCACAGTCTCGAGCCATCTGAATGAGGTCGGTCTTCAGCTCAAAGTTGTTGGCATTAATCGGTGTATAGACAATCCCCGACTGTTGCCCCTGAAACACGGGTTGAAAGTAGTCTCTAATAGGACTAGGCTCCTCAGGTGGATTTTGGTGAGCCATTTGAACGTTTTCTCTATTCTCCCTTTGAAGCCTATGGATGGTTCTTTCTATCTCGGGATCCAATGGTGCTAAAATTGAATCTTTATTCCTACGCATAAACAAACAAAACTAAACTACCCTAAAAAGGAAAGAAAACAATTATGGAAAGCAACAAAGAAAAGAAAACAACTAATCTAAATATGGAAAATATAATCTAGAAAAGGAAACAAAATAACCTAATATGGAATGCAAAAATAAATATGGCAAAACACAAATAAGGAAACTAACAAATAAGGAAAGACTAATCTAAAAAGGAATAACAAGAAACAAATAAAGAAAAGATTACACAACTAAAAGAAAAACTAACCTAGAAAATCAAATATGGAAAGAAAAACAAATAAGGAAAAATGCAATCAACCTAAAAAAGTAAAAATACACCCTAGCTAAATGTGCCAATCCCCGGCAACGGCGCCAAAATCTTGATGTGGACTTTTCCTAACCGCAAGCGCACGGGTCAAGTAGAAATAAAGAGTTCTTATAAATGAGTGTCGTCCTCTGGATTGGATTTTTAAGCAAATCAAGTATTGTGAATTATCTTGCCCAATTTTATTTAGGGATCAAAAAGTGATGATTAAATGATAAGAAAACCAAATCAAAGCAAGTAAAAAGTGTGGAATTTCAATTTGGAAAACTACTTAGGGAATTGATTTCGCCGATTTAGTTTAGGATTGATTTTAAGGAATAAGTTATTATGCACAATGAAATTATGAGCCAAAGACCCTTTAATCACAACTACCTCTCCCGAGTATAATTGATTCTCATGCAAATTAACCAACTTGATATCCCTATCTAAGTTTATTAATCATGCAAGGCAATGAGATCTTTTAACCAATTCTAAAGTTAATCTAAAACCGTCACGAATTAGAAACTAAACTTTAGTCATGCAATCTTGAGTAAGTCTAAATCAAATCCCCTCTCCCGAGCTAGATTCAAAACTTAAATCATCCAACTAATGGCCAATTAATTGAAAGCATTAAATCAAGATTACAAACATAATAACATTGCACAACTTAAACCATAAATCAATCCATAAACACAATCAACTACATCAATCCCTAAGCTTACAAGTTTAGCTACTCATGATCAAAATTACAAGATCAACTAAACATGTAAAAGCCATAAAAATCTAACTAAAGTGAGGGAAAGAAGAATTAAACTCGTTGTAGGCCGAGACCGAACGTCCCCGTCACGATCCCCACGAACAATGGGTTGATTTCCAAATTTTCCCCTTTGCTTCAGCCTTGAATTGCTCTATTTTTCCTCTGTTTACGGCTCCAAGAAGTCCCAAAATTCATTCTCCCAAAAACCTAGCCGAAAGGAACTATTTATTCTGAAATTTCATCGTAGCGTCGAGACGCTGTCAAGACAGCGTCGCGACACGGCCTCTAAACACGCGCGTTCTGGAAAGGAAATTATGGTAGCGTTGAGACGCTAAGGTCGCAGCGTCTCGACGCTGCGACGAATTTGCGCCTATCCGAATAAGGAATGCTAGCGTCGAGACGCCGAAGGGCTAGCATCGAGACGCTAGTCACCTTTTGACCGAATTTTGACTTTTTTCCATTTTGATTCTTTTCCTTCCTTTGCATCTTTTCGCGTCCCGAACACTCGATTAACTCCACTATTGCATTATAGCTCCAATCAACTATTTCCTACAAAATAAACATTAAAGCCCAATAAAATGGCCCAAAAATCATAAAAGACTAGCTAAATTAAATAATTTAAGATAGCTAGCTATGCTCGCTATCTGGTCCAGAAGTACGTTTTTCCAATGTTTGATGAGTTAAATCCAGGGATTGCCCGCCCTCAAATTTTAAAATGAAACTGGTAATGTTTCAGATGTTGCAAACCATGGGTCAAGCCCATGGTTTGTCATTTGAAGAACCTCATTTACATCTTAAGTCTTTTCTAGGAGTTAGTGTTTCTTTTGTAATTCAAGGAGTGCCTAGGGATGCCCTTAGATTAACTTTATTCCCGTATTCTCTTAGAGATGGAGCAAAGACATGGTTATATTCTTTTGCTCCAGGGTCAATTAGGACATGGAATGAGTTAGCGAAAAAATTTCTTAGTAAATATTTCCCACCAAATAGGAATGCTAAATTGAGGAGTGAAATAGTAGGGTTTAGGCAACTTGAAGATGAAACTTTTAGTGAGGCTTGGGAGAGGTTTAAGGAGCTTTTGCGAAAGTGTCCCCACCATGGTTTACCACATTGTATCCAAATGGAAACATTTTACAATGGGTTAAATGGAGCAACCCAGGGTATGGTTGATGCTTCGATTGGAGGGGCCTTTTTGGCAAAAACTATTAATGAAGCCCATTAAATTTTAGAGAAAATATCAACTAATAGTTGTCAATGGTCAGATGTTAGAGGCACAAATAAAAAGGTTAAGAGTGTGTTAGAGGTTGATGGTGTGTCCACCATTAGGGCTGATATTGCAATGTTAGCTAACGCTCTTAAGAATGTGACAGTGTTTAGTCATCAGCAACCGCCAGCTGTGGAGCCTGCTGCAGTGGTGAACAAAGTTGCAGAGGAAGCCTGTGTCTATTGTGGTGAAGACCACAACTACAAGTTTTGCCCCAACAATCCAGCTTCTGTGTTTTTTTGTACGTAACCAGAGCAACAACCCTTATTCTAACTTTTATAATCCAGGTTAGCGCAACTACCCCACCTTCGCATAGGGAGGACAAGGAAGTAATGTGCAAGCACAACAAAAGGTAAACCAGTCGGGATTTGCTAAAACGCAGGTAATGACCCAACAAAATAAGCAGACTTTGCTCCAGAAAAATTCAGAAAGTTCTCTAGAGGCAATAATGAAAGAATATATGGCTCGTATAGATGCTGCAATTCAAAGTAATCAAGCTTCAATGAGAGCACTGGAATTGCAAGTGGGTAAGCTAGCTAATGAGCTGAAGGTAAGGCCTTAAGAGAAACTTCCTTCAGATACTGAACACCCTAGAAGGGAAGGTAAGGAACAGGTAAAGGCAGTGACATTAAGGAGTGGTAAGCCACTAGAAGAGAGAAAAAAGTCTAGTAAACCCCAGGATATAGACAAGAATTGTGATAAAAATGTTGTTGAGAAAGAGTTGGAGTCTGGTCAGGTGCTGGAGGCAACAATAATGATGCTGGAGCATCTGGATCTATTCCAGATGTAGAACCACCTTATGTGCTGCCCCCACCTTATGTACCACCTCTACCTTTTCCACAAAGGCAAAGGCCTAAGAATCAGGATGGTCAATTTAAAAAGTTTTTAGAGATTCTTAAGCAATTGCATATAAATATCCCTTTAGTAGAAGCTATTGAGAAAATGCCTAATTATGCTAAATTTCTTAAGGATATTTTAACTAAAAAGAAGAGGTTAGGTGAGTTTGAAGATGTGTCTCTTACTGAGGAATGTAGTGCTATTCTTAAGAATGGGCTACCAACCAAGGCTAAGGATCCAGGATCATTTACTATACCTGTGTCTATAGGTGGAAAGGAGTTAGGTAGAGCACTTTGTGATTTAGGTGCGAGCATTAACCTCATGCCTCTTTCGGTCTTTCGAAAGTTAGGTATTAGTGAAGCTAGGCCCACCACAGTCACACCTCAACTAGCTGATAGGTCTATCACATATCCAGAGGGTAAATTTGAGGATGTATTAGTAAAAGTAGATAAGTTCATATTTCCTATTGATTTCATTATCCTAGATTTTGAGGCAGATAAAGATGTCCCAATTATTCTTGGTCGTCCATTTTTGGCTACTGGTAGGGCATTGATAGGTGTTCAAAAAGGGGAATTAACAATGAGGTTTTATGATGAGGAAGTAAAATTTAATGTTTTTAAGGCCATGAAGTATCCAGATGAAGTGGAAGATTGCTCTTTCATTAGGATTCTGGAGAGCACAATTGTTGAGACAGCAATACAGCATCTGGCAGACAAGCATTTGGAAGATCATGGAGATGTTAGTGTAGAGGATTTAGAAGTTTGTTCTTTAGAAAGAAAAAAATGAAAAAGAAGTGTCTAGGTGTGAAGATGTTTTTGAGTCTTTAGATTTGGATCAAAGGAAGGCTCCTCCTATTAAGCCATCCCTAATTGAGGCACCCACTTTAGATTTGAAGCCCTTATCGGATCATCTAAAGTATGTGTATCTTGGGGAAGGTGAGACGTTGCCCATTATTGTTGCATCAGATTTAATGCCGAAGCATGAAGAGGCCTTAATAAAGTTGCTGCAGCAATATCGCAAGGCAATCGGTTGGACATTGGCTGACATTCAGGGAATTAGCCCATCTTTCTGTATGCATAAAATCACTCTAGAGGAGGGATCCTTTAGGAGTATTGAGCAACAGAGAAGGCTTAACCCTGCAATGAAAGAGGTTGTTAAAAAGGAGGTGATTAAATGGTTGGATGCTGGCATTATTTACCCAATTGCAGATAACAATTGGGTAAGCCCTGTCCAACGTGTTCCTAAGAAAGGAGGTGTCACTATGGTGAGCAATAAAGACAAAGAGTTGATCCCAACCAGGACAGTAACTGGCTGGAGGGTTTGCATTGATTACAGGAGGCTTAATAAAGCTACTCGTAAGGACCATTTCCCTCTACCATTTATTGATCAAATGTTGGATAGATTGGCTGGTCAGGCCTACTACTGTTTCTTAGATGGTTATTTTGGGTATAACCAGATTACCATTGCTCCTGAGGATCAGGAAAAAGCCACTTTCACCTGCCCTTATGGGACGTTTGCTTTTAGGCAAATGCCTTTTGGCCTTTTCAATGCTCCAGCAACATTTCAGCGGTGTATGGTAGCAATATTTTCTGATATGATTGAGTCCACTATTGAGGTATTTATGGACGATTTTTCAGTTTTTGGAGGGACTTTTCAAAGTTGTTTGAATAATTTAGGCAAGGTATTAAAAAGATGTGAGGATACCCATCTAGTTCTTAATTGGGAGAAATGCCACTTCATGGTGAAAGAGGGCATTGTGCTAGATCATAGAATTTCAAAGAACGGTCTAGAAGTTGACCGAGCAAAAATTGAGGTTATTAAAAGATTAGAACCACCGAGTTCAGTGAAAAGGATTCAGAGCTTTTTAGGTCATGCTGGATTTTATAAGAGGTTCATAAAGATTTTTTCCAAAATTAGTAAACCTCTTTGTAACTTATTGTGTACTGATCATGTTTTTGACTTTAATGCAGATTGTAGGAAGGCTTTTGAAACTTTAAAGGTTGCTTTAATCTCAACACCCATTCTTTGTGCACCTAATTGGAGTTTACCATTTGAGGTAATGTGTGACGCGAGTGATGTTGCAGTAGGTGCTATGCTGGGGCAAAAACAGGGCAAATTTATCCATCCTATATATTATGCAAGTAGGATTTTAAATGAGGCACAAGTCAACTATACAACTACTGAAAAGGAGTTGTTAGCTGTTGTATTTGCTTTTGAGAAATTCCGGCCATATTTTGTTGGATCCAAAGTCACAGTTTTCACGGATCATGCAACAATAAGGTACTTAATGTCTAAGAAAGATGCAAAGCCTAGATTGATTCGTTGGGTTTTATTATTTCAAGAATTCGACTTGGAGATAAAGGACAAGAAGGGATCAGAAAATGTCATTGCAGATCATTTATCTCGTCTTGATCCAACATCATCTTTGCTGAAGCAAACTGCCATTTCAGATTCTTGTCCAAATGAATAGCTTTTTGATGTTGAGGTAAAGGTAGTCAAAGATGTCCCTTGGTATGCTGATATTCCTAACTTCTTGGTAAAGGGAGTCACTCCTGTTGATATGGATTGGATGCAAATGAAAAAGTTTAAGCATGATGCAAAATTTTTCTATTGGGATGAGCCATTTACATAAGCAATGCTCTGATGGTATTATTCGTAGGTCTGTTTCAGGTGATGAAGTAAAGGAAATCCTGGAGCAATGTCACTCTTCGCCGTATGGAGGCAATTTCAGCGATCAAAGGACAACTATGAGGATTTTGTATTGTGGATTCTTCTGGCCTTCCATATTTAAGGATGCCCATTGGTTCTACAAGCAATGTGATGCTTGCCAAAGAAGAGGAAATTAAATCTATTATAGAAAAAGTAGTTCATCCATCTAGGAAATATTGGTCTTTTAGGTTGGATGAGGCTCTTTGGGCTTATAGGACAGCCTATAAGACTCCTCTAGGTATGTCTCCCTATAGGTTAGTATATGGGAAAACTTGTCATTTACCATTAGAGCTTGAGCATAAAACGTTTTGGGCTTTGAAAAAATTAAATTTTGATCTAAGTCGTGTAGGAGCAATAAGAATGCTGCAACTTAAACCTAAAGAGTTTGTAAAAGGTCGAGAGTTTTGCTTTATAACTCTAGAATAAAATTGTTTCCTAAGAAACTAAAATCTAAATGGCCAGGACCATTTATTGTGATTGAAGTTTTTCCCCATGGAGCAATTACTTTGCAGGATGAAAAAGATGGGAGAGTGTTAAAAGTTAATGGACAGCATGTGAAACAGTATTGGGGAGAGGAGTTCCAATCGAAATATCCTTCCCTAAAGTTGGATGATGAATGAGAGAGCGAGATTTTTGCGGGAGCATTTCACAGAGCAATATTTTGAGCTCGCATTGGTTATTTGTATTTCTCGCTGATTTGGTTTGATTTTAAATTCGAATTATTTTAGATTTGGTTTGTTTCAATCTTGCATGATTTATTCTTATTCGTTGTATTTTTAATTCAATAGATTTTATTTTTGTTTTTTTTTTAATTTTTGCCATGTTTAGTTTTTATCTATTCCGATTAGATTTAATTGGATTTTATTTCAGTTTGTATTTTCGGTTATTTAAATTTTTGTTTAGGTTTAGATTTTAAATAAAGTTTTTCCTGATTTGTTTGGTTTTTTAAAAAAAAAAGAGAGATTTGATTTAAGCGGTTAAATTAAGATTATTGATTTGATTTTTCTGATTTGAATTTGAATTTTTCCGTATCCAAGATTCTTCTAGAAGATAATCTTTGTTCAGAAGGTTGTTGCGGCAATTTTATGGCCCCATCAAATATTTCGTCCAAATAGGAAGGGTTTAGTTGTGGATTAGTTGTTTTTACCATTTGAGTTTAAATTTGCAGTGGACAGGTAAATTGCATGAAGAAGTTTGATGCTGCCACGGGTCGCGCAGGGAAAATCCAAGGGTGTAGCCGTTAGACAGCGCATCATTATTTACCATGGGCGTTTGAACTTCAGATTTTACTGTTTGATGGTTTTAATTTTACAGATTGCATGAGATTTGAACGGTAATTTCAATTAATGAGGAGCAAAATCTTTCGGTTAGGATTCCTTTTGTTGAAGCCCTATTTATTCAAAGCCTTCGATAAGTTTTTATTCACTTCATCTTCTTGCTTTCATCTCTTGCCGTTTTTATTTCCTTTTGCATCTGTTGTTTCTGTCAAAACCTCTGAGTCTCCAATAGCGAAAACGAGAGGAAGAAAGGAGAGAGACAATGAGGAGGAAGAGGTGTCGGTCACACCGGAAGTACCAAAAACAAAAGCAAAGAAAAAGAAAACGTTGGAGGAAAAGGAAGCTAAAAGAAGGAAAAGGCAACATAGGGTTGGGGATCAAGAAATTGTACAGAAGGTAGTAGAGGATATTGCTGTCGAGGCAGATGAAGAAGGCAATCCAAAGGAACCTGAAGGACAAAACTCAAAGCAGATTAACCCGATAGTTGAAGATACCACAATGTTCAAGAAGAACAGACAGAGGAGGCGAAAGAGGATGCGCAAGAAAAGCAGACAGAGGATGCACAAGAAGGACAAACAGAGGTTGTGCAGGAAAAAGGTAATGAGCAGGAGGTGTAAGAGCAAGAGGCTCGCATTGAGGTTATTATGCCGAAATTGCCACGCCGTCGCTGTCGGAAGCAGAAGGTCGACCGAGTCAAGGTGGTCCGAACTGATACTCCTTCACCGCCGACAACTAATTCTGAGAGAGAGAATGCAGAGAGAGAAGAACAGGAGAAAAAAGAGACCGAAGACAGAGAAAGAGAAGAAGCATAAAAGATTTTGACAAAGCATCAAGAAGACATGGGCAAAGAATTGTTGAAGCATCGGATGATCCATAAGAGGAAACAGAAGGAATACCATTCATTCGCTTCATCAATGAACTTGCCCGAGCAAAATACAGGGAGATGCTCAAAAGGGATTTCTTATTCGAGAGAGGTTTTGGTGAAGATTTACCACATTTCTTACGGGTCGGGATCGCGAATCACGGCTGGAGTCAATTCTGTGCAAAACCTGATCCGTTGAATTCAAACATCGTTCGAGAATTTTATGCGAATATTGATAATCCAGAAGAATTTCGAGCCATGGTCCGAGGAGTGGCTGTTGACTGGAGCCCAGGAGCTATCAATTCATTATTCAACCTCCAGGATTTCTGTTGTTTGGTTAGAACGATTACCGCAAGCGCACGAGTCATCACAAGTAATATAAAACGGTAGGTAATACCGAGTATCGAATCTACAGGGAGGCGAAGCGAAAATTAAGTAAAGAAAAAAAATCTCTTGAGCACTAAAAATAATCAGGAGAATAATATTTAGGGAACAACTCATGCAATTAAAGAAATTTAAAATTCAAAGCAATTAAAGAGAAATTTGATCAATAAAAAAAAATATGGAGAAAGAGTTTTTTTTTTTTAATTGGGAAGAGGGGTCTTGAAAATCAATTATTAGCTAAACAATTGTTATAATTATCCTATCTCATTGCCCAACTAATTATAATCCTAGAATCTCCGTTAATCACATAGGTTCTCCTGTTGGTTTCCCCTAATTGTAATTAATTCATTTTAACAACCTAAGTGTCCTTAGCGCCATTAAAAATCATTAATTATTACGCTCTGATTCATTTTAGGAATCTAAGTTTAATCAACTAATCTCGGTGTCACGACGGGCAATTAAACTAGTTGCATGGATTACGATCTATCCTAATTTCTCTCCGTCGAGTTTCCATTAAGAATCGAATCATTACACAATTGGCCAGATTGAGTAAAGCATTATGCACATCCATACAAATAATTAGGAAAAAGGGCAAGAGACAGGAAATTATAACAACATTTCAACTATAATTTCATTTCAAGACCCCAAATTGGGGTTTAGCTACACATAGCTAAAATATCCACAAAATTTACAATGAAAAGCATAATTAAGAGCATAATAAAAGGAAATGAATTGACCGTCGAAAAACTCCTTCGCTGACGCTCGGAGTTCCGCCGAACACTCCTTGAGCCTCCTAGGATGCTCCCCAGAATTCCCCGAAATTTTCCCACTAACGAAAGCTCTCAAAAAGGCTAGAAAGCCTTGAGAGAGAGGCTCCAAAGGAGCCTAAGGAAGGAAGGGAAGGATGGAAGAATTGGTAATTGATTGATGGTGAAATGAGGCACAATGGGACGCCTTTTATAGGCCTGGACAGGGGGTAGCGTCGCGACGCTGATTGGCACAATGTCGCAACGCTGTGACGCAATAAGCTTGGCGACCAAGAAATGGATAGCATCTTGACGCTGTGCCAATTTCCAGATTTCCCAGTTGCGGTTTGGGCTTCTTTTTGGGCCTCCACTTCAATTCTTTTTGGGCTTTTTCTTCATGGTTGACTTCTTTTGACTCCCCTTGACCCAAACATGGAAATTGGGCTTGAATGTCTTCATTTTGGGCACTTTTTCCCCAAAATCCACAACTTTGCTCCTAAAGACCAAATAACAAAATACATTAAATATTTTCAATAAAAATACGATTGAAGCACAGAAAAGCCTAATAAATTGGGACTAAAATAGCGGCATTTCTGCTTGCTATCACATCCCCAAACTTAAGCTTTTTCTAGTCCCGAGCAAAATAATTTCTAAAGGTGCATGAAATAGAATCGCTCAAGCCTCAATGATTTTGGAATTCTTAAGATAGAATGGAAAACATGCAAGTGGAATAAGCAAGCACTGCATACTCTTGAAGAAATTTTAAACTAGTTTGAACTTAAGATTAATGAATAGCATGCTCAAGATTTATCTATTGATTCTTTTACTAACCTAGATTAGTCTTATGGCTTTCTCCATTTGTTTTCCCCCTACACTGGCTAAGAGCCCCTAATAGGTCGGAGTCCTTCTATCATGCAAAAAAAAAAAAAAAAAGAAACTACGGTGCCCATCTTTTTTTTTTCTTTTTCATGGGGGAGCAAAACTCACAAGTTATTTTTCTCTTTTCTCTTTCTTTTGCTACTCCCCCAAATTTGCATTTTGATATCTAATGGTACTAGCTTTCACACTACGATGCAGGGACCCATAACCCGAATTTTATTCTCTGGTTGGCCTAACTGATCACACCGCAGGTAGCTCTTTTTACCCCTAGGCTTTTCTTTTGTGCAAGCAAAAATTTTCTTTTTCAACAGATTTTCTTTTTTCTCATTTTCTTTTGTTGCTTTTGTTTTTCTCTCAGCAGGCATAACATTTTTTTTTCTACCTAGCTCTTTAGAACAATCAAGCATGAATTCCTAATATTAGAAACTAAGCCTATCGGGGTGACAACAAACTTTAAAAACCATAATAAGAATTTAGATTTTCAAAGACGTCATTAGATAAGGCTATTGCATGCTTTAGACATCAAAACTAAGTATAAAAAAATTTTAAAATTTCATAATTTCTGTCGTGCTCCCAGATTCCACAACACATAAACCATTTTCTCCAAAAATTTCTAAAATCACATCCTTGGCTATCATAGCTATCTAATCATGCATCCAACAGAATTTAAATATGCTCAACACAGCGAAAGCCTCCCCCCCAAACTTAAACTAAACATTGTCCCCAATGTTTTAAAAACAGAAAAGCATCAAGAGGGATACTGAGACTTCCCTGATCTAGGAGCGCTTCATCCTCTTCCTTTGGATCCAGAAAAGTGGGATTTTTGGAATTTTGGGATTTGCTAAGGTGATCCTGCAAAACAAAACTGGATCCCGGAGCAAAGAAAATTATTTACCACAAAAACAACTATCTAAACTTTAATCATTGGGTTGCCTCCCAAGCAGCGCTTTCTTTAACGTCTTTAGCTAGACGAGGCTCGGCACGCTTATGGAGGCTCGAAATAAAAGTTTTCATCATCCTCCGGGCCCTGCAAAAAATCACGCACCGAATTGCACACTGCAAACAGGGGAGAAAAAAAAATTTCCCCTGGCCCATCTTCACTAAAGAGATTGTTATAATAACATTCCAGAAAATATGAGAAAGCATCAAATCTCTTTTCTAAATTTTTATTCTCAAAGCAATTGTTAACAGAGTCATCTAGCGTTATGATATCAATTGGTCTGGGATCTAAAGGTGGCCTATCAATCAGGCCAGTCCATTCATCAGATTCAATATCTACATGCTCAGTAGATTCCTCAGACTCATAATTAAAAAATGATTCAACTAGGCTGTCATATGACTCACTATCAGAAGAATTAAAGAATTAAAGAATTTATGGATCAGATTCCATACTATGCACAGATTCGAGTTCCTCTGGGTCAGATTCTATGCTATCTACATCATTAAAACACGAATCAAAGATATTAACATTATCAGGGTCCATGCATTCAGGAATATCAAGATCAGACTCGATAGATTCAGTGTTATCATGATCAGACTCAAAATTATCTATCAAGTAATCTTTTTTATGCAATTCATGCTCATCCTCAATGTTAGGCAAATCAATATCATCATCAAAACCATCGATTTCAGGCAAATCCAATTCATTCTGAAAAGAAGGTAAGTCATCAACTGCAGATTTTTCATGCTCATAAGCAGGCAAATCTAATTCATTTTTTAAGGTGTTCATATAACACATGCGGAAGCAATTTTAGGATCGGAGGTACTTAACTACATCAATTATAGAAAATGAAAACATGCTGACCAAATACCGTAAGGAGAGAGCAGAATTTTTACCAACCTTTTGGAGACCGATTCAACAACTCCCTTTGATTCCTTTGATCACGAACGGTGTGTGGACCACCTCTAATATCTTCCCTACTATTCTCCGGGCCAAGAACAACTTGTGGGAGTCTATAGAGATAGGGAATGGGAAGGGAATGCTTGAAAGTTCAAGCACTAGAGAGATATATGGAGATGAGAGAGTTTGAGACCAAAATCCAGCAGCATAACAATATGGAAAATGGCTCTCACTCCTTTGAATCTGATTCATACTCCTTATATAGACATCTTCCATGCAAAGAGAAGCCTCATGACACTAGACACATGGTGAAATTGCAACTCAAAGTGGATTCTAGGTGTTTAATTCACAACACATGCAACTAGTGCATGGTTGTGTTGTTTTCCACTATGCATCAACATGCAAAAGTGGGAATGCCACTAAATCCACTTAAAATTGAACCTGAATTCTCAATTTTTAGCTTGCAATTCATTCCTATTTCAATTCAAAATTGAAATTAATTTCTAGGCAATTAATTGGTATAATTCCAAGTAATTTTTACATGATTAATCCAATTAATCTTTATCACCTAGTGCCATGAATTATATATGATTCCTAATACATATATATGGTTGTTGGGCTTCTAGAGTGAGTAAAAATATGGTATAAAAGACTCTAGAATTCCTGTGCAAGTATACACAGTCTGCAGCAAGTAATATTATCAATCCGAGTCCTGAATTAGTTTCCACTCTACCTATTTTGTGTAACTTTCTAATGGTTTCAAAGATGGTAAAATGATTTGGTTTTATAAGAATTATGCTGAGGCAAAATAATTGATAGAACAACAAGTAAACAAATAGATAGACAAATTAAAGACAGACGCTGGTAGGATTTAGTGATTGCTCTAAAAGATGCTCTAGCAATATTATTGATCATGCATTTCTCGCAGTATTATTAGCGGATTCCTCCCGGAACTCCGGATCTTTTGGGATATGTTTCAAACCCAATGAAGTGCGACCGATCAAGCACTAGGCAACTGGCTATCCCTAGCTCAGTCACTGGCGTTCACCAATACACAATGATCGTAGTGTGGATAACTGCCACACACTCCCTAAATCATCCCTGAAACTAGAGAGAGTTATTTACACCGGCTGGCCAGACGGGCATAAAATGGTAATGAGCACAACAATTAACCAAAATGCAATAGTCAATATATTACTAAAGATGAAGCTCAACAATCACATTACTCCTACCAACACCTTAGCTACTTAGTTCATAATAGGCATGAAAATACAAATCACAATCTGAGTAGGCATATCCATAACCACAAGTTAATAAAGAAAATAAACTCCTTAATCAGCTTGCGGATGATGGTGTTCTTAATGATCTTCAATTTCTCTATCCTATTCGGCTTCCAAGGGAGAACATGAAATCACTTTGACTTGGGCGGCTACTTCCTTTTATAGAAGGATGGGAGGCTTGAATTAGGTCAACTAGGACACGTGTCAGGCTCTCCTTGCTCCTTTATCTCGAAAATAACTCAACAGAAGTCGGTTCATGAAGTTGGCTAACGAGCTGTGATGTGGCAGTTTCTGCTCCCAGTTTTGCTGCAGCATAGAATTTGCTCCCTCCAGTCGCTCAACAGCATAATCTGCACAAAATGATTTCCAAAGCTTCCATTCTTCCAAATGGGTTAAATCATGTAATATCTTTCTAAAACCAACCCTATTAAGCATTAAAAACACACAAATCCTTATGTAAATGAGGCCTAAATAACTACCTTTTGGGCAGTTATCAATGGTATTCAAAACACTTTTAAATACTCCATCTCTCATTTTCTAATTTAATTCATAATTAAATTATTGTGTCAAACACAATTTACGATAATACCCGTTTTCCCGATTTTGAACGATTCAAAGCTTCCTATCTTTTTGTTCTAGGCTTTATTCCGATATGAGCTAGTAGGGGGACCTAATGGACCTATAGATCATGGGCTCCAACGATTCGAGGCAAACCGACTAATCTCATTATCCAAGCTAGCCAACATTCGTTAACTACCGGGACACTCCACTATAGCCCGATAGTTGCACTCCCCAAACTATAGATATATTTTCGTCCACTTGATTTAACCATGATTAGTAAGTCGATCCTTCACATGTTGTTCGTAGCTATAGCTAGGTCAAAAAGTCGTTTCACCCCTATAGTACTTCTAGTTCCTTAAGTCCCACTGATCCTCTAATGAACAATTGGTTTATGGTCCAACCAATAAACCGAGTCCCTCTCGGGCCAATGAGAGGGCGGGATCCCTTTGTTCAAGCCCCGGAGTCAGCACTTAAGGGAACAACCTCTCTACTATCCCTCATTCGGGTAGGAGCGAATTCCTTCTTGCATTACTATGTCCCCAGCTATCTACCCGTTCCTATCCCTGAAATGGGAGGTTTATTGAGTCGGCGATACTGAGCCACTCTCACCTATGCAGATCTAAGGATAAGCCCGAATAAACAGGAGTTCATAGTTAGCTCAGGATTAAGATCGAGTTACCTAGGTCATCACATGAAATAGTCAGTCTCATTAGTAAACGGTATTATAAAGCGAGAGCGACTTATTTCTCGGTCCTGGTCTTTTGCAAACTCATTGCATAGGACGCCCCCACTCGCATTGATAGCGAGCAGAAATGTCGCTATTTTAGTCTCAATTTATTAAGCTTTTTGGTGCTTTAATCGTGTTTTTAATGAATATATTTAATGAATTTTTTTATTTGGTCCTTAGGAGCAAAGATGGTGATTTTGGGAGAAAAAGTGCCAAAATTGAAGTAATTATAGCCCAAATCAAAGCTTGAAGCAATTGGAGGCCCAAAGAAGACAACCATGAAGAAATGACAAAAAGAAATAAAGAAGAAGGCCCAAAAATCAGCCCAAAAGGAAGCTGAAAAATCTGGAAATTTGGGGCAGCGTCGAGACGCTAAGTAAGACAGCTTCGCGACGCTACCCTTTCGTGTTGCCCAAGTCGCGTGCGCAGCAGCGTCGCGATGCTGAGCAAGGTAGCGTCGCGACGCTACTTCTATTCCAGGCCTATAAAAAGGCACCCTTGGGTGCCTCATTATGCATCAATCAAATCATTCTTCAATCCTTTCTTTCCTTCCTTTGGCTCCTTTGGAGCCCCTCTCAAGGCTTTTGAGCCTTTTTGAGAGGATTCTTTTAGTGGGAAAATTTTGGGAATTTTGGGGGAGCAATTTAGAGGCTCAAGGAGTAGTCAGCGGGGCTCCAAGCGTCAGCAATGGGTTTTTCGACGGTCAATTCCTTTCCTTTATTGCTCTTTATTATGCTTTCCTTTGTAATTATTGTGGATATTTTAGCCATGTGTAGCTAAAACCCCAAACTGGGGTCTTGAAATGAAATGACAGTTCAAATATTGTTATAATTTCTTGTCTCTTGCCCATGTCCTAATTATTTGTATGGATGTGCTTAATGCTTTACTCAATCTGGCCAATTGTGTGATGATTCGATTCTTAATGGAAACTCGACGGAGATAAATTAGGATAGATCATAATCCATGCAACTAGTTTAATTGTCCGTTGTGACACCGGGATTAGTTG
Organism: Luffa acutangula; assembly: GCA_036850905.1. Classification (NCBI taxonomy): domain Eukaryota; kingdom Viridiplantae; phylum Streptophyta; class Magnoliopsida; order Cucurbitales; family Cucurbitaceae; genus Luffa; species Luffa acutangula. The sequence continues at coordinate 27,991,427 of CM072087.1, read as the reverse complement.
ATTAAACTTAGATTCCTAAAATGAATCAGAGCGTAATAATTAATGATTTTTAATGGCGCTAAGGACACTTAGGTTGTTAAAATGAATTAATTACAATTAGGGGAAACCGACAGGAGAACCTATGTGATTAACGAAGATTCTAGGATTATAATTAGTTGGGCAACGAGATAGGATAATTATAGCAACTATTTAGCTAATCATTGATTTTCAAGACCCCTCTTCCCATTTAAAGAAAACTCTTTCTCCACATTTTATTTTCGATTGATCAATTTATTTTTGTTAATTGTCTTGAATTTAAATCCTTTTTATTGCATGAAGTGGTCCCTAAATATTATTTCGCCTAAGTATTTTTAGTGCTCAAGAGATTTTAATTATTTGCTTAAGTTTCGCTTCGCCTCCATGTGGATTCGATACTCGGTATTACTACCGTTTTATATTACTTGTGACGACCCGTGCGCTTGCGGATAATCGACAACTCGTACGACGAACAAGTTTTTGGCGTCGTTGCCGGGGAGGCTTGATTTTTAAGCAAAAATTAATTTTTCTTGACATCGAAAAGAAAGGGATAAATGGTAATTTAGGTGTAAATATTTTTCTTTTATCATTTTGTGAATATTATTTTATTTTTGTTTGGTTCTTTTGGTTGTCTGGGAGCATTGTATGCGAAGAAACAAGGTGGTTGATTTGTTTCCGCTAGATCTTGAGATTAACAGGACTCTTAAATCCATTAGAAGAGAAAAAAGATTAGCAGAGGCGATGGCCCACCAAGAAGAAGCTCCCAAGGCAATTAGAGAATTTCTGCAGCCAGTTATTCCCACCGAGAATTCTGGAATTGTCTACGCCCCTATCCAAGCTACAAAATTTGAGCTAAAAACAGGGTTGATTCAGATGGCGCGCGATAACTCGTTCAAGGGACATCCTTCCGAGGACTCCCACTCACATCTGCGATCAATCCTAGAAATATGTGGGACGGTAAAGATGAACGGAGTTTCGGCAGACGCGATCAGATTGAGGTTGTTCCCATTTTCTCTACAGGATAAAGTAAAAGATTGGCTCGAATCAGTCGAGACGGGCAGCATCAGTACTTGGGACGAGCTTGCCCAGGCTTTTCTGACAATGTTTTCCACCTGCTAAGACTACCAAGCTCCGGACTGAAATTGGAACGTTTAGGCAGCTTAACGAGGAGCAGTTGTACGAAGCGTGGGAAAAATATAAGGAAATGCTTAGGCGATGCCCCCAACACGGATATCCTGATTGGCTTCACGTACAGTTATTTTACAATGGATTAAACCCCTCCACAAAGACAGTCCTAGACACATCAGTAGGAGGGAGTTTTCTTTAAAAAACAGTGACAGAAGCCAAAGATCTGCTTGAGGAAATGGCGGCAACAAGTTATCAATGGCCGACGGAGAGAGGAACAGTTACAAAGAAGGCTGGATTATATGAATTGGATGAGTCAAGTTCACTGAAAGCGCAACTGGCATCTCTGACCAATGCACTAAACAAATTGACTTCATCTGAGGTGGTTAAGTCCATTTCCACCTTAGCTGAAGGTCATTCAAAGAAGGAAGGCCAAGATGTGGAAGAAGTTCAATACATAGGAAATAGACCATATGTTCAAGTAGTACCAAACTTCTACCACACCAGTCTGCGTAATCACGAGAACTTCTCATATTTGAATACGAAGAATGTTTTGCAGCCACCCCCAGGTTTTGCATCATCTAGTGCTCCTGAAAAGAAAAATAACCTGCAGGAGATGGTGGCTTTATTCATCAAAGAACAAAGAATATTGAATGTGAGTCTCCAGACATCAGTAAACAACCACGACGCAGCTCTAAAGAACATGGAAGTGCAGATAGGACAGATCGCTTCTGCAGTAAATGCCCTTCAGAAGGGAAAAATTCCAAGTGATACTGAGCCTAACCCGAAAGAGCAGTGTAAGATGGTGGTTCTGAGAAGCGGCAGAAGACTGGAGGACAGTTCAGAGAAGAAAAAGGAAGAAGAAAAGAGAAGGGATGAAGATGAAGGGACTGAGGCACAAAAAGCCTCCTCTGAAAGGTTCCAACATCCTTCCAACTCCATTGAATTAAAATGTGATTTTTCTAACAAACTTGCAGGTAGAAAAAAAGATGAGAGGCAGGATGACAAAAAGAAGCTGACTGAGGAAGAAGTGGTTCCATGCAACCACCATGACAGAGGTTCGCATATTAGCCCGCCCAAGCGGAGGGGCAAATGTCCAACCTTTGATTTCAGGGAGTTACCTTTTCCTCAAAGATTTAAAAATGTCAAATTAGATGAACAGTTTCAAAAATTTCTAGAAATGTTTAAAAAGTTGTCTGTGAATATTCCATTGGTAGAAGCCTTGTATAATATGCCAAATTATGGGAAATTCATGAAGGAAATGCTTTCAAGAAAGAAAAGTCTAAAAAAAGAAGTGTTTAATTTATCTGAAAGTAGCAGTACCATTATTTCTGGTAGGATACCTTCTAAGCAGAAAGATCCAGGGAGTTTTACTGTTCCCTACACCATAGGAGAAGTATCCTTCGATAGGGCTTTATGTGATTTAGGAGCAAGTATAAATTTGATGCCCTACTCTGTGTACAGGAAGATTGGATTATCAGGTATGACAGATACCGACGTCACTCTTCAGCTTGCTGACAGATCGATTACTCACCCGAGGGGTGTTGTGGAGGACGTGTTGGTAAAAGTCAACAAATTAATCTTCCCCGTAGATTTCGTGGTACTGGACATGAAATACGACAAAGAGGTGCCAATTATCTTAGGCAGACCTTTCCTAGCTACTGGTAAGGCTGAGATTAGCGTGCATACAGGTAAACTTACCTTGAACATTGATGATGAAAAAGTCGTGTTTAGTATTTTTGGCCAAGATGAATCTGTTTGTAGTTTGCATACATGTTTTTCTGTTGGGCCTGAATACTTGACTGATGACGATGAAGAGGTAGACTATAATCTTGGCCTAGGCTTAGGAGAAATGCTTATGGATAATGAGGATTTTGATCATGATGCATATTTGGATAATCCTCTGTTTGAAAATGATTTGGATCTGCCTGACTTTGAAAATGAATTAGACTTGCCTACTTGTGAAAATGAAAGATCTGCAGTTGATGATTTACCTTCCTTTGAAAATGAATTAGATTTGCCTGAAATGGTTAATTTTGATGATGATATTGAATTGCCTGACATTGAGAATGAACATGAAATGCATAAAAAAGATTGCTTGATAGATAATTTTGAGTCTGACCATGATTACAGTGAATCTATTGAGTCTGATCTTGACATTCCTGAATGCAGAACCCTGACAATGTGAATACTTTCTTCTCATGTCCTGATGATGTATATAGCATAGAATCTGACCCAGAAGAACTCGAATCTGTGCATAGTATAGAATCTGATCCTGAAATTCTTGAATTCTTTAATTCTTCTGATGATGAGTCATGTGATAGCTTAGTTGAATCATTTTTTAATTCTGAGACTGAAGGATCTGCTGAGCAAATAGACATTTTTTCTGATGAATGGACTGGCATGATTGATAGGCCACCTCTAGATCCTAGACCAGTAGATATTATAACGCTTGATGACTCTGTTAACAATTGTTTTGAGAATAGAGATTTAGAAAAGAGATTTGATGCAGCTGATTATTTTCTGAAATGTTATTATGAGAATCTCTTTAGTGAAGATGGGCCAGGGGAAAGTTTTTTTTCTCCCCTGTTTGTAGTTTACAATTCGGTGCGTGATTTCTTGCAGGGCCCGGAGGATGATGAAAATTTTTATTTTGAGCCTCCGTAAGCGTGCCGAGCCTAGTCTAGCTAAAGACGTTAAAGAAAGCGCTGCTTGGGAGGCAACCTAAGGATTAAAGTTTAGTTAGTTGTTTTTGCGGTAAATAATTCTCTTTGCTCCGTGATCCAATTTTGTTTTGCAGGATCACCTTAGCAAATCCAAAAATTCCAAATTTCCCATTTTTCTTGGATCCAAAGGAAGAAGATGAAGTGCTCCTAGCTCAGGGAAGTCTCAGTATCCCTCTTTATGCTTTTCTGTTTTAAAACATTGGGACAATGTTTAGTTTAAGTTTGGGGGGGAAGCTTCCGCTGTGTTGAGCATATTTAAATTCTGTTGGATGCATGAATAGATAGCCATGATAGCCAAGGATGTGATTTTTGAAATTGTGGGAGAAAATGGTTTATATGTTGTGGAATCTGGGAGCACGGCAGAAATTGTGAAATTTTAAAATTTTTTGATACTTAGTTTTGATGTCTAAAGCATGCAATAGTCTTATCTAATGACGTCTTTGAAAATCTAGATTCTTATTATGGTTTTCAAAATTGTTGTCACCCCGATAGGCTTAGTTTCTAATATTAGGAAGTTCATGCTTGATTGCTCTAAAGAACTAGGTAGTAAAAAATGTTATGTCTGCTGAGAGAAAAGCAAAAGCAACAAAAGAAAATGAAAGAAAAGAAAATATGTTGAAAAAGAAATTATTATTATTTTTTTTTTTGCTTGCTCAAAAGAAAAAGCCTAGGGGTAAACAGAGCTACCTGCGGTGTGATCAGTTAGGCCAACCAGAGAATAAAATTCGGGTTAAGGGTCCATGCACCGTAGTGTGAAAGCTAGTACCATTAGATATCAAAATGCAAGTTTGGGGGAGGAGCAAAAGAAAAAGAAAAGAAAAAGAAGAGAAAAAGAAAAAAATCATGTGAGAATTCTGCTCCTTCATGAAAAAGAAAAGGATGACAGGCACCCTAGTTTCTTTTTTTTGCATGATAGAAGGACTCTGACGTATTAGGGGCTCTTAGCCAGTGTAGGGGGAAAACAAATGGAGAAAGCCATAAGACTAATCTAGGTTAGTAAAAGAATCAATAGATAAGTCTTGAGCATGCTATTCATTAATCTTAAGTTCAAACTAGTTTAAGATTTCTTCAAGAGTATGCGGTGCTTGCTTATTCCACTTGCATGTTTTCCATTCGATCCTAAGAATTCCAAAATCATTGAGGGTTGAGCGATTCTATTTCATGCATCTTTAGAATTTATTTTGCTCGGGACTAGCAAAAGCTTAAGTTTGGGAGTGTGATAGCGAGCAGAAATGTCGCTATTTTAGTCTCAATTTATTAAGCTTTTTGGTGCTTTAATCGTGTTTTTAATGAATATATTTAATGAATTTTGTTATTTGGTCCTTAGGAGCAAAGATGGTGATTTTGGGAGAAAAAGTGCCAAAATTGAAGTAATTATAGCCCAAATCAAAGCTTGAAGCAATTGGAGGCCCAAAGAAGACAACCATGAAGAAATGACCAAAAGAAATAAAGAAGGCCCAAAAATCAGCCCAAAAGGAAGCTGAAAAATCTGGAAATTTGGGGCAGCGTCGAGACGCTAAGTAAGACAGCGTCGCGACGCTACCCTTTCGTGTTGCCCAAGTCGCGTGCGCAGCAGCGTCGCGACGCTGAGCAAGGTAGCGTCGCGACGCTACTTCTATTCCAGGCCTATAAAAAGGCACCCTTGGGTGCCTCATTATTCATCAATCAAATCATTCTTCAATCCTTTCTTTCCTTCCTTTGGCTCCTTTGGAGCCCCTCTCAAGGCTTTTGAGCCTTTTCGAGAGGATTCTTTTAGTGGGAAAATTTTGGGAATTTTGCGGGAGCAATTTAGAGGCTCAAGGAGTAGTCAGCGGGGCTCCAAGCGTCAGCAAGGGGTTTTTCAACGGTCAATTCCTTTCCTTTATTGTTCTTTATTATGCTTTCCTTTGTAATTATTGTGGATATTTTAGCCATGTGTAGCTAAAACCCCAAACTGGGGTCTTGAAATGAAATGACAGTTCAAATATTGTTATAATTTCTTGTCTCTTGCCCATGTCCTAATTATTTGTATGGATGTGCTTAATGCTTTACTCAATCTGGCCAATTGTGTGATGATTCGATTCTTAATGGAAACTCGACGGAGAGAAATTAGGATAGATCATAATCCATGCAACTAGTTTAATTGTCCGTTGTGACACCGGGATTATTTGATTAAACTTAGATTCCTAAAATGAATCAGAGCGTAATAATTAATGATTTTTAATGGCGCTAAGGACACTTAGGTTGTTAAAATGAATTAATTACAATTAGGGGGAACCGACAGGAGAACCTATGTGATTAACGGAGATTCTAGGATTATAATTAGTTGGGCAACGAGATAGGATAATTATAGCAACTATTTAGCTAATCATTGATTTTCAAGACCCCTCTTCCCATTTAAAGAAAACTCTTTCTCCACATTTTATTTTCGATTGATCAATTTATTTTTGTTAATTGTCTTGAATTTAAATCCTTTTTATTGCATGAAGTGGTCCCTAAATATTATTTCGCCTAAGTATTTTTAGTGCTCAAGAGATTTTAATTATTTGCTTAAGTTTCGCTTCGCCTCCCTGTGGATTCGATACTCGGTATTACTACCGTTTTATATTACTTGTGACGACCCGTGCACTTGCGGATAATCGACAACTCGTACGACGAACACACATGTCTCTACATGGAAGATTTAAGATCACATCGTCTATACCAACTATAAAGTGGGCCGCGTCTCATAGTGTCCCCAAAATAAGGTACCCAACCCTATTCCTATACTATAGACCGTTTTGGCTATTACTCAAGCTTGATCCACTTTTATGTCTCTACATAAAGCTCAAGTGTTCATCCTATAGCCATGGATCTTAGTTTATTGGATTTGGGAATTTATATGTGCAATTTACTTTATTTAGTAATAACTTTACTGAATTAGTCTCGACAACGCCTTTATCGAATAAGTATATAATTCATTTAACATTCACTATCTACAAGTTTTAGGACACCAATCCCAACAATCTCCCACTTGAACTAAAAACTCTAGTTTAGTGGGATGTACTATAATCTATAACAGCAGTGGGTGAATAAATACTTGTATTAATAACAAAGTAAAAATACAATAAACTAGGGCATCTAAATACCCAGATTATTTCTCCCACTAGACCTAGATTATTTCTCGTACACATCTCGCAGACCTATACCTTCTAGATGACTCTCAAACACTTTAGCCATGAGAGCCTTCGTGAATGGATCAGCAATGTTGTGCTCCGACGCTATCTTCGTGACGATCACGTCTCCTCGGTGCACAATCTTCCTAATGAGATGGTATTTCCTTTCGATGTGCTTGCCTCTCTTATGGCTGCGAGGTTCCTTTGAGTTTGCAACTGCGCCGCAATTATCACAATACAAGGTGATAGGCAGATGCATATTTGGAACGACTTCCAAGTCAGTTAGGAACTTCCTGAGCCATACTACCTCTTTTGCTGTACCTTTCCAGCAGCGTCTCGTTTTCTCTTGTAGATCCATTTGCACCCTATGGGTCTAACCCCTTCAGGTTGATCTACAAGATCCCATACTGAATTAAAATGCATGGACTCGATTTCCAAGTCCATGACCTTAATCCACTCGTTCTTGTCAACGTCATCCATTGCTTGTTTAAAGGTTAATGGATCCTCGATCTCGTCATCAGGTATGACAACTGGAGTTCCAATTAAACCCAAATAGCGATCAGGCTGTCTAACAACCCTCCCACTACGTCGAGGTTCTCTTATTTCTTCAGAAGGACGCGATTGACTCGAGGTGCCAGCATGATCAACAACTCTTGTTGATGTTTCTGTAGCTTCGTTAGATAGTTCACTTAATACGACTTTACTTCGTGGCTTGTGTTCTCTGAGGTGGCCTTATTCTAGGAATGTAGCATTTTTCGATACAAGTACTTTATTTTCCTCAGGATCGAAGAAGTATCCACCTCTCGTTTCTTTGGGATAGCCTACAAATAGGCAAAATCTAGAACAAGGCTCCAATTTCTTTGGGTTTGCATCTAGCACGTATGCAGGGCATCCCCAAATTCTGAAATGTCGTAAACTAGCTTTACGTCCTTTCCAGAGCTCAAACGGTGTTTCAGAAACACTCTTTGAGGGAACTACATTCAAAATATAAACTGCAGTCTCTACTGCATAACCCCAAAACGAGTTAGGCAACTGAGCATAACTCATCAACGAACGAACCATGTCCAACAAGTTTCTGTTTCTCCTTTCTGATACACCGTTTGCTGAGGTGTACTGATGACATGCAAAAATGTCATCATTTTCCTATTAATTTAAGCTAGTTTTGTGCTTGAATTGTGTGCTTTAATGCTATTTTCTGTTTAAATTTCAGAAAACCGAGTCAAAGAAGAAAAATCGGAATTTTGAGAGATTTTGGATGATTTTGGAGGCTTTTGGAGCAATTTGAAGAATTACATTGAAGATCCAAATCCAAAAAGCCAAGAAGAATGAATTAGAAGCCCAAATTCATGAAGTTCAAGCCTTAAAATTATCAAGTTGGGTCAAGAAAAAAGTCCAAAATCCATTACAAGAAGCATTTGGGCCAAAAGAAAGTTGGAGGCCCAAAAATGGAGTCAAAATCGGGCCATTATTGAAGATTCAGGGCCTAGCGTCTCGACGCTAAGCCTGGAGCGTCCCGACGCTAGGCAGCCGCGTGGAAAGATCCAGAATCGCAACAGCGTCGCGACGCTGTCCAAATAGTGTCTCGACCCTGCGACGTCTTGGAGCCCAAGAAAAGATGACGTCAGAGCGTCTCGACGCTGTCCTTGTAGCGTCTCGACGCTACGGCTGCTGGGAGCCTATAAAAGGAGCCTTTTGCATCCATATTTTGTGTGCCAATTTGAGGGTTTTCACCCCATTCTAGAATCCACACTAAAATTGGGGATTTTTGGGAGAGTTTTGGAGCTTTGTTGAAGATCTTTGGAGCTCGGGATCGAAGGAGGTCGGCGCGGGATCGAGGAGATCGACACTTTTATGAGCATTTCTCTTCCCGTTTCCTTTATGTTTTAGTTTCTAGAATTGTTGTGATTAGGAATTATTGAATTTTAGTGATTATGAGTAGTAAATTCCTAAATTCCATGAGATTGATTTAGATGTTGAACCTCTGTTGAATTAATGAATTGATGTGGTTTAATTGTCATTATTGTTCATTTGTGCATTTTGTCCGTAATGATTTTAATCAACTGATCACTGATTAAATGAATCGTTACTAAGTGGAAACTCGACGGAGAGAAGCTTAGACTAGAACTGAATGCATGACTAACGGTTATTTACCCGGGTGACACGGGACAAAATAAATAACGTTAGAGGTTGTACTGAATGGTCGTAATGCCATGCTAAGTAAATAAAGATGAGACTGAAAGGAGATTCTTTATTGAAAGGTATGAGATAGGAGGAGACCGACAGGAGAGTCCTTGTTATTAGGCTTCTAGACTTATGAATCAAATGATTTGTTAATCCATATTGGTTAATTGATTACGCATTAAAGGTCCAATTGATAAAATCAACAACTCTAGAATTATCCCATCAAATTGTGTCACCATTTATCTTTTGCTTTCTAGATTAGCTTTTTGTTATTCTTTCCGGCATTAGATTTTGTTCTCTAAATAAAGCTAAGCAATATTATTTGTGGTAATTAATTGAATAAATCCAATCCCTGAGGATTCGATACTCGGAATACTTTCCATTTTATATTACTTGCGGCCCGTGCACTTTGCGGTCCACCAAGTTTTTGGCGCTGTTGCCGGGGATTGGCTAACTTCATTCAATTAATATTGTGAAGAAATTGCTTGCTTTAGATTAGAGGTTTTATTTTGCTTTCTTTGTTGTATTTTTATCCTTGTCCATTGTTCTTGTTGTGCATTTAATTGGTGTTTGCATCTGCTTGAAAGCCTAATTATTGTTAATTTAATTATTTTAATTGGCTTTTAATAGTTTTGGGTGGCCCTTTAGGGAATCTAAGCCCGAAGAACCAACACCATCATCCAATTTTTTCTATTCGAATTATCCCCCTTTAGAAGAAAAATCTCCCCTAGAAGCTTTGCTTCAAGATTATATTGAAGATACTAGAGCCATTAATTTAGCTCTAGAAAAATCCCTAGGGAGATTGCATCCCCAAGAGGATGAGAGTGAAGTGCAATCCGCTTCCATAGAAGAAAAATCTTCTTTAGAGAGCTTGCTTGAAAATTTTATCCAAGAGTCGAGAGCCATGAATTTAGAATTAGAAAAATCTATGGAGAGACTCCAAACCCAAAGGGAAGATAGGGAAGTAGGATCCACTTCCATAGAGTGTCTAGTGAGTCATATGGCTAGTGATTCATTAGCGCCCATTCAAGAGCCTAATCCTTTCGATCTCGCTAAGTTTGAGCATATAGGGGTGAGTTGTATAGATAGTGAAGAAGAATTGGATAGTTCTAGCACCCATCAAGAACAAGTTTGTGAGGAAGAAAAAGAAAATGAGCCTATAATGTTTGAGGAGTTTCAAGAGATAGAGTTTAAGGTTGAAAGGCCTTTGTCTGTTCTATCCCCTCCATCCTCTCTTGATAATGAGTGTTCTTTTTCTTGTTCTCACGAGTCAGTGTCAGAGTCAGAGTCCATTTATTTTGATCTTTCTCCTTTTATGCTTTTATTAAAAGAAAATCCCAAAAATATTTCTGCTTCAGGGGCCCAGGAAAAGCTAGTAAGCTTACTAGCAATAGTCTGCTTCATTGATTCAAGGAAGAAGGGCCCAAAGAAATACGAGAATTTTAATGTGCCTTGAAAGTCTGCACAAACTCGTCTAGCTAAGAGACGTTAAACAAGCGCTTCTTGGGAGGCAACCCAAGTTTATTTTTCCATTAATTTCCTTTTTCTTTGTTTTTCAGTTTTTTGTAGTTAGAGCATGTTGATCTTTCGTTCTCGTTGATCAATTTGAAGCAGCTCGAGACCACATTTTCTTCCAAAAACAACCCCAATGAATGTTGAAGGCTGACATCCATGGTTTCTCTCACACTTCAGGGCAGTATTGTTTTCCCTTTATCTTTTTAATTGTCTTTATGCATGCTTAATTAGTCTTGATAATTGATACATTGAGGACAATGTATGATTTAAGTTTGGGGGGGGAGGCTTTGCTGTTCTGATCTGAGCTAATTGAAATTTTTTTTCATGATGATTCTATTGCATTTGTTTTGATGAGGACGGTCTATGATATGATCTAGATAATGAATTTTGTTCAATTTTTGTGAAATATGAAAGCATGTTCAAGATTCATGTAAATTTAAAATTTTTGCTTTGAATTCCTTGCACATGTTGAGCACTTAGCCTACTTATATGGTTTTGAATGCTTAGAACTGGATTATATTATCTAGATGTTTGTTGTCACTCCGATAGGCTTAAGATCTGATTTGAAAGATTGAATTGCATGAGAGTCTGTAATGTTTTACTTGGGAGAAAAATCATGTTTATTAGCCTGCAAAGAAAAGAAAAGTGTGAAAAAAAATATATATGAAAAAAAAGAGGAAATAAAAAAAAAAAAGAATGCTCCACTTTCTTGAGAGCGTTAGTAACCAGGGGCATTCATGACACTCATCGTTTGCCTTTGCATGAAAGCATTTAAAAGAAATGAGCATGCTTCGGCAACCTGAAAGATGAGGCGCTCGTAGTTGAATGCTTTCATCACCAATGTTGGCAAGCCAGAACGAAGGCACTACATCTAAAAGGATTCTCAATGAAAAAAAAATGCAAGTTTGGGGGAGGCATGACCCGCCTTCCTCTTGATGCGGCGGCGCTTGGGCGATTCAGGCATAATGATTTCAACATGAGCCTCCTGCACCGGTTCTGGTGTTTTCTCCTTGCCAAGCTCACCTTCAACCTGCTCTTCAACCTCTGTTTCTTGATTTTTCTCAGCAATCTTTTCTTGAACCGTATCAGAAACTATCGGCTCTGTCTCAAGATTCTGAACAACCTCTGTTTCTTGGATGACTTCTTGTTCCGCAGCCCTCTGCTGCCTCCGTCTTCGCTTCGCCTCCTTCTCTTCTGCCGTTCTTTTCTTCTTAGTTTTCCCTTTTTGCACTTCTGGTGTGACCGGTATCTCCTCCTCTTCACTCTCCCTCTCTTTCCTAGCTCTAGTCTTAGCCATGGAGGTATGAACGGTTTTTACAGAGAAAAAAAAAGAATGCAGATGGCAAGAATGGGATTAAGAAGACGAAGTGGGAGAAGCGTACCAACGTTTGTGAATAAATAAGGCTCCAGCAAATTCAAATCCTAACTAAAAAGATTTTCCCCATTAATTATATTACCGTTTAAATTTAAAAATGCAAACCAGAAATTCAAAGATTATCAACGGTAAATTCATGGATTCCAAACGCCCATGGTAAAAATCAATGTCCTGTCATCATTAAAGCCTTCGGATAATTGCTCTGCGACACGTGGCCTCATCAGATGATGCACGCACATTTACCTGCAAGAATTCAAAACCAAATCCAACGGTAAAAATAATAAATTCCAACGGAAACCCTTTTAATTCGGAATATTTTGCTCCAACCATAATCTTGCTGCAACAACCTGAAGAATCTTGGATATGTTATTTGAATTTCAAAATTAAATTTTTCAAATTTATCCGATCAAATCAATTTGAATCTTTTATTCTCAAAAGAAGCCGAATAAATTAGAGAAAATCTCTATTAATTAAAACTAGAATTCAAATAACTGAAAATAAAGTCTAGATAAAATCTAATAAAATCTAACTAATTAAAAGATAATCCAAAGATAATATAAATAAATAACCCGAAAATAAAATCAAATCAAATTCAAAACGAAACAAAATAAAAATACTGAGATCTAATAAACTATGCAAAAATCAAACCGAACGTAACCGAAATTAAAAACAAATCAGAAAAACTTAAAATCAGTCTGGGAGCTCAAAATTTTGCTCTGTGAAATGCTCCCGCAAAAGTCCTGCTCTCTCAATCATCAACCAACCTTAGGGAAGGATATTTCGATTGAAACTCCTCTCCCCAATAATGCTTCACACGCTGTCCATTCACTTTGAACATTCTCCCATCTTTTTCATCCTGCAAAGTAATTGCTCCATTGGAAAAAACCTCAATCACAATAAACGGTCCTGACCATTTAGATTTTAATTTTCCAGGAAATAATTTTAATCTTGAATTATAAAGCAAAACTTTTTGACCCTTGACAAACTCTTTAGATTTTATTCTCTTGTCATGCCACAACTTAGTCTTTTCTTTATACATTCTCGCATTTTCATAAGAAAATTGACGAAATTCTTCTAACTCATTAAACTGCAGCATTCTTATTGCTCATGCGCGACTCAGATCAAAATTTAACTTTTTCAAATCCCAAAATGTTTTATGCTCAAGCTCTAACGGTAAATGGCAAGCTTTCCCATATACTAACCTATAGGGAGACATACCTAGAGGAGTCTTATAAGCTGTCCTATAAGCCCAAAGAGCCTCATCCAACCTAAAGGACCAATCCTTTCGAGATGGATGGACTACTTTCTCTAAAATAGCTTTAATTTCCCTATTACTAATTTCAGCTTGACCATTTGCTTGTGGGTGATAAGGGGTAGCTATCCTATGCTTAATCCCATACTTAGCTAAAAGCTTAGTTAAGATATTATTAACAAAATGTGTACTCTCATCACTCACTAGAGCCCTAGGTGTCCCAAACCGTGCAAAGATGTGCGATTGAAGAAACCTTGCAACTGTCTTGGCGTCACTCTGATGGCATGCGATGGCCTCCACCCACTTGGACACGTAATCAACTGCCAATAAGATAAAAACATTGCCATTAGAAGGGGGAAATGGCCCCATAAAGTCAATACCCCATACATCAAATAATTCAACTTCTAAAATGTAAGTAAGAGACATTTCATCTCTAGGCCCCAAGTTTCCTCTCCTTTGACAAGCATCACATTGCTTGTAGAACCAGTGGGCATCCTTGAATAACGTAGGCCAGAAAAATCCGCAATGCAAAATCCTCATAGCCGGCCTCTGACCGCTGAAATGACCTCCATACGGTGAAGAGTGACATTGCTCCAGGATTTCCTTTGCTTCAGCACCTGAAACGCACCTACGAATAATACCATCAGAGCATTGCTTATACATAAATGGCTCATCCCAAAAGAAAAATTTCGCATCATGCTTAAACTTTTTCTTCTGCCTCCAATCCATGTCAATAGGAGTGACTCCCTTTACTAAAAAGTTGGCAATATCAGCATACCAAGGGACATCCCTAACTACCTTCACCTGAACAGCAAAAAGCTGCTCATCTGGAAAAGAATCGTAAATGGCAGATTGCTCCAGCAAAGATGATGATGGATCAAGACGAGATAGATGATCTGCAATGACATTCTCTGATCCCTTCTTGTCCTTTATCTCCAAGTCAAATTCCTGCAATAGTAAAATCCAACGAATTAATCTAGGCTTTGCATCTTTCTTTGACATTAAATACCTTATTGCTGCATGATCCGTGAACACCGTGACTTTGGATCCAACCAAATATGCCCGAAACTTCTCAAAAGCGAACACCACAGCTAACAACTCCTTTTCAGTAGTTGTATAGTTGACTTGTGCCTCATTTAAAACCTTGCTTGCATAATATATAGGATGAATAAATTTGCCTTGCTTTTGCCCCAGCATCGCACCTACTGCAGCATCACTCGCATCACACATTACCTCGAATGGAAAATTCCAATTAGGTGCGCAGAGAATGGGTGCTGAGATTAAAGCAGCCTTCAATCTGCATTAAAGTCAAAAACATGATCAGTGCACAATAAGTTACAAAGAGGTTTACTGATTTTGGAAAAATCTTTTATGAACCTCCTATAAAATCCAGCATGTCCTAAAAAACTCCGAATTCCCTTCACTGAATTTGGTGGCTCTAGCCTTTCAATAACCTCAACTTTTGCTCTATCAACTTCTAGACCATTTTTAGAAATTTTATGACCTAACACTATGCCTTCCTTCACCATGAAGTGGCACTTCTCCCAATTAAGAACTAGATGGGTATCCTCACATCTTTTTAACACCTTACCTAAATTATCTAAACAACTCTGAAAAGACCCTCCAAAAACTGAAAAATCGTCCATAAAGACCTCAACAGTGGACTCAATCATATCAGAAAAAATTGCTAACATACACCGCTGGAATGTTGCTGGAGCATTGCAAAGGCCAAAAGGCATTCTCCTAAAAGCAAATGTCCCATAAGGGCAGGTGAAAGTGGTTTTTTCCTGATCTTCAGGAGCAATAGTAATCTGGTTATACCCAGAATAACCATTCAAGAAACAGTAATAGGCCTGACCAGCCAATCGATCCAACATCTGGTCGATAAATGGTAGAGGGAAATGATCCTTTCGGGTGGCTTTATTAAGCCTTCTGTAATCCATACAAACCCTCCAGCCAGTTACTGTCCTTGTGGGGATCAACTCATTATCTTTATTGCTCACCACAGTGACACCTCCTTTCTTAGGAACACATTGGACAGGGCTTACCCAATTGCTATCGGCAATTGGATAGATGATCCCAGCATCCAACCATTTAATTACCTCCTTTTTAACAACCTCTTTCATTGCAGGGTTAAGCCTTCTTTGTTGCTCAATACTCCTAAAGGATCCCTCCTCTAGAGTGATTTTATGCATACAAAAAGATGGGCTAATCCCCTGAATATCAGCCAATGTCCAACCTATAGCTTTGCGGTATTGCTGCAACAATTTTATTAAGGCCTCTTCATGCTCCGACATTAAATCTGATGCAACAATAATGGGCAACGTCTCACTTTCCCCAAGATACACATACTTTAGATGATCCGGTAAAGGCTTCAAATCTAAAGTAGGTGGCTCAATCAGGGATGGTTTAATTGGGGGAGCCTTTCTTTGATCTAAATCTAAAGACTCAAAAACATCCTCACACCTAAACAATTCTTTTTCATTTTTTCTATCTAAAGAACAAAATTCAAAATCTTCTACACTAACCTCTCCATGCTTTTCCGAATGCTTATCAGCTAAATCCTGTATTGCTGTCTCAATGTGCTCTCCAGAATCCTAATGAAGGAGCAATCCTCCATCTCGTCTGGATATTTCATGGCTTTAAACACATTAAATTTTACTTCCTCATTACAGACTCTCATTGTTAATTCTCCTTTTTGAACATCTATTAATGCTCTACCAGTAGCCAAAAATGGACGACCTAGAATAATCGGGACATCTTTATCAGCCTCATAGTCTAAAATAATAAAATCAACAGGAAATATGAATTTATCAACTTTTACTAAGACATCCTCAATTTTACCCTCTGGATATGTGATAGACCTATCAGCTAGTTGGAGTGTAACTGTGGTAGGTCTAGCTTCACCAATACCTAACATCCAATAGACCGAAAGAGGCATAAGGTTAATGCTTGCACCCAAATCACAGAGTGCTCTACCTAACTCCTTTCCACCTATAGACACAGGTATAGTAAATGACCCTGGATCCTTAGCCTTGGGGGGTAGACCATTCTTAAGAATAACACTACACTCCTCAGTGAGAGATACAGTTTCAAACTCACCTAACCTTTTCTTTTTAGTCAAAATATCCTTAAGAAATTTAGCATAATTAGGCATTTGCTCTATAGCTTCTACTAAAGGGATATTTATATGCAACTGCTTAAGAATCTCTAAAAACTTTTTAAATTGACCATCTTGATTCTTAGGCTTTTGCCTTTGTGGAAAAGGTAGAGGTGGCACATAAGGTGGGGGCGACACATAAGGTGGTTCTACATCTGGCACAGAACCAGATGCTCCAGCATTTTCTTTGCTGCCTCCAGCACCCTGACCAGACTCCAACTCTTTCTCAACAACAACATTATTATCACTATTACCATTTAAATCCTAGGTCTTTCTAGACTCTTCTAGTGGCTTACCACTCCTAAGGGTTACTGCCTTTACCTGCTCCTTACCTTCCCTTCGAGGGTGTTCAGTATCTGATGGAAGTTTCCCTTGAGGCCTTGCCTTTAGCTCATTAGCTAGCTGACCCACTTGCAATTCCAGGGCTCTCATTGAAGCTTGATTACTTTGAATTGCGGCATCTGTGCGAGCTATAAATTCTTTCATCATCGCCTCGAGAGAATTTCCCGAATTTTGTTGGGGCAAAGCCGACTTATTTTCCTGGGGCATTACCTGCGCTTTAGCAAATCCCGGCTGGTTCATCTTTTATTGCGCTTGTACGTTATTTCCTTGACCTCCCCATGAGAAGTTGGGGTGGTTGCGCCAACCTGGATTATAGAAGTTAGAATAAGGGTTGTTCCTCTGATTACCTACAAAAAACACAGAAGCTGGATTGCTGGGGCAAAACTCGTAGTTGTGGTCTTCACCGCAATAGACACATGCTTCGTCCATGACTTGGTTCACCACTGCTGCAGGATCCATAGCTGGTGGCTGCTGATGACTAATCACTGTCACATTCTTAAGAGCGTTAGCAATCATAGCAAGATCGGCCCTAATGGTAGACACACCATCAACCTCTAGTACACTCTTAACCTTTTTATTTGTGCCTCTAACATCCGACCACTGACAACTATTAATAGATATTCTTTCTAAAATTTCATAGGCTTCATCAAAAGTTTTTGCCAAAAGGGCCCCTCCAGCCGAAGCATCGACCATACTTTGGGTTACTCCATTTAAACCATTGTAAAATGTTTCCATTTGAATACAATGAGGTAACCCGTGGTGGGGACACTTTCGTAAAAGCTCCTTAAACCTCTCCCAAGCCTCACTAAAAGTCTCATCTTCAAGTTGCCTAAACCCTACTATTTCACTTCTTAATTTAGCATTTCTATTAGGTGGGAAATATTTACTCAAAAAATTTTCAGCTAACTCATCCCACGTCCTAATTGATCTTGGAGCAAAAGATTTTAACCATGACTTTGCTCCATCTCTAAGAGAATACGGGAACAAAGTTAATCTAAGAGCATCTTTAGGCACTCCTTGAATTACAAAAGAATCACTAACTCCTAGAAAAGACTTAAGATGTAAATGAGGGCCTTCAGATGGCAAACCATGGAATTGCCCCACGGTTTGCAACATCTGAAACATTACCGGTTTCATTTCAAAATTCGCCGCTTGGATTTGGGGACGTGCAATCCCTGGATTCAACTCATTAAACATCGGGACAACATATGCTCGAATGGCTCTGGTCCTATCGTTCGCTATCAAGATAGGATTCTCAGCCTGATTATTTCGCTGCTCATTTTGCTCAAACAGAGGGGTTTTGCTGCAGCAACAGATTCTGCTGGGGGTTTGCTGCTGCTGGACCTTCAGGAACCTGCGGGAGTTGCAGCACGTTCTCCATCTGGTTTCTGCGCTGCTCCCTCCTTCTGTTCCTAAATGTCCTTTCAATTTCTGGTTCAAGCTCAAACCGTACCCCAGGCGGATCGCTCATGCACCAAAATCACACCTGCAAAAACAAAAGAAACAATAAAAAAGTTCTAGCACCAAACCACTAAAACACATACACAAAACAGATCAGATAAAAACTTATCCAAGTCCCCGGCAACGGCACCAAAAACTTGTTGGGTTCCTAGAGTGAGTAAAAATATAGTATAAAATACTCTAGAATTCCCGTGCAAGTATACACAGTCTGCAGCATGTAATATTATCAATCCAAGGTCTGAATGAGTTTCCACTTTATCTATTTTGCGTAAATTCCTAATGGGTTCGAAGATAATAAAAATGTTGGGTTTTATAAGAATTATGTTGAAGCAAAATAAATGACAGAACAACGAATAAACAAATAGATAGACAGATTAAAGACAGGCGCTGGTTAGGTTTTAGTGATTGTTCTAAGATATGCTCTAGCAATATTATTGATCATGCATTTCTCGCAGTATTATTAGCGGATTCCTCCCGAAACTCCGGATCTTTTGGGATGTGTTTCAACCCCAATGAAGTGCGACCGATCAAGCACTAGGCAACTGGCTATCCCTAGCTCAGTCACTGGCGTTCACCAATACACAATGATCGTAGTGTGGATAATTGCCACACACTCTCTAAATCATCCCTGAAACTAGAGAGAGCTATCCATACCGGCTGGCCAGGCGGGCATAAAATAAGAAGAAGCACAACAATTAACCAAAATGCGATAGTCAATTTATTACTAGAGATGAAGCACAATAATCACATTATTCCTAACCAACACCCTAAGCTACTTAGTTCATAACAGGCATAGGAATACGAATTACAATCTGAGTATGCATGTCCATAACCACAAGTTAATAAAGAAAATAAACTCCCTAATCAGCTTGCGGATGATGGTGTTCTTGATGATCTTCAATCTCCCTATACTATTCGGCTTCCAAGGGAAAACATGGAATGACTTTGACTTTGACGGCTACTTCCTTTTATAGAAGGATGGGAGGCTTGAATTAGGTCAACTAGGACACGTGTAAGGCTCTCCTTGATCCTTTATCACGAAAATAACTCAACAGAAGTCGGTTCATGAAGTTGGCTAACGAGCTGTGATGTGGCAGTTTCTGCTCCCAGTTTTGCTGCAGCATAGAATGTGCTCCCTCCAGTCGCTCAGCAGCATAATCTGCACAAAATAATTTCCAATGCTTCCATTCTTCCAAATGGGTTAAATCATGTAATATCTATCCAAAACCAACCCTAATAAGCATAAAGGACACACAAATCCCTATACAATCGAGGCCTAAATAACTACCTTTTGGGCAGTTATCATACCCACAAACTTGAACTATTGCGCGTCCCGAGCAATACTAACTCACCTTCCTTCAAGAATTCAGAACATTAGACAAAGAATAGCTTAATCAAACCAGACAATCCAACACTACCTTTAACCTTTACCTGAGCACTCTGCAAAACCAAGCTCTGCTGCAGCAAAATGATTCCTTCAGCAGGGACAAATAATCACCACTTTTCAACTTAATTCTAAGAACTCACCACAACCTAGCTCTATTATCAGACATTTCAAAACATATTTTTAAAGGGGTTTATATCATTATTTATCAGACTTAAAGCAGCCTTACAGTCATAAGCTCTTAAGCATGGGATGACCCACTTTATGGTGCAGTATACCCTTGCCTCAAGCTCATCACCAACTAGGCTCAATACTCATTATAAAGCTAAAAAATCCTTAGTTATTCTATCTCTTGCCCCTCAGAATGGCGACATTTTATGATGAAGCTCACCTAAGTTCTGGGAGACAGAAAAACTGTTGGATCATCATTCATCCCTCAAAACTTTTGCTCTGTCAATTTTTTTCAGCAACCCTAATAAGCATAAAGGACACACAAATCCCTATACAATCGAGGCCTAAATAACTACCTTTTGGGCAGTTATCAGCAGGTTTCTATGAGATGGTGGTGGCACCATCAAGTGATCAGTTAAATGCGATTGTCCGACAGGTTGGCATCGAGGGGGCTCAGTGGAGATTATCAAAGATGGAGAAGCGCACATTTCAAGCTGCCCATCTGAAGAGTGAGGCCAATACATGGTTGGGCTTCATTAAGCTGCGCCTACTTCCGACTACTCATGATTCAACAGTGTCTCGCGACCGAATGCTTCTGCTATTCACAATTCTTCGATCTTTAAGTATTTATGTTGGAAAAATCATTTCGAATGAAATTTATAATTGCTGGCGCAAAAAGGTGGGGAAGCTATTTTTCCCGAACACAATCACGATGTTATGCAGCAGGGCAGGAGTGGCCATGGTTCCAGAGGATATAATTTTTCATGACAAGGGGATAATAGATAGGCTTAATCTGGCTCGGCTTTAGCGCACGCAGGAGGCACACCAGGGTGGACTAGTGTGTGGAATCCATCAAATCCTAGAGCAGCTGGCACTGTCGATCAGTAGGCAAGAGTTTGGTCAAAGGCAAGCTCAAACCTATTGGACCTATGCTAAAGAGACGACACACTTCGGAAGGCCTTGTAATCTAATTTCTCCAAACCATATCAAGCCTTCCCTATGTTCCCCGATGATTTATTTAACCCCTGGATTCCGCCCCCACCAATGGAAAGAGAAGAAGAGGACGATGAAGAGCAGGGTCAGGAAGATTGATGGATGTGATGACCTTGGGCGAGCATTATTTTTGTTTCTCTATTTTTTATTGCTCGCGTATTTCTGACCCCAATTTCTGTTGCTGTTATGTTTTCTTGTTTTTAATTTTTCTGTCCCTAGGCCATCAAAATATTTGCTGATGTAATTTCTTTTTCTATGTTTTTAATGAAATTTTCCAAGCATTTATGTTCTGTGGCACTGAGTAATTCTAACTTAATTAATTTTCTTCCGAATTTTTGAAGCTTGGACTGGTTAAGCTTAATTAGATCATGGTCTTCTGATCTCCAGAAACATTTTGCTTGAGCATTTCTTCTAGCCTGGTCGTTGCTGCGACAAGAAGATTCTGAGGTAGTGTCGATTTATTTGATCCACCTTAAGCTTAGTTCTAGTCCCACGCCCAGTTTAAAATTCAGATAGAAAAATTTAAGTTTGGGGGTAAACTTCATAAAATTAATGATTCATTGGGGACAATGAATAATTCAAGTTTGGGGGACTTTTTGCTACTCCAATTGTTTTGCTCGAGCATTCCTCTCCTTCATTAAATAATTTGCTAGGTTGTTGAGTAACCAGGGACATTTTTGATACCCACAGTTTGTCTTTGCATCAAAAGATAACCTAGGAAATATGAAAAATGAAAAACATTATTTGCTGAAAAAAATCGATTGTTGAAAATTTTGCTGAGAAAATTCATGGAGCAAAAGTTTGGAAGGATGAATGATAATCCAGTAGTTTTTCTGTCTCTCAGAACTTAGGTGAGCTTCATCATAAAATGTCACCATTCTGAGGGGCAAAAGATAGAATAACTAAGGATTTTTTAGCTTTACAATGAGTATTTAGCCTAGTTGGTGATGAGTTTGAGGCAAGGGTATACTGCACCATAAAGTGGGTCATCTCATGCTTAAGCGCTTATGACTGTCGGGCTGCTTTAAGTCTGAAAAAAAAATATAAACCCCTTAAAAATGTGTTTTAATATGTCTGATAATAGAGCTAGGTTGTGGCAAGTTCTTAGAATTGAGTTAAAAGTGGTGATTATTTGTCCATGCCAGAAGAATTATGTTCCTGCAGCAGTCCATAGTTTTGCAGAATGCTCAGGTAGAGGTTGAAGGTAGTGTTGGATTATATGTTTTGATTAAGTTATGTTTTGTCTAACGTTTTGAATTCTTAAGGGAAGGTTGGTTAGTATTGCTCAGGACGCGCAATAGTTCAAGTTTTGGCGTATGATAACTCTCCAAAAGGGAGTTATTTAGGCCTTATTTCTATAGTGATTTGTGTGTCTTTTGTGCTAAATAGGGTTGCTTTTAGATGAATATTGCATGTTCTAACCCATTTGGAAGAATGGATGCTTTGGAAGTTATTTTGTGCAAAATATATTGCTGAGCGACTTGAGGGAGCAAAATCTGTGCTGTAGTAAAGCAAGAAGCAAAACTGCCACGTCACAGCTCGTTAGCCAATTTAATGAACTGAAATTAGTTAAGCTATTCTCGGATTTAAGGAGCAAGGAGAGCCATCCACGTGTCTAGGTCAACCTAATTCAAGCTTGTCAGCACTCTATGAAAGGGAAAGGTCGCCCAAGTCAAATTCATTCCACTCTTGGGGAAGAGAGCATTTCTCATTTCCATCATTGGGAGCCGAATAGAGGAGAAAGATTAGGGACAACAATTACGATGTTGATCAAGGGAATTAGTATTTTCTTGTATTATTTTGTAATTATGAATGCACTTACTCATATTGTAACGTGTGTTGCCATGAACTAAGTAACTTTAGGTGTTGGTTAGGAAATATGTAATTGCCATGCTTAATCTCTATGCAATATATGTTGATTTGATGCATCTTGATTATTTGTTGTGCTCATTTATATTTTGTGCCCGCTATGGCCAGCTGGTATGGATACCACTTCCTAGTTTCAGGGATGATTTGGGAAGTATTTTCAAAAAAAAAAAAAAAAAGGATGATTTGGGAAGTGTGTGGCATAATCAAACTAGATCATTGTGCATTGGTGAATGCCAGTGACTGAGCTAGGGATAGCCAGTTGCCTAGTGCTTGATCGGTAGTGCGTCATTGGAGTTGAAACACATTCTAAAAAATCCATAGTTCTGGGAGGATCCTGCTAATAAGACTGCAAGAGTTTTGCCTGATCAATAATATTGCTAGAGCATCTATTAAAACAATTACTAAATCCTGACCAGTGCCTGTTTCTAATTTGTCTGCTTTATTTGTTTACTTTCTGTTCCGTCATTTCGTTTGCTTCAGCATTCTATAAAAATCAATCATTTTAACCACCTTCGAAACCATTGAAAAGTTATACAAAATAGATAAAGTGAGAGCTAATTCAAACATTGGATTCGATAAATACTTATTACTTGCTGCGGATTATGTATGCTTGCACTGAGTTCTAGAGTCTATTGACATCTTATTTTTACTCACTCTAGGAGCCCAACAACCGGCTATGCAGACGACGGCGACGACCCATCTTCGTCGGAGGTGAACGGACCGAATAGGGACATCGTCATTTCCTCCGATAAAGAGTTGAATGCAAACGGACATGATGAAGGCACTCTTGATCCAGAAGAAGAAGAGCCTGAAGTTGTCAACGACGAGCGACCCACCGCGCAAGATCCAGACGCCATTCCCTCCACCTTCGGGGCCCTGATAGCGAGCATAGCTAGCTACTTTTACTTATTTAATTTAGCTAGTCTTTTATGGTGTTTGGGCCATTTTATTGTGCTTTATTGTTTATTTTGTAGGAAATGGTTGATTGGAGCTATAAAGCAATATCAGAGTTAATCGGGTGCTCGGGGCGTGAAAAGATGCAAAGGAATGAAAAGAGTAAAAGTGGAGAAAAGTCAAATCTCGGTCAATAGCAGGCTAGCGTCGAGACGCTAGCTCTTGAGCGTTTCGACGCTCACATTCCATATCAGATTAGGCGCGTAAAGCTCACAGCGTCGAGACGCTACGATAGGAAGCGTCCCGACGCTACCGTTTTTCCTTATTCAGAACGCGCGTATAAGAGGCAGCGTCGCGACGCTGTCTTGACAGCGTCTCGACGCTAAGACGAAAAATCAGAATAAAAGCTTCACTTCGGCTAGGTTTTAGGGGAGATCAATTTGGGACATTTTGGAGCCGTAAACAGGGCAGAACAGAGGACTTTGAAGGCT
Source organism: Luffa acutangula (assembly GCA_036850905.1). NCBI lineage: Eukaryota > Viridiplantae > Streptophyta > Magnoliopsida > Cucurbitales > Cucurbitaceae > Luffa > Luffa acutangula. The sequence goes on along the minus strand of CM072087.1, from coordinate 27,967,339 downwards.
GAAACAAAGAGGGAGACTTGGAAATCAACCCATTGTTCGTGGGGATCGTGACGGGGACGTCGGGACTCGGCCTACATTGAGTTTTCTTTTCCCTTTTCTTCCTTTAGTTAGATTTATGGCTTTCATATGTTTAGTTGAGATTGTATTTTCATTCATGAGTAGCTAAACTTGTAGCTTAGGGATTGATGTAGTTGATTAAGTTTATGGATTGATTTATGGTTTAAGTTGTGCAATGTTATTGTGTTTGTAATCTTGATTTAATACTTTCAATTAATTGGCCATTAGTTGGATGATTTAAGTTTCGAATCTAGCTCGGGAGAGGGGATTTGATCTAGACTTACTCAAGATTGCATGAATAAAGTTTACTTTCTAATTCTTGACGGTTTTAGATTAACTTTAGAATTGGTTAAAAGATCTCATTGCCTTGCATATTAATAAACTTAGATAGGGATATCAAGTTGGTTAATTTTCATGAGAATCAATTATACTCGGGAGAGGTAGTTGTGATTAAAGGGTCTTTGGCTCATAATTTCATTGTGCATAATAACTTATTCTTTAAAATCAATCCTAAACGAAATCGGCGAAATCAATTCCCTAAGTAGTTTTCCCAATTGAAATTCCATACTTTTTACTTGCTTTGATTTGTTTTTATCATCACCTATTCATCACTTTTTGATCCCTAAATAAAATTTGGCAAGATAATTCGCAATACTTGATTTGCTTAAAAATCCAATCCAGAGGACGACATTCGAATTTACTATTCACTATATTATTACTTGACCCGTGCGCTTGCGGTTAGGAAAAGTCCACATCAGGCCCAAGTCAAAGTCCTAGACCTCACACCTCTCTACACATCCTTATTCAAAATAAACCCAGTCCACCTCTCCCCTGTCGAAAACCTTCTCCCTCGCCGAAACCTCACTCCTTTCCCCTCACCATTCCCTTCAACCCTTCTCTTGCCTCCACCTGAATTCTCGGCCCTTCAGTCTTCTGACCCATCAAATTCCGCACCTCTTTCCTTCAACACAATTTCTGACCCTTTACCTCCATCCACCACTGCCAACCTTTCCACTTCCCTCAACCCTCATATCCTTCGTCTCTCGACACGAAAAGAAGATGCATGGAACTCCTTGCTGGGAGAAATGGGCGTAGAAGGCGAATCCCTGGCCAAAGAGAAACTGAAGTAAAGGTCGCGGTGGACGAAGCCGAAAGGAAAGCTGCTGCAGATCAAGAGCGTGCGGCGAGAGAAAAAGAGCACACCAAGAAGGAGGCGCAAGATAGAGCGGTCGAGGAACTGGCTGCCATCGCAGCCGCTTTACAATCTCTGGCTCATGAGTTCGTGTCTATGGACTCTGGGCATAAAAAATTCAAGAACTCAACATGAACAACTTCTGATTTTTTTTTTTTTTTTTTTTTTTGCTTTTCAAGATCTCAACGTGATCTTTAAGATGGGAATGAGATTGGAATCAAAAGATGAAGAACAATGGATGAAATGGAAGAAATGAACAGAATGGATAGTACTTTGAAACAAAATACAATAAACAATTGAAAAGAAAGATAGAATCAATTCTAGAGTAGGCTACAAAGATGCAACCTAGGCTTTGATACCAAAATGATAAGGAAACCCTAATTCTCAGCCCAAAGATCCAAGCTTTTGTGGAGCAAGAACCCTTGAATCAAAGAAATTAACACCTCCTTAAACAATTTAGAATCAACCAAGAGAAAAGGCTAGAAAACGATTACCTCTTATGATCAAAGATCTAGAAGAAAGATTAGAAATCTTGTCCTAGATTGAGTCATTCCACAATCAAACTTGATCAAGGCTAGATTGAATGGCTCGACATGCAATCTATCACAAGAATTGCAAGAAACCTTAGAAAAGGGATTTCAAAGAAAGGTCTCATACATGAGAGTTCAATTTTCATTCGTCTTAATATGACTTTTACATGCTAGTATGAGGCTTTTTATATTCTTTGTGTGAATGAAACCGCCAACCTTTCAAATCCCCAAAATAAATCCTACAAAGCATTCATGACAATAATTGGTCTACAAAGTAACTCCCCACTCAATCAAACCTTGAAACCACGTTTTTGGAAGCCAAAAAGTTTAAAAATTACAAACAAAAGTTGATAACTTGAAATAACAAAGGAAACTTCAAAAGGCTGGTGCAACGTCAATCTTGCAAACGATGACTTTCACAACGTCGTCCTCTCTTGGGTTAATTTGCAAGATGTGAAATGGATGTTGAGCTAAACCTAACCAATTTTGTATGTGAATAAAGAATGCTTGGAACACCATGATCTCTATGGATGATTCTCCCCACGAACTCGACATGGACTACCGCTAGAGCCTTCCCCGCTATTCTCCAGCCTTAGAACGGACTTGTGGGAACCCGAGCATGATGAATTGGAAGAAGAAAGAGTATGGGTTTGAGAGTTTTCTAAGCTTTTGTTCTCCATCAATTTTTAGCAACCTTGCATGTTTTTTCTCAGCAAAAAGGACAACCAAAATTCTCTCTCTTTTATTGATCAAGAAAGCTTATATATGAAGCTTTAAATATGGCCAACAAATCCAATTTACAAGCATTGGTGTCATAACCTCATTTTTTACCTCTTTGTTAAAATAAATGAAAATGAAATTGATTTCTTAATACTATCATTTAAATCAATTCAAATAATTAATTTAAACTAATTCCATTTTCAATTTCTAATATAATTAATTATATATCAATTTAATATCAAAATATTAAATTAGTTATATACACCGATCCCGACCTCTCTCGAATTCGAACATGAATATGAATCTAAATTCAAATTTAAACTAAAAATATTTATCGAATACATGTTTTGCAATACTTAAATCATATTTAAATATTTCCAACTCTTTTTTATTAATTTTATTTTAATTCAAAGATTAAATTACAATACGTTAAGTATATATACGACTCCCTAATGCGAATTTGAACGTTTTCAAATTCTTTCATCACTATGTTCTAAGGTTTATCCATTTGAGCTTGCAGGGGGACCTAATGGACCTACAGATCATGGGCTCCAACGATTCGAGATTAACCGGTTAAACTCTTTTAACCTAGTTAACCAACATTCATTAACTAACGGGACACTCCACTATAGCCTGTAGTTGCACTCCTCTCACTGTAGATATATTTTTGTCCACCCGATATAAACGTGATCAGTAAGTCAATCCTTCACAGGTTGTTCGTAACTATAGCTAGGTCAAAAGTCCATTTTACCCCTATAACACTTCTTGTTCTTAAGTCTCCACTGAGTCCCTAATGAACCATTGGTTTGTGGTCCCACCACTAAACCTAAAACCTCTCGGGCAAATGAGAGGGTGGCACGCAGAAAAACCTCTCTAGCTCTAATGTCGGGTAGGAGTGAATTCCATCTTGCAAGACTATGTCCCCAGCTATCTACCCGGTCTTATCCCCAAAGTGGTAGGCTTGTTGAGCGGTGTTATTGGGTCACTCTCATCCATGAAAATCAAAGGATAATCCTGAATAAACAGGAGTTCATAGTTAGCTCAGGATTAAGATCGAGTTACCTTGGTTATTGCTTGAAATATGTTAGTTTCATAGTAAACGGTGGTATAAAGGGAAAGTGACTTAATTCGCGGTTCGGTCTTATACAAACTCTTTTGAATAGGACACTGATAACTGCCCAAAAGGTAGTTATTTAGGCCTCATTTACATAAGGATTTTGTGTGTCCTTTATGCTTATTAGGGTTGGTTTTAGAAAGATATTACATGTTTTAACCCATTTGGAAGAATGGAAGCATTGGAAATTATTTTTGTGCAGAATCTGTTGCTGAGCGACTGGAGGGAGCAAATTCTATGCTGCAGCAAAATTGAGAATAGAACTGCCACATCACAGCTCGTTAGCCAACTTCATGAATCGACTTCTGTTGAGTTATTTTCGGGATAAAGGAGCAAGGAGAGCCCTACACGTGTCCAAGTTGACCTAATTCAAGCCTCCTATCCCTCTATAAAAGGAAGTAGTCGTCCAAGTCAAATTCATTCCATGTTTTCCCTTGGAAGCCGAATATTTTAGAGAGATTGAAGATTATCAAAAACACCATCTTCCGCAAGCTGATTAGGGAGTTTATTTTCTTTATTAACTTGTGGTTATGGACATGCCTACTCAGATTGTAATTCGTATTCCTATGCCTGTTATGAACTAAGTAGCTTAAGGTGTTGGTTAGGAATAATGTGATTACTGTGCTTCATCTATAGTAATATATTGACTATCGCATTTTGGTTAATTGTTGTGCTTATTCTCATTTTATGCCCGCCTGGCCAGCCGGTATGGATAGCTCTCTCTAGTTTCAGTGATGATTTAGAGGGTGTGTGGCAATTATCCACACTACGATCATTGTGTATTGGTGAACGCTAGTGACTGAGCTAGGGATAGCCAGTTGGCTAGTGCTTGATCGGTCGAACATCATTGGGGTTGAAACACATCCCAAAAGATCCGGAGTTCCGGGAGGAATCCGCTAATAATACTGCGAGAAATGCATGATCAATAATATTGCCAGAGCATCTTTTAGAACAATCACTAAATCCTAACCAGCGCTTGTCTTTAATCTGTCTATCAATTTGTTTACTCGTTGTTCTGTCATTTATTTTGCCTTAGCATAATTCTTATAAAACCAAATCATTTTACTATTCTTGAAACCATTGGAAAGTTACACAAAAATAGGTAGAGTGGAAATTAATTCAGGGCTCGGATTGATAATATTACTTGTTGTAGACTGTGTATACTTGCACAGGAATTCTAGAGTATTTTATATCACATTTTTACTCACTCTAGGAACCCAACAAGTTTTTGGCGCCGTTGCCGGGGACTTGAATAAGTTTTTATTTGATTTGTTTTGTGTATGTGTTTTAGTGGTTTGGTGCTCGAACTTTTTGATTGTTTCTTTTGTTTTTACAGGTGTGAGTTTGGTGCATGAGCGATCCGCATGGGGTACGGTTTGAGCTTGATCCAGAAATTGAGAGGACATTTAGGAACAGAAGGAGGGAGCAGTGCAGAAACCAGATGGAGAACGTGCCGCAACTTCCGCAGGTTCCTGAAGGTCCAGCGAACCCCCAGCAGAATCCGTTGTTGCAGCAAAACCCGCTGTTTGAGCAAAATGAGCAGCAAAATAATTAGGCTGAGAATCCTATCCTGATAGCAAACGATAGGACCAGAGCCATTAGAGCATATGCTGTCCCGATGTTTAATGAGTTGAATCCAGGGATTGCACGTCCCCAAATCCAAGCGGCAAATTTTGAAATGAAACCGGTAATGTTTTAGATGTTGCAAACCGTGGGGAAATTCCATGGTTTGTCATCTAAAGACCCTCATTTACATCTTAAGTCTTTTCTAGGAGTTAGTGATTCTTTTGTAATTCAAGGAGTGCCTAGGGATGCTCTTAGATTAACTTTGTTCCCGTATTCTCTTAGAGATGGAGCAAAGGCATGGTTAAACTCTTTTGCTCCAGGATCAATTAGGACGTGGGATGAGTTAGCTGAAAATTTTTTGAGTAAATATTTCCCACCTAACAGGAATGCTAAATTAAGGAGTGAAATAGTAGGGTTTAGGCAACTTGAGGATGAGACTTTTAGTGAGGCTTGGGAGAGGTTTAAGGAGCTTTTGCGAAAGTGTCCCCACCATGGTTTACCTCATTGTATTCAAATGGAAACATTTTACAATGGTTTAAATGGAGTAACCCAAGGTATGGTCGATGCCTCGGCTGGAAGGGCCCTTTTGGTAGAAACTTTTGATGAAGCTTATGAAATTTTAGAGAGAATATCTATTAATAGTTGTCAGTGGTCGGATGTTAGAGGCACAAATAAGAAAGTTAAGAGTGTATTAGAAGTTAATGGTGTGTCCACCATTCGAGCTGATCTTGCTATGATTGCTAACGCTCTTAAGAATGTGACAGTGATTAGTCATCAGTAGCCGCCAGCTATGGGGCCTACTGCAGTGGTGAACCATGTCACGGACGAAGCATGTGTCTATTGTGGTGAAGAGCACAACTACGAATTTTGCCCCAGCAATCCAGCTTCTGTGTTTTTTGTAGGTAATCAGAGGAACAACCCTTATTCTAACTTCTATAATCCAGGTTGGCGCAACCACCCCAACTTCTCATGGGGAGGTCAAGGAAATAACGTACAGGCGCAACAAATGATGAACCAGCCGGGATTATCTAAAGCGTAGGTAATGCCCCAGCAAAGTAAGCAGGGTTTGACCCAGCAAATTCGGGAAACTCTCTCGAGGCGATGATGAAAGAATTTATGGCTCGTACAGATGCCGCAATTCAAAGTAATCAAGCTTCGATGAGAGCCCTGAAATTGCAAGTGGGTCAGCTAGCTAATGAGCTGAAGGCAAGGCCTCAAGGGAAACTTCCATCAGATACTGAACACCCTACAAGGGAAGGTAAGGAGCAGGTAAAGGCAGTTACTCTTAGGAGTGGTAAGCCATTAGAAGAAAAAATTGAGCCTAGTAAAACCCAGGTCATAGATAAAAATGGTAATAATAATGTTGTTGTTGAGAAAGAGTTGGAGTCTGGTCAGGGTACTGGAGGCAGCAATAAAAATGCTGGAGCATCTGGTTCTGTTCCTGATGTGGAACCACCTTATGTGCCGCCCCCACCTTATGTACCACCTCTACCTTTTCCACAAAGGCAAAAGCCTAAGAATCAGGATGGTCAATTTAGGAAGTTTTTAGAGATTCTTAAGCAATTGCATATAAATATCCCTTTAGTAGAAGCTATTGAGCAAATGCCTAATTATGCTAAATTTCTTAAGGATATTTTAACTAAAAAGAAGAGGTTAGGTGAGTTTGAAACTGTATCTCTTACTGAGGAGTGTAGTGTTATTCTTAAGAATGGGCTACCCCCCAAGGCTAAGGATCCAAGATCATTTACCATACCCGTGTCTATAGGTGGAAAAGAATTAGGTAGAGCACTCTGTGATTTAGGTGCAAGCATTAACCTAATGCCTCTTTCGGTCTATCGGAAGCTAGGTATTGGTGAAGCTAGGCCTACCACAGTCACACTCCAATTAGCTGATAGGTCTATCACATATCCAGAGGGTAAAATTGAGGATGTTTTAGTAAAAGTCGATAAATTCATATTTCCTGTTGATTTTATTATTTTAGACTATGAGGCTGATAAAGATGTCCCAATTATTCTAGGTCGTCCATTTTTTGCTACTGGTAGGGCGTTAATAGATGTTCAAAAAGGGGAGTTAACAATGAGAGTCTGTAATGAGGAATTGAAATTTAATGTGTTTAAAGTCATGAAATATCCAGACGAAATGGAGGATTGCTCCTTCATCAGGATTCTGGAGAGCACAGTTATTGAGACAGCAATACAGGATTCGGCTGATAAGCATTCGGAAAAGCATGGAGAGGTTAGAGTAGAAGATTTTGAATTTTGTTCTTTAGATAGGAAAAATGAAAAAGAGTTGTTTAGGTGTGAGGATGTTTTTGAGTCTTTAGATTTAGATCAGAGGAAAGCTCCGCCCATTAAGCCATCCCTGATTGAGGCACCTACTTTAGATCTGAAGCCTTTGTCGGAGCATCTAAAGTATGTGTATCTTGAGGAAAGTAAGACGTTGCCCATTATTGTTGCATCAGATTTAATGCCAGAGCATGAAGAGGCCAATAGGTTGGACATTGGCTGATATTCAGGGAATTAGCCCATCTTTTTGTATGCAAAAAATCACTCTAGAGGAGGGATCCTTCAGGAGTATTGAGCAACAAAGAAGGCTTAACCCTGCAATGAAAGAGGTTGTTAAAAAGGAGGTGATTAAATGGTTGGATGCTGGGATCATCTATCCAATTGCCGATAGCAATTGGGTAAGCCCTGTCCAATGTGTTCCTAAGAAAGGAGGTGTCACTGTGGTGAGCAATAAAGATAATGAGTTGATCCCCACAAGGACAGTAACTGGCCGGAGGGTTTGCATGGATTACAAAAGGCTTAATAAAGCTACCCGAAAGGATCATTTCCCTCTACCATTTATCGACCAGATGTTGGATCGATTGGCTGGTCAGGCCTACTACTGTTTCTTGGATGGTTATTCTGGGTATAACCAGATTACTATTGCTCCTGAGGATCAGGAGAAAACCACTTTCACCTGTCCTTACGGGACATTCGCATTTAGGAGAATGCCTTTCGGCCTCTGCAATGCTCCAGCAACATTTCAGCGGCGTATGTTTGCAATTTTTTCTGATATGATTGAGTCCACTGTTGAAGTATTTATGGATGATTTTTCAGTTTTTGGAGGGTCTTTTCAGAGTTGTTTAGATAATTTAGGAACGGTGTTAAAAAGATGTGAGGATACCCATCTAGTTCTTAATTGGGAGAAGTGCCACTTCATGGTGAAGGAGGGCATAGTGTTAGGACATAGGATTTCTAAAAATGGTCTATAAGTTGATAGAGAAAAAGTAGAGGTTATTGAGAGACTAGAGCCACCGAATTCAGTGAAGGGAATTCGAAGTTTTTTAGGACATGATGGATTTTATAGGAGGTTCATAAAGGATTTTTCCAAAATCAGTAAGCCTCTTTGTAACTTATTGTGTACTGATCATGTTTTTTACTTTAATGCAGATTGTAGGGAGGCTTTTGAGACTTTAAAAGTTGCTTTAATCTCAGCACCCAATCTTTGTGCACCTAATTGGAATTTGCCATTTGAGGTAATGTGTGATGCAAGGGATGCTGCGGTAGGTGCGATGCTGGGGCAAAAGCAGGGCAAATTTATCCATCCTATATATTATTCAAGCAAGGTTTTAAATGAAGCACAAGTCAACTATACAACTACTGAAAAGGAGTTGTTAGCTGTGGTGTTCGCTTTTGAGAAGTTTCGGCCATATTTGGTTGGGTCCAAAGTCACGGTTTTCACAGATCATGCAGCAATAAGGTATTTAATGTCAAAGAAAGATGCAAAGCCTAGACTAATTCGTTGGATTTTACTATTGCAGGAATTCGACTTGGAGATAAAGGACAAGAAAGGATCAGAAAATGTCATTGCAGATCATTTATCTCGTCTTGATCCATCATCATCTTTGCTGGAGCAATCTGCCATTTCCGATTCTTTTCCAGATGAACAACTCTTTGCTGTTGAAGTAAAGGTAGTTAGGGATGTCCCTTGGTATTCTGATATTGCAAAATTTTTTGTAAAGGGAGTCACCCCTATTGACATGGATTGGAGGCAGAAGAAGAAGTTTAAGCATGATGCGAAGTTTTTCTATTAGGATGAGCCATTTATGTATAAGCAATGCTCTGACGGTATTATTCGTAGGTGTGTTTCAGGTGCTGAAACAAAGGAAATCCTGGTGCAATGTAACTCTTCGTCGTATGGAGGTCATTTCAGCGGACAGAGGACAGCTATGAGGATTTTGCATTGTGGATTTTTCTGGCCTACATTATTCAAGGATGCCCATTGGTTCTACAAGCAATGTGATGCTTGCCAAAGGAGAGGAAATTTGGGGCCTAGAGATGAAATGCCTCTTACTTAAATTTTAGAAGTTGAATTATTCGATGTATGGGGTATTGACTTCATGGGGCCATTTCCCCCTTCTAATGGCAATGTTTTTATCTTATTGGCAGTTGATTATGTGTCCAAGTGGGTGGAGGCCATTGCATGCCATCAGAGTGATGCCAAGACAGTTGATACGTTTCTTCAATCACACATCTTTGCGCGGTTTGGGACACCTAGGGCTTTAGTGAGTGATGAGGGTACACATTTTGTTAATAATATCTTAACTAAGCTTTTAGCTAAGTATGGGATTAAGCATAGGATAGCTACCCCTTATCACCCACAAGCTAATGGTCAAGCTGAAATTAATAATAGGGAAATTAAAGTTATTTTAGAGAAACTAGTCCATCCATCTCGAAAGGATTGGTCCTTTAGGTTGGATGAGGCTCTTTGGGCTTATAGGACAGCTTATAAGACTTCTCTGGGTATGTCTCCCTATAGGTTAGTATATAGGAAAGCTTGCCATTTACCGTTAGAGCTAGAGCATAAAACATTTTGGGCTTTGAAAAAGTTAAATTTTGATCTGAGTCGTGCAGGAGCAATAAGAATGCTGCAGCTTAATGAGTTAGAAGAATTTCGCCAATTTTCTTATGATAATGCAAAAATGTATAAAGAAAAGACTAAGTTGTGGCATGACAAGAAAATTAAATCTAAAGAGTTTGTCAAGGGTCAAAAAGTCTTGCTTTATAATTCTAGATTGAAATTATTTCCTAGGAAACTGAAATCTAATTATTGTGATTGAGGTTTTTTCCAATGGAGCAGTTACTTTGCAGGATGAAAAAGATGGGAGAGTGTTCAAGGTGAATGGACAGCGTGTGAAGCATTTTTGGGGTGAGGAGTTTCGGTCGAAATATCCTTCCCTAAGGTTGGTTGATGATTGAGAGACTATGAATTTTGCGGGAGCATTTCACAGAGCAAAATTTTGAGCTCCCAGAGCTTGTATTAATTTTATTTTTTTCGCTGATTTGATTTTAATTGCGGTTAGGTTAGATTTGATTTTGCATGGTTTATTAGATTTTATCCTTCAGTATTTTATTATTTGTAGTTTAGATTTTATCTATTTCATTTTTGAATTTGATTTTATTTTATTTTTGGGTTATTTATTTAAATTATCTTTGGATTATCTTTTCATTAGTTAGATTTTGTTTTATTTGGATTTTATTTTCAGTTATTTGAATTTTGTTTAGTTCAAATTACTAAAGATTTTCTATAATTTATTCGGCTTCAAGAAAGATTAAAAATTGATTTGATTGGTTATTTGGTTTTCTATTTTGAAATTTGAATTTTGTATCAAAGATTCTGCAGGATCAGAAGGTTGTGGTAGCAAGATTATGGCTGGAGCAAAATAATCCGAATTAAAAGGGTTTCCGTTGGAATTTATTATTTTTACCGTTGGGATTTGGCTTTGAATTTTCGTAGGTAAATTTGCATGCATCATCTGATGAGCCCACGTGTCGTAAAGCAGTTATCCGAAGGCTTCAATGATGACAACACATCAATTTTTACCATGGGCGTTTGGAATCCACGATTTTACCGTTGATGATCTTTGAATTTCAGGTTTGCATTTTTAAATTTAAACGGTAATATTAGTTATTGCAGGGCAAATATTTTCGGTTAGGATTGTATTTTGCTGAAGCCCTATTTATTAGCAACCTCTGGTAAGCACGTTTCACTTCATCTTCTTGATCAAATCTTAGTGGTGTGCATTCTTCTTTCTTTCTTTGTATTCTCTGTAAAACCCCCCTTACACCTTCAATGGCAAAGACAAGAGCTAGAAAAGAGAGGGAGAGTGAGGAGGAAGAGATACCTATAACCCCCGAAGTTCAGAAAGTGAAAACCAAGAAGAAAAGAACACCGGAGGAGAAAGAAGCTAAAAGAAGAAGACGGCGACAGAAATCTGAAGAAAAAGAAAAGGCAAGAGAGGATGAGGTGGTTGCAGTAGCAGAGGGAGACCCAAAAGAATCTGATAAACAAAATCCAGAAGAGGATGAACAGAGAATGATGGTTACAGGAGAAGTTCGAGAGGGAATTCAGAAGCAACAGAGTGAAGATGTGCAGACAGTGGCCATAAAGGAAGCAGGCAGAGAGCCAGTTCAGGAGGCTCGTGTTGAGGTTATCATGCCTGAACCTCCGTATTCAGGTGATTCAGACTGATACCCCATCACCACCATCATCAGATTCCGAGAGAGAGAAGGCAGAGAGAGAGGAAAGAGAGAAAAAAGAAGTTGAGGACAAAATGAGAGAAGAAACAGACAAGAGAGCTGAGGAAGAAAAGTTGCTCAAGCGAAGGGCAGAAAAGGGCAAAACTATTGTTGAAGCATCGGAGGAACACGATGAAATAGAAGAACAACAGTTGCCATTCGTTCGCTTCGTCAGCAATTTTGCTAGAGCAAAATACGCTGAGTTGCTGAAAAGAGATTTTCTGTTCGAAAGAGGATTTAGCGGTGATCTCCCACAATTTCTGAGGACCGGTATTGCAGACCACGGTTGGGAGCTCTTTTGTGTGAAGCCGGAGTCTGTAAACGCACAGGTGGTGCGTGAATTTTATTCTAACATTGACAAGGAGGATGGTTTCCAGGTGATTGTCCGAGGAGTCGAGGTAGATTGGAGTCCGAGTGCTATCAACGCACTGTATAATCTTCAGAACTTCCCCCATGCGGCATTTAATGAGATGGCTGTGGCGCCATCTGAGGAGCCACTAAGTGATGCTGTGCGGGAGATAGGAATTGAAGGGGCACAGTGGCAGTTATCCAGAATTCATAAGAGGACATTCCAGTCGGCTTACTTGAAAAGGGAAGCAAACACGTGAATGGGATTTATAAGACAGAGAATGCTTCCAACAACACACGACTCGACAATCTCCAGGGAACGAATTCTTCTAGCTTTTGCGATTCTGCGGTCTCTCAGCATCAATGTGGGGAGAATTATTTTTGGTGAAATATCTAGCTGTTGGAAGAAGAAGGTGGGCAAATTGTTTTTTCCGAACACGATTACATTGCTATGCAAAAAAGCAGGGGTTCCAGTGGATAAGGGAGATGTTATTCTGTTTGACAAGGGAATCATAGACACGCCCAATTTGGCACGGCTCCAGCGCATGCAGGAGGTACGTCAAGGTGGGCTTATTTACGGCATCAACACGATTCTAGAACAACTGGCACTTTCGGCCAGTAGGCTGGAGTTTGCTGAAAGGCAAACTTTAACCTTCTGGAACTATGTTAAGAATCGGGATGCCAGCTTAAGAAGGGCACTGCAAGAGAATTTTTCCAAACCGTATCCAGCCCTTCCTGCATTCCCTGAGGATCTGTTGAACCCCTGGATTCCGCCTCCACCGGTTGAAAGAGAAGAAGAGAATGATGATGAAGAGCAGGGTCGGGAAGATTGATGGATGAGATTATCTTCAGCGAGCATTATTTTTGTTCTTATCATTTTGTTTGCTCGCGCATATCTGACCCCGCTTGCTAAATATGTTTGCTTGTTTCTTTTAATTTTTCTACTTCCTGGAAAAAATATATCTTTGCTTTTGTAATATCTTTTTCGGTTTTTAATGAAATTTCCGGATGTTTTTAATTCTATATGCACTGAGTAACTCTAACTTAACTATTTTCTTCTGAATTTTTTAAGCTTGGACTGATTACGCTTAATTAGATTAAGGTATTCTAATCTCCATAAACCTTTTGCTTGAGCATTTCTTCTAGCCTGGACTGTTGCTGCGGCAAAGAAGATTTTCAAGGTAGTATTGAATTATACGATCCACTTTAAGCTTAATCCTAGTCCCATGTTTAGTTTAAAAATTCAGATAGAAAAATTTAAGTTTGGGGGTATACTTGCTTATATAATGATTCATTGGGGACAATGAATAAATCAAGTTTGGGGAACTTTTTGCTACTCCAATTATTTTGCTCGAGCATTCCTCTCATTCAAATTAAAATTTGTTAGGTTATTGAGTAACCGGGGACATTTGTGATACCCATAGTTTGTCTTCGCGTCAAAAGATGACCTAGGGAATATGAAAAAAAAATAATAATAATGAAATGATTTGCTGAAAAAAATTGATTGTTGAAAATTTTGCTGAAAAAAAATTGACAGAGCAAAAGTTTTGAGGGATGAATGATGATCCAACAGTTTTTCTGTCTCCCAGAACTTAGGTGAGCTTCATCATAAAATGTTGCCATTCTGAGGGGCAAGATATGGAATAACTAAGGATTTTTTAGCTTTATAATGAGTATTGAGCCTAGCTGGTGATGAGCTTGAGGCAAGGGTATACTGCACCATAAAGTGGGTCATCCCATGCTTAAGAGCTTATGACTATAAGGCTGCTTTAAGTCTTAAAATGAAAATATAAACCCTTGAAAATATGTTTTAAGATGTCTGATAATAGAGCTAAGCTGTGGTGAGTTTTTAGAATTGAGTTGAAAGTGGTGATTATTTGTCCCTGCTGAAGGAATCATTTTGTTGTAGCAGAGCTTGGTTTTGCAGAGTGCTTAGGTAAAGGTTAATGGCAGTATTGGATTGTCTGATTTGATTAAGCTATTTCTTGTCTAATGTTTTTAAATTCTTAAGGGAAGGTGAGTTAGTATTGCTCGGGACGCGCAATAGTTCAAGTTTGGGCCTCATTTACATAAGGATTCGTGTGTCCTTTATGCTTATTAGGGTTGGTTTTAGAAAGATATTACATGTTTTAACCCATTTGGAAGAATGGAAGCATTGGAAATTATTTTTGTGCAGAATCTGTTGCTGAGCGACTGGAGGGAGCAAATTCTATGATGCAGCAAAACTGGGAACAAAACTGCCACATCACAGCTCGTTAGCCAACTTCATGAACTGACTTCTGTTGAGTTATTTTTGGGATAAAGGAGCAAGGAGAGCCCTACACGTGTCCAAGTTGACCTAATTCAAGCCTCCTATCCCTCTATAAAAGGAAGTAGTCGTCCAAGTCAAATTCATTCCATGTTTTCCCTTGGAAGCCGAATATTTTAGAGAGATTGAAGATTATCAAAAACACCATCTTCCGCAAGCTGATTAGGGAGTTTATTTTCTTTATTAACTTGTGGTTATGGACATGCCTACTCAGATTGTAATTCGTATTCCTATGCCTGTTATGAACTAAGTAGCTTAAGGTGTTGGTTAGGAATAATGTGATTACTGTGCTTCATCTATAGTAATATATTGACTATCACATTTTGGTTAATTGTTGTGCTTATTCTCATTTTATGCCCGCCTGGCCAGCCAGTATGGATAGCTCTCTCTAGTTTCAGGGATGATTTAGAGGGTGTGTGGCAATTATCCACACTACGATCATTGTGTATTGGTGAACGCCAGTGACTGAGCTAGGGATAGCCAGTTGCCTAGTGCTTGATCGGTCGAACTTCATTGGGGTTGAAACACATCCCAAAAGATCCGGAGTTCCGGGAGGAATCCGCTAATAATACTACGAGAAATGCATGATCAATAATATTGCTAGAGCATCTTTTAGAGCAATCACTAAATCCTAACCAGTGCCTGTCTTTAATCAGTCTATCTATTTGTTTACTCGTTGTTCTGTCATTTATTTTGCCTCAGCATAATTCTTATAAAACCAAATCATTTTACTATTCTTGAAACCATTGGAAAGTTACACAAAAATAGGTAGAGTGGAAACTAATTCAGGGCTCAGATTGATAATATTACTTGCTGCAGACTGTGTATACTTGCACAGGAATTCTAGAGTATTTTATATCATATTTTTACTCACTCTAGGAACCCAACAGACACCCCCACTCGCATGTCTCTACATGAACGATTCAGGATCACATCATTTGTACTAAAATAAAGTGGGTCGCGTCACATATTTTTTCCTCGGATAAGGTACCCAGCCTTATCCCTATACTACAGACCGTTTAGGCTATCACTTGAACTCGATCCACTTTTGTTACGCCCCCAAAAATCCACCTAAACTAGGTAACATTACTAAAATTTTACTCTAATGCCAACCTTTCCACTTCCCCCAACCCTCTATTCCTTCGTTTCTCGACACGAGAAGAAAATGCATGGAACTCCCTGTTGGGAGAAATGGGCGCAGAAGGCGAAGCCCTGTGCCAAAGAGAAACTAAAGCAAAGGCCGCGGCGGATGAAGCTGCAAGGAAAGCTGTCATAGATCAAGAGCGTGCGGCGAAAGAAAAAGAGCACGCCGAGAAGGAGGTGCAAGATAGAGTGGCCAAGGAACTGGCCGCAGAAAGACGCACATGAGTCCGTGTCTATGAACTCTAAAGACAACCTGCCTTTGACTCAGCGCCGCAACGTCCAGTCCGCTACGCTCACCATCCAAGAGTCGGCGCAAGGCAATGAGGCAGGCCCCAACATGCAAAACAAGAGAAAAAGGGCTCCTACCGCAGCAAAAGGAAAAGAGAAAGTTGGTGAAGACAAGGGCAACTTAACCGAGGAGCGCAGTTTCAACTGTGCGCTCTTGCAGACCATGGAAGCCCAAATCTCTCAGTGCAAATGGGAGTTGGTCTGCGAAACTATCCCTGAATATGTTCCCACCCTCATCCAAGAATTCTGTCGAGCACAATGGCGGGAAGAAATTGACGAAGTGATGGTGTGCGACAACACGGTTGCAGTCTCTCCCAGCATCATCAACATTGTCTTCGAGCTGCCTGACTCACCCGAAGCCGAAGACAATGCATTGTTATCCTAATAGGATGAGGATTTTCTGGCCGCAGTTCTAGCTGTGGTAGCTCGACCAGGCACTTCATTGGGATGGGTGCGACACTGCAAGAACCCTGAGGGCGCAGTGGTTGGACTTTGAGGCCACCGCGTCGATGCACTGGAAGAAGAACCGCATCATGCCCACAACGCATGATGCCACTCTTTCGATCCCGCGGGTGGTCCTCGTCTACTGCATTATCAAGGGGATCCCCATTGACCTGGGCCCCATTCTCTGTGACTCTTTGCGACAGACTGCCTACAAGCCGAAGGGAGTCATGTTCTACCCAGGTCTCATCACCAAACTCTGTCGCGTAGCTGGCATTGTCCCTGCGCCATTTGACGAAGTCAGGGCAATACGGAAGATGTTTGATGACCAGTGGCTCGCATGCATAACCCGGACGCATAACATTCGCATCCGTGCAGCCCTAGGTCCCCGCCAGGATCCCTCCCCTACGGCTGAAGATCAACCTCCTACGCTTGAGCTCCAAAAGAAGAAGAGGTGCAAACAAACAACAGGCAGAAATCCCTCTGCCACGGCAAGGCAAGTGCACGAAATTCCTCAAGCACAGGAAAATCTTGTCTATGCTCTCAATTAGCAAGCCTTGCCGCCACCTTCATCCTCGCTTGTGCGCCATCACGATCTTGCTGAATTGCGCGTGGAGACCGTGCAGCGAGTAGAAATCTGCGGCCAGCAGGCTTCTCCCCCAGATCTCCCACGCAAAGAAGAGCAAAATCCTGCGAGCCCTGATCAGCTACCACAAGGTGACAACGACCCACTCCCGCCCGAGCAAATTATTGATGTTGATGAAGCGCGGGTATTTGCCAAAATGCGAAGGCAGCTAGAAGAAATCGTCGAGCCTTTGCGCCAGCAGCAGTACGAGCTATCCCAACGCGTCAACACCATGATGCTATTTCTTGTGCGCTGGACGAATTCTTTTTGTAGGTTGCCAGTTGCGACAGACGAATTCAGCGCCCCCAAGGGCAACCTAGACCAGATGGCGCAGGGCCCTCCCAGGTGCACCCATACAACGTCGCCAAACGTCGTCGCAGGAGTAAAAATTATTTTCTGTACTTTTCAATATTTTTTTACTGCATAGATTTATCTTGTACACAATTTCTCTCCGCATTAATGAACTATCTTCTTTTGATAATCTATCGCATTCTCTCCTAGCCTTAGCAAAATGTTTGCATCCGCCAAATCCTCTGTGTTAGCTCTTCGCCATTTGCTCTTCGCATCTATTTTTTCTAGATATCTTATTCGCCATAGGATTTAAGCAAGGGATTTCCCTTCGGTTAGCATTCCCTTTTGCCTTAGGAGTATTTTCTCTTGCTTAGTTCTTTAGTCTCTATCGCAGCACAACAAGCTTCTCCATCATCCATCGCACTCCAGTTAAGTTTGGGGGACAATGGGGACATTGTCCAATTTATGTTGGGGGGTGCGGTAGTTAGCGCAAGTCAAGTATATGCGTTCCCCTGGTTTCTATGCATTGGTAGCCAGGGGCATTCATGACACCCATCGTTTGCCGTTGCGCGAAAGCGTATTTGCATCCCATAAGCATTTAGGGCAGTAAAAAAATGTAATGCCCGTGGTTGGATACCTTTCATCACAAATGTGGGTAAGCCAAAACGAAAGCATGCATTTTGATGTCGATAAATTAATGCTTTCTGCTTAAAAATAATAGTAATAATAAGGGAAAAATACACTTTTGGTCCCTGAGGTTTGGGTTAAGTGACAGTTGGGTCCCTGAGTTTTCAAACTCAACAAAAATACCCCTGAGGTTTGAGATAAGTAGCATTTTGGTCCCTGCCGTCAATTTTTCCGTTAAATCTTAACAGTTGCTGACGTGGCACTATTATTTTAATAAAAAAAATCATTTTTCTAATTTTTTAAATAAAATAGTAATAAATTAAATAAAAAAATATTTTTAATTATTATTTTTATTTCTTTTTCCCTCTCTCTCTTCCTCCTCTTCTTCTTCCTCTTCTAATCTATCATCTTCCTCTCCTACTTCTTCTACCACCGGCCGCCGCCCGTCGCCGGCACCGGAGACAGCCGGCCGGCGCCGGCGACCGGCGACATTTTTTTTTTTTTTTATCTTTTCTTCTCTTTCTCTTCCCTTTCCCTTCTCTTCTTCCTTCTTTCTTCTGTTTTTTTATAAACGGTAACGGAGAGGGAGGGAGGGACCTCCCTCCCGCGTTTCCGGCGTCGGAGTCGTGGGAGGGAGGTCCCTCCCTCCCTCCCCGTTACAGATCTGTAGGCAGATAGCATGGATCAGTGATCGTGTGAGCTTTGAATCAGTTCAAATTTCACTGCAAATAGACGCATTTTTTGCCTTCAACATCCAATTTAGGCATTTTCATTAATCTCAATTAGTTTTCTCATCTGTTTCTAACACTCCCAGCGCAGAGAGAGAAAGAAAAATGGCAACAAAATGCACACATTCATTCATTCATTCCCATGCCATGCATTCACTCCCCATTTTGCATTTTGCCTTTTCCTTTCCCATTCTCCTTCTCTGTCACAAACATTTCACATTCAAAGCCCAAAATCCCCAGTCGCTTCTCCGCAACTGAGATTTCCCATACAGAGATTTTCTTGAAAATCCGCCTCTGGCCCTTTTTGGGGTTTTGAATATCTTGTTTTGGGTATGGAGAACCAGTTCTTTTCCGTTTTCCAAAGAAACCCATGTTTGTTTCTGGATCAAATACCAAATGGAGAACCAGTTCTTTTCCGGGACCTCCCTCCCGCGACTCCGGCGCCGGAAACGCGGGAGGGAGGTCCCTCCCTCCCTCCCCGTTACCGTTTATAAAAAAAAAAAAAAAAAAAATGTCGCCGGTCGCCGGCGCCGGCCGGCTATCTCCAGTGCCGGCGACGGGCGGCGGCCGGTGGTAGAAGAAGTAGGAGAGGAAGATGATGGATTAGAAGAGGAAGAAGAAGAGGAAGAAGAAGAGGAGGAAGAGAGAGGGAAAAAGAAATAAAAATAATAATTAAAAATATTTTTTTTTATTTAATTTATTACTATTTTATTAAAAAATTAGAAAAATAATTTTTTTTATTAAAATAATAGTGCCACGTCAGCAACTGTTAAGATTTAACGGAAAAATTGACGGCAGGGACCAAAATGCTACTTATCTCAAACCTCAGGGGTATTTTTGTTGAGTTTGAAAACTCAGGGACCCAACTGTCACTTAGCCCAAACCTCAGGGACCAAAAGTGTATTTTTCCCTAATAATAATAACTTTTGCTCATAAAGCCTAGTAGAAGGGAGTTTGCTGTGTGATAACTGCCCAAAAGGTAGTTATTTAGGTCTCATTTCTATAAGGATTTGTGTGTCTTTTGTGCTTAAGAGGGTTGGTTTTAGATAGATATTACATGTTTTAACCCATTTGGAAGAATGGAAGCATTGGAAATTATTTTGTGCAGATTATGCTGCTGAGCGACTGGAGGGAGCAAATTCTGTGCTGCAGCAAAACTGGCAACAGAACTGCCACATCACAGCTCGTTAGCCAACTTCATGAACGGACTTTTGTTGAGTTATTCTCGTGATAAAGGATCAAGGAGAGCCTTACATGTGTCCTAGTTGACCTAATTCAAGCCTCCCATCCTTCTATAAAAGGAAGTAGCCGTCAAAGTCAAAAGCATTCCATCTTTGTTTGGAAGTCGAGTAGTGTAGAGAGATTAGAGATTACCAAGAACACCATCATTTGCAAGTTGATTAAGGAGATCATTATTTTCTTTATTGTTTTGTGATTATGGACATGTCTACTCAGATTGTAATTCATGTGTTCCATGTTTATTATGAACTAAGTAGCTTAAGATGTTGGTTAGGAACATGTAGTTGTTGTGCTTAAACTTTAGTAATATATTGATTATTGCATCTTGGTTAATTGTTGTGCCTATTTACATTTTATGCCTGCCTGGCCAGCCAGTGTGAATATCTCTCTCTAGTTTCAGGGATGATTTAGAAAGTGTGTGGCAATTATCCACACTACGATCATTGTGTATTGGTGAACGCCAGTGACTGAGCTAGGGATAGCCAGTTGCCTAGTGCTTGATCGGTCGCACTTTATTGGGGTTGAAACACATTCCAAAAGATCCGGAGTTCCAGGAGGAATCCGCTAATAATACTGCGAGAGTTGCATGATCAATAATATTGCTAGAGCATCTTTTTAAACAACTATTAAGCCTAACCAGCTCCTGTCTTTAATCTGTCTGTCTATTTGTGTATTCTTTGTTTTGTCTTTTACTTTGCTCCAGCATAATTCTTACAAAACCAAATCATTGTTACCATCTTTCAAACCATTAGAAAGTTACACAAAATAAATAAAGTGGAAGCTAATTCAGGACTCGGATTGATAATATTATTTGCTGCAGACTGTGTATACTTGCACAAGAATTCTAGAGTCTTTTTATACCATATTTTACTCACTCTAGGAACCCAACACTGTGTTATCGCAGGAAAGAATGTCTAAGCGCATGAATAATCCTTAGCCAAAAAGGAAATCTAATGGAAGGTCAAATCCTTTATTTTAATTGCAGAGAAAAAGATGAGGAAAAATTAGGTTGTAAAAGTCCAAATCATTGAGCTAAGTTATTCTCGTAGAGTGGATAGAAGGCATTGCTTGGGGACAAGCAATAGTTTAAGTTTGGGGGTTTGATAACTTGCAAAAAGCAAGTTATTTCTCCTTTAGATTTAAACTAAATAAGGCTGAAAAGATCCAAGTTGCGTTGGTCTAGTGCATTATAGTAAGGGAATTGCGGTAGCTAATCTTGTAAAGAAGTATTTTTAGATGCGATAGGAAATTATGTACTTTTGCCCGCTAACGCATAAATTTGTAGTTGTTTCCTTGCCCAAGTTTCCTTCAGCGCAGGCGCAGATCCCAGAGCATAATTCATACGATGATAGTTGGAGAGATAGTCACCCTGACATGTGATTGATGTGCAAGTTGGCAAAAGAAGGTTGGGGCACGCAAGCCAATTTCTTGGAGAAGTCAGCATCCTCAGCTTATAAAAGCCGGCTACTAGAGAAACAAAGGGGAAGAAAACTTACAAAGAGTGAGAAGGGAAAGAAGGAAGATTATCTCGGCGCAAGAAATTCATTGTGGACATAATGTATTGCATTATGTTTTTCTTTCTTAACATGAGCTAATTCACTCTTATCAAGGCTTAGCTTAGGCACCCATGAGGTGATAGGATTATTCTGTATGCGTACATTTTGAATGAATGAAAAATTAATGCTTTCTGCTTAGATGCGATAATTTTTCATTACTAACTCCCGTCTGGCCAGTCGGATGCGGTAGCAACATGATAAATCTCTGACAGGTAATGCATGTGGAAATATCTAAGTATAGCAAGTTAGTGCATTGCATGTAGTCTTACGCATGAGTAGTACCGGAAGGGAATGCATTGTTAGTTCTACGCCAAACGCATGAGTAGTACCGGAAGGGAATCACATGTTTATTTCTCACTTAAGCATTAATGGACATTCAAACAGAATATGCGCCGCAAAATAACTTATTGACGCATGTGGTTGTCGCAGCAAAATCCTTTATTTCCATTGAATAGTTTATTCTGCAGCATACTTTCATTTCATCGCAGTCATCATTGTCTAATTTTTAATTCAAAATACCATGCGTCTGAAAGTTCAATAGTTAGTTTGTTAAAATTCCTTAGCTTCCCTTCCCTGTGGATTCGACCCTAGAATACTCTAGGTACTACTTGATTATGTTTAATTTATACTTGGATTAATGCATATTAACGATATCTCTGTATCAAATTAATCAACTCTCTGAGAACCAATCACATGTTTACCACACACAATCTAAATATTCATGAAAAACAACTAACACATATAATATGCATCAACTTATACATCAAACCATATATGCATGTGACATGCACTCATAACCACTAACTCAAGCTTTAACAAGCTTTTTCTGACTCCTCTGAGTCCTCTCAACTCCTCTGAGTTCTCACAAAGCTCTCCAAGACTGACCCTTCGAGTCACACTGACCCCTGACCATTTGTACCTAGGGTCTCAAGCTTCTCTACGGAGCTCGGTGTTCGACCCTTGACCATTTGTACCCAAGGCCTCCAACTGTTGCATCGCCCCTTGGCCATATTACCCAAGACACTGATAGGACCTAAATAATCCTATTTTATCACCTCTAATCTAAGCTTGTTAAAGGAGTTTTATGCTTTACTTGTCTTACTTACAGGATCTTTAAGCTTAGGCAATGTCGGGAGCCAACCATGCTAAATTGGTGTTAATTCGGGTCAATTATGGAGTTTTGGAGTCATCTCAATGTCTTGGACGGTGAGGAGGTGAAAAGACCCAAGTGTATTGAAGTGGGCTTGAAGAACGACACCAAGAGTCAAATATTGAAGCCCCGTACTGAGATGTAATGATATAAGACAGAGAAAAAAGACAGCATGCTCGAATTAGGGATGGCGTCGAGTCGCTAGCTGCCCCTAGCGTCTCGACGCCGACGCGATTTCGAAGCCGAATAAAAAGTCCGTGGCGTCGAGACGCCGAACCTGGCATCTTGAGGCTGCGACGTTTTCTATAAATAATAGGTTTCAGTTTAGTTCGTCGTTAGGTTAGAACTTTGGTCTCTTTTTGTTTTGTTTCGTTTTCTTTAGTTTCCAGCTGCTATATAAACATTGTTAGATCATATCTTATGCATTATTTTGTATTTGTTTATGGTTTTACCTTGTTCATGAGTAGTTAAACGTTTTTGTATCGTTGGATTGGGATTATGCTTTGATTGTTATTAAGTTTGGCTAAGTTTTTTGGTATTTCAATTTTGTTCATGTTGTATTTTTATTGAGTTTTGCATGTTATCCCGTTTAAACCAATACATGAGACTAGTTTTGTAGGCTTGACGACCCTAGGAAATTACTACTTGTGTATGTTGGGTTGTATGCCCTAAAACTCGTAGATAGTAAATGAAACAAATTAATCGATCTCAAAAAGTCGATGTTTGAGTGATTCAGTAATTTGGTTATTGAATAATCGAGTTTGCATTAATAAACCCTAAATCCAATAAACTAAGATCCAAAGTTGTTTAAATAAAACTTGATCTATAATGTGGAGACATACGGGGATCAGTATTCAAGTTGTAAGGATTTGGAATTCCCCAATTCCAATAAAACAGAAGCGTAATTGGGATCGATTCGTAGTTAATTTTGTTTATCCAAAAATACTATTACATTGGCAAAAAACATAGAACAAATTCTATACAAACTTAAGGCTAAGCATACAAAAATTATTAGATCTAAATCTAAAGGGGAGAAGCAAACATACCGTTGTTGACGACTCTGAATACTTCAACGGACATCTTTCTTGATTTTGGACCAAGCGTCAACAATTGGGACACCACCAATTGATCTTCCCCACTATAACTATGAGATTAGGAACGTAGTTGTGGGACTACCTAATCTTGAATGGGGAAAACTCTAGAGAGAAAATTCTCCCTAGAGTTCTTGAGTTGAGAGAATATGAAAGGGAGGATAGAGAGAATGCAAGAGTGCATTCTTGTGGCCTTATGTTTTTGTACCTAATGTTAGGTTTAATGTCCTATAAACTCGTAGTTTGTAAATCATTAAACATATTCTATTTCCAATAAAGACGTTATTGAGGTTATTCAGTAAAAGATGTTATTGAATATGTAAATTGCAAATGATTAACCTAAATCCAATAAACTAAGATCCTTGGCTATAAAATGAATACTCGAACTATATGTAGGGACATATCGTAGGATCAAGTTCAAGTTTATAGTCAAAATAGTCTATAGTATAAGGATACGGTTGGGTGCCTTATCCTAGAGACACTATGGACGCGGCCCACTTTGTATTAAGTACAAACGATGAGATCCTAAATCGTTCATGTGGTGACATGCGAGTGGGGGCGTCCTACGCAATGAGTTTGCATAAGACTGGACCACGAAATAAGTCACTTTCTCTTTATAATGTCGTTTCCTGAAGAAACTGACTATTTCTCATAGATGACCTAAGTAACTCGTTCTTAATCCTGAGCTATCTATGAACTCTTGTTTATGCGAGATTATCCTTTGATCTGCATGGGTGAGAGTGGCTAGCATCGCCGACTCAACAAGCTTACCATTTTGGGGATAAGATCGAATAGATAGTTGGAGGCATAGTTACGCAAGACGGAATTCACTCCTACCCATTTCAGGGATAGCAGAAAGGTTGTTCCCTTAAGTACTAACTCCAGGACTTGAACAAAGGGCCCCTCTCGTTGGATCGAGAGGGACTTAGGTCATAGATAAAAATGGTAATAATAATGTTGTTGTTGAGAAAGAGTTGGAGTCTGGTCAGGGTGCTGGAGGCAGCAAAGAGAATGCTGGAGCATCTGGTTCTGTGCCAGATGTAGAACCACCATATTTGCCGCCCCCACCTTATGTACCACCTCTACCTTTTCCACAAAGGCAAAAGCCTAAGAATCAGGATGGTCAATTTAAAAAGTTTTTAGAGATTCTTAAGCAATTGCAAATAAATATCCCTTTAGTAGAAGCTATTGAGCAAATGCCTAATTATGCTAAATTTCTTAAGGATATTTTGACTAAAAAGAAAAGGTTAGGTGAGTTTGAAACTGTATCTCTTACTGAGGAGTGTAGTGCTATTCTTAAGAATGGTCTACCCCCCAAGGCTAAGGATCCAGGGTCATTTACTATACCTGTGTCTATAGGTGGAAAGGAATTAGGTAGAGCACTCTGTGATTTAGGTGCAAGCATTAACCTTATGCCTCTTTCGGTCTATCGGAAGTTAGGTATTGGTGAAGCTAGACCTACCACAGTTACACTCCAATTAGCTGATAGGTCTATCACATATCCAGAGGGTAAAATTGAGGATGTCTTAGTAAAAGTTGATAAATTCATATTTCCTGTTGATTTTATTATTTTAGACTATGAGGCTGATAAAGATGTCCCAATTATTCTAGGTCGTCCATTTTTGGCTACTGGTAGGGCATTAATAGATGTTCAAAAAGGAGAATTAACAATGAGAGTCTGTAATGAGGAAGTGAAATTTAATGTGTTTAAAGCCATGAAATATCCAGATGAAATGGAGGATTGCTCCTTCATTAGGATTCTGGAGAGCACAGTTATTGAGACAGCAATACAGGATTCGGTTGATAAGCATTCAGAAAAGCATGGAGAGGTTAGTATAGAAGATTTTGAGTTTTGTTTTTTAGATAGAAAAAATGAAAAAGAATTGTTTAGATGCGAGGATGTTTTTTAGTCTTTAGATTTAGATCAAAGAAAGGCTCCCCCAATTAAGCCATCCCTAATTGAGGCACCCACTTTAGATTTGAAACCTTTACCGGATCATCTAAAGTATGTGTAGCTTGGGGAAAGTGAGACGTTGCCCATTATTGTTGCATCAGATTTAATGCCAGAGCATGAAGAGGCCTTAATAAAATTGCTGCAGCAATACCGCAAAGCTATAGGTTGGACATTGGCTGATATTTAGGGAATTAGCCCATCTTTTTGTATGCATAAAATCACTCTAGAGGAGGGATCCTTTAGGAGTATTGAGCAACAAAGAAGGTTTAACCCTGCAATGAAAGAGGTTGTTAAAAAGGAGGTAATTAAATGGTTGGATGCTGGGATCATCTATCCGATTGCCGATAGCAATTGGGTAAGCCCTGTCCAATGTGTTCCTAAGAAAGGAGGTGTCACTGTGGTGAGCAATAAAGATAATGAGTTGATCCCCACAAGGACAGTAACTGGCTGGAGGGTTTGTATGGATTACAGAAGGCTTAATAAAGCCACCCGAAAGGATCATTTCCCTCTACCATTTATCGACCAGATGTTGGATCGATTGGCTGGTCAGGCCTATTACTGTTTCTTGGATGGTTATTCTGGGTATAACCAGATTACTATTGCTCCTGAAGATCAGGAAAAAACCACTTTCACCTGCCCTTATGGGACATTCGCTTTTAGGAGAATGCCCTTTGGCCTCTGCAATGCTCCAGCAACATTTCAGCGGTGTATGTTAGCAATTTTTTCTGATATGATTGAATCCACTGTTGAAGTCTTTATGGACGATTTTTCAGTATTTGGAGGGTCTTTTCAGAGTTGTTTAGATAATTTAGGAAAAGTATTAAAAAGATGTGAGGATACCCATCTAGTTCTTAATTGGGAGAAGTGTCACTTCATGGTGAAGGAGGGCATAGTGTTAGGTCATAAAATTTCTAAAAATGGTCTAGAAGTTGATACAGCAAAAGTTGAGGTTATCGAAAGACTAGAGCCACCGAATTCAGTGAAGGGAATTCGGAGTTTTTTAGGACATGCTGGATTTTATAGGAGGTTCATAAAGGATTTTTCCAAAATCGGTAAACCTCTTTGTAACTTATTGTGCACTGATCATGTTTTTGACTTTAATGCAGATTGTAGGAAGGCTTTTGAAACATTGAAGGCTGCTTTAATCTCAGCACCCATTCTCTGCGCGCCTAATTGGAATTTGCCATTCGAGGTAATGTGTGATGCGAGTGATGCTGCGGTAGGAGCGATGCTGGGGCAAAAGCAGGGCAAATTTATTCATCCTATATATTATGCAAGCAAGGTTTTAAATGAAGCACAGGTCAACTACACAACTACTGAAAAGCAGTTGTTAGCTGTTGTGTTTGCTTTTGAGAAATTTCGGCCATATTTGGTTGGATCTAAAGTCACGGTGTTCACGGATCATGCAGCAATAAGGTATTTAATGTCTAAGAAGGATGCAAAGCCGAGACTAATTCGTTGGATTTTATTACTGCAGGAATTTGACTTGGAGATAAAGGACAAGAAGGGATCAGAGAATGTCGTTGCAGATCATTTATCTCGTCTTGATCCATCATCATTTTTGTTGGAGCAATCTGCCATTTCCGATTCTTTTCCAGATGAGTAGCTTTTTGTTGTTCAGGTAAAGGTAGTCAGGGATGTCCCGTGGTATGCTGATATTGCCAACTTTTTAGTAAAGGGAGTCACCCCTATTGATATGGATTGGACGCAGAAGAAAAAGTTTAAGCATGATACGAAATTTTTCTTTTGGGATGAGCCGTTTATGTATAAGCAATGCTTTGACGGTATTATTCGTAGGTGTGTTTCAGGTGCTGAAGCAAAAGAAATCCTGGAGCAATGTCACTCTTCGCCGTATGAAGGTCATTTCAGCGGTCAGAGGACGGCTATGAGGATTTTGCATTGCGGATTTTTCTGGCCTACGTTATTTAAGGATGCCCATTGGTTCTACAAGCAATGTGACGCTTGCCAAAGGAGAGGAAATTTGGGGCCTAGAGATGAAATGCCTCTTACTTACATTTTAGAAGTTGAATTATTCGATGTATGGGGTATTGACTTTATGGGGCCATTTCCCCCTTCTAATGGCAATGTTTTTATTTTATTGGCAGTCGATTATGTGTCCAAGTGGGTGGAGGCCATCGCATGCCATCAGAGTGATGCCAAGACAGTAGCAAGGTTTCTTCAAACGCACATCTTTGCGCGGTTTGGGACACCTAGGGCTCTAGTGAGTGATGAGGGTACACATTTTGTTAATAATATCTTAACTAAGCTTTTAGCTAAGTATGGAATTAAGCATAGGATAGCTACCCCTTATCACCCACAAGCAAATGGTCAAGCTGAAATTAGTAATAGGGAAATTAAAGCTATTTTAGAGAAAGTAGTCCATCCATCTAGAAAGGATTGGTCCTATAGGTTGGATGAGGCTCTTTGGGCTTATAGGACAGCTTATAAGACTCCTTTAGGTATGTCTCCCTATAGGTTAGTCACTACAACAAATTTGGCTTTTAATGTCGGGCAATGCCCGACATTAAAAGTCTTTAATGTCGGTCAGTGACTGACATTAAAAACACCGACATTAAAAGCCTTTTTTAATGTCAGACGCTTTTAATGTCGGGCAATGACCGACATTAAAAGCTCTGTCCGACATTAAAAGTGTACTTTTAATGTCGGTCATTGCCCGATATTAAAAATGTCATTTTAATGTCAGTCAACCAATCTTTGACCGACATTAAAAATGCCCTTTTAATGTCGGTCTCTTTTAATGTCGGGCAATGCCCGACATTAAAAGCTGTGACATTAAAAGTGTCCGACATTAAAAGTGTCCGACATTAAATAAAAAAAATTGTTGGTTGCACATGTAGCTAACCAACAATACTATTTCTTTATTTTGTAAAAACATGTAAACAAAATATAATTTCAACATATACACAAAATAAAATCTCAAACGAATTTAATTAATAAAATGTAATAGTGTATATAATACATGAAACTTTTCGTCCATCCACAAATCACATCCATGAACCAATTTACAGAGAAAAAGTAAAATTACTAAACAAAATAAGTACACAACTCCTTAAAACGCTCTTTCCCAAGTTCCTCTTTGAACTCCTTTTTCGAGAATATCCATTTCATCATCTGCAACACAAAGCATAACTAAGTATTTTAAAGCCTATGATTGATATAAACCAACACAAACAAACAATTTCAAAGCATAACTAAAGTATTTCTCAACCTTCAACTCAACTAAACTTATAAACTAACACAAGCAATTTCAAAATATAACGATAAAGTCATACAAACAATTTCAACTTGAAATGTGTCCTAAATGTCATAATTCCGATGTTCTTATCTCCACTCTCGCATTATGGCACTATGTAGAAGAAACATGCCCATGTTAGAAAGTTAAGGAGAAAACCCACGATCTTGTAAGTTACTTCTTTGGCCCAAGATGGGCTATCTTCTATGTCCTCCATCTATGGCTCTACTTTGGGAGGGCTTTAAGAGATAGAGCCATTTAGTTAAGAAGCAATTGAGGAACTATATAAGTTACTTCTTTGGCATGGAATTGGAGCAAGAAAGATGCGATGCAGATTTTCCATCTAGCTACAGCGATAGACTTCTCAAGAGAATGGTAATGACAATTCTCGATAAGAACAAAATTATTGCTGAATAATAAGTTAATCAGAACAATCCATAAGAAAATCTTGAAAGGGCTATCAAGGTCTCCTAAGTATCACCATGCAGATGCAAATAAGTCTATGACAACAAGACAACAAAAGAGTATAGGAAAAATGAAAAAAGCCAGATTCATACAGGATCATCCACTTTGCTGTTCTTTTCACTGCTACTATTGGGATTCCCTGGAATGATATTTTCCCGCTCAATGGAGTCCGTAACCTGCTTGATGGGATTCTCACTTTTAGAACGACCTTCCTCATCAGTCGTGGACAATACTCGAGTAGACTTACGTTCTATTACTCCAAGAGATTGTGCACCTGAAGGAAAAAATTAACAAATCACAAGGTTAGGAAATATACAAAACCAGACAGCAATGTTACAAACAGAAATATTTATATAGCACATCCTTAGCCAAACCTTGGATGCCATCGTTGCCCTGCCAAACCGAAGCAGTGGAATCCGGATGCGACTTGTTGTCGGAGTAAATAATCGCGACAGGCTCTCTCACGCTTGATGAGGATTTCTACAGCCCAAAACGAGGAATCAAAGAATGAAAAATAAAAAAAAATCAGTATCTGAAAGATGCAAATATCATAACATGTAATTTAGAAAAACGAAAAGCGAATCCAAAAATAGATTAAAAAAATATGGGAAATCGATATAACAATTACCCCATCGATGAGATTTAGATGCCCGAAATTGCTTTTGAAACTCTGGTTTGAAGAAGGCAAGGGGGAGTTAGAAGAAGAAATGAGAGAAAATAGCCAAGAGATTAAGCATACAGAGTGACGCTAGACGCATTTGCTTACAGAAGTTGCAAAACCTTCAACAAGATCGCCTTCAGAGAAAACCCACGATCTTGTCGAGTTTGAGCTCAAAAAACCCCCTTGTCGAAAAACCGAAGCTAGATCTGAAATATTGTGGCTGACGATAGAGAAAGGTTCAAGCAAAGAAACCCACGCACGCGAGAAGACAGTCGACGTCGGTGAGGGAGAAATCTTCGGACGCCGTCGGTGAGCTCGTCGTCGAGGGTTGCCGTCGATGAGGGAGGAAGCGTCGTCGATGAGGGAGGAAATGTGCTGCGAGGGAGGAAGCGGTGCCAAGGGTTTGGGTTTGTTTTCGAAGAGAGAGGGAAAAACGAAGTTGTTGTCGGGGAGAGAAAAACACTTTACCTTTTTACTGTTTTTAAAATTAAAACAAAATAAAATATCTTTTAATGTCGGGCAATGCCCGACATTAAAGGCGTCTTTTGATGTCGGGCAATGCCCGACATTAAAAGTTCGAAAATTTTAAAAAACGCGCGTCCGACATTAAAAGGCCCGCGCATTTTTTTGTCCGACATTAAAGCCTCCGCGCCTATATTTCTGTCCGACATTAAAACTATAATTTGTTGTAGTGAGTATACGGAAAAGCTTGTCATTTACCATTAGAGCTTGAGCATAAAACATTTTGGGCTTTGAAAAAGTTAAATTTTGATCTGAGTCGTGCAGGAGCAATAAGAATGCTGCAGCTTAATGAGTTAGAAGAATTTCGCCAATTCTCTTATGAGAATGTGAAGATGTATAAGGAAAAAACTAAGCTGTGGCATGACAAAAAAATAAAATCTAAAGAATTTGTCAAGGGTCAAAAAGTTTTGCTTTATAATTCTAGATTAAAATTGTTTCCTGGAAAATTAAAATCCAAATGGTCAGGACCGTTTATTGTGATTGAGGTTTTCCCCAATGGAGCAATTACTTTGCAGGATGAAAAAAATGGGAGAGTGTTCAAGGTAAATGGACAGCGTGTGAAGCATTATTGGGGTGAGGAATTTCAGGCGAAATATCCTTCCCTACGATTGGTTGATGATTCAGAGAGCAGGACTTTTGCGGGAGCATTTCACAGAGCAAAATTTTGAGCTCCCAGGATTTGAATTGATTTTATTTTTCGTTAATTTGATTTTATTTTTCGGTTAGGTTAGATTTAATTTTGCATGATTTATTAGATTTTATCTTTTAAGTATTTTTATTATTTTTGGTAGGTTAGATTTGATCTATTTTTATTTTATTTGATTTTATTTTCGGGTTATTTATTTTATCTTTGGATTATCTTTTAATTAGTTAGATTTTATTACATTTTATCTAGATTTTATTTTGAGTTATTTGAATTCTAATGTTAATTAATAGAGATTTTCGCTAATTTATTCGGCTTCTTTTTAGAATAACAGGTTAAGTTTGCTTTGATCGGTTTAATTTGAATTAAAAAGATTTGATTTGTCTATTTTAAAATTCGAATTCCGTATCTGAGATTCTTCAGGTTCAGCAGATTGTTCCGGCAAAGATATTGCTGGAGCAAAATATTCCGAGTAAAAGAGTTTCCGTTGGAATTTATTATTTTTACCGTTGGACTTGCCTTTGAATTCTCGCAGGTAAATGTGAGTGCATCATCTGATGAGGCCACGTGTTGCAGAGTAATTATCCAACGACTTCAATGATGACAGAGCATTAATTTTTACTATGGTCGTTTGGAATCTGCAATTTTACCGTTGGTAATTTTTGAATTTCAGGTTTGCATTTTTTAAATTACAACGGTAATAATAGTTATGGCAGGGCAAATCCTTTCGGTTAGGATTCTTGTTTGCTGCAGCTCTATTTATTCGCAATCTCTGGTAAGCACGTTTCACTTCGTCTTCTTGAATCTTTGTGCGTGTATTATTCTTTCTTTCTTTACCTTCTCTGTCAAAACCCTAGTACACCTCCAATGGCTAAAACAAGAGCTCGAAAAGAGAGGGGGAGTGAAGAGGAGGAGGTACCGGTTACACCGGAAGTTCAGAAAGTAAAAACTAAGAAAAAGAGAACGCCAGAAGAGAAGGAGGCTAAGCGAAGAAGAAGACAACAGAGAGTTGAAGAACAAGAAAGAGCGAGAGAGGAGGAGGTTGTGGCAAAAGAAGATGAAGACCCAAAAGAATCTGACAAACCGAATCAAGAAAAGGATGGACAGGAAGTGGAGACTACAGAAGAGGCTCGAGAGGAAATTCAGACGAAACAGAGTGAGGTTATACAGACGGAGGCTGTAGAGGAAGAAGACAGAGAGCCAGTTCAGGAGGCTCGGGTGGAGGTTATCATACCTGAACCTCTGAAACGACGCCGCATTAAGCGGAAGGCTGGGCGCATTCCAGTGATCAGGACTGATACCCCATCGCCTCCATCGTCAGATTCCGAGAGAGAGAAGGTCGAGCAAGAGGAACGAGAGAAAAAAAAGGCTGAGGAAAGAAGGCGAGAAGAAGCAGAGAAACAGACAGAGGAGGAACAGTTGCTGAAGCGGAGAGAAGAGAAGGGCAAAAAGATTGCTGAAGCATCAGAGGAACACGATGAAATAGCAGAGCGACAGGTGCTATACGATCGCTTCATCAATAATTTTGCTAGAGCAAAATACACTGAGCTCCTGAAAAGGGATTTTCTGTTCGAAAGAGGTTTCAGCGGTGATCTTCCGCCATTTCTAAGGACCGGCATAGCTGACCACGGCTGGGAGCTGTTTTGTGCTAAGCCAGAGGCAGTGAACGCACAGGTGGTGCGAGAATTCTATGCCAACATTGATAAAGAAGAGGGTTTCCTGGTAATTGTCAGAGGAGTTGAGATAGATTGGAGTCCAAGTGCGATCAACGCACTGTACCATCTTCAAAACTTCCCCCATGCGGCATTTAATGAAATGGCAGTCGCGCCATCTGAGGAGCAGTTAAGTAATGCTGTGAGGGAGGTAGGAATCGAGGGGGCACAGTGGCAACTATCTAAGACTCAGAAAAGGACATTCCAATCGGCTTACTTGAACAAGGAAACGAACACGTGGATGGGTTTCATCCGGCAGAGGTTGCTTCCAACAACGCACGACTCGACAGTATCCAGGGAACGAATTCTTTTGGCTTTTGCTATCTTGAGGTCTCTCAGTATTGACGTAGGAAAAATTATTTGTAATGAAATTGCTTGCTGCTAGAAGAAAAAGGTGGGGAAACTATTCTTTCCGAGCACAATCACGTTGTTGTGCAGAAGAGCAGGAGTTCCGGTGGATGAGGGAGATGTGATCCTGTTTGATAAGGGGATCATAGACACGTCCAATTTGGCACGGCTCCAGCGTGTGCAGGAGGTACGTCAAGGTGGGCTTATCCATGGCATCAACTCGATTCTAGAACAACTGGCACTTTCGGCCAGTAGGTAGGAGTTTGCTGAAAGGCAAACTTTAACCTTCTGGAACTATGTTAAGAATCGGGATGCCAGCTTGAGGAAGGCACTGCAAGAGAATTTTTCCAAGCCTTATCCAGCCCTTCCAGCATTCCCTGACGATCTGTTGAACCCCTGGATTTCGCCCCCACCTGTTGAAAGAGGAGAAGAGGATGATGAAAATGAACCGGGCCAAGAGGACTGAAGGATGAAGTGGCCCTGAGCGAGCATGATTTTTGTTCTGACTTTTTGTTTGCTCGCGCATTTTCTACTTTCCTTTTCTGTTGATGTTATGCTTGTTTCTCTTTCATATTTCTGCTTCTTAAACAAAAATATATCTGCTGATGTAATTTCTTTTTCTATGTTTTAAATGAAATTTCTAGATGTTTCTATTCCATGAGCACTGACTAACTCTAACTTAACTAATTTTCTTCTGAATTTTTGAAGCTTGGACTGATTACACTTAATTAGATCAAGGTATTCTGATCTCCAGAAACCTTTTGCTTGAGCATTTCTTCTAGCCTGGACTGTTGCTGCGGCAGGAAGATTTTGACGGTAGTATTGACTTATATGATCCACTTTAAGCTTAATCTAAGTCTCATGTTTAGTTTAAAAATTCAGATAGAAAAATTTAAGTTTGGGGGTATAATTACTTAATTAATGATTCATTGGGGCCAATGAATAATTCAAGTTTGGGGGACATTTTGCTACTCCAATTATTTTGCTCGAGCATTCCTCTCCTTCAAAATTAAAATTTGCTAGGTTATTGAGTAACCGGGGACATTTGTGATACCCACAGTTTGTCTTCGCGTCAAAAGATGACCTAGGAAATGTGAAAAAATGAGAAATATGAGAAAAAAATTATTTGCTGAAAAATTATTTGTTGAAAATTTTGCTGAAAAAATTGACAGAGCAAAAGTTTTGAAGGATGAATGATGATCCAGCGGTTTTTCTGTCTCCCAGAACTTAGGTGAGCTTCATCATAAAATGTCGCCATTTTGAGGGGCAAGAGATGGAATAACTAAGGATTTTTGAACTTTATAATGAGTATTGAGCCTAGTTGGTGATAAGCTTGAGGCAAGGGTATACTGCACCATAAAGTGGGTCATCCCATGCTTAAGAGCTGATGACTGTAAGGCTGCTTTAAGTCTGATAAACAAGGATATAAACCCCATTAAAAATATGTTTTGAAATGTCTGATAATAGAGCTAGGCTGTGGTGAGTTCTTAGAATTAAGTTGAAAAGTGGTGATTATTTGTCCCTGCTGAGCTTGGTGTTGCAGAGTGCTCAGGTAAAGGTCAAAGGTAGTATTGGATTGTCTGATTTGATTAAGCTAATTCTTTGTCTAATGTTTTAAAATTCTTGAAGGAAGGTTGGTTAGTATTCTCGGGACGCGCAATAGTTCAAGTTTGGGGGTATGATAACTGCCCAAAAGGTAGTTATTTAGGCCTCAATTATATAGGGATTTGTGTGTCCTTTATGCTTATTAGGGTTGGTTTTAGAGAGATATTACATGATTTAACCCATTTGGAAGAATGGAAGCTTTGGAAATCACTTTGTGCAGATTATGCTGCTGAGCGACTGAAGGGAGCAAATTCTATGCTGCAGCAAAACTGGGAGCAGAAACTGCCACATCACAGCTCGTTAGCCAACTTCATGAACCGACTTCTGTTGAGTTATTTCCGTGATAAAGGATCAATGAGAGCCTTACACGTGTCCTAGTTGACCTAATTCAAGCCTCCCATCCTTCTATAAAAGGAAGTAGCCGTCCAAGTCAAATGCATTCCATGTTTTTCCCTTGGAAGCCGAATAGTATAGGGAGATTGAAGATCATCAAGAACACCATCAACCGCAAGCTGATTAGGGAGTTTACCTTCTTTATTAACTTGTAGTGATGGACATGCATACTCAGATTGTAATTCGTATTCCTATGCTTATTATGAACTAAGTAGCTTAAGGTATTGGTTAGGAATAATGTGATTACTGTGCTTCATCTGTAGTAATAAATTGACTATTGCATTTTGGTTAATTGTTGTGCTTATTCTTATCTTATGCCCGCCTGGCCAGCCGGTATGGATAGCTCTCTCTAGTTTCAGGGATGATTTAGAGAGTGTGTGGCAATTCTCCACATTACGATCATTGTGTATTGGTGAACGCCAGTGACTGAGCTAGGGATAGCCAGTTGCCTAGTGCTCGATCGGTCGCTCTTCATTGGGTTTGAAACATATCCCAAAAGATCTGGAGTTCCGGGAGGAATCCGCTAATAATACTGCGAGAAATGCATGATCAAAAATATTGCTAGAGCATATCTTAAAGCAATCACTAAAGCCTAACCAGCGCCTGTCTTTAATCTATCTGTCTATTTGTTTACTCGTTGTTCTGTCATTTATTTTGCTTGAGCATAATTCCGATAAAACCCAACATTTTTATTATCTCTGAAACCATTAGAAAGTTATACAAAATAGATAAAGTAGAAACTCATTCAGACCTTGGATTGATAATATTACTTGCTGCAGACTGTGTATACTTGCACAGGAATTCTAGAGTATTTCATATCATATTTTTACTCACACTAGGAACCCAACAACTCATCACACCGATCCCTGACCATTTGTACCCAAGGCCTCGATGCTCCTCTTAAAACCACCGGTGACATGTCACCCCTCGACCATTTGTACCCGAGGCGCACTAACATTCACCTAACTTTTCTTTCTTTCATATTCAGGTCCCTGACCTCTCTATTATAAAATCTAGAATACATATGCCCTGCAACATGCTCCTAGACTCATGTACTATGCCCACCAAGCATATACATACAGCAACAACATACTATCGACTCATGTTTCACTCATAAAAGCATATCAACTAGCATGCTTAACCACCAAGCATCACACCACAACAGTTCATGTTATTCGAACATTTCATATATTCATAAGCAATATAAGCAAGAAACAAAACATGTATATAAGCATAGAAGCAATAAGCAAAGAGCAAGAGAATAGTTATGAAACGAGTAAACAGGCAGCGTGCATCATGCAATCAAACAGACTTCAACAGGTAAGAACTACTTACTTATAACGCTCCTAAGCGATTCTACAAGTCCAATGGAACAAACTGAAAGAGCCTAAGGAGCTCGAAGTACACACGACAACATCTAAGGGTTGGGACTTAACTTAAGGCACCTAAGCGACTTAATAGAGAACTTAATGAGTGTTGGAATTTACCGCTCAACCACGAATAATCCCCGAACACGTGTTGTCCAGCGAACCAAGAGGCTTAAAACCACTTCCTTAGAGTTCCTAGACTGTGGGGGTTTGAGTTTACGGCCAACCGAGGAATGGGTCTCAATATCAGAGCGATATCGAGCCCAGAACGACGTCGTACAGCACTGAAAAAGGAAAAAATCAATCACAAGACCTCGTTTAATCACTGAACAGGAGTGGGTAAACTAAATTTGAGCTTATCAAGTTATGGGTAACATCGAGAGCTTACCGAAAGAGCCTAAACACGACGGAACGATCCTTAAATCAGCCCGGACGCGCCCAAAATGTCAGAACAACGATGGTTTCAACTTCTACTCAATAGCCCAACCGAAACCAAGAGGAAACAGAGGATTAAACTCGTTGCTTGCGGAACTTGAAAGAGAATCGAGAGAAAAATGGATCTTACACGCGGAACAGAGGGAGACGGGACGGTGGCGAGCTTCTGCTACA
This sequence comes from Luffa acutangula, assembly GCA_036850905.1. Classification (NCBI taxonomy): domain Eukaryota; kingdom Viridiplantae; phylum Streptophyta; class Magnoliopsida; order Cucurbitales; family Cucurbitaceae; genus Luffa; species Luffa acutangula. The sequence goes on along the minus strand of CM072087.1, from coordinate 27,930,230 downwards.
GCAAGAGATCTGTTACGCGGGCGCGGACGAAGAAGAGGAGAAGGAGACGAAGACAGGCGCTGCTCGCACGCGAGGATGACCGGTCGGAGAAGAACCCACCCCTTGCTGCTTGTGCGAGCCTTGCTGAAGAAACAGATTGAGAGAGGGGCGAGGTTGGGAAACGACGGCTGACACGCGAGAGAAGAAGAGAGGCGCCGCTGGTGGGTTTGTGGGGAGGTTGGGTGCGCGGTGAATAAGAAGAAACGGGAAAGAAGGGGCTTGCAGCTGGGTGTTGGGTTCCTAGAGTGAGTAAAAATGTAATAAGAAATAAGGTAAAAATAGACTCTAGACTCTGTGCAAGTATACACAGTCCGCAGCAAGTAATAAGTATTATCAATCCAAGGCCTGAACTAGCTTCCACTTTATCTATTTTGTATAACTCTTTAATGATTTCAAAGATAGTAAAAATGATTGGTTTTTATAAGAATAATGTTGAAGCAAAAGAAATGACAGAACAGAAAATAATCAAATAGGCAGACAGATTAGAAACAGGCGCAGGTCAGGATTTAGTAATTGTTTTAAAAGATGCTCTAGCAATATTATTGATCATGCAAAACTCTCGCAGTCTTATTAGCAGATTCCTCCCGGAACTCTGGATCTTTTGGAATGTGTTTCAACCCCAATGAAGTACTACCGATCAAGCATTAGGCAACTAGTTATCCCTAGCTCAGTCACTGGCGTTCACCAATACACAATGATCTAGTGTGATTAATCGCTACAACTCCCTAAATAATCCCTGAAACTAGAGATAGGTATTCATACCGGCTGGCCAGGCGGGCATAAAATAGAAATGAACTCAACAATTAATCAAGATGCATTAATCAATATTTATTACTAGAATTAAGCACGACAATCACATTGTTCCTAACCAACGCCTAAGCTACTTAGTTCATAAGATGAATGGAAACACAAGTTACAATCTGAGTAAGCATATCCATGACTACAAGATTTAACAAGAAAAGACTAATTCCTTGAACAGCTTGCAATCGATGGTCTTCTAGATGGTCTCCAATCTCCTCCCTATCCTGCTCCCAAAGGTGGAAGTAACTTTCCAAGAATAGAATGTTTTTTTTCTCCCAAAAGTGGAATGACTTTGACTTGGGCGGCTACTTCCTTTTATAGAAGGATAGGAGGCTTGACTTAGGTCAACCTAGACACGTGGATGGCTCTCCTTGCTCCTCTATCACGAGAATAACTCAACAGAATTCGGTTTGTCAACTTGGCTAACAAACTTGAAGGGAATAAAAGTCCCCACGCAGCGGAAGCGCATCAATTGGACCTTACGTCGTATATTAATTAACATTAAAATACCGTTACGAAAAAACTCAAATAAACTTTAAACACACTTTAAAGTTGCTGGAAAATTGGTTTAAATATGCTGAAAATAAATCTAAATTTATTTTCATGCTTTTCTAAAGAAAAAGGGAAAGAACCGTTACAAACCTTCGTTCTAGACTTGACCGTTCTTCGCCAACGACGCTCCAACGAACGAAAACGCAGCAGCCTCCTTGCCTTTTAGTCACTGGAAAATTCTTCTTGATTGACACAATAACCACAGAGGTTACACCGGTATGACTCTGAATCTAGGAGGCAAAAGACTTGTGGGAGTCTTTCTCTAAGAGGGAGGCTAGAGAGAATTCTAAGTCTTGTCTTGAGAGTCTAAGAGCAAGATCAGAGTGTCTTGGACCAATTAAGTCTAGTGTTCTATTTATAGAAGAGAGACCATGAATAAAATATTCAATTAAATCAATCTTTTCCAAAATTGATTCAATCTTATTCCTTATTTAATCAATCCATGATCAATCAATTCCATAATTGATTAATCTTTTCCACAAATGACTAATTACTTCCATAAGTAATTAGATCATTTCCATAAATGATTAATCACTTCCTTAAGTGATTAATTATTTTCATAATTGATTAATTCCAACTCAATGAATTCTTTAATTAATTAACCACCAATTAAATATCACATATTTAATTTCCGACCTTGAATTAATTAATTTGCCCAAATAGATTTTAGGCCTTAAATTAATTAATTCATTATTTGAACTTTTTCAAACTTCCATAAATTTATATTAATATTTGAATTTCTTCAAATATTAATTTCTCTCATGATAATATATCAATATATATTATATTTGTTTCCCTTAGTAAATTGAACATTTTCAATTTACATTTATTACTTAGTTGCCTCAAATTACTTTATGAGCTACCAGTGGGACCTAATGGACCTGCAGATCAGAAGCTCCAACGATATGAGATTAATTGGTCAAACTCATTAACCAAATTAATCAAATATTCGTTAACTGTGAGTACATTCCACTATAGACTCACAGTTGCACTCTTCTCACTGCAGACATTTTCTGTGTCCACGGATATAGACCAATATCGACTAGTTAGTCCTTCACGAGTGTCCGTAACACCAGCTGGGTCAAATTACCGTTTTACCCCTAGGTTACTTCTATTTCCTTAAGTACCAGTTCTCCTCTAATGAACAACCTGTTGTGGTCCAACCATCAAACAGAAAACCCTCTCGTGCCATTGACAGGGTAGGGCCCTTTGTTCAAGACTCGGAGTCACCACTTAAGGGAACAGTCATCTGCTTCCCTAAAGTCGGGAAGGAGTGAATTCCATCTTGTACGATTATGTTCCCAGCTCCCCATTCGGTCTTGTCCCCAAAATGGTAGGCTTATTGAGTCGGCGTATTGGCCACTCTCACCCATGCAAATCAAAGGACAATCTCTCATGAGCAGGAGTCCATAATCAACTCAGGATTAAGACTAAGTTGTCTAGGTCGTCCTAATGAAATAGAAAACCAACTAGTTAACGGTGTTATAACCAGTGGTTACTATTTCGCAGTCCGGTCTTATGCAAACTCATTGCATAGGATACCCCCACTCGCATGTCTCCTACCCGAACGCGTTGGATTGCAGCGTTTGTATCAAATACAAAGTGGGTCGTATCCATAGTGTCACCAAGATAAGGCACCCAGTCTTATCTCTATACTATAGACCCTTTAGGCTGTTTCTTGAACAATGATCCCATATGTCGCTACATATAGTTCAAGACTCATATTACAGCCTAGGATGTCTAGTTTATTGGATCAGGGTTATTTCTAGGCAAAGTCAAATATAAAATAACTAATAACATTTAATGGAAAAATATATCAATATTATTTCATTAATATCTGGTCAACAGTTACATTCAATATCTACGAGTTTTAGGGCATAAAACCCAACAAACTCCCACTTGAACTAAAACACTAGTTAGTGGGATGTAAATGCAATAATCTAAAGCTGGAAATGTCATGTATATTTGATGTGGACTTTTCCTACCGCAAGCGCACGGGTCAAGTAATAATAAAGTTTTCATAAAAACGAGTGTCGTCCTCTGGATTGGATTTTTAAGCAAATCAAGTATTGTGAATTATCTCGCTCAATTTTATTTAGGGATCAAAAAGAGATGAATGAATGGTATGAAAACTAAATCAAAGCAAGTAAAAAAATGGAAATTCAATTGGGAAAAATACTTAGGGAATTGTCTTCGCCGATTTAGTCTAGGATTGATTTTAAGGAGTAAGTTTTTATGCACAATGGAATTATGAGCCAAAGACCTTTTAATCACAACCACCTCTCCCGAGTATAATTGATTCTCATGCAAATTAACCAACTTGATATTCCTATCTAAGTCTATTAATATGCAAGGCAATGAGATCTTTTGACCAATTCTAAAGTTAATCTAAAAACCGTCACGAAATTAGAAAGCAAACTTTAGTCATGCAATCTTGAGTATGTCTATGCTAAATCCCCTCTCCCGAGCAAGAATCAACACTTAACTCATCCAAATAATGGCCAATTACTTGAAAGCATTAAATCAAGATTACAAACATAATAACCATTGCACAACTTAAACCATAAATTCAATCCAAACACTTAATCAACTACATCAATCCCTAAGCTATAAGTTTAGCTACTCATGAATAGAATTACAAGCTCAACTAAACATGTAAAAGCCATAAATCTAGCTAAAGAAAGGAAAAGGGAAAAGAAGACTCAATGTAGGCCGAGATCGAACGTCCCCGTCACGATCCCCACGAACGATGGGTTGATTTCCAACTTGCTCCCTTTGCTTTGGCTCCAAGATGCTCTGTTTTGCCCTGTTTTACGGCTCTAAAACGTCCCAAAAGCTTCTCCCAAAAACCTAGCCGCACAATACCTATATTCTATTTTTTTTCGTCGTAGCGTCGAGATGCTGTCAAGACAGCGTCTCGACGCTGCCTTCAAAACACGTGTTTCAGTAAGCGAAATAACACAGCGTCGAGACGCTAAGGTCGCCGCGTCTCGACGCTGTGACCTTTACTCGCCTAATCAGATATGGAATGTGAGCGTCGAGACGCTCAAGAGCTAGCGTCTCGACGCTAGCCTGCTGTTGACCGAATTTTTGACTTTTTTCCTTTTTGATTCTTTTTCCTTCCTTTGCATCTTTTCGCGTCCCGAGCACCCGATTAACTCCAATATTGTGCAATAACTCCAATCAACCATTTCCTATAAAATAAACAATAAAGGTCAATAAAATGGCCAATAATCATAAAAGACTAGCTTAATTAAATAAGTAGAAGTAGCTAGCTATGCTCGCTATCAATATTAATACAATGAACTAGGGCATCCTTATACCCATTATACATTTCTCCCACTTGCCCTAGATTAGATGGCATACATATCTCGTAGACTTAGACCCACTAGATGACCCTCAAACACTTTAGCCGTGAGAGCCTTCGTAAATGGATCAGCGATGTTGTGCTCTGAAGCGATCTTAATGACGACCACATCTCCTCGTTGTACAATCTCCCGTATTAGGTGATACTTCCTCTCGATGTGTTTACCTCGTTTGTGGCTTCGAGGTTCTTTTGAGTTGGCTATAGCCCCACTGTTGTCACAGTATAGTGTTATGGGCACGTTCATATTCGGAAGTACTTCCAAATCAGTCAAGAACTTTCTAAGCCATACTGCCTCCTTAGCTGCTTCGCAAGCTGCTACATACTCAGCCTCCATGGTTGAGTCTGCTATGCATCCTTGTTTGATGCTTCTCCAAACTACTGCTCCTCCATTGAGGGTGAATACTAACCCAGATGTGGATTTCCTTGAATCCTTATCAGCTTGAAAGTCAGAGTCAGTGTATCCAGTAAGAATCAAATCCTTAGCTCCATACACAAGCATGTAGTCCCTCGTTCTCCGAAGATACTTGAGGATATTCTTAACCGCTCCCCAGTGGTCCAACCATAGATTAGACTGATACCTACTGACTACTCCCACTGCATAACATATGCCAGGCCTAGTGCAGAGCATAACATACATTAAGCTGCCCACAGCTGAGGCGTAGGGAATGTGTCTCATGTTCTCAATTTCTTGAGGCGTCTTAGGAGACTGTTCCTTAGACAGGTGTACCCCATGTCTGAAGGGTAGTAGTCCCTTCTTGGAGTTTTGCATGGAATATCGAGACAACATTTTGTCAATATACGTTGCTTGAGACAGAGCAAGCGTTTTGTTCTTACGATCCCTAATTATTTGGATTCCCAGAACATATTGAGCCTCTCCCAGATCTTTCATTTGGAATTGGACTACTAGCCATTTCTTAATGTTAGTGAGGTATCCTACATCATTCCCAACGAGTAGGATATCGTCTACATAAAGTATTAGAAAAGCTATTTTCCTTTTGTTGACTTTCTTGTACACACAAGGCTCATCAACGTTTTGGTCAAAACCAAAATATTTGATTGCAGTATCAAATCTAATGTTCCATGATCTGGACACTTGTTTCAATCCATAAATGGATCGATTGAGCTTACAAATCTTTTGTTCCTGACCTTGGGCTATGAACCCTTCGGGTTGAGACATGAAGATATTCTCTTCAAGATTACCATTCAGAAAGGCAGTCTTGACATCCATTTGCCATATTTCATAGTCATAATATGTGGCTATTGTTAAGAGAATTCTTATGGACTTTAACATGGCTACAGGAGAAAAGGTTTCCTCATAGCCAACTCCTTCCTTTTGGGTATAACCCTTTGCCACTAGTCTAGTGATAACTGTCCGAAAGGTAGTTATTTAGGCCTTAATTCTATAGGGATTTATGTGTCTTTTGTGCTTAATAGGGTTGGTTTTAGATATATATTATATGTTTTAACCCATTTGGAAGAATGGAGACTTTGAAAGTTATTTTGTGCATAAAATACTGTTGAGCAACGTGAGGGAGCAAATTCTGTGCTACAGCAAAACTGGGAGCAAAACTGCCACATCACAGCTCGTTAGCCAAGTTGACAAACCGACTTCTATTGAGTTATTTTCGGGATAAAGGAGTGAGGAGAGCCTGCCATGTGTCCAATTTAACCTAATTCTCATCTTATAAAAGGAGGAGTCGTCAAAGATAAAGGCATTCACGACTTGGAGACCGAACCAATCGGTCGTAGGCCGAATTGATGACATAATGGAGATCTAAGAAGACCATTTGCGATTCCTCTCAAGAAGATAAAGTTCTTCCATGTTCTTGGTGGTTTGGAGCAGCCGTTTCATCTCCCCAATTACCAAAAGGATTAATATTTCTTGTGTATTTCGCATTATGGATGTGCTTATCGAGATTGTAACGTATTTTATGTTTCCAATAATGAACTAATTGCTTTGTAGGCATAGGTTAAGAATTATGTGATTGTTATATTTATAAATCTGGAAATTTTATTTGATCATGATCATCTTGAATTATTGTTGATCTTTAATCTCATTATGTGCCCGCCTAGCTAGCCGGTATGTATAGCTTCTCCTAGTTTCAGGGATGATTTAGGAGTTGTGTGGCGATAATTCACGCTAGATCATTGTGTATTGGTGAACGCCAGTGACTGAGTTAGGGATAGCCAGTTGCCTAGTGCTTGATCGGTAGAGCTTCATTGGTTTTGAAACATATTCCAAAAAATCTGGAGTTCCGGGAGGATCCTGCTGATAATACTGCAGGAGATTGACGGATCAAAAGAATTGCTGGAGCATCTTTATAATAATTACAGAAGTCTTAACCTGTGTCTGTTTCCATTCTGTTTTCTCTAGTCGTAATCACTTACTGCTTTCGTATTTCTTTTGTTTCAGCATTTTAAAAACCCAATCAATTTAACCAACCTTTTGAAATCACTAAAAAGAAAAATTAAATCAATAGAGGTAGGCATTTCAAGACCATGTGGATACGATAAATACTTATCACTTGCTACTAGATTGTGTATACTTGCACAGTAATCTGGAGTTAATTTATCTCATATTTTTAACCACTCCAGAATTGCAACATCTAGCTTTGAAGGTCTGTACCTTTCCAGCTGCATCTCTTTTTCTCTTATAGATCCATTTGCACCCTATGGGTTTTACCCCATTTGGTAGATCTGCAAGTTCCAATACAGAATTGGAGTGCATTGACTCCATTTCCAGGTTCATGGCTTTGACCCATTCATCCTTATCTTCGTCATTCATTACCTGTTGATAGGACAATGGATCCTCAATGCCATCATTAGGTATGAAAATCTGAGTTTCAGTTAAACCCAAGTAGCGATCAGGTTGTAATACAATCCTCCCACTGCGTCGAGGCACTCTCAACGTTTGAGATGGATGGGATGGATCTGAAGAATTAGTTCCTTCATCAACCCTTGTTGAAGGTCCAGCTTCATCAACAACTCTTGGGGGGTGTTTGGGGCACTGAATAGGTTATAATAACCCCCTTATTATAACCTATTCAATGTTTGGGGCACCAACAAAAATAATTGGTGAGGTGGGTTATTTTAACCCCCGATTATTTTATTCATTTTCTACAGTAACAATTATTCAACCCACTACAGTAACTATCTCCTCTCTTCTTCCATGTGACTCCTTGACTTTTCCGACGACCGCCGGCCGCCGTCAACCGGCGAAGTTTTCGATGAATTTTCCGACGACCGCCGACGACTTTTCCGGCGATCGTCGATGACTTTTCCGGCCACCAATTTTTTTCCCATATTTCTTCTCAATTTCATTTTGAAAAATATAAAAAATAAAAATAAAGAAAAAAAAACATCAAAGGTTGCCGGAAAAGTCATTGACAACATCGAAGGTTAATCAACTTAAAAAAAAACATTCAAACGAAATTATATTTACCACACTCAAGTTTATTTCAAATGATTTTATTGATAAAAAAAAAACTAATATGATTTTTGAACTAAACATTTACAATTTTTATTTTTGCAATATTAAAAGTTAACTAATATGATTTTTCTATACCAAAACCTAAACTTTTTTGCTTTGTAACAAAAAAAAAAAAGCATAACCCTAAATCAAATCAAAGTGTTGTATATCATAACAAAAAAACTAGAAAAAGAAAACAGTCAGTTTGAACCTTTGATTCAGAACCTCATGTTAAAACAAATCAACACTCCAAACACAGATTATTTTATCTCAGATTAAAATAATCTGCACCCCAAACACAGATTATTTTATCCCAGACTATAATAATCTGCACCCCAAACACAGATTATTATAACCCCAGATTATTATAATTGCCAGATTATTATAACCACCAGATATTATAACCAATTCAGCGCCCCAAACAGCCCCTTGGTGATTCTTCAATAGCTTCTCCTAATATTATTTTGTTGCGTGGTTTATGATCTCTCATTTGGTCTTCCTCTAAGAAGGTGGAGTTTTTCGATACAATCACCTTATTTTCTTACGGGTCGTAGAAATAACCACCTCTCGTTTCTTTAGGGTAACCAACAAATTGGCACAATTTTGAACGAGGTTCCAGTTTCTTAGGATTTGTCACAAGCATGTGTGTTGGACAACCCCAGATGCGAAAGTGATGCAAACTAGGTTTACGCCCTTTCCATAATTCGAAAAGTGTTTCAGAAACACTTTTCTAGGGAACATTGTTCAAGATGTATACTGCAGTCTCTACTCCATACCCCCAAAACGAGCCAGGCAATTGAGCATAGCTCATCATTGATCAAACCATGTCTAACAAGGTTCTATTTCTCCTTTCTGACACACCATTCTGCTGAGGTGTACCAGGGGCTGAGAGTTGAGATTGGATTCCATGTTCTATCATATAATCCTGGAATCTTTGATCCATATACTCCCCTCCTCGATCAGATCGAAGTACTTTAATAGATTTACCTAACAGGTTTTCAACTTCAGCCTTAAACTCCTTAAACTTTTCAAGGGCTTCAGACTTATGTCCCATTAGGTACAAGTAACCATATCTTGAATAATCATCTATAAACGAGATGAAATATTCGTACCCTCCTCGAGCTTTTACATTCATTGGACCACATAGATCCAAATGTATTAACTCTAAGGGTTCTTTGGCTCTGTAACCTTTTCCAGTAAAGGGTCTTTTGGTCATTTTTCCCTCGAGACAAGATTCACAAGGTGGTAGTGAATCATCTTCTAACTTACTTAGAAGTCCATTCTTTACCAAACGACCGATTCTATCGATGTTTATATGACCAAGTCTAAGATGCCAAAGATGAGTATTGTTACTCGTTGGAGAAATCTTTTGCCTTTTTCTTTGGGTTTCAGCATTTTTAAATAATTCGTGATTTAAAAGTGCTTTGTTTTCGCTTGGTCTTAATACATACAAGTTATTTTCTAATTTGGATGAACAAATAAGTACACCATTCTTATAAATGAACGCTTCATTCATATCAAAAGTAACTGTATACGATTGTTCAATCAAACATGAAATAGAAATTAACTTCCTCTTGATCTTGGGAACGATTAACAAACTTTCTAAAAGTAAGAATCTATTTCTAAAAAATAACTTCGCAGCTCCCACTGCTTTAGCTGAAATGACTTCTCCAGTTCCGACCCTGAGTGTCATTTCCCCATCGTTCAACTGCCGAAAGGAACTATTTTCCTGAAAATAAGAGCAAACATGATTAGTTACTCCTGAATCAAGTATCCAAGTAAACTCATCATGTTCTACCAGGCATGTTTCTAAAACCAGTAAATCAAATTTATCTTCATTTTCCTTATTTTTCTCAGCAAGGTACTTTGGGCAGTTTCTCTTCCAATGTCCATCTACATTGCAGTGGAAACACTTGCCCTTGTCTGCCACAGCTTTGGTTTTTCCTTTGCTTTTAGCAGCAGTACCGGGAGTTTTCCCCTTGTTTCCTTTCTTCTTCTGAGTTTTCTTTGAATAAGTGGCTACAGATTTAGTTCCAGAGGATGAACCCTTCTCGAACTTTCTTTTAGAGTGAACAACGTTTGCCTCTCCTTCTATCTGTCCCTTGTTCTTAAGAAGAGACTGATAGAGTTGTAGCTCATTCAGGAGGCTAGTCAGGTTGAATGTTATTTTATTCATCATTGCATTGCTTTGAAACTGCAGAAAACTCTTCGAAAGAGATTCTAAGATGAATGCAACCTGACTACGCTCATCTATGACCGCCCCGTTTGCTTCTGCCATGTTGAATTGGACCATCTGTCCAGGACATGCTCCCGAACAGACGTGCCCTCTTTCATGCGGCAGCTATAAACGTATTTGAGAGCGTCATGGTGGAGTTGGTAGGACGGTTGTCCAAACATCTCATGGAGAGAGTTCATAATCTCCTTCGTTGTTACCATGCCCTCGTGCCTTTTCGCCAAAACTTCAGATAAGTTGGCTAGGATATAGACGCGAGTCTTATCATTGGCCTTTGTCCAGCGGTCATAAGCATCCTTAACTGCTTGGGATGCATTACGAGCAGGGGCTGGAGGACAATCCTCCGTTAAGACGAACCGCAGATCGTCGACAACAAGAATCGTATTCAGGTTCACCTTCCACGTAGCGCAATTTTCGCCGGTTAATTTCTCATTTTTAAGCAGAGAGACAATTGAGGAAGACATTGCTGAAATTTAAACAAACAATGACCGTATTAGTTATTTTTGCCTTAACCCATCATACAAGCAAACAATTGCACACAATCTAATCAATTTAGCAAAACAGACAATCACTGAACCCTAAAACTATTGATTTAGTTTTGCAACGATGTTTCAGAGGTTTAGAATATCAGCCACCGAAGGGTGATCAGGCACTCCTCCTTTGAAATGAGACACCTCTCAGCTAATTCTAATTCCAGAATAACTCATATTCCTATAGACATTAGCCACCGTTGTTCGGTCAAGGATTTGTTAACACTTTTAACTCATCCTCGTAAGTGTAACCCTCCCACTTTCAGATCTCAGAGGCACGCACCAACAGGCTACCAAAGGGAAAGACAACTGTTGGTGATTAGCCTAAGAGCTCCTATCCTTTTCAGGAGTTCATGATGTTCTGAATCTTAGAATCAGGCCCTCCGAAGGGATGGTTACGCCAGGACAACCTGCAGGCAGATCATAGGACTCTCACGGTGTGAACTATGGGCGGAGACCGAGGGATACGTTGACACGTGTCCCACTCCCACTTACTCTAGACATTTTTCCCATTCACCTTGATATTGATTCATGCAATCACTTTCCGAAGGGAGGCCTCTCCTAAGGCAACTCGAAGCCGAGCATGAATCTCACATTGTGAATATATGGACGTAGGAGCAAAACTTGATTTAAATCTCGTTTTGTAATTTTCCTCCTACTAAAAAATGTCCTATGTTTAATATAGGGTTGTTTAACTTAGATAGTATTCGGCTAAGTCAATCTATCTAAGTATGATCCTATTATAACAATTATGGAAAGGATTCAACTGCAATCTTTTAGGTGAATTAAACTTCTTTTAATAAACCCAACATTGCAAGTCAACATTATTATGGTTAATTCAACTCAATGTTTGGGTCAGTTCCCAGGTAGGAGGTGTTTCGTAAACCGTCAACTTAAATACCCTCAACCTTAGACAGAACTTTACCGAGAGAGTGATGTGCAAATTGCTAACCGCAAGTGTACGGGTCAAGTAATAATATAGTGATTATGCAATCGAATGTCGTCCTCTGGATTGGTGTCTAGCCAAGTTTTAATTATCGAAAATACTCTTGGCCAATTTTATTTAGGGAATCAAATAGAATGAGAATATGAATTAATCAACACAAAACTAAAGTAAAAAGTGACAATCAAATGGGAATAATTGGTCTTAGGGAATTGATTTCACCAATTGGAGTTATGAATTAATAAACGGATTAACACATGCTATGATTCATAAATCTTGGCAACTAAAATCACACATATCTCTCCCGAGCATACATGATTCTCCCATATGCAATTGAACCCGATATCCCTATCTAAATCCAATAAACATACAAGGCAATAAGGCTAACCTTTATGACAATTTCTAGAATTAACCTTAATCTCCCGATTTTTAGCTAAATTCTAGTTATGCATATTGATTACTAATTTAAATCCTTTCTCCCGAGTTAGATTCAAATATAAACATCAATCAATTTATGGCCAGTAAATCGAAAGCATTAAACATACAACATATGCATAAATGACATCAATAGCATAAATACCATAAATCAATCCAAAACTTGCCCAACAGCTACATCAATCCCTAAGAATTAAACTTAGCTACACATAATCCTCGTTACAATATAAACTAAGTCTAAATAAGCCATAAAAAGTGTCTAAAGTAAGGGAAAAGAGAAATAGACTCGTTGTAGGCCGAGACTGAACGTCCCCGTCACGATCCCCACGAACAATGGGTTGATTTCCAACTAATCCCCTTTGCTTCAGCTCAATTCTGTCCTCTTTCTGCTCTAATGTCGGCTCCAAAAGTCCCCAATTCGAAGTCCCCAAAAACCTAGCCGAAAAGATGCTTAAATATCAAAATTTCGTTGTAGCGTCGAGACGCGATCCGCAAATTTGGAAAATTTTCTCTAGCGTCGCGACGCTATGAATTTTTTTTTATTTTTTTTTTAAGATTGGAAGCTCCATTTGACTCCAATTGCTGAATTAAGCTTCAAGCACATACTTCCTACAAATAAAACATAAAAATGCATAAATTTGGACAAATAATTGAAAAAGACTAGCTTAATTAATCAGAGAAAAATAGCTAGCTATGCTCGCTATCAGAGAGTTCCCTTATAACCTCAGGAATGCAAGGTCTTTACTCTAAATATCTAGGTGCATTAAACACTTTTAATAAACCTAGTGACATTGCATGCTAACATTTAACTATGATTAATTCAACTCCGGTATTCCAGGTCAGTTCCCAGGTAGGAGGTATTCCGTAAATCGTCAACTTAAATACCCCCAGCCTTAGACAGAACATTACCGGTGGAGTTCCCTTATAATCACAGCAATGTTTTTCCTACTTAGTCAATTAAGTAAGAAAAAACTCTAATCCTATTAGAAACTGATCTAGGTCTAATTAATTTTAAACAATTTAAAATTAATCCAATTTATCCTATGATCTTATGTTTGCATGCAAATCTTGATTATAGATTGACAGTTTCTAATCATTAATATTAAAGAACTATTTCAAATTTTAATGATTAATACTATAATCAAGAATCTAGAGTTTAATTCATTCAACAATCTCATTCAAATTAAATAATTAAACCATACTTATTGCATGAATAATATAACAATTATATTATTAACTATGGATGTTTCATGCTTCATGCAATATTGATTTTCTTTTAATATAACAATTATAAGTCAATCAAGAAAATCAATCAAGCATGCTTCATTCATCACATTAAACATAACTATTTATATTTAATTTAAGTAATGACATGCTTCATGCTTTCCAATTTTTCATATAATTAATATACACTTATATTAAAAAATATGAAAACAATTCCATGCATTTAAAACATACATTATAACAATTTATAATATATAAATAAATGCATGAGCATGTTTATAACCTAAAGTGGGATTAAATATTCTATATGACATCCATAGAGCATATAAATAGCAATTGAACCGGTTAATTTTGGCCCCTAGGATAAAATAAAGCATTAAATTACAATAATTTTAGCTAAATTCTATCCTAAAATCCTTCTACAGCTCCAAAAGTTGGTCTAGACAGCACGAACCGCCCCGAACCACCTCGAACCGGCCTCCAAAATCACGAACCAAGCCAAAAATTGGCTGAATCGGACCAAATAGGTCCCAGCCCATCCGAACCGGTCCAAACCGGACCACCCTCCTCTTGAACCGCGCCTGATGAAACCCTAACGCGCGCCGCCATCGTGACAGCGTCGAGACGCTATCATCGCAGCGTCCCGACGCTGTGCGCTTTCCTTATCTGAGCGCGTGCGGTATCGAGACAGCGTCGAGACGCTGTTGGAGTAGCGTCCCGAAGCTGTTGCGTCTGGAGGCAGAATCTGGGCAGTGGTAGCATCGTTTCTTCGATTTTTCTTCCGGTTTCAGCGGCGATTTCTCCGATTTTCATCTCATAAAAAACTATTCTAGACCCGGACTTACATAGGACTCGACTTTACATAAAATACCCGAAACACCGGGCCTTACATGATCAAAATCACATAAAAATAAAATCTATGGCCATAAAATTAACCTAAATAGTTCAACGCAAGCCGAACATACATTATGCATAAATCCCACCTATTATAGCCTATCGCAAATTTTAATATTAATTAATAGGGACAGCGATGACTCTGATGCCGATTGAAGGGAATAAAAGTCCCCACGCAGCGGAAGCGCATCGATTGGACCTTACGTCGTATATTAATTAACATTAAAATACCGTTACGAAAAAACTCAAATAAACATTAAACACACTTTAAAGTTGCTGGAAAATTGGTTTAAACATGTTGTAAATAAATATTTTCATGCTTTTCTAAAGAAAAAGGGAAAGAACCGTTACAAACCTTCGTTGTAGACTTGACCGTTCTTCGCCAACGACACTCGAACGAACGAAAACGCAGCAGCCTCCTTGCCTTTTAGTCGCTGGAAATTTCTTCTTGATTGACACAATAACCACAGAGGTTTCACCGGTATGTCTCTAAGTCTAGGAGGCAAAAGACTTGTGGGAGTCTTTCTCTAAGAAGGAGGCTCGAGGGAATTCTAGGTCTTGTCTTGAGAGTCTAAGAGCAAGAGCAAAGTGTCATGAACCAATTAGGTCTGGTGTTCTATTTATAGAAGAGAGGCCATGAATAAAATATTCAATTAAATCAATCTTTTCCAAAATTGATTCAATCATAATCCTTATTTAATCAATCCATGATCAATCAATTCCATAATTGATTAATCTTTTCCACAAATGACTAATTACTTCCATAAGTGATTAGATCATTTCCATAAACCTTCGTTGTAGACTTTCATAATTGATTAATTCCCGGTGAATGAATTCTTTAATTAATTAACCACCAATTAAATATCACATATTTATTTTCCGGCCTTGAATTAATTAATTTGCCCAAATAGATTTTAGGCCTTATATTAATTAATTCATTATTTGAACTCTTTCAAACTTCCATAAATTTATATTAATATTTGAATTTCTTCAAATATTAATTTCTCTCATAATAATATATCAATATATATTATATTTGTTTCCCTTAGTAAATTGAACATTTTCAATTTACATTTATTACTTAGTTGCCTCAAATTACTTTATGAGCTACCAGTGGGACCTAATGGACCTACAGATCAGAAGCTCCAACGATATGAGATTAATTGGTCAAACTCATTAACCAAATTAATCAATATTCGTTAACTGTGTGTACATTCCACTATAGACTCACAGTTGCACTCTTCTCACTGCAGACATTTTCTGTGTCCACGGATATAGACCAATATCGACTAGTTAGTCCTTCACGAGTGTCCGTAACACCAGCTGGGTCAAATTACCGTTTTACCCCTAGGTTAATTCTATTTCCTTAAGTACCAGTTCTCCTCTAATGAACAACCTGTTTGTGGTCCAACCATCAAACAGAAAACTCTCTCGTGCCATTGAGAGGGTAGGGCCCTTTGTTCAAGACTCGGAGTCACCACTTAAGGAAACACTCATCTGCTTCCCTGAAGTCGGGAAGGAGTGAATTCCATATTGTACGATTATGTTTCCAGCTCCCCATTCGGTCTTGTCCCCAAAATGGTAGGCTTATTGAGTCGGCGTATTGGCCACTCTCACCCATGCAAATCAAAGGACAATCTCTCATGAGCAGGAGTCTATAATCAACTCAGGATTAAGACTAAGTTGTTTAGGTCGTCCTAATGAAATAGAAAACCAACTAGTTAACGGTGTTATAACTAGTGGTTACTATTTCGCGATCCGGTCTTATGCAAACTCATTGCATAGGATACCCCCACTCGCATGTCTCCTACACGAATGCGTTAGATCGCAGCGTTTGTATCAAATACAAAGTGAGTCGTATCCATAGTGTCACCAGGATAAGGCACCCAGTCTTATCCCTATACTATAGACCCTTTAGGTTGTTTCTTGAACAATGATCCCATATGTCGCTACAAATAGTTCAAGACTCATATTACAGCCTAGGATGTCTAGTTTATTGGATCAGGGTTATTCCTAGGCAAAGACAAATATAAAATAACTAATAACATTTAATGGAAAAATATATCAATATTATTTCATTAATATCCGGTCAACAGTTACATTCACTATCTACGAGTTTTAGGGCATAAAACCCAACAGAACTATGACGTGGCAGTTTTTGCTTCCAGTTTTGCTACAGCACAGAATTTGCTCCCTCCAGTCGCCCAGCAACACATTCTGCATAAAATAATTTCCAAAGCTTCCATTCTTCCAAATGGGTTAAAACATATAATATCTATCTAAAACCAACCCTATTAAGCACAAAACACACACAAATCCCTATATAAAAGAGACCTAAATAACTACCTTTTGGGCAGTTATCACTGGGTTTCTTCACGAGAAGGAGAGAAAAGAATAAAAAAAAGATTTTATTTTATGCCAGGGTTTGCTTCTCTTTTTCATCTTATGAAACTTGAACTAAAAGAATATAACCTAACCTCACAAGTAAAGACGCAGTAAAGGACTTTCGAGCCCAAATAAACTTTTAGAACGTCCATAAGGGTTAGGCCCAGATTTGAAATTCTAAATCTCGAAGGAAAAGGAAATTCTTGACTTGAGCACTCTTAGCCCACTCCAAGCAACCGCTAAAAATAAATAAATAAAAATGGAAACAGCCAAACAAGAACTAAAGCTCAAATCCCCAATTAAATTCAATGGAATTATTCGAACCTGAAAATGTGGGGCGTTACATAAGGTACCCAACCTTATCCTTGTACTATAGACCTTTTAGGTTGTTACTTGAACATCGATCCTCGTATGTCCCCACATACTAGTTCAAGTTACATACAAACAACCTTGGATCTTAGTTTATTGGATTTGGGTCAAATTGTGCAATGTTTAACAATAACACTTTATTGTAGAAACTCAATAACACTTTATTGAAACAAGTATACAATTTGTTTACATTTACTATCTACGAGTTTTAGAGCATAAAACCCAACACAAGTAACAACCTAAATGGTCTATAGTATAAGGATAAGGCTGGGTACCTTATCTGGTGACACTATGTGATACGACCCAGTTTGTATTCGATACAGATGCATTGATCCAAAGCATCCATGTAGGAGACATGTGAGTGGGGGTATCCTATGCAATGAGTTTGCATATAATATCGGATCGCAAAATAGTAACCTCTAGATGTTGAGTCGAGGTCCGTGAAATTGATGTTCCTCCATAGGCGACACATGAAATTGATGTGTCTAGGATATGCATGGAATTGATTTATATCCCAGAAATTAATAAGTTTAAGATAGAATTTAGAGCCACCAAAACATGACTGTTATTGATTTTAGAAACATGAATAAGCATGACCTAATCTCAACAGTAGGGTCACTTACTGAGTATTTTAAATACTCATTCTTTCCATAAATGTTTTTTTTCAGGTAAAGACTGGGGCGTGTGAATAACGATTGATGAAAACTATTAGGCAGCCATGGGAGATGGGTTCATGTTTTCCTTCTGCTTTACGAACTATGTCTTTCGTTATTTAAGTTTATGAACTTATTTTGCGAACTTGTTAGAGACCATGTTTGACTTTGCCTTTAAAAGTTATTTGAGAATGTTTTTGTGTCTTTAAAATTTAGGGATCCCGAATAAAGGTTTTACTTTGAGGTTTTTACTTAAATTTGTGTTTATGTTATAAAATGTTTTTATATAGAAAGGTCTCCAAAGCATGCATGTAGTAACGGTCTCGATTAGACTCTTATAAAAAGTCGAGTCGTTACAGAGGTGACCTTGAGTTAATGAATGAAAATTAAATTATCAATGTGTTTTATTCATTAATCTTGTATCTTCATAATAACATTAAAAGAATCAATTTCATTAAAAGAAAATACGATTTGAAACATTCAAATCAAAATATAGAGGATGAAAATATGTGCATATATTTATTATATCTCTATTTTTATTTTATGAGTTCAACAACATAAAAAGGTGGAAAAATTTGAACCTCTAATCTCTTGATCGATGGTATATGTCAATCACCGTTGAGCTATACTCACTATGGTGCATATGTTTGTTGTATCTAATATATTATATATTGAAGGGAATCATATTTTGATGCAATTCGTTGAAAGAAAATATGATTTGAAATGTTGAAATCAATATTTAATATATAGAGGAAAATATGTGTTTATATTTACAATTTTATAAATTGAAAAGAAAGAAGTTATAGAAAGTATTTTATTTGAAATTGATTATAAAAAAGAATCTAGAATAGATCTAAATTTTTTAATTTCAAAGTGATAAATATAAATAAATCATTTACTTTTGCTAATTTAAAATCTATGCAATTGGTAAGTGATAAGTTTATCCCGATAGAATCTAATAATATATATATATATATATATATATATATATATATATATAATCAAATTTTGAGGGTAGCACAATTCATGAAAACTCATTTATGGAAGATAAATATTGATATGAAATTTTGTTTGGTTATGAGCTTTATGAGTTATGACATTAATTAATTAATAATAAAATGTGGAGCCTCGTGATAGGGTTTGGATGTCATCATGTCAATTAGGGGCATAACTAGTGAGGAAAGAATGAAGGAAAGAGGATATGTTGATAACATAAACATTATAATATTATTTACATATTTCCTCTTATTTTTTTTGTTTTTTTATTTTCTTTAAAAGAATATTTTGTTTTTTAAATTAACTTTAGATTTTTTAATCAATGGGATATTTATGTAACTTCTCCTTACAAATTGGACTCCTTTTTAAGAACCATTTGATAGATTTGACATAATATTTGAAGTTTTTTTTTTTTTTTTTTTTTTTTTTTTTTTTTTTTTTTTTTTGAGAAGATAATATTTGAAGATGTTGGACATTCTTAAATATATCTTCTATATAAGGGTTATTTGTCTAGAAAGATATTGTATAAAACCTGATTTGTTTGAAATCAAAACTCTTTGGTTGTTTATATAAGACACTCTCATAGACCTCTTATGTGGCTTAAGTACTTTTTTTTTTCTTTTTTTTTTTTCTTTGAGAATATGTGGTGTGGGTGTAAGGGATTTGAACTACAGATCTTTTGGTCATTATTACAAGTTTTATGCTAGTTGAGCTATGCTCGTGTTGGCGTGATTTTTGGACCTTATGTTTGTACTTTATATATTCCTTTGCACTAACGCAATGTCGCTAATTCTAACAATCATGTGTCTTTCAAAAGAAGTCGACAAAATACACTTTTTGTTTGAGCTTTAGAGTTAAGTGTCTGATCCTTACAGTTTCAAAACAAAGGTTGCGTTTGAGATTGATTTTATAAGGCTCAAAAGTGATTAGGAGCAAATTTTAACTATTTTTAGTTGACAAATTAATCTTTTTTAAAAAAAAAAAATCATTTTTTCAATTACATTGGTTTGTAAAAACCTAGTTAACCGAAGCTTTTGAAATGGACTTCTAATGCCTCTTCTAACAAACTCTTAGAAGTCCTATTTTATCTTAGGCCCCGTTTGATAACTATTTCAGTTTTTTATTTTTGGTTTTTATGTTTTTGGTTTTTTGTTTTTGGTTTTCTGTCTTTTAAAAACAAAAACCATATATGTTTGATAACTGTTTTTTGTTTTCTGTTTTTAGAAAACAGAAAACAAACCTTGTTTGATAACTGTTTTTGGTTTTTAGTTTTTTAAAAATTAGAAAGATGAAAAGATGTTTTAGAGAGAGAGACATAAATATAAATGTTTTCGAGAGAAAAGATTTAAAAAAAACGAGAGAAAAGTTAAACATAGAAAATTTAGAGAGGTGAAAGAAAATGTTTAGAGAGAGAATATTAAGACTCGAGAAAAGATATTAGTTAGAGAAAAAATAGAAAAAAAAGTTAGAGTAAAAACGATAAATTTTAGATCAAAAAATTAAATAAAAAGAGAAAATTTAGAGAGATAGTAAGGTTAAGAGTAAAAGATATGCTAAAGAAATAACGATAAATTAGAAAAATAAAGAAAAGTTGTAGCGATAGAAAATTTTGAAGATTTTTTTTCAAAATAAAAATTAGAATATGTTTATTAAGGAGTTGATAAGTTTTTAGAAATAGATAAGTTATAGAGAAAAAAAAAATTGAGAGAAAATTTTAGAGAGAGAAAAAGAAATTTTATAGAGAGAAAAAAATAGAAAAAAGAATTTGTTGAAGAGAGATAGGTAAAAGAATTTTTTTTTAAAAAAAAAGCATAGGGAGAAAAAATGAGTTTTTGAAAAACAAAAATCTGTTTCTAAATTTTTTATTTTTATTTTTTTTTTGAAATTTGCTTATAATTTCAAAAACGTTTTAAAAAAACAGAAATGGTTATCAAGCACCCCTATTTTTTAAAAATGAAAAACAAAAACAGAAAACAGAAAACGAAATGGTTATCAAACGACTCCTTAGTTTTCCAGGTTGAAGTTTGACATTTGCTATTTCAACTAATTCTTTAACCGCACATTTGAGTGTGATTATTTTAAAGGCTACAAGAATCTCAAACTAAGTGTTAATGGTTCTAAATGGTCTTTGATCTCTTTGACCTAACATGGCAATTGATCTCCGTTGTTGTCGATGGAATGAGCATTGATTTGTTCAACATTGTCATCGATCCCCGATTCCTAGATCTACAACAAAAATCAGAATATGGCAGTTAGTGGGTGGACAACAAGGGGAAGAAGAAAGGAGAGAGTAAAATAATTGTGGTTAGTTGTGCTTTTAAAAAAATCAGCTGTATTACAAAGTAAATTAGTGTTTGGTAAATTTTAGCTTTATGGACGAAAAAGCAAGTTGAAGTGTTTGGTAAATTAATATTCTAAATTATTGCAGCTTAACTATATTTTTTCAATAAATAAATTTAATTTTGATATTTAATTTCAAAATTTCAAAAGATAATTTCAAAATTATTTTAAGATAATTATTTTTTTAAACATATAAGATAATTGTTTTAAATTTGATATGATTTAAAATATAATCTTATGTTTAACCTAGAATGTTTTTATATTTTGATAAGAAATATAATTTGCTACTTGTATTGGAAAAAAAATATTATTTCAATTTAAATAAAAATTAAGAAAAAATAATTTCAAATGAGTATAAAATAATAAAATAAAAATATGTTAAATTAAAAAAACGATTCACATGAATCAAGTCTAAACAGTGTAGAGAAATAAATAGTTAGTTACAAATTAGATTTTTAGGGAAGCTAAACGGATAAGCTACAATTATTGGATTTTGCAAATGAACGTGGTTGAAAAATTAGTACTTTTATAAAAAAAAATAATTTATAATATGTTATACCAAACGCTCAAAACGATTAAGATTTTTTTTTAATCACTTCAACCACCTCCAAAATCAACGTCAAACGCACCCTAAATGTGTCCATTTCTTTTAACAAGAAAACTAAAGTTGTCCATTTTGATACTTCATGGAGCAAATAGACACTAGTCTTGAAAATCTATATTGCCCAATAAAAATGTTAAAAAATACTTTTGGTCTCTAAACTTTCATCAAATCAACAATTTAGTTCCTAAACATTACTTTGTAACAATTTAGACAATCTACTTTTAATTTTATAACAATTTAGTCCTTGAACTTGAATGTGTAACAATTTAGCCCATATAGTTTAAGATTTGTAACAATTTAGTCCCTATTATTAAATTTAAAAAAAAAATTGTTAAATTTAATGTAATTTCATAAGCTAAATTGTTAGCTTCATAAAAATTCAATAAAACACATTTTTGGGTTTAAACTCTAACTTTACTTGAGGTTTAGATTAACCTAGAAATCATAATAAATTATGAAAACTTGATGCAAATAAATTATTCTGTAATTGATAATAATTTACTTTATCATTTGAGTGTTCTATTTTAAAGTTGATTTATTTATTAAGATTAGAAATGGTAAAAATAGTGATGAGATGAGATCATTGAGGATGGAGAATCCTTAGTTTGACTACGGATGGAATTCAAACCCCACGATCAAGGACATAATATATATTATATATATAATATTATAATTAATTAATATGTTTTTCAAAAAATATTATATCATATTATTAATAACATTTTATAAATCTTTTTAAAATATTGTACTGAATGCGTTTTTTGGTTTGTATTTTTCTTTCTTTTATTTTACTTCGAAATTTTTGTGTATATTATATTTATTTTCATAATATAATAACTTTTCATATTCCATCTATAATGAAAATGCTAATTCTTTTAGTTAGTTAATTAAATATAAAATAATAATACTATCTTTAGCCTCTATAATTTTAATATATTCATCGATTTTTAATTAATTCCTAATAAAAATTATTATAAAAAAGAGAATAAATATGGAAAACTTTCTCCCCGTGAAACCACTTCATTGATATCTTCGAACAAGATATCCCACTCCGATTCCTCAAAAAGAGATGATGGAGAGTGCATCCCAATTTGCCATCCTAATTAATATCTCATTTTATTTTATTTATATTTTATTTTTTTCTACTTAAAAAATCTTACTAACAATTTTTATTCTACAATATTTTAACAAAAATGTTTTTCAAACTCTACAATTTTACTTGGACGGACAACTCTACTTTATAATTATTCGTCCCCAATCAAAACTTCTAATCTCAACCTAACCTATTTTTACATACACTCCAAAATCAATGTACTTCAAATAGCATCCACAAAAAAAAAAAATATATAATATTATTATTATTATTAAAAATAAATAATAAATAAATAAATAAAAGCTACTTTTGCCGGATACTGGTATAAGCAAGTTTTCAGAGATGATTTTCTATTTAGTAGGTAAATCATCTTAAGTCTAAATATGAATTTATTTTTAAACCAATCCCTCCCAGAAATCTTGCTAAAAAATCATTTAAAAAAAAAAAAAAAAAAATCTTGCTAAAAACAACTCAGCTTTTGCCCATCTCATATGTCGAGATTTACCAAAATCATCATGACATCCCAAACGTTTCTTCTTCAATCCCACCACCATATTGATCAAGTTTCGATCGCCGATCACCAACGTACTTTTGCTTCCATAAACTCAGAACTCAGAACAAATGCATTAAAGACAATACAAGAAAAAAAAAAATCCATTGAAACTTCTCATCTTATATAATGGCAAAGAACTTAATGTGTGGCTATGAATACAATTTCTACATATTCACCCAGATTGTACACATGACAAGCAAGAATTGGTGAAGAAACGAATATAGATATGGAAAAAGCACACAACTTCATATTTCTACTTCATATCTAACTCTTCCCCATCATTACCATTCATTCATACACTGATCTTCTTTCTTTTATAGACTTAGAGCAAAACACCAAGGGGGAACCATCATCAATTATACAGGATAAACAAAAAAAAAAAAAAAGGATGAGCAAAAAAAAGAATAAGAAACAATTAAATCATATTACCATTCGGAGTTCATCTCGTCAACCAAATCGCGAAGCCACGGCTTATTGGTTGCATGCCAAGATGAAATCAGAAGAACAACACCAATGCGAAGCTTTCCTCTGAACCAGATATTCATTCTCCCCTTTCCTCTTAGAAAAATTATCAAACGAATTTAGAAAAGTTCCTCTGAATTAAATTTGTTCCACGCTTCCTGTTATCATGGCATAGAAATTTTTAACAGGCGCAATTGTTTTTTTCATATTACATCCACAACTAACGCAAAACATTATGAAATATCAAAAATATTGGAGCAATATTTGAAATTTTGAATAGAGTACCAAAATATATATTGCATAGAAGTACCTTTAGAATGTCAAACACTTTCTCAGCAACATACTTTTGCTGAAGAGTTGCACCTTTTTGCTGCACCTTATCAGGGTGAATGCACAGTGTCGCTTTCCTATATACCTTCTTGACTGCATTTGGAACAACCATCTCAGTCAAAGAAACTGGCTGCCACCCACATTCAGGCCAGAGCACCTAATCATCATTCAACAGTAAAACAAACGGGTAAAACAATTAGTCAACCAGAACAGTTTATCTCAGGCCATATAACCAATGGGGACCTAGCTACTTATGATACCATTTCAATTGTTATTCTGAAATGCTCGCAAGATTCTTTAGCCAATAAATGCACAAAAAGTTTAGATAATAGTTTTAATATCGGTACTTAAATCGTGGAACACAATGGTTTGGGTTGGATAATTTAGGGTTTAGGTTAATTTGGATTCAAATCAGTTCAACCAGTTTGAATGGGTTCAGTTCAAATCATCTTTAATTATTCAATTTGAATTGAAAAAACTATTAAAAATTTAAAATGTCATTTACTTAAGATAAAGAAGGTGAATGACCACATGCTCTCAGATTTCAGATGATGCAAGAAACAAAACATGCCGTTGAAGAACTTACATATTGCAAAGTTGATAAAAGAGCACGTAAATTGCCCTCTTTCCCTGCAGCCCAACGCTTGATCTCAGCATCCAATGTTTCAGCAATTCTCTGCAAACATAATATTGAGGGGAAATCTAATGAATTGCTTGTTTCTTATTTAAAATAATAAAACAAAAATAATTCAAATTGCAAGGTTTTCCTATGTAATATGAAGATATAGAGTGGAAGAAAATGTTAAATAAGATTCTTCCACTTCAATATCATCCAGATATAGCACGGGGAAAAACAAGTAGTTACAAGAATATCAAACAGTTTAGTAGCTTCAGATCAATGATAAATTTTTTACGGCTTCCAGTTTTAAATAAAGCCTTGGACGGTCAAAATTGGAGGTTCAAACAAATCACCAGACTAAATAAAAAAAAAAATAAAAAAAAAAAATCCTTCAAGTTTTTCGGTAGGTTACAAATAGAAGTGTTAGTAGCACCATTTTTCTAATCAGATAATATCGAGTATTTCATTATTTCATAGATAAATCTATGTTCAGTCTCAGAAAATTACAAAAAGCAAATGAAAACATGATGAGACAGATAACAAATATATAAAAAAAAAAATCTAGGTTTTCTCCATTCCTGTTAACCAACAGTACACAGATTCAAAGCAATAAAATCCGTCCAGCATGCACAAAAGAGAAATGGATGAGCTCAAAAATGGAATATAAACAAAGGCGATAAATGTCAAGAATATGCACTCACATGTCTCTCGGCTTGATCCCTCTGCATTTGAAGATCTCGCTCATTTTTCTCAGCCAGAGCTTTTGCCTGAAACAAAACATACAAAATTGAAAACCCTCAGTCAAAGCAGAGCACATTGTAAGTGTAACTATTATAAATAGATTATAATCAAGTGTAAGTCCATGCAGACTCTAAAACATAGTACAGTAGTTCTAGTTCCAAGCTTTTTATCTCTTTTTTCCACACCAATATGTTTCGTAATGCATATTTAAACAGAAAACACACAAGCATACCGCACGTGATTGGACCCTCTGGTGGCGTTCCAACCTGGCTCTTCGTCTCTCCTCACTTTCCCCATCAACTTCCTGGAATTCTCCAGAAGATGGAGGACCTTTGCCAAAACAAACAGTAAAAGTCAACGACCGTGATAGAAAGTTCTTCTATTGAAATGTATGTAGTGCTGAAACTTTGCTGAATATAGTATTCAGATTGGAAAAGTACCTCCAAAAATAGATGAAAGATCATCAACAATATTAGTGGTTGAAGATGCTTTCCTCATACTTGATGAAGTGGCAGAAGATGGTTTAGTTGTCTCAGGCTCTGGTCTACTTGGTGACTGTGCATCAAAGAAGTTGTCCTGAAAAAGCACTAGGTAAGTAAGCAGCGAAGGGACTGGCTTAGAAGATTTACAAACTCAAGTCCTCACCATGGGGTTGGCCCTAGGCCTAGGTGCACTACTGGCTCTACCCATGCTGAAAAAGGACTCAAGGTCATTTTCATTCTTCTGTTGGCTTGCCCTGGCTGCTGCCGCAGCCCTCTCTCTCGCCTCTGCCGCAGCCCTTTCTCGAGCCTCTGCAGCAGCTCTTTCCACAGCAGCTCGCTCTGCCCTACTTCGTGCTTCAGCTTCTGCCCTTGCAACAGAAACTCTCTCTCGTGCATCCCTCTCTTTTGCTTCTGCAGCTGCCTTTTCTGCTCTTTCCCGTGCCTCTGCTGCAGCCCTTTCTGCTCTTTCCCGGGCCTCTACTGCAGCCCTTTCACGGGCTTCAGCTTGAGCCCTCTGAACTGCAGCCCTTTCAGCACGCTCTCGAGCCTCTGCATTTACCTTTTCAACAGCAGCTCTTTCAGCTTTTAAGCGGGCTTCAGTAGCTGCCCTCTCACGTGCTTCCCTTGTGGCCCTTTCAACAGCCTGTCTGACCTTTATCCTTTCCATTTCAAGCTCCCTAGCTCTCTCCCTTTCCTTCTCTAACCTTCTTTGCTCTTTCTCTTTCTCTTCTCTTTCCCTCTCAAGTTCCCTCGCTCTTTCCCTCTCCTTTTCAACTCTCCGTTTCTCCTTCTCCTTCTCCTTCTCTTCCCTTTCCCTTTCCCTTTGGAACCGTTCGCGATCCATACTCTCCTCATCTTCAACTCTCTCATTTCGCATGGCTTTCTCATCTCTATCCCAATATACAGCTTCTTTACTTCTAGAAGTTCTTGTACTCTCTCTCTCCCTCACTTCCTTGGCATGCTTAAACTTTGCCTCTGCTCTATCCATTGCCTCCTTCATGGCTGCAGCAGCAGAATTCATCTCCAATTCCTCACTAGAAAGACCATTTACTTGTTCATCTGCATTATTTTGATTCCTTCCCATGGCAAATTCCTCAAGTTCATCCACTGAAGATACTTGATCTCTCATTGAAGCAGAGGCAGATTTAGGAATTTGAAAATGATGTGTGGAATTGGGAAATGAGGAAAAGTCATTAGCATTCATCTTTGAACTCCGGGAGCCATATGGACCCATTCCTTCTTTCGGTACCTGCTGTGGTATAGGAGGTGGCGGTCTTGAAGGGGGTGGAGCAACGGTGGGTTGTGTAAAAAGAGGAATCTCTGATACAGTGAGCCATATTTCATCCGATTCAACATTATTTTCAAATCTAGGTGTATCCCCCATCACATGTACATCTTTTGGAGCAGGAGGAGATGTTGATTGAGGCACAAATTTATGAGAATTAGTTGAAACTGTAGGAATGTCAAACACAGGCTGATCAAATTGTCTATCATTCTTAGCAGGCACATCCTTCTTCAAAGGTTGTCCAGAAGTTCTTCCAGATGGTTTCTCCATAGTTTCTTTACTGTTAGAATTCTGAGGCCCAGCAGCACTTCCGTCAACCCTAGGAGGACTTCTAGCCTTACCTCTATTATTCCCTTCTGATGAAAATGCAGGGACAGATTTACCAAGGCTAGCAAACGGGTCCATATCATCAAAAGCTTTATTATTTGCATCAGAAGAAGGGTAACCATCAAATTTTGGGCTTTTAAAATTACCGATGTCACTAGCTTCTTCATGTGGGTCAGTGCCCTCCCTTGACACCCCAAACGGGTTTTCCATTGCCTTAGAAGATGTTTTACTTTTAACTGAAGTTGGCTCTGATGACCAGCTGGCTCCTGAGGTTGACCTGAAAGTAGTATTATAGGAAGCATAAGCATCATTCTATTTTCCATTTGCCAGACACAACAGCATCCATTAAAAGAAAGCATAAGCACCCGTTCCAAAATGTATTAGCTTATTGTGCCTACGAAACATTGAGAATCTACTGCTCTATTTGGGCAGACTCATCTTCTATCTTATAGTAAAGAAAGTCCAAGTCAGGAAGTGGAGTAGTGGAACTATTTCAAGGAAATATACATTGTTAAGAAAATAAAACAATGAAACAAACAGATATATATAAATAAGAGAAAAAAAAACCATGAGACTGCCGAGACAACACATTTGAACAATGAATAGAACAATAAAAACACTGCCATTTGAATATGATGTTAAATACTTAAATACTTTTCCGAAGAAAAAAACGATCTAAAATTTTAAGCTAACAAAAGACTAGAATTTATCTGAAGTACAAGACTTGACTATTTTAAGTAAATGTGCATCTTAACTAATCTCACAGGATAACCGAACCCTACTATGTCTGGTTACCAAAGCTCACACACATATATATACATTGTTATTTTTACCAGCAAGCATGATCTTCAAGCCAAGCACCCCCAATTAATGCGGGTGCTCAGCTTAAAGATGCTGCTTGATGATCTAATAGCTCATTGTTATTTTAAGCAAACAGAAACGAATTCCTGGGTGTCCATTTTTCATGGTAAACCCAAAAACGTGTAAAATGGTTTCTATTCAATGTAACTTATGATATTTCAAACCTACTCCTCGTTTCTAGGTTTACTATGGAAAATGGTTTCTTTCCCACCAAACTTTCTAAAAGAGGCATTTGACAGCACAATTCCAAAGCACCTCTTCTTTGAGCTTGAAATGGCTAGCCAACCCAATTGCCATGCAATATTACACCAGGGAGCATACCAAGAAACATTGTGCAACACAAGAGCCACTACAATTTTCAAGTAAAATGGAAATTTTGAGTTTCTTCCTCTCAACAGCAAAGTGGACGGACAGCAAGTTGGAACAAGTTAAGAGCAGGATTTCTCCTTTTAAGAAACTTCTATGTCGTCATACCTCCCAAGGCTAAGCTCCATAAAAAAAATCTCCTTTTGGTATTCCTTCACCCAAATGACTTTAGAGAAACTTTTATGAAGAAACATACTCATGGTGAAGTGATGAAAAATAGAAGTAGTGGAATGGAAGAAATGTGGTACTATGTGACTTCCAAGTAATCATACCATCAATTTCCATTCATAAAGAGGTCAGATTAAAAGGATCCTCCATAAATAAGTGTTAACAACCCAATAATCTTTCACCAAAACCTCTTTGTTATTGGATGTTAGAAAAGTTCTAGGGAACAAATTGTATTGACCAAGAGCCAATATTCAGAATTCGAATTCGACATCTAATGGTCCTAGATTTCCCCGCATCCTCTGCACCTAGACATGCGATCTACTTGTCTTGAGCCACTTGCAAGGTGAAGATTGTCCCTACAAAACATCGGTCATTTCAACAGAATTTGTCCTTATTAACATGCTTTTTAAGAATTTTCCCTAGAGATCACCTAACATAAGATTGCTACAAACCAAGCATGTTTAACTTTAGGGTTCTTACAATTGAACCATTGAAAAGGAAGGTGTACTTTATTAGTTACTACGAATTCTCTCAGGCCTTTCTTAATCATGCTTACATAGCCCGAAGATCTCTCTCATTCTGATCTTGGATTGCCCTCGAACCAGAAAGGTTTAGATCGGATACGATTCGTAACGCCCTGGGCCTAGGAATCAAAATCTAGATTTGGCACCTAACCGCACAAAATTCCCTTGTGACTTGGACACACCACCTGCACCTTGAACTACTTGCTAGAGTGAAGACACCCCCAATTGATTTAGGTCCTATCAGTTCTTTTTAAGCTTTTAAAGTGCATGTACTCAGGATTGAACTCACCCACAGATGGATACAAGAACAATGAGGCAACCACTACACCAAGTTAGATTTACCTTAGTTCTTTCTAAGCTTTTCTTAACCATACTTGCATCTGAATTCCTCTCATTCCAATGCAAGGTCTATTCATTCATGTACCCCTCCACTCGAGCATCATATGAAATTCTAGTCTATTACAAATGATACTAGAAAGGAACCTCTCCTAGTATGATGCATGTAGGGGATCAACCCAAGCGAAAGCTAGTGGGCATGTGACACTCGAGTAGAGAGGTACATAATGAACCAACACCACATCCAAATTAGAGGGATCCGATGGTTATGCAAACATGGTTAAGAAAGGGTTAAAAGAATGGATAGTTACTATCTATACCAACAAGGTGGACCTTCTTGGAACTTCAAAGTTGAGTGTGCTTGGCTTGGAGCAAACCTATGTTGGGTGATCTCTTAGAAAATTTTCCTAGGAATATGTAGGTAAGGGCAAAGTAAAAGATCTATGTCAGTCTATAGGGATTGTCTTCACTCTAATAAGCAACTCAAGTAAGGTATGTGGCACATCCAGGCCCTAAGAGACATAGGAGAATGTCGAGTTCTCACGTGTGATCGAGAAAAAGGCCATGGACATGAGGTCTTTTTTTCTTTTTTTTTTCTTTTTGTTGGACATGAGGCCATTAATAATGTGGTAACAATACCAGGAATTACAAGAAAGGATTCAGCCACAAAACTTTCTTACTACTTTTAAAACTGTGTTCAGTGAAGCCTTGAATTAGAGGCTATGTCTCTAGGTTATCAAGAAAATCCCCTACCATGTAAAGGACATTTTGACTCAAGACCACAAGCCTCAAAAAGACAGCTCTACCTCTTGGTTTCCCTTTACAACATTGAAAAGCTTCTATTAGAGATTAACCGACTTTGTAATTTGAAGCTTTTTCATCATATAAGAACTCCAAAGATCTCCATATTCCCTTCTTTCAAATCTTGCTTCAAAATTTTGAGTTTTTCAACTTAAAACTTGACCATTTCTCCACACAAATATAATGCCACCTTCTCTTCTAGAATGAGAAGCTGTGATGAGAAAGCCAAAAGTTCTCTTATTTAAATGGCATAGGTCCTGAATAAAGGTACATGTCTTTTGGAGAACTATAAAAGTGACACGTTTCTCTCTGTCCTAGAAGCCAAGGAGACAATAGTCAACCAGTCATTTGAGACAAGGAATTTATTAATAAGAGAAAAGAATGCTCATTCCCTAATTTTGCACCAAGAGAAATAACATTTGAAAGGTGAACATCCCTCGATAGAAGATCCCAAATGAGTTTGTCGAAATGTCTCATATTACAAGTGATATTTCCTCCGGAAGACTTTTCAGAAACCCACCTAACAACAATGACTCACCTGTAATGCACCAACAGCCATTACAAAAACCATAAAGATAATAGTTTTCAACAAAAAATGATTTCAATACCTAGTGTTGGTTGGCCAATAATAAACACCTAAAATCTAACGCTGTGTTATAATCAAAAGAAAACTTTATGAAAACTGAAAAGGTACATACCTCTAAGGACTTCAAAAACCGAGACTGAATTTTCTTTCCAAGGAACAAGAATATCACCAGCAGCTCCTTCAAATTTAATGAAAGACCACCCTATGTCAGAAGAAGACCGAATCAATATGTCTACTAGAATCCCACACCAAACTTCTCCTCTTCCTATCTCCAAGGCCTCTAACATTCCAAAAAATAATCTTCACAAAATAGGGGAACACTCAATTTGCAATGATGACCAGATATCCCAATCATAGTTGATAGAGGTATGAAGATTTTTTTACTTCTCTGCAGCATATCCAAAAAAAAAAAAAATCTATCCACTAATTTTCTTAGTAGATCTCTTCATAGGAATGGGTACAAAACACAAGCCTACGTTCTTTAATTGATCAGACAACTCCTCCCAAAATTGAATGATTATCTGATAGGGAGGGTCAATAGTTCAGTTAAAGAGTGGCTTGGCTACATTGGCCAAGGTTGTAGCTCCCCACAAAAGAAAAGAAGAGCAAATTTCCTCCTCGTTTGTGATGTTTATGTCTAATACCACTGCTTTTTTGCTTTTAGAAATGCTGCCATTGTAATTAGATACCAGATTTTTCTTGGTTAAATAGAGAAAGAAGAGTAAATGCCAAAACCACCAATCCCATTTTCCTTTCAAGCAGGTTAAAACCTTGGTTAGAAGTTTGAACAAGAAGAAATATTAGGGAGGCAAACTTGCAAACACATGACTCCACAAGGTAAATCTTCCTCCCTGGGAAAAGATAGCAACTCTTTCATTTGTCTAACCTTTTATTGACTCTCTCAATAATAGGGACTAGAAATCCAGCTTGTTGGTATTACTTTCCAACAGAAAACTGAGATAATAAATAGAGGCCAAGAACCAACCAAATAACCAAGTCTCTCAACTTGCCTAGAGACTTCTCGGTTGTCCACATTAATGTTGACGAGAAGAGCCTTCAGTAGATTAATTTTCATTCCCACTGCAAGCTCAAAGACTTCAGAGTTCCCATAATATTATCCAGTTCCATGTCATCAAAAGGTCCCAAAAATAATGGTATCAACCACACATTGTATAAATGATTCAATTTGATTATGTTGCTGTAAGTTTCTAAGTCAGGGTGAAGTCCTTTGTCCTTTGATGATACGGAAAGGAGAGGTGGGATCTCGTTGCCTAAGATCTTTTGAAGAAAAAATTCCACCAAGGTTTGCGAATAATAAAGATCAGGTTTAATAATTCTCCAAAAAAAATCCAATCCAGCCACTTTTGTAAAAAAGTCCTATTCAACCGAGTGAAAGGCTTTCCTGAGATCAATTTTAAAAACCCCAGCCTGACTAATGGAGTATTTGAGTTCAGTTCATTGAAGCCTTCATTAGCCACCAAAGCAGAGTTGAAATCTGCCTATTCTATTTCTTACAAAGGAAAGTTGAAAACTTGAAATTTAGTGATAGTATTCGAGAGGATTGACGGTGAGTCATTTAGCACGGAGTCTTCGAAAGAACTCCATGTCTTCGCTACAAAGCAGCCCCACAAAACCATGCTAGCCTAGAGTCGGCTAACAAAAGAAATCAAGAAGAAATAAACATTTGAATCAAATGACAGCTTCCTAGAATAAACACACAAGTAAGACTATGTTTCAACCAGGCTCAACCAACATGAAAAATAATGGAGACAGTAATCACTCA
This sequence comes from Luffa acutangula, assembly GCA_036850905.1. Taxonomy (NCBI): domain Eukaryota; kingdom Viridiplantae; phylum Streptophyta; class Magnoliopsida; order Cucurbitales; family Cucurbitaceae; genus Luffa; species Luffa acutangula. The sequence goes on along the minus strand of CM072087.1, from coordinate 27,897,079 downwards.
TTCTAAAGTGCCATGTCTACAAATCCAAACATAAGTGCTAAAAACAATGATTTACTACAATGAGACATTAGTGTAATAAAACCAAGGAAAGAAAAAGATTAAAAAAACAGAAAAAGAAAAGAAAACAACCGAATTGCACAATTTAACATCAAAAAGTTAAATGGTAACAATGAAGCAAACTTCCCAAACCCAAATTGATCAATAGGCAATTGCAAGACTTAATTAAACTACAAAACTCCCTTTGAAGATTGTACACCATCACGCTGTTATACCTGTCAGCAGGGGGGCTGCTGCTTCTAAACCCAGGTATCAAATCATCAAAAGCAGGAATCTCTTTATCTTTACTCTGCGTTCCTTTCCCACCCGTACTCTTCGATACACCTTCCGATTTACTAAATCCCCCAAGAAGATCATCGAATGCCGAATCTGCTTTAGGCGGCGAAGACATAGATGAAAACACGTCATCATACTGTACTTTAGACGAGCTTCTCAAGCCCGGAATGCCATCAAAGATATCATCATCGTACACGGGTTTATCATAAACCGGTAAGTTCGAAGCCGCCGGTTGACCAGAATTACCAGCCCCATGAAACAAAGAGTCAAAATTAACATCCGAATCACCAGCACGACTCTCGGATTTCCTCGAGAATCTGGCCGACCCACCAAGCAGATCATCGAAACCACCAAATTCGCGATTCTCATGAGCACTCATCGATCGATTAAGCGAATCGTGGTCATCGGCGAGAGACCCAGATAAGGAATTGGAAGTCTTAGTCGATCGGAAGGAGCCACGAGATCCGAGATCGAAATTTGGGGAGCTGGTGGGGTTGATATTGGAAGTACCCTTTGAAGCGGCCATTGGGGCGGCTTTACCTTGGGGCTTGAATCCATAATTGGTAGCTAGAAGACCCTCGAAGTCGTTCATGGCGATGAGTTAAAATACCAATGGAAAGTGATTGAAAAGCAAAAACAGCGATCCGGAGAGGATGAAACTGGAAATTGGGAGGGGGTAATGGATCGCCGAAGAAGAGAAGGGGGAAGAAGAGATCTGAATTCAGAGGAGAGAGAAAGAAGGACCTCCTGCAATGAAGTGCAGGGGCTTACGGTGGGGATAGAAAGAAAAATGGATGGTAGAATCAGAGGGATTAAGAGAATTAAGCCCTCTTTTTTCCCCATTTTTATTGTAACATTTGTGTCAAAATCAAGATCCGGATTTTTTTTTCATTTTTTTTTTCATTTTTTTTTATGCTAAGATAAGGAGTGTTTTTCATATGGAAATGGGAAATTTTCAAAAAGCATTAAAAACTGTTGTTTTCTCTTTTAAAATATTATTACTAAGGACTTTTCAAAAAAAATATATATATATTATTACTAAGGAGAAGTGAGCCTAGCTTGGCGATAATAACAATAATTCTTTTTTACCTAAGAAAAAATTGTGGTAATTTCTCGAATAATGTATTTTAAAAAAAATGAAAAATCTAATGTAGTTTTCAAAATAAAAATATTAATAATGTACTTAAAATAACAAATTACAAAATTGGGATGAAGTTTGAAACTATTGACAAAACTAGGGCAGTTAGAAATCGTGTACCTGGTACACGATTATCGTGGGATAGAATCGTGTACGTGGTACACGATTCCAATAAGCATAGCGTACCAGGTACACGATTTACGTGGAAACAATCGTGTACCTGGTACACGATTTAGCATTGGAATCGTGTACCTGGTACACAAGTTGTTTTTTTTTTTTTTTGAATTAAGTACACGAGTTTTGTACCACATTTTAATATTTTCATATTTGAATAAAATTTATTTCAAAGTAAATATTTCTTATTTTTTTTAATAATTAACGTAGATAGATATTTTTCTAAAATTTCATAGACAACAATTTTCTAGAATAATTTCGTCTTTTACAAAAAGCTAGTACAAAAAATAAGTAAAATTCTAAGTGCCACAGCAGCGTGGTCTTCTCTGATGAGCTCCACGACAAGGTTGAGGTGCTTCCATGTGTGATTGATGATGAATCACATCATCAATATCTTGTTGAGTTATGTCACCGTGACTAGAACTTGAAGCAATGTCTGTCTGATCTGCTAGTGACTGAACTTGATGAGCTAAAGTGTCATCATCAACTATAGGAGGTTCTTCATCTTCATTTTTCTGTGGAATGTCTGCAGCTTGTTGTCGACGGCGTCTTCGACGAGCACGTGTCCGATCAGTGTTGGCAACAGTAAGCCTCCTAGTTTTTTGAATGATATCAGTTATGTTCATGACGTATTGCTCACACATAGAACCTAACTGTGGTATATTTTGTTCCACAGAAAAATGTTGCACATCTCGAACAAAGTTATTCTGTAAGAAGAAAATAATTAAAATAATAAAAATATTTGTAACTGAAATTCAATAATAAAAAAATCAAAGTATATACTATTTACCGTGCAAGCATAATAAGCACTCTCATGCGTGATATACCTCCTTGTGATTGAATCATACCAGTGTAAGTAGTCATCAGACACAACTGGCATGTCTACTATGTTGCCCAGGACACAATGATCACGACGTGCACGCCACAGTGATATATATGATGCATGATGATGTCGCCAATTGTGATCATGCTTACCTCGCAAGTCTAATTGATGTAACTCTATGACTGTATCGCAATATGGCGGCACCATTTGTCGCATTCCAAATTGTCTTAGCACTCGATTTGGGTAATGCCACTCTACAATATGAAAACATATGAGAGGGCTTACAGTCAACCAAATCTCCCGTCCATTACAACAATAGTCTAGTAAGGCCATAATCTCAGGTGTGTATGGTGTCCATGTGATCTGAAATTTATAAAACAATAAGTTTATTAAATGAAAATAAAGTTAATGTATATTTTTTTTTTAAATAAGAAAAATTTGATTACTGTTTTACCTGGTTGGGCATAAGACGATCAAATGTAATACGATACATGATCAACAAATTTGTAGTTTGCTCGGATGCAGCCAAGATTCCATTCCATCTACACATTATACAATACAATTAAAGCATACTATTATACAAATTTATGATAAATTTAAATTATACGTAAATTTAACATACCGAGCACTAAGTGGGCATCTAGCATAATGACCAGGGGTCAGCAAGTCGTGTAGTGGTGCGACAATAAAAAACCGATCGAATGCCCAAACTTGTAGTAGTATTAGTGGACCGGCTATCTCTAATGCACTGGCACTACTAGCTCGACATAATTCTCTATACAACCATGCAAGACATGCAGTATCCCAAGAATATTGTCCAGCTGTCTCGAAGTTTTCTAAAAGTGGAAGAAACATGAGATGAACAAGTGTGTTGGGCTTGTCAGCAAATAGAAACCCTCCAATCAATTGCATAATAAAGGCTCGCGCATGCCTCTGTATTGTGATCTCGTCGGCATTGGGGGGCAACTTTGCAAACTGTGCTGCCAACTATGGAATGCATAATCTAGATCCATGCAATTTAGGGGGTCGAACTCCCAAAAAATCCTCACATACCTGACCCCAATTATATTGCAATGAGCCAGTTACAGGTTCTCCATCTATAGGTAATCCGAATGCACTGCAACATCTTGAAGTGTAACGGTACACTCTCCACAAGGCATATGAAATGTATGGGTTTCTGGCCTCCATCGCTCAACTAATGCAGTAATAAGATGCCAATTTAGTTGCATGAACCCAATCTGCGCAACCCCCCAAAATCTGGCTTGTTGTACGTAAGGCACGATGCGTTGATCTATATTGATATTTCTGTTAACCACTGCCTCTCTTCTTCGACATTGTAAAATAGTAGTGGATTGGTAATTCCATATCGACTGTGAACGGTGCGTACGTTGTAAATATAATTGTCTTGGGTTAATTGGCCCATGTTCCATATTTATACTGAACATTTAAAAACACATAAGTCCATTAGCAACTAATAAATCAAGATTCATTGCAAAGAAAACATAATCTATTACAAAGTCCATTACAAACAAAATCCATTACAAACAAAGTCCACTACAAATCAAGATTCATTACAAAGAAAACATAATCCATTACAAAGTCCATTACAAACAAAATCCATTACAAAGTCAATATTACAAAGTCCATTACAAAATCCATTACACAAGCTCCATACCTGTTGATAAATTTTAACGAAATCAGATTCAATTTAATCAACTAATAATAATGTTTAGAAATGAAATTTGAATCAAAATAAACCTTCTTCATCCATGGGTTGAAGATGAAGCGCCTAAAGTGCGAGTTGGACAAGTGCGCTTGTTATGGCCTTCTCGCTTACACAAACCACAACGCACTTTTGTACCAGCTTCTCGCCAATCCATCTCATTATGAATTTGTTTAGATTTTGGGCTTCCATGTTCCCTCAACAAATGCTTGTTTGGACGAAGTGTGTCGAATTGTACTTCTGCCCAATAATCTCTATGTTGAATAGGATGGAATTGACTTTCATAGCATCGCTGGTATTCTGATAGCTTGTATGTTTCATCAGCAAAAGGTAAGTGTGCCAAATGAATGTGGTTACAAGCTACAATTACATGGGAGTAGGGGATCTTGTAGATATGCTACTTGAAGGTGTACATATTACACATGCAGAAGCAATTGAAGATCGAAAGCACTTAAGACATTCAATTTTACTCCTAAAGCATTCATGTTCTAGAAAAGACAGAATAGAGATTTTAGAAAACACCAACCTTTGTAGCTCACTTATGTTGAACTCCTTGTGGTGTTTGCCTCTCCTATGCTCCTTGGACAACCTCTAGAGTCTTCCCTACTATACTCTGGGCCAAGAACGACTTGTGGGAGTCTATATAAGATAGGGAATGGGAAGGGAATGCTTGAAGCATCAAGCAATGGAGAAGAATGAGAGATGAGAGAACTTTGAGTCCAAATTCCAGCAGCATAACATTAAGGAAATGGCTCTCATTCTTTGAATCTGATTCAAGCTCCTTTTAAAGACATTCTCCATGCAAAGCCAAGCCTCAAGACACAAGACACATGGTGTATTTGCAAGTTCAAGTGGATTCTAGGTGTACATCTCACAAGACATGCAACAATGCATGAGTGAGTTGTCTTTCCACTTTGAATGTTCATGCATAAGTGGATTTCCAACTAAATCCACCAAATACAAATTGAAATCTAATTTCAAGGTTGCAATTTAATGTTCATTTCAATTCCAAATTGAATTTAACAATAGGTAATTGATTTTGAGGCATTACAAAATGATTTCTTATGATTAATCCAATTAATCATTCTAATCTTGTGCAATAAATCATATATGATTCCTAATACATATATATGGTATTCAAAACACTTTTAAATACTCCATCTCTCATTTTCTAATTTAATTCATAATTAAATTATTGTGTCAAACACAATTTACGATAATATCCTTTTTCCCGATTTTTGAATGATTCAAAGCTTCCTATCTTTTGTTCTAGGCTTAATTCCGATATGAGCTAGTAGGGGGACCTAATGGACCTATTGTTGGGTTTTATGCCCTAAAACTCGTAGATAGTAAATGTACATTTGACCGAACATTAATAAAGTGATGTATTATTCAATGTTTGTATTATATCTTGTCTTGTTAACCCTAATCCAATAAACTAAACATCCATGGCTAATAGAATGAGGCTTGAACTAGTATGTAGGGACATACGGGGATTAATGTTCAAGTTTTAGCCTAAAGGGTCTGTAGTATAGGGATAAGGCTGGGTACCTTATCCTGGTGACACTATGGATACGGCCCGCTTTGTATATTGATACAAACGTATTGATCCAACGCGTTCATGTGGTTGACATGCGAGTGGGGGTATCCTGTGCAATGAGTTTGCACAAAGACCGGACCGCGAAATAGTTAACCACTAACTCTAACACCGTTAGTTAGCTCGGTTTCTATTTCACTAGGATGACCTAGGCAACTTGGCCTTAATCCTGAGTGGATTATGGACTCCTGTCCATGAGGGATTGTCCTTTGATTTGTACGGGTGAGAGTGGCCAGTTCGCCGACTCAATAAGCCTACCATTTTGGGGACAAGACCGAGTGGGGAGCTGAGAACGTAGTCTTACAAGATGGAATTCACTCCTTCCTGATATGAGGGTAAGTAGAGGTGTGTTCCCTTAAGTGGTGTCTCCGGGTCTTGAACAATGGGCCCTACCCTCTTTATGGCACGAGAGGGATTTCTGTTTGTTGGTTGGACCACAAACAGGTTGTTCATTAGAGGAGCACTGGTACTTAAGGATCAAGAGGTAGCCCAGGGGTAAAACGGTAATTTGACCTAGCTGGGGTACGAACACACGTGAAGGGCTAACTTGCTGTTGACGGTCGATATCCGTGGACACAGAAATATATCTGCAGTGAGAAGAGTGCAGCTGTGGTTCTTTAGTGGAGTGAACCACAGTTAACGAATATTGATTAACTTGGTTAATGAGTTTAGCCAACTAATCTCATATCGTTGGAGCTTCTGATCTGTAGGTCCATCAGGTCCCACCGGTAGCTCTATAAGAGCGTTGAGATAAAATTCTAAGGTTAAGTTAAGTATTCGAAGGGGTTCGAATGTCAAACTAAAATATGAATTTGATTCATATTAAAACTATAGGTTATAATTAATGTGCATTGGATGTACATTAATACTATAGTTTCATGAGAGAGAATAATAATAATTGAATATATGATGTTCAATTTTATTATTTTAAAGTTAGTTAATTTTGAATTAGTTAATTGTTCTAGTTTAATTAAATTTGATTTAATTGAACCATAAGATAAGAGGGATATTAATTTAAATTTGATTTAAATTCATGTTATTTTAATTAATATTGATTAATTAAAATTTAATTAATTTTAATTTTAAATTATGATTTTAAATTCTTATTAATTAAAAATATCAGGTAACTGATATTTCAGTTACCTGATATTATGTGAGGTGGCATTTTCTCCTGAGGTTTAGGTTAAAAAAAAAAAAGAAAGGGTCAAGAGGCAGTTAAGCCTCTCCCTCATTCACGCCTCCCTCACTCTTGCCCTCTCGCTCTCTCTGGTGATTCTCTTCTCCATCTGTGATACAGAGAAGTTTTTTTTTCCAGAAAAAAAATCCTTAGTCTTTCAAGGTTCCCACACAACCACTCAACGTAGTCCTTTTGAGAATACCGGTGATTCCTCGTGGTGGTGTTCGTGTCTATTATCCCAACAAAATCAAAGGTTTCTTGCTGCTGTAATTTTGGTGTCAAAAGTTTTTTTGCGAAGCGGTTCAAGAAGTTCTTCAAGGGTGAGTTTGTTCTTGAACTAGGATCAATAGGATCCTTTTCTAGATTAGATCTAGAATTGTTTCTTAATTTTCAGCATGTTTTTCCTCAGTTTTACAGCATGTTAATTTTCCAGTTTCTTGTTGTAAATTTATCCTTTGTGATCCGTATTGTTTTTTAATCTCGTTTAAAAAAAATTAGTGTGATTCTGATTGTTTCCGCTGCGCAAAGGGCTATTATCCCTTCACCTATAGATCATGGGCTCCAACGATTTGAGGCTAACCGACTAATCTCATTATCCAAGCTAGCCAACATTCGTTAACTACCGGGACACTCCACTATAGCCCGATAGTTGCACTCCCCTCACTATAGATATATTTCCGTCCACTTGATTTAACCATGATTAGTAAGTCAATCCTTCATAGGTTGTTCGTAGCTATAGCTAGGTCAAAAAGCCGTTTTACCCCTATAGTACTTCTAGTTCCTTAAGTCCCACTGATCCTCTAATGAACAATTGGTTTATGGTCCAACTAATAAACCGAATCCCTCTCAGGCCAATGAGAGGGTGGGATCCCTTTGTTCAAGCCCCGGAGTCAGAACTTAAGGGAACAACCTCTCTACTATCCCTATTTTGGGTAGGAGTGAATTCCTTCTCGCACGACTATGTCCCCAGCTATCTACCCGTTCCTATCCCTAAAATGGGAGGCTTATTGAGTCGGCGTTACTGAGCCACTCTCACCCATGTAGATCTAAGGATAAGCCCGAATAAACAGGAGTTCATAGTTAGCTCAGGATTAAGATCGAGTTACCTAGGTCATCACATGAAATAGTCAGTCTCGACAGTAAACGGTGTTATAAAGCGAGAGTGACTTATTTCTTGGTCCTGGTCTTATGCAAACTCATTGCATAGGACGCCCCCACTCGCATGTCTCTACATGGACGATTTAGGATCACATCGTCTATACCATCTATAAAGTGGACCGCGTCTCATAGTGTCCCCAGAATAAGGTACCCAACCCTATTCCTATACTATAGACCGTTTTGGCTATTACTCAAGCTTGATCCACTTTTATGTCTCTAAATAAAGCTCAAGAGTTCATCCTATAGCCATGGATCTTAGTTTATTAGATTTGGGTAATTATATGTGCAATTTACTTTATTCAGTAATAACTTTACTGAATTAGTCTCGATAACACCTTTATCAAATAAGTATAAAATTCGTTTATCATTCACTATCTACGAGTTTTAGGACACCTATCCCAACACTACTTGTTACAGGTGCATGAGTTATCTTTTAAGCAAACAACTTGTGTTTGTTGACCCTTATATGGAGAAATCATACTTATTCCTGTTTCAATTTCAAAACTTGAAGTACTTCTATCAACAGACTTCAGAGTATGTGCAGCAGCTCTCTTTTCCCACCTCCCGAGTCTATTTAAAGCATATCGTGTATACGTTTCACCACGATCAAATGCTTCACTGATTTCTTCTCGACGTTGTTCAAAATAATGGATTGTCTGATACCAAGTGCACTTAACTAACGCCGTGATGGGCAACATTCTAGCTCCCTTGAACACACCATTAATACATTCGGCTAGGTTTGTAGTCATCCATCCATAGCGATACCCATTGTCATGTGATTGTGTCCACTTTTCTAGATTCATGTGAGTGAAAACTTCAAGACAATCAGGATTTAATCGCTTTTACTCTTTCATACATCGATTGAACTTACGTCTTTGGTGCTGACGTTCTGTCCTATAGACCAAGTCTTTGAGCTGCTTCGATTTATACTTTTTCTTAAAGTTACTTGCCACATGACGAAGACAATATCGATGATATGTGATAACTGCCCAAAAGGTAGTTATTTAGGCCTCAATTATATAGGGATTTGTGTGTCCTTTATGTTTATTAGGGTTGGTTTTGGATAGATATTACATGTTTTAACCCATTTGGAAGAATGGAAGCATTGAAAATTATTTTGTGTAGATTATGCTGCTGAGTGACTAGAGGGAGCAAATTCTGTGTTGCAGTAAAACTGGGAGTAGAAACTGCCACATCACAGCTCGTTAGCCAACTTCATGAACCGACTTCTGTTGAGTGATTTTCGTGATAAAGGAGCAAGGAGAGCCCTACACGTGTCCAAGTTGACCTAATTCAAGCCTCCCCTCCTTTTATAAAAGGAAGAAGCTGTCCAAGTCAAAGACATTCCATGTTTTCCCTTGGAAGCCGAATAGTATAGGGAGATTGAAGATCATCAAGAACACCATCTTCCGCAAGCTGATTAGGGAGCTTACTTTCTTTATTAACTTGTGGTTATGGACATGCATACTCAGATTGTAATTCGTATTCCTATGCCTATTATGAACTAAGTAGCTTAAGGTGTTGGTTAGGAATAATGTGATTACTGTGCTTCATCTCTAGTAATAAATTGACTATCGCATTTTGGTTAATTGTTGTGCTTATTTCCATTTTATGCCCGCCTGGCCAGCCGGTGTGAATAGCTCTCTCTAGTTTCAGGGATGATTTAGAGAGTGTGTGACAATTATCCACACTACGATCATTGTGTATTGGTGAACGCCAGTGACTGAGCTAGGGATAGCCAATTGCCTAGTGTTTGATCGGTCGCTCTTCATTGGGTTTGAAACATATCCCAAAAGATCCGGAGTTCTGGGAGGAATCCGCTAATAATACTGCGAGAAATGCATGATCAATAATATTTCTAGAGCATATCTTATAACAATCACTAAAGTCTAACCAACGCCTGTCTTTAATCTGTCTATCTATTTGTTTACTTGTTGTTCTGTCATTTATTTTTCTTCAGCATAATTCCGATAAAACCAAATCATTTTACTATTCTTGAAACCATTTGAAAGTTACACAAAAATAGGTAGAGTGGAAACTAATTCAGGGCTCGGATTGATAATATTACTTGTTGCAGACTGTGTATACTTGCACATGAATTCTAGAGTCTTTTATATCATATTTTTACTCACTCTAGGAACCCAACAAGTTTTTGGCGCCGTTGCCGGGGACTTGGACGATAAGTTTTTATCTAATCTGTTTTGTGTATGTGTTTTAGTGGTTTGGTGCTAGAACTTTTTGATTGTTTCTTTTGTTTTTGCAGGTGTGATTTTGGTGCATGAGCGATCCGCCTGGGGTACGGTTTGAGCTTGATCCAGAAATTGAAAGGACATTTAGGAACAGAAGGAGGGAGCAGCGCATAAACCAGATGGAGAACGTGCCGCAACTCCCGCAGGATCCTGAAGGTCCAGCAGCAGCAAACCCCCAGCAGAATCCGTTGCTGCAGCAAAATGAGCAGCGAAATAATCAGGCTGAGAATCCTATCCTGATAGCGAACGATAGGACCAGAGCCATTCGAGCATATGCTGTCCCGATGTTTAATGAGTTGAATCCAGGGATTGCACGTCCCCAAATCCAAGCGGCAAATTTTGAAATGAAACCGGTAATGTTTTAGATGTTGCAAACCGTGGGGCAATTCCATGGTTTGCCATCTGAAGACCCTCATTTACATCTTAAGTCTTTTCTAGGAGTTAATGATTCTTTTGTGATTCAAGGAGTACCTAGAGATGCCCTTAGATTAACTTTGTTCCCGTATTCTCTTAGAGATGGAGCAAAGTCATGGTTGAACTCTTTTGCTCCAGGATCAGTTAGGACATGGGATGAGTTAGCTGAAAATTTTTTGAGTAAATATTTCCCACCTAATAGAAATGCTAAATTGAGGAGTGAAATAGTAGGGTTTAGGCAACTTGAGGATGAGACTTTTAGTGAGGCTTGGGAAAGGTTTAAGGAGCTTTTCGAAAGTGTCCTCACCATGGTTTACCTCATTGTATTCAAATGGAAACATTCTACAATGGTTTAAATGGAGTACCCTAAGGTATCTGTCTCATGTTCTTTCTCAGTATTCCCTTCCTGAACCATAACAGAAACTACCGATTCTGTCTCAAGATTCTGAACAACCTCTGTTTCTTGGATGGCTTCTTGTTCCGCAGCCCTCTGCTGCCTCCGTCTTCGCTTCGCCTCCTTCTCTTCTGGCGTTCTTTTTTTCTTAGTTTTCCCTTTCTGAACTTCGGGGGTTACGGGTATCTCTTCTTCCTCACTCTCCCTCTCTTTTCGAGCTCTTGTTTTAGCCATTTAAGGTGTACTAGGGTTTTGACAGAGAATGTAAAGAAAGAAAGAATAATACACGCACAAAGATTTGACCAAGAAGACGAAGTGAAACGTGCTTACCAGAGATTGCGAATAAATAGGGCTGCAGCAAACAAGAATCCTAACTGAAAAGATTTGCCCTGCCATAACTAATATTACCGTTGTAAATTAAAAATGCAAACCTGAAATTCAAAAATTACCAACGGTAAAATTGCGGACTCCAAACGCCCATGGTAAAAATTAATGTGTTGTCATCATCGCAGCCTTCGGATAATTGCTCTGCGACACGTGGCCTCATCAGATGATGCACGCACATTTACCTGCGAGAATTCAAAGCTAAATCTAACGGTAACAATAATAAATTCCGACAGAAACCCTTCTAACTCAGAATACTTTGCTCCAGCAATATCTTTGCCGCAACAATCTGCTGAACCTAAAGAATCTTAGATACGGAATTCGAATTTCAAAACAAGAAAAATCAAAGATTCAAATTAAATTTAAACCAATCATCCCAATCTTTTATTTTCAAAAGAAGCCGAATAAATTAGAGAAAATCTCTATGAATTAAAACTAAAATAAAATCTAGATAAAATAAAATCTAACTATCTAAAAGATAATTGCAAGATAATTTAAATAAATAACCCGAAAATCAAATCAAATAAAAAATAGATCAAATCTAACCTATCAAAAATAATAAAAATACTTAAAAGATAAAATCTAATAAATCATGCAAAATTAAATCTAACCTAACCGAAAAATAAAATCAATTCAAATCCTGGGAGCTCAAAATTTTGCTCTGTGAAATGCTCCCGCAAAAGTCCTGCTCTCTCAATCATCAACCAACCGTAGGGAAGGATATTTCGCCTGAAATTCCTCACCCCAATAATTTTTCACACGCTGTCCATTCACCTTGAACACTCTCCCATCTTTTTCATCCTGCAAAGTAATTGCTCCATTGGAAAAAACCTCAACCACAATAAACGGTCCTGACCATTTAGATTTTAATTTTCCAGGAAATAATTTTAATCTAGAATTATAAAGCAAAACTTTTTGACCCTTGACAAACTCCTTAGATTTAATTTTTTTGTCATGCCACAACTTAGTCTTTTCCTTATACATCTTCGCATTCTCATAAGAGAATTGGCGAAATTCTTCTAACTCATTAAGCTGCAGCATTCTGATTGCTCCTGCACGACACAGATCAAAATTTAACTTTTTCAAAGCCCAAAACGTCTTATGCTCTAGCTCTAATGGTAAATGGCAAACTTTCCCATATACTAACCTATAGGGAGACATACCTAGAGGAGTCTTATAAGCTGTCCTATAGGCCCAAAGAGCCTCATCTAACCTAAAGGACCAATCCTTTCTAGATGGATGGACTACTTTTTCTAAAATCGATTTAATTTCCCTATTACTAATTTCAGCTTGACCATTTGCTTGTGGGTGATAAGGGGTAGCTATCCTATGCTTAATCCCATACTTAGCTAAAAGCTTAGTTAAGATATTATTAACAAAATGTGTACCCTCATCACTCACTAGAGCCCTAGGTGTCCCAAATTGCGCAAAGATGTGCGATTGAAGAAACCTTGCAACTGTCTTGGCATCACTCTGATGGCATGCAGTGGCCTCCACCCACTTGGACACATAATCAACTGCCAATAAGATAAAAACATTGCCATTAGAAGGGGGAAATGACCCCATAAAATCAATACCCCATACATCAAATAATTCAACTTCTAAAATGTAAGTAAGAGGCATTTCATCTCTAGGTCCCAAATTTCCTCTCCTTTGGCAAGCATCACATCGTGTAACGCCTTCATTTAAGGTATTGTGAGGGAAGGGTATTTTTGGTAAATTTCTTGAATTTGGAAGGAGACCTAACCCTAATCAATTACTTATTCTCTTTAGCCTCCACTTTCCCTCCTTCACGCGCGTGCAGCAGCCGAAAAGCCTCTTTCTTTATTTCCTTGCGTCTTCTTCTCCTCCTAGTCGCCGCTCACCCTTCCTTCCTCTTCGACCGCCAGCGACACGCCACGACACCGGCGCCGACGACGATCTCCTCCGGTGACGCTCGATACCCACTACGGCGGCAGCAGCTCCGTCCCTTCGGCCAGTAGGTAGTCTCCCGTTTTCTTTCCTTTTCGTGGACGTTTTCTCGCGGATGTTGCACCTCTCGTCGATCTCTCATCCTTGGTTCTTTTCTTCTGTTTTAGTGCGGTTTCAGCATAGTCGTGGTCGGATTTAGCGGCGTTTTCCAGTGAGCCATCAGATAGGTGCAGACAGCAGCTCTTCAGGGGACGTTTTCTACGTTTTTCGGGTGTTGTAGGTGAGTTCTCTCATTGGGTAAGTTGGTTGAGGCTTATGTGGGTTAGTTCCTGCATTTAAGCATTTACCCATTCACTTTCCTTTCCGTTCAGCAAGCTTTTGCTCCGTTTTCGGCGGTTATCGCAGTGGGTCTTCGAGTTTCCGTGTCGTGGAGCATTAACGGTGGTGGGTAAGTGTTTTAAGCTTGAGATTTGTTGGTTTCATGGTGTTAGGGGCTTACCCATTAATTTTGGTTTGTGTTTCCAAGGTCTTTTTCACGTTCAGCGCTTTAATCGTCGTTTTGGAGTGAAATTGTGAACCCGGACAGCAAGCTTCATTCGGTTCTTAGTTGGATTGGATAGGGGCTTGGAAGCTAAGGGACACTTTACTGTGTTGTCGAGCAAGTTTCCTATCTATTGTAAGTAGTTATTGGATTTTATTGCAAGTTTAGTCCCTACTTGGTGTTATTGGATTTTTATTGCAAGTTTAGCCCCTATTGCGTGTTATTGGATTTGATAAATGCTTAGCCGATGTTTTGAACTAGTTCTTTGAGATGTTGGCATGCTAGCATGAGTTTAAATTGTGAGCCTTGAACACGTTTTGGATTCCTATGCGTTTAGTAGTACTGCATGGTAAAATATGTCCGGGTATGAAAGTGGAGTTTCTTTTGGCATGTCTGATAATGTTTGGGGGTGGATTTATAATTATTAGTCGCTTTGATCGTATGGTTTGATGGTTCTGCATGTCTGAATGGTTGTGGAAGCGAGGTCCATCTCGCTCTGGTTTGTGGTGATCTGTAGAGCCTTATGGCTTGTGGTTGGATAATGGAGATCATAGAAGTGTTTATTTTTCCTTTCAGGTAAATAGAAAAATTTTGGGTTCCCTATATGTATGCCGTTATGCTGCCGAATTTTCGGTAGCCTCATGGTTTAGGAATCATATTTACCCTTGAGGAAAGACTTAGAATAGGGACCTCGACCACGTTTCAGGGCCTCAAGAAGACTTATTAGATTCCTTAAGTCTTACATAGCTAGAGTATGTTCCTTCCCCATCTCAGGACTGATAGAACCCAGGCACGTTTACGTGTGTTCTATTAGTTGACTGTTAGAGCTCAATTTCAGGCACGCTAGCGTGCGCTCTCTCAGTTCAGGACGGTGTTGAGCTTATGATCAGGCACGTTGTTCGTGCGCCATTTGGCACCAGGCATGTTTACATGCGTCAGTTGCTCCACCGTATTTTTATCTTTATATTCAGGGGTGTTGTGTTGGGATAGGTGTAGTTCTGCTAGAGGTGGCCAGCTAGTCTCTAGTTACTTACCTTAACCGACTGACCCACACAACACTCTAGTTGGCACCAGGTTGGGGATAAGTTAACACCCTAGACATAGCATGTTTATGGGATCAGCTGTGGCCCTAGAGTTAGAGACCCAGAAGTTCAGGAACTCAGTTTCAAGTTACTAGATCTCATGATTTCAGTTTCGACCCTTAAGTGGGCTACTTACTGAGTATATTCTTATATACTCACCCATGCTACTCCTCTTTCCTTTTCAGGTGGTACTTGAGAGCGTTGGCGATTGGCGAGAGTCGTGGCTTGGCTGGCTATGGGACTGCAGCTGCAAGTTTTTTGTCATTTTCCTTAGGAACTCAATTCCTTTCATTCCAATAACAGTTTCATGTTGAATTGTAGTTTTAAACGATTGTTTTGTTTTCATTCGGAACTCATTCAGATGCTTTCATTTCATTATTTGTTTTTAGAAACTCTTTTATGTTTTTGGGCCCTATTTGAATTATATGAAAAACTTTATTATTTTCCGCTTTAAAGTTTACAAAGTTTTTCGTGCTCATGCATGTAGTAGCGACTCCTTTGTACGTTTTTATCCCCTCTTTAGTCGGGTTGTTACACATCGCTTGTAAAACCAATGGGCATCCTTAAATAACGTAGGCCAGAAAAATCCGCAATACAAAATCCTCATAGCTGTCCTCTGACCGCTGAAATGACCTCCATACGGCGAAGAGTGGCATTGCTCCAGGATTTCCTTTGCTTCATCACCTGAAACACACCTACGAATAATACCGTCAGAGCATTGCTTATACATAAATGGCTCATCCCAATAGAAAAATTTTGCATCATGCTTAAACTTTTTCTTCTGCCTCCAATCCATGTCAATAGGGGTGACTCTCTTTACTAAAAAGTTGGCAATATCAGCATACCAAGGGACATCCCTGACTACCTTTACCTGAACAGCAAAAAGCTGTTCATCCGGAAAAGAATCGGAAATGGCAGATTGCTCCAGCAAAGATGATGATGGATCAAGACGAGAAAAATGATCTGCAACGACATTCTCTGATCCCTTCTTGTCCTTTATCTCCAAGTCAAATTCCTGCAGTAATAAAATCCAACGAATTAGTCTAGGCTTTGCATCCTTCTTAGTCATTAAATACCTTATTGCTGCATGATCCGTGAAAACCGTGACTTTGGATCCAACCAAATATGGCCGGAATTTCTCAAAAGCAAACACAACAGCTAACAACTCCTTTCAGTAGTTGTGTAGTTGACCTGTGCTTCATTTAAAACCTTGCTTGCATAATATATAGGATGAATAAATTTGCCCTGCTTTTGCCCCAGCATCGCTCCTACCCCAGCATTGCTCGCATCACACATTACCTCGAATGGCAAATTCCAATTAGGCGCGCAGAGAATGTGTGCTGAGATTAAAGCAGCCTTCAACGTTTCAAAAGCCTTCCTACAATCTGCATTAAAGTCAAAAACATGATCAGTGCACAATAAGTTACAAAGAGGTTTACTGATTTTGGAAAAATCCTTTATGAACCTCCTATAAAATCCAGCATGTCCTAAGAAGCTCCTAATTCCCTTCACTGGATTCGGTGGCTCTAGTCTTTCGATAACCTCAACTTTTGCTCTATCAACTTCTAGACCATTCTTAGAAATCCTATGACCTAACACTATGTCCTCCTTCACCATGAAGTGGCACTTCTCCCAATTAAGAACTAGATGGGTATCCTCACATCTTTTTAATACCTTTCCTAAATTATCTAAACAACTCTGAAAAGACCCTCCAAAAACTGAAAAATCGTCCATAAAGACTTCAACAGTGGACTCAATCATATCAGAAAAATTGCTAACATACACTGCTGAAATGTTGCTGGAGCATTGCAAAGGCCAAAAGGCATTCTCCTAAAAGCGAATGTCCCATAAGGGCAGGTGAAAGTGGTTTTTTCCTGATCTTCAGGAGCAATAGTAATCTGGTTATACCCAGAATAACCATCCAAGAAACAGTAATAGGCCTGACCAACCAATCAATCCAACATCTGGTCGATAAATGGTAGAGGGAAATGATCCTTTCGGGTGGCTTTATTAAGCCTTCTGGAATCCATACAAACCCTCCAGCCAGTTACTGTCCTTGTGGGGATCAACTCATTATCTTTATTGCTCACCACAGTGACACCTCATTTCTTAGGAACACATTGGACAGGGCTTACCCAATTGCTATCGGCAATTGGATAAATGATTCCAGCATCCAACCATTTAATTACCTCCTTTTTAACAACCTCTTTCATTGCAGGGTTAAGCCTTCTTTGTTGCTCAATGCTCCTAAAGGAACCCTCCTCTAGAGTGATTTTGTGCATACAAAAAGATGGGCTAATCCCCTGAATATCAGCCAATGTCCAACCTAAAGCTTTGCGGTATTGCTGCAACAATTTTATTAAGGCCTCCTCATGCTCTGACATTAAATCTGATGCAACAATAATGGGCAACGTCTCACTTTCCCCAAGATACACATACTTTAGATGATCTGGTAAAGGCTTCAAATCTAAAGTAGGTGCCTCAATCAGGGATGGTTTAATTGGGGGAGCCTTTCTTTGATCTAAATCTAAAGACTCAAAGACATCCTCACACCTAAACAATTCTTTTCCATTTTTTCTAACTAAAGAACAAAATTCAAAATCTTCTATACTAACCTCTCCATGCTTTTCTGAATGCTTATCAGCCGAATCCTGTATTGTTGTCTCAATAACTGTGCTCTCCAGAATCCTAATGAAGGAGCAATCCTCCATTTCGTCTGGATATTTCATGGCTTTAAACACATTAAATTTTACTTCCTCATTACAGACTCTCATTGTTAATTCTCCTTTTTGAACATCTATTATGTCCTACCAGTAGCCAAAAATGGACGACCTAGAATAATTGGGACATGTTTATCAGCTAGTTGGAGTGTAACTGTGGTAGGTCTAGCTTCACCAATACCTAACTTCCGATAGACCGAAAGAGGCATAAGGTTAATGCTTGCACCTAAATCACAGAGTGCTCTACCTAATTCCTTTCCACCTATAGACACAGGTATGGTAAATGACCCTGGATCCTTAGCCTTGGGGGGTAGACCATTCTTGAGAATAGCACTACACTCCTCAGTAAGAGATACAGTTTCAAACTCACCTAACCTTTTCTTTTTAGTCAAAATATCCTTAAGAAATTTAGCATAATTAGGCATTTGCTCAATAGCTTCTACTAAAGGGATATTTATATGCAATTTCTTAAGAATCTCTAAAAACTTTTTAAATTGACCATCCTGATTCTTAGGCTTTTGTCTTTGTGGAAAAGGTAGAGATGGTACATAAGGTGGGGGCGGCACATATGGTGGTTCTACATCTGGCACAGAACCAGATGCTCCAACATTCTCTTTGTTGCCTCCAGCACCCTGACCAGACTCCAACTCTTTTTCGACAACAACAATATTATCATTATTACTATTTAAATCCTGGGTCTTTCTAGACTCTTCTAGTGGCTTACCACTCCTAAGGGTTACTGCCTTTACCTGCTCCTTACCTTCCCTTCGAGGGTGTTCAGTATCTGATGGAAGTTTCCCTTGAGGCCTTGCCATTAGCTCATTAGCTAGCTGACACACTTGCAATTCCAGGGCTCTCATCGAAGCTTGATTACTTTGAATTGCAGCGTCTATGCGAGCCATAAATTCTTTCATCATCGCCTCGAGAGAATTTCCCGAATTTTGCTGGGGCAAAGCCGGCTTATTTTGCTGGGGCATTACCTGCGCTTTAGCAAATCCCGGCTGGTTCACCTTTTGTTGTGCTTGTACGTTATTTCCTTGACCTCCCCATGAGAAGTTGGGGTGGTTGCGCCAACCTGGATTATAGAAGTTAGAATAAGGGTTGTTCCTCTGATTACCTACAAAAAACACAGAAGCTGGATTGCTGGGGCAAAACTCGTAGTTGTGGTCTTCACCGCAACAGACACATGCTTCGTCCGTGACTTGGTTCACCACTGCTGCAGGCTCCATAGCTGGTGGCTGCTGATGACTAATCACTGTCACATTCTTAAGAGCGTTAGCAATCATAACAAGATCAGCCCTAATGGTGGACACACCATCAACCTCTAACACACTCTTAACCTTTTTATTTGTGCCTCTAACATCCGACCACTAACAACTATTAATAGATATTCTTTCTAAAATTTCATAGGCTTCATCAAAAGTTTTTGCCAAAAGGGCCCCTCCAGCCGAAGCATCGACCATACCTTGGGTTACTCCATTTAAACCATTGTAAAATGTTTCCATTTGAATACAATGAGGTAACCCATGGTGGGGACACTTTCGTAAAAGCTCCTTAAACCTCTCCCAAGCTTCGCTAAAAGTCTCATCCTCAAGTTGCCTAAACCCTACTATTTCACTCCTTAATTTAGCATTTCTGTTAGGTGGGAAATATTTACTCAAAAATTTTTCAGCTAACTCATCCCACGTCCTAATCGATCCTGGAGCAAAAGAGTTTAACCATGACTTTGCTCCATCTCTAAGAGAATATAGGAACAAAGTTAATCTAAGAGCATCTCTAGGCACTCCTTGAATTACAAAAGAATCACTAACTCCTAGAAAAGACTTAAGATGTAAATGAGGGTCTTCAGATGACAAACCATGGAATTGCCCCACGGTTTGCAACATCTGAAACATTACCGGTTTCATTTCAAAATTTGCCGCTTGGATTTGGGGACGTGCAATCCCTGGATTCAAGTCATTAAACATCGGGACAGCATATGCTCGAATGGCTCTGGTCCTATCGTTCGCTATCAGAATAGGATTCTCAGCCTGATTATTTCGCTGCTCATTTTGCTCAAACAGTGGGTTTTGCTGCAGCAACGGATTCTGCTGGGGGTTTGCTGCTGCTGGACCTTCAGGAACCTGCGGAAGTTGCGGGGCGTTCTCCATCTGGTTTCTGCGCTGCTCCCTCCTTTTGTTCCTAAATGTCCTTTCAATTTCTGGATCAAGCTCAAACCGTACCCCAGGCGGATCGCTCATGCACCAAAATCACACCTGCAAAAAAAAAAAAAAAAAAGAAACAATCAAAAAGTTCTAGCACCAAACCACTAAAACACATACACAAAACAGATCAGATAAAAACTTATTCAAGTCCCCGGCAACGGCGCCAAAAACTTGTTGGGTTCCTAGAGTGAGTAAAAATATGATATGAAATACTCTAGAATTCCTGTGCAAGTATACACAGTCTGCAGCAAGTAATATTATCAATCCAAGGTCTGAATGAGTTTCCACTTTATCTATTTTGTATAACTTTCTAATGGTTTCAAGAATAATAAAATGATTGGGTTTTATCGGAATTATGCTGAAGCAAAATAAATGACAGAACAACGAGTAAACAAATAGATAGACAGATTAAAGACAGGCGCTGGTTAGGCTTTAGTGATTTTTCTAAGATATGCTCTAGCAATATTATTGATCATGCATTTCTCGCAGTATTATTAGCGGATTCCTCCCGGAACTCCGGATCTTTTGGGATATGTTTCAAACCCAATGAAGAGCAACCGATCAAGCACTAGGCAACTGGCTATCCCTAGCTCAGTCACTGGCGTTCACCAATACACAATGATCGTAGTGTGGATAATTGCCACACACTCTCTAAATCATCCCTGAAACTAGAGAGAGCTATTCACACCGGCTGGCCAGGCGGGCATAAAATAAGAATAAGCACAACAATTAACCAAAATGCAATAGTCAATTTATTACTAGAGATGAAGCACAGTAATCACATTATTCCTAACCAACACCCTAAGCTACTTAGTTCATAATAGGCATAGGAATACGAATTACAATCTGAGTATGCATATCCAAAACCACAAGTTAATAGAGAAAATAAACTCCCTAATCAGCTTGCGGATGATGGTGTTCTTGATAATCTTCAATCTCTATGCTATTCGGCTTCCAAGGGAAAACATGGAATGGATTTGACTTGGACGGCTACTTCCTTTTATAGAAGGATGGGAGGCTTGAATTAGGTCAACTAGGACACGTGTAAGGCTCTCCTTGATCCTTTATCACGAAAATAACTCAACAGAAGTCGGTTCATGAAGTTGGCTAACGAGCTGTGATGTGGCAGCTTCTGTTCCCAATTTTGCTGCAGCATAAAATTTGCTCCTTCCAGACGCTCAGCAGCATAATCTGCACAAAGTGATTTCCAAAGCTTTCATTCTTCCAAATGGGTTAAATCATGTAATATCTCTCTAAAACCAACCCTAATAAGCATAAAGGACACACAAATCCCTATATAATTGAGGCCTAAATAACTACCTTTTGGGCAGTTATCACCGACTCAATAAGCCTACCATTTTGGGGATGAGATCGAATAGATAGTTGGGGACATAGTTTCGCAAGACAAAATTCACTCCTACCCATTTCAGGGATGGCAGAGAGGTTGTTCCCTTAAGTACTAATTCCAGGACTTAAACAAGGGGCCCCACCCTCTCGTTGGATCGAGAGGGACTTAGGTTTGATGGTTGGACCGCAAACCGATTGTTCATTAGAGGATTAGTGGAACTTATGGAACAAGAAGTACTATAGGGGTGAAACGGTTATTTGATCGAGCTATAGCTACGAACAACCTGTGAAGGAACGACTTACTGAACATGGTTAAATCAAGTGGACAGAAATATATCTATAGTGAGGGGAGTGCAACTATCGGGCTATAGTGGATTGTCCTGGTAGTTAACGAATGTTGGCTAGCTTAGATAATGAGATTAGTCGGTTAGCCTCGAATCGTTGGAGCCCATGATCTATAGGTCCATTAGGTCCCCCTACTAGCTTATATCGGATTAAAGCCTAGAATATATTGATAGGAATCTTTGAACCGTTCAAAAACGGGAAATAGGGTTTTATCGTAAAAAGTGTTCGACACAATGATTTAATTATGAATTAAATTAGGAATTGAGAGATAAGGTATTTAAAAGTGTTTTAAATACCATATATATATGTATTAGGAATCATATATAACAAATGGCACTAGGTGACAATGATTAATTAGATTAATCATGACAAATTACTTGGAAATGTCCCAATTAATAACCTAGAAATCAATTTCAATTTTGAATTGAAATTGGAATGAATTGCAAGCTGAAAATTCAGAATTAAGATTGAAATTTTAGTGGATTTAGTGGCATTCCCACTCTTGCATGATGATGCATAGTGGAAAATAAAACAACCATGCACTAGTTTCATGTGTTGTGAATTAAACACCTAGAATCCAGTTTAAGTTAAATTTTCACCATGTGTCTAGTGTCATGAAGCTTGTTTTTTCATGGGAGAGGTCTATAAAAGAAGCTTGCATCAGATTCAAAGTAGATACAACAATTACATTAGTGTTATGCTGCTGAAATTCTTCCTCAACCACTCTCTCATCTCATAATCTTCAAGAGCTTGTACCTTCAAGCATACCCTTCCCTTTCCCTATCACTATAGACTCCCACAAGTCATTCTTGGCTCAAGAGAATAGTAGGGAAGACACTAGAGGTTGTCCATGAAGGGAATAAAAGTCCTCACGCAGCGGAAGCGCATCGATTGGACCTTACGCTGTATATTAATTAACATTAAAATAACGTTACGAAAACTCAAACAAACTTTAAACACTCTTTAAAGTCGCTGAAAAATAAGTTTAAACATGCTTAAAAATAAATCTAAATTTATTTTCATGCTTTTCTAAAGAAAAGGGGAAGAACCGTTACAAACCTTCGTTGTAGACTTGACCGTTCTTCGCCAACGACGCTCCAACGATCAAAACGCAGCAGCCGTGATTTTCTTCGCTGGAAATTCCTTATTGAATGACACAATAACCACAAAGGTTACACCGGTATGACTCTAAGTCTAGGAGGTAAAAGACTTGTGGGAGTCTTTCTCTAAGAGGGAGGCTAGAGAGAATTCTAGGTCTTGTCTTGAGAGTCTAAGAACAAGAGCAAAGTGTCAAGTGTCTTGGACCAATTAGGTCTAGTGTTCTATTTATAGAAGAGAGGCCATGAATAAAATATTCAATTAAATCAATCTTTTCCAAAATTGATTCAATCTTATTCCTTAATTAATCAATCATGATCAACCAATTCCACATTTGATTAATCTTTTCCATAAATGACTAATTACTTCCATAAGTGATTAGATCATTTCCATAAATGATTAATCACTTCCTTAAGTGATTAATTATTTCCATAATTGATTAATTCCCGGTTAATGAATTCTCTAATTAATTAACAACCAATTAAATATCACATATTTAATTCCCGGCCTAGAATTAATTTATTTGTCCAAACACATTTTAGGCCTTAAATTAATTAATTCGTTATTTGAACTCTTTCAAACTTCCATAAATTTATATTTGAATTTCTTCAAATATTAATCTCTCTCATAATAATATATCAATATATATTATATTTGTTTCCCTTAGTAAATTGAACATTTTCAATTTACTTTTATTATTTAGTTGCCTCAAATTACTTTATGAGCTACCAGTGGGACCTAATGGACCTGCAGATCAGAAGCTCCAACGATGTGAGATAATTGGTCAAACTCATTAACCACATTAATCAATATTCGTTAACTGTGTGTTCATTCCACTATAGACTAACAGTTGCACTCTTCTCACTGCAGACATATTTTCTGTGTCCACGGATATAGACCAATATCGACTAGTTAGTCCTTCACGAGTGTCCGTAACACCAGCTGGGTCAAATTACTGTTTTACCCCTGGGTTACCTCTATTTCCTTAAGTACCAATTCTCCTCTAATGAACAACCTGTTTGTGGTCCAACCATCAAACAGAAAACCCTCTCGTGCCATTGAGAGGGTAGGGCCCTTTGTTTAAGACTCGGAGTAACCACTTAAGGGAACACTCATCTGCTTCCCTAAAGTCGGGAAGGAGTGAATTCCATCTTGTACGATTATGTTCCCAGCTCCCCATTCGGTCTTGTCCCCAAAGTGGTAGGCTTATTGAGTCGACGTATTGGCCACTCTCACCCATACAAATCAAAGGACAATCTCTCATGAGCAGGAGTCCATAATCAACTCAGGATTAAGACTAAGTTGTCTAGGTCGTCCTAGTGAAATAGAAAACCAACTAGTTAACAGTGTTATAACCAGTGATTACTATTTCGCGGTCCGGTCTTATGCAACTAATTGCATAGGATACCCCCACTCGCATGTCTCCTACACGAACGCGTTGGATCGCAGCGTTTGTATCAAATACAAAGTGGGTCGTATCCATAGTGTCACCAGGATAAGGCACCCAGTCTTATCCCTATACTATAGACCCTTTAGGCTGTTTCTTGAACAATGATCCCATATGTCGCTACATATAGTTCAAGACTCATATTACAACCTTGGATGTCTAGTTTATTGGATTAGGGTTATTATTAGGCAACGACAAATATAAAATAACTAATAACAATTAATGGAAAAATATATCAATATTATTTCATTAATATCCGGTCAACAGTTATATTCACTATCTACGAGTTTTAGGGCATAAAACCCAACAGTCCAAGGAGCATAGGAGAGGAAAACATCACAAGGGGTTCCACATAAGTGAGCTACAAAGGTTGGTGTTCTCTAAGGGTCCGTTTGGAATAGATTCTAATTTAAATGTTTTTTCAAGAATGCATTTTTTAAAAAACATTTTGTATAAAAATGTTTAGAATTTAAACACTCATATGTTTGGTTGCATTTCCTCACAAATGTTTGTATACACAAGTTATTGTATACTCAAGACTATTTTTAAAAAAGTTGGTTTCAAGTGTTTCTCACAAAATAGTTTATTTATCAATCTCATTTTCTAATAAGTCATTTTTAGTGGTAGCCAAACACTAGAAATTTTTTCAAAATGATTTTTTTTTGAAAATTTAAACACTTGAAAAGTTAAACCAAACACACCCTAACTCTCATATTCTGTTTTTCTAGAACATGCATGCTTTAGGAGTAAAATTGAATGAGTAAAGTGCTTTCGATCTTCAATTGCTTCCGCATGTGTTATATGAACACCTTCACAAAAACACAAATCCCTACAGAAATAAGGTCTAAATAACTACCTTTTGGACAGTTATCAGAATGTTTGAGGGAGCTCGTCCCAGGTACTAATGCTTCCCAGTTCAACTGACTCTAGCCAACCTTTCGCCTTGTCTTGGAGGGAAAATGGAAATAACCTCAATCTGATTGCATCGACCGGAACTTTGTTCATCTTTACTGTCCCACAAATCTCTAGGAACGATCGGAGATGGGAATGTGGGTCCTCAGAAGGATGTCCCTTGAAATAATTATCTCTTGCCATATGGATCAATCTCGTCTTTAATTTGAAGTTGTTAGCTTGAATCAGGGCATAAATAATGCTGAAATTCTCAATAGGGAGAACTGGCTGTAGAAAATCTCAGATTACTGTGGGTGCGTCGTCTTGTTGTGGGCCATTGTTTCCGTTAATCTTCTTTCTCTACGAATAGCTCTAATAGTCCTGTCAATTTCAAGATCTAGCGAAAAAAAATTAACCACCTTATCTCTTCGCATGCACTAACTCCCAAACTAATCAGAATTAAAAACAAAAACAAAAATAAAAATATTCACAAATTGAATAAAAGAAAAAATATTCACAACCTAAATTAATATTTAGCCCGTTCTTTTTAATGTCAAAAAAAATTATTTTGCCTAAAAAAAATCTATCCTCCCCGACAACGACGCCAAAAACTTGTTGCCCAAGTAATATTAAAACGGAAAGTATTCAGAGTATCGAATCCACAGGGAGGAAGTACGATAATTAAGCAAAGCAATTAATTTGATCACCAAAAATACTAGTGCCAAATATTATTTAGGGACCTATTCATGATGCTAGAACAAATTAAAAATTAAAGCAATAAATGAAATTAAGCGATCAATCAAAAATAAAAAAATGTGGAGAACGAATCGAGTGAGAAACGGGGTCTTGAAAATCAAAATATAGCTAATTAATTATTATAATTATCCTATCTCATTGCCCGACTAATTATAATCCTAGAATCTTTGTCTATCACATAGGTTCTCCTTTCGGTCTCCCCTAATTGTAATTAACTCATATTAATAACCTAAGTGTCCTTAGCACCATTCAAATCGTTAATTAATACGCTCTGATTCATTATCGGAATCTAAGTCTAACCTACTAATCTCGCTGTAACTACGAGTATTTAAACTTAGGTGCATGGATTATGATCTATCCTAATTTCTCTCCGTCGAGTTTCCATTAGGAATCAATTCAATTTATAATTGGCCGGATCATATAAAGCATTACGAAAATCCATACAAATAACTAGTAAATGGACAAGAGATAGGCAATCATAATAAGAATTAACCATTAACTTTCATTTCAAGACCCCAATATGGGTTTAGCTATACATGGTAAAAAATTCCAACATGTACATAATATAAAGCATAAATTGGAACAAAATAAGAGTAAAGAAAGTGACCATCAAGAACCCCGTCGCTTGCGCTTGGAGTCCCTTCGAACCACGCTCCGAGCCTCCTAAGTTGCTCGCTACAAAGCTTCCCACAAAATTCTCACACTTGACCCTAAAAAAGGCTTAAAAGCCTTGAAAGAATGCTAAAAGAGAGGAAATGAAAGGAATGGAAGAATGATGGATGATTGATTGATGCTAAAATGGGGAGCCAAGGGGCGCCTTTTATAGGCCCGAAAATGGGACAGCGTTGCGACGCAATCGGCACAGCGTTGCGACGTTGTGACGTCACTCGACTTGCTCGGCAAGAAATGGGACAGCGTCGCGACGCTACGACGATTCCAGAACCATCTTGTGCCCGGATTGGGTTGATTCGTGGGTTTTCTTCAATCCTTCTTGGCCCAATACTTATCATGACAAATCTTGGGCTTCCTTCTTGACCCAAACTTGGAAATATGGCTTGGGGTACTCATTTTTGGGTCTTTTTTCTCCAAAATTCTATAAATTGCTCCTAGGGAAAAAATAATGAAATTAAATGAATATTCCATATAAAAACACTTTAAAAGCATACAAAATGCTATTAATTTAGGACTAAAATAGCGGCATTTCTGCCCGCTGTCAGAAGAATAGAGAGAACTGAGAGGGAGACCAAAAACAAAACCCTAAAACTTCATACAAACAGCGAGATAAAAGAGAGAATTTATAGAAAATTCGATCGCGGCATCTCAACGTTGGGCATGGCGTCTCGACGCCGTGCCATATGGGCCTGAGGTTGGAAATGGGCCAACGTCTCGACGCCTGGCCTTTTTCCAACAAGCTTTGACTTCAATCTTCGTCACTTCTTGCTCGATTCAGGTTTCAAACCTTTGGCTTCTTGGAACCATTCTTCGGACTCGTCACGATCCTCACGGTCTTCTCACCTCCTTGAAATCCATGGCCCTTAAGTAAGGTCAAGTCTCTAAGTTGCCCGAATTAACTCCAATTCGTGTAGTTCGTCCCTGATGCCCTGAATGCACAAATTATCTACAAAACAGACAAATAAAGCGTAAAGTGCACCCTAACAACTCTAGATTAATAACAAATAAATAGGAATAATTTGGTCCTATCAAATACCCCCAACATAAACCTTGCTAGTCCTTGAGCAAGCATATAAATTAAAAGTATAAGATTCAAAAGTTACAATTGTTATAAACTCAAATCTCAATGCTAAAGATGTTGAAATCATTACAATCAATAATCATGCACACATCGCTCGATAAAGAGAGTAATCAAATTTTTTCATGAAGTTTTTTGCTAAATCTCACACTTAGCCAACTTAGAATCAATTTTACTTACTCGGGATTGGATTATATAACCCTCAACTCATCTTTCCCCTACACTGGCATTAGGAACTAACCAAGGAGCAAGCAAAACAAATTAGACTGATTTTCTCTTTACCCAGGTGCCTGAAAAAATAATAGACATTTTCTTTCTATGTTTTTCTTTTTCTTTTTTTTTTCGCGAGCCTAACGGACGAGATTGTCACGGTCTGTTGTCAAATAAATTTATAATCCACAAAATCTAAAGCTAACTTGTAGCATTAGTGGTCGAGGTTAAACACAGGGAACACGATTATAACTTGTTTATCTAAGATTTATTGTGATGACCAGACTAATGGGGGATTTTATATTTGGAAAAGAAATAATAATGAAAAGTAAGCTAATTATGGAAAATATTGCAAAAGAAAAGTAAGAGAATTAAAGAAAGAAATCAATACCTCAAAGATCATGCAACCGGGTTAGTCATGGTAAGTTCAATTCAATTAAATCATTAATTTCACTAATAAGTAAAAACAAATTTAAGTCCGACGTATTCCGGCAACAAACTGAGAATCATGATCCAACTATCACAAACATGCAAACACTAAGTTTGATTCTAGTTTAAATTGATTAATATGCCTATTAACTAATCTAAACCGCATTGGGAACTAGCCGAATTAATTCACATGCAACGGGCAACAAACCACAATTACAATTGATTAAATAATTTAGTTCTAGGGACGCATGTGTATAATCATAACGTTGACCTATTTGCTACTTAGATATAGCAAGTAAATTTAGAGAGGGCGCGGTCAAAGTTGTCAATCTTTCCTAGAACAATCTAAACTTATAAAAAAAGAACTAAAATCACCTAAACATGCTTTGATAGTTCAAACAAGAAATTTCATTAAAAGAATATGAACTTACTCTTTGACACCTTGGTTACATGAATGAAGAATCTAGCCTCTTATGGAACAAAAGCAAGCTTGATACATAAAGGAAAACTAGAAAGACTAAAAGCTAAGAAGAATGGTGGAAAGGGGGAGAGAGATGGACTACAATGTTGTAGTGAATTATGTGTTGGGGGATGATTCTAAATCTACACATAAGCCCTCTATTTATAGTGTTTCTTGGCCTTCAATTTGTGGTAAAATGGTGTTGAATTGGGTCTTCAAACAAGGAAAATTTACAGTCAAAATAGGAAAAATTCGATTTTGGAAAACTGCCTAGCGTCGTGACGCTGTGGATAGCGTCGCGACGCTGTCCCTTCAATTTTGGAAAATATCTCTCAGATTTCCCTAGCGTTGCGACGCTGTTACTTCAGCTTGACTCCCACGTTCCTTCCTTATTTGATTAGCGACTCGACTCTAGTGACTAGCGTCTTGACGCTGTTGCGGCTTCAGGGGCAAAATAGTCATTTTACGCCCAGGTTTCGCTCGTTTAAGCCCCGAATCGCTTCCAAAGCTCCGTTGAGGATCTATAGACATATTATACTCATTTTAAAGCATTTTTCGCACGAAAGTCAACTAAGATAAGCAAATTGGGAGATTTTAAGTTTATGACAAATTAGACCGATCAAATACCCCAAACCTAAACCTTGCTAGTCCTCGAGCAAGAATAAGATCAAGAATAATTGAGATTTATTTAGTTGCAATTCATATAGCTCCAACCTTAACCTTCAAAAGAATCATTCAACTTATTCGAAGTATGCTAACACATTTAAGCAATAATTAAACAACTCAAAATTTTCATGAGTTTCTCTTGCATGTGTGTGCGGGGAGCTTTCCTAAGGTGCTTTTACTAACCCGGGATAACCATATAAGATGGAACTAGCTTTCACACACCTTTTGCAGGGATCCATAACCCGAGTTTAACCATTTTGTTTGCCTAACTGATCACAACAGGGGTAGCTCTTTTTGCCTTAACATTTTTAAACATTGTAGAGCGCTCATAAGACGTCTTTTCTTTCTTTCATGTTTTTTTTCTATATATGAATGATTTTACTATTAAGCATTATAGACATATTTTCTTTTATCATTCCTAAGCAAGGCATTACAAGAAATCATTTTTTAAATTACCATCTAATTAGATCTAGCCTATTGAGGTGACAACGAACATATGGAACCCATAAGATGGTCCTAAGCTTTCAAAACTACCTAAGGAAAATCTAAGTGCTCAATATGTGCAAGAAAAATCTAGAAAAATCTAGAAAAATCTTAAAAATTGGTCAATTTTTGGTAAATGCTTCACAATGCTTAAAACAAATAGAATAGTTCAAAAGAATGTCTCATTGATCTTCATAACTATACTTCAAGCAACCTAATAAACTCAATAATTCATCTCATTTTAAAATTGCTCGAACTCCGATTCGGATCAGTTCCCAGGTAGGAGGTGTACAGTAAACTGTCATCTTAAATACCCCCAATCTTAGACAGAAATTTACTTGTTCGGGTCAGTTCCCAGGTAGGAGGTGTTCCGTAAATGATAGCAAGCATAGCTAGCTATCTTTACTTATTAAATTTAGCTAGTCTTTGATGATTATTGGCCATTTTATTGCACTTAATTGTTTATTTTGTAGGAAAGCGTTGATTAGAGTTAAAACGTGTAATAGGAATTAATCGGGTGTTCGGGACGTGAAAAGATGCCAAAGAACCAAAAAGATTCAAGTAAAAAGGAGCTAAGAGAGGGCATTCTGCCCATTAGCGTCGAGACGCCACTCTTGGAGCGTCTCGACGCTACGTTTCCTTAATGAGAATACGCGGCAGACTCACAGCGTCTCGACGCTGTGATAGGAAGCGTCCCGACGCTACCGCATTTCCTTTTCAGACACGCGCGTACAAGAGGCAGCATCGAGACGCTGTCTTAATAGCGTCTCGACGCTGTGACGAAAAAACAGAATATAAGCTTCTTTTCGGCTAGGTTTTTGGAGAATTCGATTTGGGACTTCTTGGAGCCGAAAAACAGGACCGAATAGAGGCTATTGAGGTTGAAACAAAGGGAGCGAAGTGGAAATCAACCCATTGTTCGTGGGGATCGTGACGGGGACGTTCGGTCTTGGCCTACAACGAGTCTATTTCTCTTTTCCTTTCCTTTAGTTAGTTTTGATGGTTGTTTTAGACTCTCGTTATATTGTAACGTTGTGTATGAGTAGCTAGGCTTTAATTCTTAGGGATTGATGTAGCCGTTGGGCACGTTATGGATTGATTTACTGTTTTTATGCTATTGATTTCATTTATGCATATGTTGTATCCTTAATGCTTTCGATTTACTGGCCATAAATTGATTGATGTTTATATATGAATCTAACTCGGGAGAGAGGATTTAAATTAGTATTTCGTATGCATAACTAGAATTTAGCTAAAAATCGGGAGATTAAGGTTAATTCTAGAAATTGTTATAAATGTTAGCCTTATTGCCTTGTATGTTTATTGGATTTAGATAGGGATGTCGGGTTCAATTGCATATGGGAGAATCATGTATGCTCGGGAGAGATATGTGTGATTTTTGTTGCCAAGATTTATGAATCATAGTATTTGCAAATTCGTTTATTAATCCATAACTCCAATTGGTGAAATCAAATCCCTAAGACCAATTCTTCCCATTAGATTGTCACTTTTAGCTTTAGTTTTGTGTTTGATTAAATCATATTCTCATTCTATTTGATTCCCTAAATAAAATTGGTCAAAAGTATCTTCGATAATTAAAATTTGGCTAGACACCAATCCAGAGGACGACATTCGATTGCAAAATCCCTATATTATTACTTGACCCGTACACTTGCGGTAAGCAAATTGCACATCAGTAAACCGTTATCTTAAATACCTCTAATCTTAGATAGAACTTCGCCTATTCGGGTTCTCATTCATTTTTTTTTTAAATTGCTTAAAATAATAGGTCCAATAAAGCATAAAGCAAAACATGCATATGTTCCCACCCCTAACCTATGAAGGATTGGAATTCCCAATTCCGTTACAGCAGAAGCAATCAGACCGTTTCGTAGTTAAATTTGTTTTCACCAAAATACTAATACATTGACAAAAGGTTAAGCGATGAGAAACATACCTCCGTTGACGACTCTGAATACTTCAACGCCTTTCTTGATTTTGGACCGAGTGTCAACAATTGGGACACCACCAATTGATCTTCCCCGCTATAACTCTGAGATTAGGAACGTAGTTGTGGGACTACCTAATCTTGAATCGAAAAAACTCTAGAGAGAAAATTCTCCCTAGAGTTCTTGAGTTGAGAGAATATGAGAGGACCTTATGGTGACCATAAGTTGTAGTACCTAAACCCTAGGGCTAGTGTTCTATTTATAGGAGAAAGGTCATGAATAGATTATTCATTTAAAATCAATTATTTCCATAACTGATTTAATCTTTTCCATAATTAATCAATTCCATGACTAATCAATTCCATAGTTGATTAATCTTTTCCATAAATGATTGATTACTTCCATAAGTGATTAATCATTTTCGTAATTGATTAATTTCCAATTAATTCTTTAATTAATTGATCACCAATTAAATATCATATATTTAATTTCAAATCTTCTATTAGTTAATTAATTAATTACCCAATTAAATATCATATATTTAATTTCAGGCCTTCAATTAATTAATTCTATAATATGAATCAAATTCATATTAAAATTTGAAATCCTTCAAATTCTCTTATATCCTATAAATTTAATATGAATCAAATTCATATTAATATTTGAACTTCTTCAAATATTTATTTCTCTCATAGACTATAGTTTAATTAAATCTTAATTAATTTAAACTAAATTGAATAATTAATTAATTCATCTTCTAATTAAATACCATATATTTAATTAGACATATATTTGAACTCTTTCAAATATATCAATCTCTCAATATAATAAAGTTTAATCTCAAATTAGACTTTATATTTTAATGCATCACTATACATTATATTAATTTGTATCTCATACAATTAACTTAATTCCCAATATGAATTTGAACTATTCAAATTCTCTCAAGATATATTTGTTCCTAATTACTCTTTACGAGCTAGCAGGGGGACCTAATGGACCTACAGATCAGTAGCTCCAATGATATAAGGTTAATAGATTAAACTCATTAATCAGGTTAACCAATATTCATTAACTATGGGTCATTCCACTAAAGACCCACAACTGAACTCTTTTCAATGTAGAACATTTATGTGTCCATGGATATAGACCTATACCGATAAGTCTATCCTTCACGAGTGTTCGTAACTACACTTGGGTCAAATTATCGTTTTACCCCTGTGTTACCTCTGGCTCCTTAAGTACCAGTGCTCCTCTAATGAACAACCTGTTTATGGTCCAACCAGTAAACAGAAAGTCTCTCTCGGGCCAGTGAGAGGGCGGGATCCCTTTGTTCAAGACTCGGAGTCACCACTTAAGGGAACACTCATCTACTTCTCCTAGAAGCGGGAAAGAGTGAATTCCATCTTATGTTGTCATGTCCCCAGCCCCTCACTTGGTTTTGTCCCCAAGAAGGTAAACTTATTGAGTCGGCGTGCAGACCACTCTCACCCATACTAATCAAAGGACAATCCCTCGTGAGAAGGAGTTCATGACACACTCAGGATTAAGACTGAGTTACCTAGTCATCCTATTGAAACAGTAACCTAACTAGTTAACGGTGTTATATCTAATGGTTTACCATTTCATGGTCCGGTCTTATGCAAACTCATTGCATAGTATACCCCCGCTCGCATGTCTACTACATGGACGCTTTGGATCAATACGTCTGTATCAAATACCAAGCGGGCCGTATCACATAGTGTTACCAAGATAAGGTACCCAACCTTATCCTTGTACTATAGACCTTTTAGGTTGTTACTTGAACACCGATCCCCCTATGTCCCCACATACTAGTTCAAGTCACATGTAAGCAACCTTGGATCTTAGTTTATTGGATTTGGGTCAAATTGTGCAGCATTTAACAATAACACTTTATTGTAGAAACTCAATAACACTTTATTGAAACAAGTATACAATTTGTTTACGTTCACTATCAACGAGTTTTAGGGCATAAAACCCAACAACCTAAACATTACATTGCCCTCAATGTAAACTAAGCATGCAACCTAAAGGACAAAAAGTAAAAGGGAACATAAAACCTCCTCTGTTTAAGCATTGGATTGGAAAAGATGGAAACTTCCATGATTGGCAAAAAATGTAGAGATTTTGATAAAGAAATAAGTGATGAACCAACTCAATCAATTACTATGGTGAAAAGTTGCATCATTTCAAGCTTAACAAAGACAACCTTTCAACCAAAAGGCACAATGAATCTAAAAATCTAGATTCATCCATCATATTTAATGCATTATCTATATTTATGATGGTTCATGTATGGATTTGAAAGGTTGGAGGTTGAATCTAGGCTACATAGGTGAAGGGTTGTGTCCTTTCATGGTGTCTTTTCAATTAGTATAAATAGGGATGTAATTTATCATTTGAACAACAAGTTGAATTTGAATGAAATTTTAGATTGAGTTTAGTCTCTCTCAAGCTTTTATGCTTTCTTTGTGTTCTTGTGTTTAGAATACATGCTTAGAACTTTCAATCTAGTTTGATCAATTAGATTGTGAAGAGTTCGAAATCTTGAAGTTAGGAACGAGTTCTCCTTTAATCTTGATCTTTGATCATCCTTCCAAGTTAAATTTTTTTAACTTTCTTGAGGTTGTCTTATCATTTCGTTAATGAGGTTATTCTTATTATTGTTGTGGGGGTTCACCTGAAATAAGGGGAGTTCTCAAACATAATTGAGATAGTTCCTTTATCAGATTTGGTGTAGGGATCCTATAAAACAATAAAGAAAGACTACTAAATTGAAAAGAAAGGGATAGAACTAATTGGGTTGCCTCCCATAAGCGCAATATTTTAGTGTCATTATGCTCGACGGGATTCTCATCTTCCTGTTAGGGCACATAAAAATTCTCATATTTCTTTGGGCTCTTCTTTCTCGAATCCACGAAACCTACAAACAGAAGCAGACTTGCCCATTTTTCATGGGACCCAGAGGATGCATTGTATTTTTTAAAAATTTTGAATATATGAAAAAGAAGAAAATTTAAAAGAAAAAGACTCAAAGGATAAAATTTTGTGAGACAACTTAGAAGATAAATTAGATGAAGGGAGCTAAAGAGGAAGAACAAATTCAGACTCATCAGCCTGAAACTCTATCACCTGAGTTTCTTTGCAATCTAGTTTAGATTCTTCTTTAACCTCACATGATTGATCGTGAGATGGCAATGGATTCTTAATTTCTTCATCAACCTTTGCAACGAAGGGAACTTTTGTTGTAATGATTATCTCTTGGGTCACTTGGGTTTGTTGCTCTACATGCTTCTCCCGATTTGTCACATATGTTTCTATCTTATCAATATTATCAGACATGTCTTTCAACTCAGCTCGAGTAATTTCCTTAAACTGAAGAGTTTTTTTAGCAAGCTCATAAATTTGATCGTCAAGAGATTTACCTGTATTGGAAGGTCGATAGTGTTGATGTGATTGTTTGATTTGATATCCCTGCACTAATTGCTCGCATAAAGAAGTTAGTATTGATATTTTATTATCGAGCAATCCTACCTCCTTCACTAGTTGAGCTTCTTTTTCCCTCAATGAACAATATGCCATCAAAATCGACTCAAATAAAAAAAAAAATAATAATAATAAAAGAAGATATCACAATAAACCTATGATAAACATCTTAAACTTGGCTCCCCTGCAACGGTGCCAATTTGACGGAGGAGATTGTCGCGGACTCTTGTCAAATAAATTTATAATCCACAACCTCTAAAGCTAACTTGTAGCAGTAGTGGTCGGGTCGAACACAGAGAGCACGATTATAACTTGTTTACCTTAGATTTATTGTGATGAACGGACTAATGGGGGGTTTTTATATTTGGAAAAGAAATAATAATGGAAAGTAAGCTAATTATGGAAAATATTGAAGGAAAGTAAGAGAATTAAAGAAAGGAATCAATACCTCAAAGATCATGTGACCGGGTTAATCATGGTAAGTTCAATTCAATTAAATCATTAATTTCACTAATAAGTCAAAACCAGTTTAAGTCCGGCGTATTCCGGCAAAAATCGATAATCATGATCCAACTATCACAAACATGCAAACACTAAGTTTGATTCTAGTTTAAAATGATTAATATGCCTATTAACTAATCTAAACCGCATTGGGATCTAGCCGAATTAATTCACATGTAACGAGCAACAAACCACAATTACAATTGATTAAATAATTTAGTTCTAGGGACGCATGAGTATAATCATAACGTTAACCTATTTGCTACTTAGATTTAGCAAGTAAATTTAGAGAAGGCGCGATCAAGGTTGTCAATCTTTCCTACCACAATCTAAACTTATAGAAAAAGAACTAAAATCACATAAACATGCTTTGATAGTGCAAACAAGAAATTTCATTAAACGAATATGAACTTACTCTTTGACAACCAGGTTACATGAATGAAGAATCTAGCCTCTTATGGAGCAAAAGCAAGCTTGATACATAAAGGAAAGCAAGAAAGACTAAAAGCTAAGAAGAATGGTGGAAAGGGGGAGAGAGATGGACTACAATGTTGTAGTGAATTATGTGTTGAGGGATGATTCTAAACCTACACATAGACCCTCTATTTATAGTGTTTATTGGCCTTCAATTCGTGGTAAAATTGTGCTGAATTGGGCCTTCAAACAAGGAAAATTTCCAGCCAAAATAGGAAAAATTCGATTCTGGAAAACTGCCTAGCGTCGCGACGCTGTCCCTTCAATTTTGGAAAATATCTCTCGGATTGCCCTAGCGTCGCGACACTGTTACTTCAGCCTGACTCCCATGTTCCTCCCTTATTTGATTAGCGTCTTGACTCTGGTGACTAGCGTCTCGACGCTGTTGTGGCTTCAGGGGCAAAATAGTCATTTTACGCTCCGGTTTTGCTCGTTTAAGCCCCGAGTCACTTCCAAAGCTCTGTTGAGGACCTATAGACATATTATACTCATATTAAAGCATTTTTCGCAAGGAATTCAACTAAGATAAGCAAATTGGGAGATTCTTAGTGTATGAAAAATTAGACCGATCAGGGCCACTAGCTTTCACACTATAGTGCAGGGACCCATAACCTGAGTTTTACTCTTGGTTGGCCTAATTGATCACACCGCAGGTAGCTCTTTTTACCCCCTTTTATAGCATTATTTTTCTTGAAATAAAAAGTAATGTAAACGAGCATATGATTTTCTTTTTAAGCTCGCGCTCATTTTTCTTCTTTTTCTTTTTCTTAGGGATATTTTCTTTCTTTTTCTCCTAAGCATGCTAATTTGCAGGTATTTGACTCACTAGCTCATCCCTAGACCTATCGAGGTGACAAAAAGCATATGGACTCTATAATTCGCTCCCAAGCTTTCAAACTAATCCTAAGGCTTGCTCTTGCAAGAAAAGTACTAGAAAATTTTTAAAAAGGGTCAATTTCTAGGCAATATGCTTATAATTCAATAAAAGCAATGAGATAAACATAAATTGCATGTCATGGATTTTCATAGTCCTAAGAAAAGTAACAGTGCCATCCACACAGAGTCATTCAAAAAATTTAAAATTTGCTTACATATTAGGTTCAATGCTCAGGTGCATGGCCTCAATCTTATCAGCGCAAAGCAAATAGAAGCAATGCATGCATAATAAAGAAGTGATGCTCAGATGCATCATAACTCATACGAAACATATGCAGGTAAAGCGAAGCAAAACACAGACCCCACCCCCAACCTAAATTCTACATTGTCCTCAATGTATATGTCAAGTAGAAAGAATAAGGGACAATAAGAATAGGGAAAAGAAAAACCTCCCTGAGTATATGGTCAGGAGCTGGTTGGATCAAGAATTGAATGCCCTCATATTAATTTTGCCGAAATCTACAAAAAAGAAAATAAATAAAACATGAAAAATAAAAGCAGATCAAGTTAAGAAATAAAAATAAAGAAAAATAAGGGAAATGATAGAAAAAACTGTGGATGAGCTTGTATGAAAGTGCATCACTCCTCATCCTCAGGAGACTGATAAGGCGGCAACAATAGTGGGATGGGCTGTCCAGATGTGGAGGCAATAATATACTCTCGGATATAAGCGAACTGGTCCTCAGTCAATCTAAAGTGTCTACCCTTCCTATGCTGCTGACTCTTATTGTAGCGCAATTGCTCAAGTCTCATCTGATTCATCCTCTCATCTGATTCATCCTCTCATCTAATGCCTCAAGCGTGAGAGGAGGATGATCTCAGTGGGGCTGCTCTCCTTGAGCATGCAGCTCTTCTTCTGGTTCTTCCTGCTGGGGTTGAGGTGGGGGGCGGGCTATCCTAGGTCTAGGCTCCCTAAGTCTAATCGAGATGAAATTCCCATCAATCACAGCTGCAGGATGACTAATCTCCTCACGGGGTCCCACACGACCCCAACAGCTCTGTAGAGTGCTGTGATGAGGGAAGGGCTAGACCTACTGTGGTCGCTCCTCTGCGAATCAGGTGCATGGAAGAATATATAACTTTTCCTACGTCTACACTATGACCGGTCGCTATAGCGAATAACAGAGCCGCTTTCTCCTTTGTTACATCACTAAGAGGCATCATTGGTAAGAGTTTGACACACAAAAAACTATGTCATGCTCTGTTATCCACTGTCAGATCAGAGGATTTAAAGTTTATTTCTTTACCCCTTCTTATTAATCAAACTGCCCCAGACCTACATAAATGTTCTATAATCTGATGGGCATCAAAGTGATTACTTGCGTAATCATTGTACCCATCCCGATAAATATTGGGAAGGCCAAAGAATTGGTTAATGGAGGCCGAGTCGAAAAGAATCATTTTACCCCTAACAAAGGAAGTAGTGGATCCTTTCGTCATGTTTGCGTAAAATTCCCTAACTATAGGGACTACAATGGCCTCGGAGTGCCTAGTGAACGTAACCCAACCCCTCTCAGCTATACTATGGGTAAGCTCAGGTTGGTTTTGGGCACTTGGAACTAGCCGTCTCTCAGGAACTACTCCCCTACTTACCACATAAGAGTTATATACATCTTCAACATCCTTGCTAATAAATCTTCTCCTATCAAAGGGTGCGGAGGATGAAGAAGCAGTAAATCTTGTCACAACCCCCTCCCGAACTACTTGTAGCTTAGTCCGGGAGATGGCGTGCAACCAATGGACATCGTCCTCCTCTCATTAGCCCAGGAGGTTTTAGGTGTAGTGGCGACTTTGGGATGTGAACGAAGGGATCTCGTCCTCTCATTGACCCGACAGGTTTTAGGTTTAGTGGTCGAACCACAAACCAATTGTTCATTAGGGACTCAGTGAAGACTTAAGGAAGAAGATGTAACTTCAGGGGTAAAACAAAAATTTGACCTAGCTCTAGTTACGAACAACCTTTGAAGGGTCGACTTACTAATCATGGTTATATCGGGTGGACAAAAATATATCTACAGTGAGGGGAGTTCAACTATCGAACTATAGTGGAGTGTCCCGGTAGTTAACGAATGTTGGTTAACTAGGATTAAAAGAGTTTAGCCGGTTAATCTCGGATCGTTGAAGCCCATGATATGTAGGTCCATTAGGTCCTCCTGCTAGCTCATACAGAATAAACCTTAGACCAAGTATGATGAATGAAGTTTGAAACGTTCAAACACAAGTTAGGGAGTTAACGCCAATAATATATGTAATAATATTGACGATGTTTTAATTATGAATTAAACTAGATCGAGAGAGTTGGAAATGTTTAAATAAGATTTAAATATTGAATATGTATTTGATACGTAGTTCGGTTTGGATATGGATAAGAATTCATATTAGAAACTGGGTTTGAAAGAAAACGGGTTGGTGTATTATTTATATTATTTTAATATAGATATTAAATTAAATATAAATTAAATTTGTTTAAATATAAATTAATTTCATTAAAGGTTAATTAATTAATCTTAGAAATTAATTTGTTTTATGAATTTCTTTAAAAAGAAATTTTGGAGGCAAAATTTGTCTTTTTATAAGACACCTAACCCATGGACTTTTGTGTGATTCTTACACCTCTCAATACACCTCAACAAGAAGAAAAAGTGTTGTCTTCATGTGGCAACATGATTTGCATGTTATTCTTCTATGAGGGGGGATTTTTCCAGAAAAACAGTCCAAGCTCAAACTCTAAAAAACCAGTGAGTTCTCTCTTGAAATTTCATCACAAAATCGTGTCCCACAACACGTTCTAAAGCCAGAGGATAGCAGGGAAGACTCTCCTAGTTGTCTACAACTCATTTGTGATCCAAAACCACCGAAGGAACAACTTGAATTCGTCCAAAAGGTTGGTAAACTTCAACGCTTTTTTTGCTCGGTTTTTACATGTTTTTGCTTTCTAAAATTAAACGAAATTGAGAGGCTTTCGATCCAAATGGCTTCGGCTATGGTGTTCTTCACCCTTTCATGCTTATCTTTATCTTTCGTAAATCTCAAGCTTACTTAGCTTGCTCATGAAAAACTTAAAATCTTTAAACAATACACGCTGATACATACTTTGCTTAAAATGATATCGTTTCAACTACTTTTCTGAAAGTCAATAATCACGTACTCATATATAAATCTCATTAGAAAATCTAAGATCAAAACTTATGCTTGAAACCATTCATAGAAATCATGTATCATTCATAAATTCAGACCATTTAAGCATAAGTAACAGTTTAGAAATCATTTTCAAAATTTGTTTTGTCACTCACAGCCTTGGCTAGTTCCTTGGTATGTAGACTCGGCCTATTTCGTCTTGGCCTATCAAACAAACCAAACCTGAGCATCAGAACCTTAAATAGTCTTGTCTTTCTATGCTCATGAATTCTAAACTCTAGAATTAAATCACATTCCACACTTTTTCCAGATTTTCCAGTTTCAATACCCTAACTTCAAACACT
Organism: Luffa acutangula; assembly: GCA_036850905.1. NCBI lineage: Eukaryota > Viridiplantae > Streptophyta > Magnoliopsida > Cucurbitales > Cucurbitaceae > Luffa > Luffa acutangula. Next base: position 27,856,326 of record CM072087.1, on the reverse strand, counting down.
CATAACTTCCTCAATACTTGACCAAAATTAATGTAATATATATCAAACTCTTCATTTTGGAACCCTATACAACTTATTTGAAGAAATGAAAATAAGATTCCCAACGAATTTGTTCAAAAATCTCCCGAACATAGCTAATCCAAATTCATACTTCTCTGCTACCCTCTACTTTTCTCCTGAAATAAACCTACTTCTACTCATTTGTGGCTCACAAATTCTTCATGAAAGTCATAGTAAATTAGACAAGCTTTCCAACCATACCAAGTTGAGATTCTAATTCAAGGCGTACACCCCAGAACGGCTGAAAAACCAAAGAAAACTAGAGACCCTTCAGATTTACACGAAAATTATGTTCTCTGTTTTCCTCTTCAAAAACCATTAACTTAACATCAGAATTAGCTCAAGCTTCCTTCATGAAATTGGTTAGAAAATGGATTAAATTTCAAGAAAGTAAGGCCTCATCTCTTAGTTCTTTCTGTGTAGCTCAAATCGAATTAAAAACCAGAGGTAGGCAGATTGAACCAAGATTCTGCCATGGTTGATCTTGCAACACATGTGATGGATCTGGAATATATTTCCTTAACATGGACACATGAAAAACATGATGTATTTGAGCATGTTCTGCTGGCAACTAAAGTCTATAGGCTGCTGGCCCAACTCGTTCTATTATTTGGTAAGGACCAATATATCTAGATCTCAACTTACCTTTCCTCCCAAAGCGAATAACACCTTTCCACGGAGACAACTTCAAGAAAACTTGATCTCCAACCTGAAATTCTAAGTCTCTTTGTCGCTTATCTACATAACTCTTCTGTCAATCTTGAGCTATTTTCAGGTTCTCTCTAATCAGCTTAATATTGTCTGTCGTAACTTGTATCAACTCAGGACCAACTAGCTATCTCTCTCCCACTTCGTTCCAGCACACAGGAGTTCTGCATGGTTTGCCATACAAAGCCTCGAATGGTGCCATGTCGATACTAGATTGATAGCTGTTATTATAATCGAACTCTATAACTAATAAGTGGGTATCCCAACTTCCCTTAAACTGAAGGACACATGCTCTCAACATGTCCTCTAAGGTCTGGATGGTCCTCTCTGACTGACCATTTGTCTAGGGATGGAACGCTGTACTGAACTTCAACTTTGTTCCCATTGCTTTTGGCATACTAGGCCAAAACTTAGAAGTAAACCTTGGATCCCTATCTGAAACTATGGACACTGGCACCCCATATTGACTCACAATCTTGTCGACGTATAACTTAGTTAGCTGATCTAATGTAGACGTCACTTTAATTGGTATAAACCGCTCTGTCTTGGTGAGTCTGTCTACTATTACCCATATACCATCATGTCCACTAGAAGTACAAGGTAATCAAAACAAAAAATCCATGGTAATATGCTCCCACTTCCACTCCAGCACTGGCAGTGGATTATGGAGTCCTCCTGCGCTCTTTCTCACTGGTTTAACCTGTTGGCAGATCAAACATTTATCAACATATTCAGCAATCTCTCGCTTCATACCAGGCCACCAATAAGTTTTCTTCAGAGTTTTGTACATCTTGGTGCTTCCTGGATGCATAGCGTAAGCTGAACTTGGAATGCATAGTCTTCCTTGCTTAACTATGGCTCTGTCTACTCTCAACTCAAATTCTGCTTATGGGCCTTGCTTGGACTTTTCAAGCATCTTCTGTCAATTACTATCATTTGGTTGTCTTCTCACAATCTCTGCTACTAGAGAAGACCTAACCTGAAATTGAGCTAAAAGACTCCCTGAACTCTCTACAGTCACAACTGCCCTGAAACCTCTTAACTCACTTAGCAAGGTTGCTCGAGTACCACACAAGGCACTCTTCGGAAGTCTCGACTTCCTACTTAATGCATCTGCCACTACGTTAGCCTTACCAAAATGGTATTCAATGATACAATCATAGTCTTTAATCAGTTCTAACCATCGCCTCTGTCTCAGATTCAGCTCTTTTTTATCAAAGATATACTTCAGACACTTATGATCTGTGAAAATAGGGCACTTCTCACTAAATAAATAATGTCTCCGGATCTTCAGTGCTAAAACAATTGTTGTTAGCTCAAGATCATGGGTAGCGTAATCACACTCATGCTTCTTCAACTGCCTTGAAGCATAAGCTATTACCTTTCCTTCCTGCATAAGCACACAACCTAATCCTTGCCTTGAAGCGTAACAATAGATCACATATTCCTTCCCTATTACAAGAAGTGTCAGAATAGGTGCTGTCAATAATCTCTTATTCAACTCCAGCTGGAAACTCTGTTCGCATTTATCTGACCACTCAAACTTAGCATTATTCCTTGTCAAAGCTGTCAAGAGTAATGCTAATCGTGAGAAATCCTCAACAAAACGTCCGTAGTATCCTGCTAGGCCTAGGAAACTACGTACCTCTGTTGCACTAGCTGGTGTCTCCCAGTTGACAACAACTTCCACTTTCTGTGGATCAACACTAACTGAAGGAGTGTACGATACATGAGCGAAAGCAATTCGGATCTAAACACTCAAATTTCTTTTAATTTTAGTTTAGAAAAACATGCATTCTTGAACCCGAAAACAGAAAACTTTTGTACCAACCTTTTGGACGAAATTGAAGCAATCCGTGGATGAAAACTTTGATCAATCTTGTTGTGGACAACGACAAGAGTCTTCCCTACTAATCTCTGGCCTTAGAACGAGTTGTGGGACTCAAATTTGTGATGAATTTGAGAAGGATTCAAAGAAGAAAAGTATCTTGAGAGAGTTTCCGTGATTGTGGTTTTGAGAGAAAATTGTACATCCAAAATTGATGAACACCCAGCTTCTTCTACTCTCCTTTGAACACCAAAATCACATATATATGAAGCATCTTAACATTAGTGTTTAAAGGAGAAGAAGACAACAAATTCCTGCTGAATTTAGGTGTCAAGTTGGTGGGTTATTGACATGCGAACAGAGTTTGAGTTCAATTTGAATTTGTAAAATTTAAATTGAATTTCATATAATTAAAAATTAATTAAAATTTAATTCCAATAACTAAATTTTTAAAATTAATTTATAATTTTAAACAATTTAAGTAACTTAATATCAATATATTAAATTAATGCATTTGTACCAAAAGCCGACTTTTCTCAAAAACGCCATATGAATCCCTATTCATATTTAAATCGAAATCTGCATCAAATACACAACTCTAATATTTAAACGTTATTTAAATATTCTTGACTCTCTCTAGTATAGTTTAATTCAAAAATTAAACTTTAGCGATAAATATATTGAACATAATTTAACGACAACTTTCCTAATACGAATTTGAATGTTTCAAACTCTCTCATCACATATGTTCTAAGGTTTATTTCGTATGAGCTAGCAGGGGGACCTAATGGACCTACAGATCATGGGCTCCAACGATCCGAGATTGACTAATTAAACTCTTTTAATTCAGTTAACTAACATTCGTTAACTACCGAGACACTCCACTATAGTTCGATAGTTGAACTCCCCTCACTGTAGATATATTTCTGTCCATCCGATATAACCATGATTAGTAAGTCGACCCTTCACAAGTTGTTCGTAACTAGAGCTAGGTCAAATATTCGTTTTACCCCTGAATTTACATCTTGTTCCTTAAGTCTCTAGCTGAGTCCCTAATGAATAATTGGTTTGTGGTCCCACCACTAAACCTAAAACCTCTCGGGCCAATGAGAGGGCGGGATCCCTTTGTTCATGTTCCGGAGTCAGTCACTTAAGGGAACAACCTCTCTACTATCCTTAAATTGGGTAGGAGTGAATTCAATTTTGCAAGACTATGTCCCCAGCTATTTATCCGTTCCTATCCCTGAAATGGGGGGTTTATTGAGTCGACGATGTTGAGCCACTCTCACCCATGCAGATCTAAGGATAAGCCTGAATAAACAGGAGTTCATAGCTAGCTCAGGATTAAGATCGAGTTACCTAGGTCATCGCATTTGAAATAGTCAGTCTTGTCAGTAAATGACGTTATAAAGAAATAGTGACTTATTTCTTGGTCCTGGTCTTATGCAAACTCATTTGCATAGAACGCCCCCACTCGCATGTCTCTACATGAACGATTTAGGATCACATCGTCTGTACACAAACAAAATGGACCACGTCACATAGTTTTCTTAGGATTAAGGTACCCAACCTTATCCCGATACTATAGACCTATTTAGGCTATTACTTGAACTTGATCCACGTTTATGTCACAACATATAGTTCAAGTACTCATGTCATAGCAAAGGATACTAGTTTATTGGATTTAAGGTTTTTTTATCGTGCATTTCACTCATTTAGTAATCTTGAGTGAACCAAAACTCCATAACGACTTTATCGAAAAAGTATATAATAATTTGTTTCATTCCATATCTACGAGTTTTAGGGCACCAACCCTAACACTAACTCCGTCCGCTGAAACTACATGCCCTAAGAACACTACTTGTTTCAACCAGAACTCACATTTGCTGAACTTAGCGTACAACTGTTTATCACGTAGTGTCTGTAGAATAATCCTCTGATGTTCCTCATGGGTTTTCATGCAATTGAGTAAACTACTATGTCATCGATGAACACCATCACAAATTGATCTAAATACTGATAGAAAATCCTGTTCATGAGGTCCATGAAAACTGTTGGAGCATTCGTTAAACCGAATGGCATCACTAAAAACTTATAGTGCCCAGAGAAAACAAGTCATCGATGTGTGGTAGAGGATACTTGTTACGTATCGTGACCTTGTTTAGCTGCCTATAATCAATGCATAATCTGAGGGTACTGGTGCGACAGAGGCTGACTGATGGATGTGAGATAAGATGATAAATAATAATAAAGATAAACTCAACCAACCTTAGTGAAAGTATACACTATCGCACGTAGTAATAAAAAACCTTAGAAGTATTCCAAGGGTATCAATCCTTAAATTGGAAATTCAGTTTTGAAGAAGAAACTACTCAACTGATTGCTTAAAATAGGTAACCAAAGAAATGATTGATGATTGATTTTTAGAAAAATAAATAACACAAGTAAATGAATAAAGAATAACAATAATAAATAAAACGAGGTATTCAATATGGATTCATCCCAAAGGCAATAACTTTGATCATGGATTATTCAACTTAAGCCTATTCAATGCATTGGGTCAGATTTAACTTCTATTTGGCCTTGCTCCCAAGAATCGTTAGAAGACTAAGCGAGTACCGTTATGCACATTTCTATGACTCGACTCCAACATAGATAATTGGTAACGAAAATGTGAGATCAACTTTTTAATTGCAAACCAAAATGTGAGAGCTCAATATTAATTGCAAACCAAAATGTTATGGCTCATATGTAATTGTCAATCATGGTACTAGTATCAACTTCTAATTGCAAATCAAGTGACATGGAATCAAGTAAACATATTTTTCAAAATCGTTTTCTAAAAACCTCGCCTTTCAGGAGAGGGTTCTATTCTAGTGCCAGTCACAACGTCTGAGTTTCCTAGATATGAAGATTTCTATTATTCTTTTTCAAAGCAAAACTCTCCCTAGTCCATCCTAACCAGTATGTTTAAACTACCTAACTTCTACTCATTGAGTCTAGTGTAGTCCTTTTAGTTAAGAAAAACCAGACTTGAGGTTCCTTAAGCATACATGAGTTACTAGACCTTTTTTTTTATCTCCCCCAAACTTATTTGATTGCTGATGCTCTTTTTATTCAACTTCTTTTTCTCCCAAGAGTATCCTTACTGTCACCTTTACCTTCGTTCTACTTTATTGACACTTTGTGGTGAAGATATATAGCTACGAGCAAAGTTCACAAGCTTGGAATAATACTTACTTCCCTAAGTAAACCTTTCATGAAGTGGCAAACCATGGTTGTCATGAATGCCCCTGGTTACTCAGTAAACTCTACGAAGGAGGAGTAACTCTTGGTTTTTCATTTTTTTTTCAATGATCTACTGAGCACATATTCTTTTTCTAGCAGTACAAATTTACAAAAAGAATAGCATAAAGCATAAATATTTACAAAGTAAAGCACCTCCCCAAACTTAAAGTTAGACAATGTCCTCATTGGCTTTTTTTTTGAAGCATGGGCTATGCATAAGGCTTTTTGTTTTCAAAACATCAAGTCTAAAACTCTCCTAGGGTGTTAGAAAGGTTAAACACGAGGAAGTTTAGACTTAAAAAAATTTTGTAAAGAAAAAGACTAATGGAAAGCCTATGACTAGAAAACAATTCAATTGTGACGGTGACACTTTTGAGATAGAACAAAGCTCTAGTTTTCATCATCAAGGGCGTAAAAGAAAACTCCTTTGAAATAGAAACTGAGTTATGGGTTATGTGGGTATGTTTATGTAAAATATGGTTTACATAAATGATAATTAGTTTAAGTATTAAATTAATTATTATTAATTATTAATATTAATTTGTTATTAATTAATATTAATATTTATCAATCAGTTAAAGTAATTGATTGATATTTTCCTTCCCACTACTCAGTACACGTTGGGAGTGAGGGTTTTAAGGGAGTTGGGTCAGTTTTTGCGTAACATCCCAGAATCCTCCCTAACCTCTTAACCCTAATTGCTCTCTATCTCTCAATTGATTGAGATCAATCGTTCTTTTTGCGTTCTAGCGATATAGAGACTTTTCTCCCAAGAAATTCCTAGAGTTTTACCTTGCTCCTACAAGCAATCAACGATTTTCCCCATGAGGATACTGGTGCTACTACGTGGTAGTGTTCGTGGTAAATTTGCAGCATTAAAGGAAGATTTTGATGCTGGAATTTTCTGTCTTCGCAAAGGTTTTATCGGCGAATCGATCAAGAACGTCTTCCAAAGTAAGTATTCCTGATCTTGGATCGATAGGGTCCTTCTTAGATTAGATCTAGGTGTTTATCCTTATGATTAAACATGCTTTATTATTGTTGTACAACTTGTTAAAATTTGGTTTACTGTTGTTATTCTTATTCCAATGTATCAGTATTTTGATCCTAAATTAAATCGGAGTTAAGGTTTTGTACGTTTCCGCTGTGCATGGGCTTTTATCCCTTCATGAGGAACTCTCTTTCTATTCATCTTCTTCATCATCAGAATCCTTATTTTCTTGAGGCAGCAACAATTGAGGAAAATTGGGAAAGACCGGAGCAATACTCGAGGCGATAGAGAGATAGAACTCTATAATGGCTTCATCCCTCTCCTTTGCATATGCCCAATAAGTCTTCAGGTTGTCCCTGATTTGATCTAGCTGACGGTAGGCAATGGCTAGGGCTTCAGATGACAATGAGGACCTTGTAAAAGGAGTGTGTTGGGATGGAGAAGCTATGTTTGGCCCTGATAGTGGAGTGGCCTGAGATATGGAGGCTTTGTCTTTCCTTTGGATGCTATTTTGTTGAAGCTTCCTGATCAAGGATAGGTCAATGGTAGGTTTAAAGCAGTGACGCTCCTCATCGTTGCCCGGAACTATCTTCACCCTCTGACAAAGCTGGGTGATAAGTGATCCAAAGAAAAATTTACCTGCTCTTTTCCTTCCACAGGCTAGAATCTCCTCCCTGATAATGCTCTCGATGTTGATCTCCAACCCCTTCATAATACAGTACAAGAGCATAACTCTATCTACTGAGATGGTGCTGTCGTGGGTGGTTGGCATCAATCGATTCTTTAGAAAGTGAAGCCATACTACCGATTCTGGCTTGAGATCGCTTGACACTAGAGTCTTCACCTTTGTCTGGGACTCTTTCCACTGAACACCCTTGTTGGCCACTAGTTTCAATGTCTCTTTCATTTGCTTGGCTGCGAGGTCCCTAATGACATCATTCCCTCTTGGATGTAGGGGTGCCTTGATTTTGTACACCCTGTTAATGTCTACTGAAGTGAAGCTGACCATCTTACCTTTCACCACCACCATACTGATACTTTCCTCCCTCAGGCCGACGTAAAATTCATGAACTAAAGGCACCACGACCTCCTGAGGGTGAGCATAGAACTCCTGCCACTTGTACTGTGAGAAAACTCTGCTTCCGAACTCTGGCAGTGCTCATGCTCTGTTAGAGAATCCCTTCTCGTTGAGGAAATCTTTTTTTCTCATTATCTCCATCCTTTCCTGAACATTTACATCCTTAAAGACTTTTGGGAAGGGATTTTTAGGAGATGCAACCTTCAAAGATTTGGCTTTCGGCTTGGGGGTTGAGACGGTAGGAGGACCTGCAGGAGAGGCGTCCATGGACCTAGTCCTCAGCCTCTTGGAAAATATGGGGTCATTCTTGTTTTTACTCCTCCTTTCAGCCCTGATTTCTACTCTTCTCTTTTTCCTCAATGTTGTAGAGATAAGAACTTGGTTGTCATCCAACTCCTTAATCCCTGAATTAGATTCTGTCTCTGAATCACTAGAGGTCTCGACCTCCTTGCTTTATTTCTCTTCTTCATCCCTCTTCTCTCCCAAAGAGGTACTCTCAGCTACTGGTGGATCATATTTGAATAGAGGTTCCAAAACCTCATCAACTGGTTGAGCTTCAGTGGCCTCTTCGCGGCCTTCATCTGAATGCGACCCAGATGCGATCGCATTTGGGGCTTCAACTACTTCCTCTGTTTCTTCTTCTTTTTCTCGATTCTCTTCACTTGGCCCCTGATGGGTCTTTTCTTCTTTCCCTTGCAACATCTCAGCCTCACTTTGAGCCTTGTGGAGTGGCTCAAAAGCTGCAAGGAAGTCTTCAGCTTCCTTTCTTCCTTTCTCATCTTCTGTCAACTCTTCCCTTCTTTATTTTTCTTCTGCATGGAGTTTCAATTCAACAACTGCTCTCCTGAGGTTTTCACCTAACTTTCTTTCTTTCTCTTCAGCTAACTTGGCCCTCTCAGCCTCTTGCCTTTCCTCTTCTTTCTTCTTTCTTCTTCAAGATATCTTTTCCTCGCAAATTCATCTTCTTCCCTCATGTGTTGATTTTCCATCTCTTTCTCGACCTCAATCTCCCTTAAGGCTTCTTGTTTAGCCTTATACACTTCGGCAATTGATAACTGCCCAAAATGTAGTTATTTAGGCCTCATTTCTACAGAGATTTGTGTGTCATTTGTGCTTAATAGGGTTGGTTTTAGATAGATATTATATGTTTTAACCCATTTGGAAGAATGGAAGCATTGGAAATTATTTTATGCAGAATATGTTGCAGGGTGACTGGAGGGAGCAAATTCTATGCTGCAGCAAAGCTGGGAGCAAAACTGCCACGTCACAACTCGTTAGCCAAGTTGACAAACAGAATTCTGTTGAGTTATTTTCGTGATAGAGGAGCAAGGAGAGCCGTCCACGTGTCTAGGTCAACCTAATTCAAGCTTGCTTCAACTCTAGAAAAGGAGGTAGTCGCCCAAGTCAAATTCATTCCACTGTTGGGAGAAGACCTTCCATTCTTGGAAAGTTCCTTCCACCTTTGGGAGTCGAATAGAGGAAAGATTGGAGACCACCTAGAAGACCGTCATTGCAAGCTGATCGAGGAGATTAGTATCTTCTTTTATTATCTTGTGATTATGGACATGCCTACTTAGATTGTAATTTGTGTTTCCATGCTTATTATGAACTAAGTAGCTTTAGGCGTTGGTTAGGGAACATGTAGTTGCTGTGTGTAAACTCTAGTAATAAATATTGATTAATGCATCTTGATTAATTGTTGTGTTCATTTATATTTTATGCCCGCCTGGCCAGCTGGTATGAATACCTCTCTCTAGTTTCAGGGATGATTTAGAGAGTGTGTGGCGGTTAATCACACTACGATCATTGTGTATTGGTGAACGCTAGTGATTGAGCTAAGGATAGCCAGTTGCCTAGTGCTCGATCGGTTGTACTTCATTAGGGTTGAAACACATTCCAAAAGATTCAGAGTTCCGAGAGGAATCTGCTAATAAGACTGCGAGAGTTTTGCATGATCAATAATATTGCTAGAGCATCTTTTAAAACAATTACTAAAACCTTACCAGCTGCCTGTTTCTAATCTGTCTGCCTATTTGATTATTTTCTGTTCTGTCATTTACTTTGCTTAACCATTATTCCTATAAAAACCAATCATTTTTACTACCTTTGAAACCATTAAAGATTTATACAAAATAGATAGAGTGGAAGCTAGTTCAGACCTTGGATTGATAATACTTATTACTTGCTGCAGACTGTGTATACTTGCACAGAGTTCTAGAGTACTTTTTAGATCATAATTTTACTCACTCTAGGAACCCAACAAGTTTTTGGCGTCGTTGCCGGGGACTTGAATAAGTTTTTATCTGATTTGTTTTGTGTATGTGTTTTAGTGGTTTGGTGCTAGAACTTTTTGATTGTTTCTTTTGTTTTTGCAGGCGTAAGTTTGGTGCATGAGCGATCCACCTGGGGTACGGTATGAGCTTGATCCAGAAATCGAGAGGACATTCAGGAGAAGAAGGAGAGAGCAACATAGGAATCAAAACCAAATGGAGAACGTATCGCGTTTCCCGCAGGGTCCTGAAGATCCAGCAAACCCCTAGAATCGCTTGCTGCAGCAAAATCCGCCGCTGGAGCAAAATGAGCAGCAAAATAATCAGGCTGAGAATCCTATCTTGGTAGCGAACGATAAGACCAAAGCCATTCGAGTGTATGTTGTCCCAATGTTTGATGAGTTGAATCCAGGAATTGCACGTCCCCAAATCTAAGCAGCAAATTTTGAAATGAAACCGGTAATGTTTCAGATGTTACAAACCGTGGGGCAGTTCCATGGTTCGTCATCTGAAAATCCTCATTTACATCTTAAGTTTTTTCTAGGAGTTAGTTATTCTTTTGTAATTCAAGGAATGCCTAGAGATGCTCTTAGATTAACTTTATTCCCGTATTCTCTTAGAGATGGAGCAAAGCCATGGTTAAATTCTTTTGCTCCAAGATCGATTAGGACATGGAATGAGTTAGCTGAAATTTTTTTGAGTAAATATTTCCCACCAAATAGAAATGCTAAATTAAGGAGTGAAATAGTCGGGTTTAGGCAACTTGAAGATGAGACTTTTAGTGAGGCTTGGGAAAGGTTTAAGGAGCTTTTGCAAAAGTGTCCCCACCATGGGTTACCACATTGTGTTCAAATGGAAACATTTTACAATGGGTTAAATGGAGTAACCCAGGGTATGGTTGATGCTTCGGCTGGAGGGGCCCTTTTGGCAAAAACTTTTAATGAAGCCTATGAAATTTTAGAAAGAATATCTACTAATAGTTGTCAGTGGTCGGATGTTAGAGGCACAAATAAAAAGGTTAAGAGTGTGTTAGAAGTTGATGGTGTGTCCACCATTAGGGCTGATCTTGCAATGATTGCTAACGCTCTTAAGAATGTGACGATGATTAGTCATCAGCAGCCGCCAGCTATGGAGCCTGCTGCAGTGGTGAACCAAGTCACAGAGGAAGCATGTGTCTATTGTTGTGAAGATCACAACTATGAGTTTTGCCCCAGCAATCCAACTTCTGTGTTTTTTGTAGGTAATTAGAGGAATAACCCTTACTCTAACTTTTATAATCCAGGTTGGCGCAACCACCCCAACTTCTCATGGGGAGGACAAGGAAGTAGTATGCAAACGCAACAAAGGTGAACCAGTCGGGATTTGCGAAAGCACAGGTATTGCCCCAGCAGAATAAGTAGACTTTGCCCCAGCAAAATTCGGGGAATTCTCTTGAGGCAATGATGAAAGAATTTATGGCTCGTACGTATGCCACAATTCCATGTAATCAAGCTTCAATGAGAGCCTTGGAATTGCAAGTGGGTCAGCTAGCTAGTGAGCTGAAGGCAAGACCTCAAGGGAAACTTCCCTCAGATACTAAACACCCTAGAAGGGAAGGTAAGGTAAGGAGCAGGTAAAGGCAGTGACTCTTGGGAGTGGTAAGCCATTAGAGGTAAGAAAAGAGCCTAGTAAGACCCAGGATATAGATAATAATGGTGATAAGAATGTTGTTGTTGAGAAAGAGTTGGAGATTGGTCAGGGTGCTGGTGGCAGCAATAAAGATGCTGGAGCATCTGGTTCTGTTCCAGATGTGGAACCACCTTATGTACCACCTCTACCTTTTCCACAAAGGCAAAAGCCTAAGAATCAAGATGGTCAATTTAAAAAGTTTTTAGAGATTCTTAAGCAGTGGCATATAAATATCCCTTTAGTAGAAGCTATTGAGCAAATGCCTAATTATGCTAAATTTCTTAAGGATATTTTAACTAAAAAGAAGAGGTTAGGTGAGTTTGAAACTGTATCTCTTACTGAGGAGTGTAGTGCTATTCTTAAGAATGGGCTACCACCCAAGGCTAAGGATCCAGGATCATTTACCATACCTGTATCTATAGGTGGAAAAGAGTTAGGTAGAGCACTCTGTGATTTACGTGCAAGCATTAACCTTATGCCTCTTTCGGTCTATCGAAAGCTAGGTATTGGTGAAGCTAGACCTACCACAGTCACACTCCAACTAGCCCATAGGTCCATCACATATCCAGAGGGTAAAATTGAGGATGTCTTAGTAAATGTGGATAAATTCATATTTCCTATTGATTTTATTATTTTAGACTATGAGGATGATAAAGATGTCTCAATTATTTTAGGTCGTCCATTTTTGGCTACTGGTAGGGCGTTAATAGATGTTCAGAAAGGGGAATTAACAATGAGAGTCTGTAATGAGGAAGTAAAATTTAATGTGTTCAAAGCCATGAAATATCCAGACGAAATGGAAGATTGCTCTTTCATTAGGATTCTGGAGAGCACAATTGTTGAGACAGCAATACAGGATTCGGCTGACAAGCATTTGGAAGATCATGGAGAGGTTAGTGCAGGAGATTTAAAAGTTTGTTCTTTAGAAAGAAAAAATGAAAAAGAGTTGTTTAAGTGTGAGGATGTTTTTGAGTCTTTAGATTTAGATCAAAGGAAGGCTCCTCCTATTAAGCCATCCCTGATTGAGGCACCTACTTTAGATTTGAAGCCCTTGCCGGATCATCTAAAGTATGTGTATCTTGGGAAAAGAGAGACGTTGCCCATTATTGTTGCATCAGATTTTATGCCAGAGCATGAAGAGACCTTAATAAAGTTGCTGCAGCAATACCGCAAGGCTATAGGTTGGACGTTGGCTGACATTCAGGGAATTAGCCCATCTTTTTGTATGCACAAAATCACTCTAGAGGAGGGATCCTTTAGGAGTGTTGAGCAACAAAGAAGGCTTAACCCTGCAATGAAAGAGGTGGTTAAAAAGGAGGTGATTAAATGGTTGGATGCCGGGATCATTTATCCAATTGTCGATAGCAATTGGGTGAGCCCTTTCCAATGTGTTCCTAAGAAAGGAGGTGTCACTGTGGTGAGCAATAAAGACAATGAGTTGATCCCAACCAGGACAATAACTGGCTGGAGGGTTTGCATGGATTACAGGAGGCTTAATGAAGCCACCCGTAAGGACCATTTCCCTCTACTACTATTTCTTAGATGGTTATTCGGGGTATAACCAGATTACTATTGCTCCTGAGGATCAGGAAAAAAACACTTTCACCTGCCCTTACGAGACGTTTGCTTTTAGGAGAATGCCTTTTGGCCTTTGCAATGCTCCAACAACATTTCAGCGGTGTATGTTGGAAAATTTTTCTGATATGATTGAGTCCACTATCGAGGTATTCATGGACGATTTTTCAGTATTTGGAGGGTCTTTTCAGAGTTTTTTAGATAATTTAGGTCAGGTGTTAAAGAGATGTGAGGATACCCATCTAGTTCTCAATTGGGAGAAATGCCACTTCATGGTGAAGAAGGGCATAGTGTTAGGTCATAGGGTTTCTAAGAATGGTCTAGAAGTTGATAGAGTAAAAATAGAGGTGATTGAAAGACTAGAACCACCGAATTCAGTGAAGGGAATTCAAAGTTTTTTAGGTCATGTATGATTTTATTGTGTACTGATCATGTTTTTTACTTTAATGCAGATTGTAGGACGGCTTTTGAAACTTTGAAGGCTGCTTTAATCTCTGCACCCATTCTTTGTTCACCTAATTGGAATTTAGCATTTGAGGTAATGTGTTATGCGAGTGATGCTGCGGTAGGTGCTATGTTGGGGCAAAAGCAGGGCAAATTTATCCATCCTATATATTATGCAAGCAGGGTTTTAAATGAGGCATAAGTCAACTATACAACTACTGAAAATGAGTTGTTAGCTGTTGTATTTGCTTTTGAGAAATTCCGGCCATATTTGGTTGGATCCAAAGTCACAGTGTTCACGGATCATGCAGCAATAAGGTATTTAATGGCTAAGAAAGATGCAAAGCCTAGACTAATTCGTTGGGTTTTATTATTGCAGGAGTTTGACTTGGAGATAAAGGATAAGAAGGGATCAGAGAATGTCGTTGCAGATCACTTGTCTCGTCTTGATCCATCATCATCTTTGCTGAAGCAAACTGCCATTTCATATGCTTTTCCAGATGAACAACTTTTTTCTGTTGAGGTAAAGGCAGTCAGGGATGTCCCTTGGTATGCTGATATTGCCAACTTTTTGGTAAAGGGAGTCACTCCTATTGACATGGACTGGAGACAGAAAAAAAAGTTTAAGCATGATGCGAAATTTTTCTATTGGGATGAGCCATTTATGTATAAGCAATGCTCTGACGGTATTATTCGCAGGTGTGTTTCAGGTGATGAAGGAAAGGAAATCCTTGAGCAATGTCACTCTTCGCCGTATGAAGGTCATTTCAGCGGTCAGAGGACAACTATGAGGATTTTGCATTGTGGATTCTTCTGGCCTACCTTATTTAAGGATGCCCATTGGTTTTACAAGCAATGTGATGCTTGCCAAAGGAGAGAAAATTTGGGGCTTAGAGATGAAAGGCCTCTTACTTACATTTTAGAAGTTGAATTATTCGATGTATGGGGTATTGACTTCATGGGGCCATTCCCCCCTTCTAATGGCAATGTTTTTATCTTATTGGCAGTTGATTATGTGTCCAAGTGGGTGGAGGCCATCGCATGCCATCAAAGTGATGCCAAGAAAGTAGCAAGGTTTCTTCAATCGCACATCTTTGCACGGTTTGGGACACCTAGGGCTCTAGTGAGTGATGAGGGTACACATTTTATCTTAACTAAGCTTTTAGCTAATTATGAGATTAAGCATAAGATAGCTACCCCTTATCACCCACAAGCAAATGGTCAAGCTGAAATTAGTAATAGGGAAATTAAATCTATTCTAGAGAAAGTAGTCCATCCATCTAGGAAAGATTGGTCTTTTAGGTTGGATGAGGCTCTTTGGGCTTATAGGACAACCTATATGACTCCTCTAGGTATGTCTCCCTATAGGTTAGTATATGGGAAAACTTGTCATTTACCATTAGAGCTTGAGCATAAAACATTTTGGGCTTTGAAAAAGTTAAATTTTGATCTGAGTCGTGCAGAAGCAATAAGAATGCTGCAGCTTAATGAATTAGAGGAACTTCGCCAATTTTCTTATGAGAATGCGAAAATGTATACGGAAAAAACTAAGCTGTGGCATGACAAGAAAATTAAATCTAAAGAGTTTGTCAAGGGTCAGAAGGTTTTGTTTTATAATTCTAGATTAAAATTATTTCCTGGGAAGCTAAAATCTAAATGGTCAGGACCATTTATTGTGGTTGAAGTTTTCCCCCATGGAGCAATTACTTTGCAGGATGGAAAAGATGAGAGAGTGTTCAAAGTGAATGGACAACGTGTGAAACATTATTGGGGAAAGGAGTTCCAGACGAAATATCATTCCCTAAAATTGGTTGATGATTGAGAGAGCAAGATGTTTGCGGGAGCATTTCACAGAGCAATATTTTGAGCTCCCAGTGTTTGTTTTGATTTTATTTCCGCTGATTTATTTTTAATTTCGATTAGGTTAGATTTGGTTTATTCAAATTTTGCATGATTTATTTTCAGTCCGTTAGTATTTTTTCCATAGAATTTATTTTATCTATGTCGATTTGAATTTTATTTGATTTTGTTGGATTTTATTTTCGGTTTATTTATATATTGAATTATCTTTTAATTAGTTTAAATTAGATTTTATTTGATTTTAGTTTAGATTTAGATTTTTATTTTCAGTTATTTCAATTCTATTTAGTTTAGGTTTAATAAAAATTTTCTCTAATTCGGCTTCAAGAGTAAAAAGGGTTAGATTTGATTTGATCGGTTAAACTTAAATTTGAATTTAAGAGATTCGATTTTCTTGCTTTGAAATTCGAATTCCGTATCCAAAATTCTTCAGGTTCAGAAGGTTGTGCGGCAAAGTTCCGACTGGAGCAATTCGTCCGAGTAGGAAGGGTTTTGTTGCGAATTAATTACTTTTTAACGTTTGAAATTTTGAATTTTCTGTGGCAGGTAGATTGCATGGATGCTGCCACGTGTCATGCAGGAATGATCCAACAGTCTGGCTATTTGACAACGCATAATGATTTACCATGGGCGTTTGAATTCTAGATTTTACCGTTTGATGGTTTAATTCTACCGATTGCATGAGATTTACAACGGTAATTTCAATTTAATGAAAGCAAGATCTTTCCGTTAGGATTTTATTTTGCTGAAGCCTTATTAAGTGGCAACCCTCGGTACGTTTCTCTTACTTCATCTTCTTGCTTCGATGTTTTGCTTTCTTTTTCGCCTTCTTTCTCTGTAAAACCCTTGAGTCCTTCATGGCAAAAACAAGAGCGAGGAAAGAAAGAGAGAATGAGGAGGAAGAGATATCGATTACTCCTGAGGTACAGAAGGTAAAACCAAAGAAGAAAAAGACACCGGAGGAGAAAGAAGCCAAGAGAAGAAGACGACAGCAGAGAGCTGAGGTACAAGAAAAGGCAACAGAGGATGAGGTTGTCACAGTAGAAGGAAAAGACCCGCAAGAATCTGATGTACAGAACCTGGTTTCCAGGTGATTGTTCGAGGAGTCGAGGTAGACTAGAGTCCTTGTGCTATCAACGCACTGTATAACCTTCTGAATTTCCCCCATGCGACATATAATGAGATGGCTGTAGCGCCATCTAGTGAGTAGCTGAGTGAGGCTGTGCGGGAGGTAGGTATTGAAGGGGCACAGTGGCAGCTGTCCAAGACAGAGAAGAGGACGTTCCAGTCGGCTTATTTGAAAAGGGAAGCGAACACGTGGATGGGATTTATCAGACAAAGGTTGCTTCCAATGACACACGACTCGACAATCTCCAGGGAACGGGTTCTTCTAGCTTTTGCAATCTTACAGTCGCTCAACATTGACGTAGGGAAGATCATTGCTAGTGAAATTTCTGGATGTTGGAAAGAGAAAGTGGGGAAACTGTTCTTTCCTAACACAATCATGATGCTATGCAATAGGGTAGGGGTGCCCACGGTTCTAGAGGATATTATTCTGTTTGACAAGGGGATCATCGACACGCCCAATTTGACACGGCTCCAGCGGATGCAGGAGGTACATCAAGGTGGGCTTGTCTACGACATCAACACGATTTTAGAACAACTGGCACTTTCGGCCAGCAGGCAGGAGTTTGCCGAGAGGAAGACTTTAACCTTCTGAAACTATGTTAAGAATCGTTATGCCAGTTTAAAGAAGGCGCTGCAAGAGAATTTTTCAAAACCATATCCAGCCCTTCCTGCATTCCCTGAGGATCTGTTGAACCCTTGGATTCTGCCCCCACCTGTTGAACGAGAAGGAGATGATGATGAAGAGCAGGGTCATGAAGATTGATGGATGAGATGATCTTCAACGAGGATTTCTTTTGTTCCTATATTTTGTTTGCTCGTGCATATCTGACCCTGTTTGTGTTGGGTTTTATGCCCCAAAACTCGTAGATAGTAAATGTAAACAACTTTTATACTTGTTTCAATAAAGTGTTATTGAGTTTCTACAATAAAGTGTTATTGTTAAATATTGCACAATTTGACCCAAATCCAATAAACTAAGATCCAAGGTCGTTTGTATGTAACTTGAACTAGTATGTGGGGACATACGAGGATCGATGTTCAAGTAACAACCTAAAAGGTCTATAGTACAAGGATAAAGTTGGGTACCTTATCTTGGTAACACTACGAGATACGACCCGTTTTGTATTTGATACAGACGTATTGATCCAAAACGTCCATGTAGTAGACATGCAAGTGGGGGTATCCTATGCAATGAGTTTGCATAAGATCGGACCACGAAATAGTCAACCATTAGTTATAACACCGTTAACTAATTAGGTTACTGTTTCAATAGGATGACCTAGGTAATTCAGTCTTAATCTTGAGTGTCTCATGAACTCCTTCTCATGAGGGATTGTCCTTTGATTAGCATGGGTAAGAGTGGCCAATACGCCGACTCAATATGCCATCCTTTTTGGGGACAAGACCGAGTGGGAGGCTGGGGACATGACAACACAAGAAGGAATTCACTCCTTCCCGCTTCTAGGAGAAGTAGATGAGTGTTCCTTTAAGTGGTGACTCCGGGACATGAACAAAGGGATCCCGCCCTCTGACTTGCCCGAGAGGGACTTTCTGTTTAATGGTTGGACCATAAACAGGTTGTTCATTAGAGGAGCGCTGGTACTTAAGGAGACAGATGTAACACATGGGTAAAACGGTAATTTGACCTAGCTGTGATTACGGACACTTGTGAAAGATTGACTTACCGACATAGATCTACATCCATGGACACATAAATGTTCTACACTGAGAAGAGTTCAGCTGTGGGTCTTTAGTTGAATGACCCACAGTTAATGAATATTGGTTAACCTGATTAATGAGTTTAATCTATTAACCGCATATCATTGGAGCTTCTGATCTGTAGGTCCATTAGGTTCCCCTGCTAGCTCGTAAAGAGTAATTAGGAACAAATATACCTTGAGAGAATTTGAATAGTTAAAATTCATATTGGGAATTAAGTTAATTGTACGAGATACAAATTAATATAATGTATAGTGATGCATTAAAATATAAAGTCTAATTTGAGATTAAACTTTATAATATTGAGAGATTGATATATTTGAAAGAGTTCAAATATATATCTAATTAAATATATGGTATTTAATTAGAAGATGAATTAATTAATTATTAATTACTTAATTATTCAATTTAGTTTAAATTAAATGAGATTTAATTAAACTATAGTCTATGAGAGAAATAAATATTTGAAGAAGTTCAAATATTAATATGAATTTGATTCATATTAAATTTATAGGATATAAGAATTTGAAGGAGTTCAAATTTTAATATGAATTTGATTCATATTATAGAATTAATTAATTGAAGGTCTCAAATTAAATATATGATATTTAATTGGGTAATTAATTAATTAACTAATAGAAGGTCTGAAATTAAATATATGATATTTAATTGGTGATTAATTAATTAAAGAATTAATTAATTGGAAATTAATCAATTATGGAAATGATTAATCACTTATGGAAGTAATTAATCATTTATGGAAATGATTTAATCACTTACGGAAGTGATCAATCATTTATGGAAAAGATTAATCAATTATGGAATTGATTGGTCATGGAATTGGTTGGTCATGAAATTGATTAATTATGGAAAAAATTAAATCAGTTATGGAAATAATTGATTTTAAATGAATATTTTATTCATGACCTTTCTCCTATAAATGGAACACTAAACCTAGGGTTTAGGTACTATAACATAAGGCCACAAGAATGCACTCTTGCATTCTCTCTAGCCTCCCTCTCATATTCTCTCAACTCAAGAACTTTAGAGAGAATTTTCTCTCTAGAGTTTTTCCCATTAAAGATTAAGTAGTCCCACAACCACGTTCCTAATCTCAGAGTTATAACGGGGAAGATCAAATGGTGGTGTCCCAATTGTTGATGCTCGGTCCAAAATCAAGAAAGGCATTGAAGTATTCAGAGTCGTCAACGACGGTATGTTTGCTTCTCCCCTTTAGATTTAGATCTAATAAATTTTGTATGCTTAGCCTTAAGTTTGTATAGAATTTGTTCTATGTTTTAACCAATGCAATAGTATTTTTGGATAAACAAAATTAACTACGGATCGGTCCCAATTACGCTTCCGCTTTAACGGAATTGGGGAATTCCAAATCCTTACAATTGGTATCAGAGCTGATCGTAGATTTAATTTTGTTTCTCTAAAATTAGCATTGGTTCAATGGTAGGTATTTTAATTTCATATATGTGATATGTGGTTTAATTCACAAAATTGATTATTTAGGCATATTTGTTGGGATTAGATTTATACTTTTGATTAGATCAATTGTAAATGTCAAAAAGGAAAAGATTTGAAGACCAAGATATGTCTTGGATTTAAATTATTGTAATTTAAATTGCTTTTAATTCCTTAGGATATGCCAAATATGCCGGTCAATTTTTGTAGTTTTAATTTAATTATGCATGTGATGTATGTATTAAATTAATTGATTGTTGCATAAAGTATGTCATTTAGCTTAAAATCTCACCATAGGTTAAGCATATTCATGCATATTTATTATTATAAATGTTATAATGTATGAAAAATATGTATGAATTTTTTTTTCATGAGTATTTAATGTAAATTGTTATGATTAAATGGATGAAAATTGAGAAACATTGAGCATCAAATTACTTTAGTAAAGAATATAAAGAGTTATATTTATGAAAGTAATTTATATGCTTATTTATTTTCATGAGCAATTAATATAAAGTGTTATGTTAATGTATGAAAATGTGAATGCTTATTTTAATTTTCTATGGTAATTAATTTAAGAGTTAGATTAATTGAAGAAAATTAATTTTCATTGAGCATGAAATTACTTTAGTTTAAGAAATATAAGAGATATATTTATATTAGTAATTAACATGCTTAATTAGTGCTCATGATATATTAATATAAATGTTATGTTAATGTATAAAAATGGTAATACTTAATTTTAATTTTCTTGTATAATTAATTTAAGAGTTAGGTTAATTAAAAGGAAATTAAATTGCATTGAGCATGACATTACCTTAGATTAATATAAATGTTCTATTTTTGGTATGTCATGTATGCTAATGTATGGTTTTATAAATTAATTAGAATTTGATTGTTAATTTATTCACCATAGTAGCATGTTATAGGGTTAATTCATTAAAATTTATAATAGTTATAAAATTAATGAATAGAAACCGTTAACCTATAAAGAATTGCATGCAAACATAGGATCTTAGGATAAATGAATTAATTTTAAAATGTTTAAAATTAATTAGATCTAAGATCACATTTCTAATAGGATTAGAATTATTCTTACTTAGAATTAAAATTAGTTTTAATTGACTAAGTAGGAAAAACATTGCTATGATTATAAGGGAACTCCACCGGTAAAGTTCTGTCTAAGGTTGGGGGTATTTAAGTTGACGGTTTACGGAACACCTCCTACCTGGGAACTGACCTGGAATACCGGAGTTGAATTAATCATAGCTAAATGTTAGTATGCAATGTCACTAGGTTTGTTAAAAGTGTTTAATGCACCTAGATCTTTAAAGTAAAGACCTTACATTACTGTGGTTATAAGGGAACTCTCTCGGTAAAGTTCTGTCTAAGGTTGGGGGTACTTAAGATGACGGTTTACGGAACACCTCCTACTTGAGAACTGATCCGAACCTTGAGTTGAATTAACCATAGTAATGTTGACTTGCAAAGTTGGGTTTATTAAAAGAAGTTTAATTCACCTAAAACATTACGGTTGAATCCTTTCCATGATTGTTATAATAGGATCAGACTTATATAGATTAACTTAGTCGAATTTTATCTAAGTTAAACAACCCTAAATTAACCTTAGGACATTTTCAGTGGGAGGAAAATTACAAAACGAGATTTAAATCAAGTTCTTCTCCTACATCCCTATATTCACAACGTGAGGTTCATGCTCGGCTTCGAGTCGCCTTAGGAGCGGCCTCCCTTCGGAAAGTGTTTGCATGAATCAATAACAAGGTGAATGGGAAAAATGTCTAGAGTAAGTGGGAGCGGGACACGTGTCAATGTATCCTTCGGTCTCCGCCCCTAGTTCGCATCGTGAGAGTCCTATGATCCGCCTGCAGGTTGTCCTGGCGCAACCATCCCTTCGGAGGGCCTGATCATAGGATTCGGAACACCGTGAACTCCTGAATAGGATAGGGTCACTTAGGCTAATCACCAACAATTGTCTTTCCCTTTGGTAGCCTGTTGGTGCGTGCGTCTGAGATCTGAAAGTGGGAGGGTTACACTTACGGGGATGAGTTAAATGTGTTAACTAACCCTTGATCGAACAACGGTAACTAAACGCTAACGGAATATGAGTTATTCTGGTGTTAGAGTTTGGTTGAGATTGTCTCAATTTAGAGGAGGAGTAGCTGACCACCCTTAGGTGGCTGTTGTTCTAAACCTTTGAAGTATGGTTGCAAAAACTAAATCAATAGTTTTATAGGGTTTCTTTGATTGCTTATTTGTTTTTGCAGAATTTGATTGGATTATTTGTGATGGGTTAGTGCAAATAATAATGCAAGTAATTTGTTACTTCAGCAATTATATAATAATTTTATGTGTATTGTCTTACGTCATTTTATAAATAACGGTAATACAACAAGCTTAAACGACAAACTGTGGTAAATAAGTCTAGGATTATTCTTAACTGAGGAATGTCCTCATTCCCCATACGTTTAATTCATTAAGAATTGTTCTTGGTGAATATGACATAAAACCCTGCTTAGCAAAAGAGAACTTGTTCAAGACCATAATTTTCATTTACTTGTCTTGAAAACGTGATTAATGAAGAATAGTGATTCTCCCCGAATACTTGATTCAGGAGGCACAAATCATGTGTGTTCTTCTTTTAAAGGAATAAGTTCCTGGCAACAGCATGCTGCTTGTGTAATGACTCTCAAAGTTAGAATTAGAGAGGTTATTTTGGCTATAGTAGTGGGGAACATTAACTTATTTTTCTCAGTGGGAGAAAATACATATTATTAGATAATGTGTATGCAATTCCTAAGATCAAAAGAAATTTGATTTCTGTGTCTTATTTACTGGAACAATGTTACTCTTTACCTTTTTCTGCTAACGCAGTTTTGTTTCAAGAAAGGGAGTTGACATTTGTTTAGCTTTACTGGAAAGTAACCTAAATGTTTTAAGACTAATCAAGAGTAAAGCAATCATGAACACTGGGTTGTTTAAAACTGCTACTACTCAATGTGAAAAGAGTCAAATGATTTCTCCTAAAAGAAAATACCTTTCTTTGGTTCTAAGGTAGAACATATTAATCTCAATTTGATTGGGAGATTGGTCAAGAGTGAACTTCTAAGCGAGTTAGAAGATGACTCTCTACTACCTTGTAAGTCATGCCTTGTGGGCAATATGACTGATAGATCTTTTACTGGAAAAGATCTAAGGCCAAAGGGCCCTTGGAGCTTGTACATTTGGATCCTTGTGGTTCAATATGTTAAAGCAGTGGGAGGGCATGAATAATTCATCTCTTTTGGATGATTATTCAAAGGTATGAGTATCTTTACCTAATGCAACTTAAGTCTGAAGCTCTTGAGATATTCGAAAGGGCTTAGGACTAAAGTTGAAAACTTGTTAGGTGAGATGATAAAAACACTTCGATCTGATCAAAGTGTTGAATATAGGGATTTGAGATTTCAGGACTATTTGGTAGTACATGGGATCACACCCTAAATCTCATTTAGGAGAAATAGAACCCTATTGGATATGGTTCATTCCATGTTGAGCTATGCTCAATTGTCTGGCTCGTTTTGGGGTCATGCAGCGTTGACTGCATTGCATACTGTAATAGGCAACCCCAAAGGAAACGAGAAGTGGATACTTCTTCAATTCACAAGAGAATAAAGAATTTGTATCGACAAATGCTAAATTCTCAGAAGAAGTCCACATCAAAAATCATAAAGAACAAGAGTAAAGTCAGTTTAAGTAAGTTAACTAATGAAGCTACAGTAACATCCACAAGAGTTGTTGATGAGGGTGACTATTCAACAAGAGTTGTTGATGGATCAGTGCATCTAGTCAGTCACATCCATCTCAATAGTTGAGATTGCCTCAATGTAGTGGGAGGATTGTTTGATAACCTGAACGTTACATGGACTTGTTTGAAGCCTAGGTCATCATACCTGATGATGGCATAGTGGGTTCATTATCTTTTAGAAAGAAAATGAATGATGTTGACAAGGACCAATGGATTAAAGTCATGGACCTGGAAATAAAGTCTTTTGTATATCACTTCCATCTGGGATCTTGTAGATCTGCTTGATGGGTAACACCTATTAGTTACAAGTGGGTTTATAAGAGAAAATGAGACATTAAAGGTCTTAACTAGAAGGGTTCATACAGCAAGATCGAAAGCAAAAGGGTTTGCAAGTTTGAGTGATCCATTCATGGATTGACCTAAGCATTTCGATCTTGAAATATAAGATTTGATGTAGTGACCAAATCTTTTGACTTTAATCAGAACATTAACGAGTCTTGTGTTTACAAGTAATCATTAATAGTTCAGTAGCTTACTTAGTGTTGTATATGATTGATATCCTAATCATTGGGAATGATGTAGGTTATCTTACTGACGTTAAAGGAGCTATAGTATGGCATAGTTACAGTCTTGACCGTATAGGCCGAAAAATTAGCTGCTTGTGAAGCAACGATAGAGACTGTATGACTTAGAAAGTTCTTATTTGATTTGGAATGTGTTCCAAATGTGAACTTGCCCATCACACTTTATAGTGATATAGTGGTGTTGTGGCAAATTCAAAAGAACATCACATCCTAAGACAAGCAAACACATTAAATTGAATGAAATATTACTGATTCATTTACAAAGACTCTATCGGCTAAAGTGTTTGAGGGTCATCTAGAAGGTCTAGATCTACGAGATATGTACAAAGGTGTAATCTAGGGCAAGTGGGAGAAATGTAATGGTATAGTGATACCATTATGTAATGGGTATAGTGATGCCCTAGTTTATTGTATTTGTACATTGTATATGTTTTATACATGTATTTATACACCCACTGCTGTATAGATTATTGTACATCCCACTAAACTAGAGTTTTAGTTCAAGTGGGAGTTTGTTGGGTTTTATGCCCTAAAACTCGTAGATAGTAAATGTAAACAAATTGTATACTTGTTTCAGTAAAGTGTTATTGAGTTTCTACAATAAAGTGTTATTGTTAAATATTGCACAATTTGACCCAAATCCAATAAACTAAGATCCAAGGTTGTTTGTATGTAACTTGAACTAGTATGTGGGGACATACGAGGATCGATGTTCAAGTAACAACCTAAAAGGTCTATAGTACAAGGATAAGGTTGGGTACCTTATCCTGGTAACACTATGAGATACGACCCGCTTTGTATTTGATACAGACGTATTGATCCAAAACGTCCATGTAGTAGACATGCAAGTGGGGGTATCCTATGCAAGGAGTTTGCATAAGACCGGACCACGAAATAGTCAACCATTAGTTATAACACCGTTAACTAATTAGGTTACTGTTTCAATAGAATGACCTAGGTAACTCAGTCTTAATCTTGAGTGTGTCATGAACTCCTTCTCATGAGGGATTGTCCTTTGATTATCATGGGTGAGAGTGGCCAATACGCCGACTCAATATGCCTTCCTTTTTGGGGACAAGACCGAGTGGGAGGCTGGGGACATGACAACACAAGAAGGAATTCACTCCTTCCCGCTTCTAGGAGAAGTAGATGAGTGTTCCCTTAAGTGGTGACTCCGGGACTTGAACAAAGGGATCCCGCCCTCTCACTGGCCTGAGAGGGACTTTCTGTTTAATGGTTGGACCATAAACAGGTTGTTCATTAGAGGAGCGCTGGTACTTAAGGAGACAGATGTAACACATGGGTAAAACGGTAATTTGTCCTAGCTGTGATTATGGACACTCGTGAAGGACTGACTTACCGGCATAGGTTTACATCCATGGACACAGAAATGTTCTACAGTGAGAAGAGTTCAGCTGTGGGTCTTTAGTGGAATGACCCACAGTTAATGAATATTTGTTAACCTGATTAATGAGTTTAATCTATTAACCTCATATCATTGGAGCTTCTGTTCTGTAGGTCCATTAGGTCCCCCTGCTAGCTCGTAAAGAGTAATTAGGAACAAATATATCTTGAGAGAATTTGAATAGTTCAAATTCATATTGGGAATTAAGTTAATTGTACGAGATACAAATTAATATAATGTATAGTGATGCATTAAAATATAAAGTCTAATTTGAGATTAAACTTTATAATATTGAGAGATTGATATATTTGAAAGAGTTCAAATATATGTCTAATTAAATATATGGTATTTAATTAGATGATGAATTAATTAATTATGAATTAATTAATTATTCAATTTAGTTTAAATTAAATGAGATTTAATTAAACTATAATCTATGAGAGAAATAAATATTTGAAGAAGTTCAAATATTAATATGAATTTGATTCATATTAAATTTATAGGATATAAGAATTTGAAGGAGTTCAAATTTTAATATGAATTTGATTCATATTATAGAATTAATTAATTGAAGGCCTCAAATTAAATATATGATATTTAATTGGGTAATTAATTAACTAACTAATAGAAGGTCTGAAATTAAATATATGACATTTATTTGGTGATTAATTAATTAAAGAATTAAATAATTGGAAATTAATCAATTATGGAAATGATTAATCACTTATGGAAGTAATTAATCATTTATGGAAATGATTTAATCACTTATGGAAGTGATCAATCATTTATGGAAAAGATCAATCAATTATGGAATTGATTGGTCATGGAATTGGTTGGTCATGAAATTTATTAATTATGGAAAAATTTAAATCATTTATGGAAATAATTGATTTTAAATGAATATTTTATTCATGACTTTTCTCCTATAAATAGAACACTAAACCTAGGGTTTAGGTACTATAACATAAGGCCACAAGAATGCACTCATGTATTCTCTCTAGCCTCCCTCTCATATTCTCTCAACTCAAGAACTTTAGGGAGAATTTTCTCTCTAGAGTTTTTCCCATTCAAGATTAGGTAGTCCCACAACTACGTTCCTAATCTCAGTGTTATAGCGGGGAAGATCAATTGGTGGTGTCCCAATTGTTGATGCTCGGTCCAAAATCAAGAAAGGCATTGAAGTATTCAGAGACGTTAACGACGGTATGTTTGCTTCTCCCCTTTAGATTTAGATCTAATAAATTTTGTATGCTTAGCCTTAAGTTTGTATAGAATTTGTTCTATGTTTTAACCAATGCAATAGTATTTTTGGATAAACAAAATTAACTACGAATCGGTCCCAATTACGCTTCCGCTTTAACGGAATTGGGGAATTTCAAATCCTTACAGTTTGCTGTTATGTTTGTTTGTTTTCTTTTAATATTTCTGCTTCTTGAAAAAATATATCTGCTTTGTAATTTCTCTTTATGTTTTTAATGAAATTTCCTAGATGTTTCAGTTCTATGAGCACTGAGTAACTCTGACTTAACTAATTTTCTTCTGAATTTTTGAAGTTTGGACTGATTAAGCTTAATTAAATCAAGGTATTCTGATCTCCAGAAACCTTTTGCTTGAGCATTTCTTCTAGCCTGGTCTGTTGTTGCGGCAAAGAAGATTTTTGAGGTAGCGTTGACTTTTATGATCCACTTTAAGCTTAGTTCTAGTCCCACGCTCTGTTTAAAATTCAGATAGAAAAATTTAAGTTTGGGGGTATAATTGAAAAATTTAATGATTCATTGGGGACAATGAATAATTCAAGTTTGGGGGACTTTTTGCTACTCCAATTTTTTTGCTCGAGCATTCCTCTCCTTCATTAAATAATTTGCTAGGTTGTTGAGTAACCAGGGACATTTGTGACACCCACAGTTTGTCTTTGCGTCAAAATATAACCTAGGAAATGTGGAAAATGGAAAAATTATTTGCTGAAAAAAGTTGGTTGTTGAAAATTTTGCTAAGAAAATTCATGGAGCAAAAGTTTTGAAGGATGAATGATAATCCAGCAGTTTTTCTGTCTCCCAGAACTTAGGTGAGCTTCATCATAAAATGTCGCCATTCTGAGGGGCAAGAGATAGAATAACTAAGGATTATTTAGCTTTACAATGAGTATTGAGCCTAGTTGGTGATGAGTTTGAGGCAAGGGTATACTGCACCATAAAGTCGGTCATCCCATGCTTAAGAGCTTATGACTGTAGGGCTGCTTTAAGTCTGAAAAACAAAAATAAACCCCTTAAAAATATATTTTAAGATGTCTGATAATAGAGCTAAGTTGTGGTAAGTTCTTAGAATTGAGTTAAAAGTGGTGATTATTTGTCCATGCCGGAAGAATTATTTTGCTGCAACAGAGCTTGGTTTTGCAGAGTGCTCAGGTAAATGTTACAGGTATTGTTGGATCGTCTGGTTTGATTAAGCTATTCTTTGTCTAATGTTTTAAATTCTTAAGAAAAGGTTGGTTAGCATTGCTCGGGACGCGCAATAGTTCAATTTTGGGGTGTGATAACTGCCCAAAAGGTAGTTATTTAGGCCTCATTTCTACAGAGATTTGTGTCCTTTGTGCTTAATAGGGTTGGTTTTAGATAGATATTATATGTTTTAACCCATTTGGAAGAATGGAAGCATTGGAAATTATTTTATGTAGAATATGTTGCTGGGCGACTGGAGGGAGCAAATTCTGTGCTGCAGCAAAGCTGCCACGTCACAGCTCGTTAGCCAAGTTGAAAAACCAACTTCTGTTGAGTTATTTTCGTGATAGAGGAGCAAGGAGAGCCGTCCACGTGTCTAGGTCAACCTAATTCAAGCTTGCTTCAACTCTAGAAAAGGAGGTAGCCGCCCAAGTAAAATTCATTCCACTGTTGGGAGAAGACCTTCCATTCTTGGAAAGTTCCTTCCACCTTTGGGAGCCGAATAGAGGAAAGATTGGAGACCACCTAGAAGACCGTCATTGCAAGCTGATCGAGGAGATTAGTATCTTCTTTTATTATCTTGTGATTATGGACATGCCTACTCAGATTGTAATTTGTGTTTCCATGCTTATTATGAACTAAGTAGCTTTAGGCGTTGGTTAGGGAACATGTAGTTGTTGTGCTTAAACTCTAGTAATAAATATTGATTAATGCATCTTGATTAATTGTTGTGTTCATTTATATTTTATGCCCGTCTGGCCAGTCGGTATGAATACCTCTCTCTAGTTTCAGGGATGATTTAGAGAGTGTGTGGCGGTTAATCAAACTACGATTATTGTGTATTGGTGAACACCTGTGACTGAGCTAGGGGTAGCCAGTTGCCTAGTGCTCGATCGGTAGTACTTCATTGGGGTTGAAACACATTCCAAAAGATTCGGAGTTCCAGAAGGAATCTGATAATAAGACTACGAGAGTTTTGCATGATCAATAATATTGCTAGAGCATCTTTTAAAACAATTACTAAAACCTGAACAACGCCTGTTTCTAATCTGTCTGCCTATTTGATTATTTTTTGTTCCGTCATTTACTTTGCTTTAACATTATTCCTATAAAAACCAATCATTTTTACTACCTTCGAAACCATTAAAGATTTATACAAAATAGATAGAGTGGAAGCTAGTTCAGACCTTGGATTGATAATATTTATTACTTGCTGCGGACTGTGTATACTTGCACAGAGTTCAAGAGTACTTTTTAGATCATAATTTTTACTCACTCTAGGAACCCAACAGCAATCACAAGTGCCTTTGCCACAACTTGGGAATTATGTAATCAATGACGTCCAAGGGCATTCTTGCTACTTTGAGGGGCTCGATGACAAGCGGCTTTTTGGGTGCATCCTTCTTCCGACTTCTCTTCCTTGTGCTGTAAGTAACAAAAGGTTTGTTCCTGCAAGACGAAGATGTGTTAGTTGAAGGTTCGAGAATTTTACCCGTTGAAGCCTCTCTTTGTCGAGAGCTCTCTACCTCTTTTGCGGCATCTTCTTCATCTCGCCTCCTTGCTTCTTCTTCAAGAGCTGCACGTTTCTGAGCTCCCATCGCTCGGATCATTGAAAACCACTCCCTTGAGCGTTTTCTGAACTGTTGACTTGCAGGTTTTTGGGTTTTGTGGACGACATTGGCGTGCGTGGACCTCCTAAGTTGAGATGAACTCGGATTCTCCCTCGAGGTGGCCGACATTGTCGATGAAGAAGGAGTTTGAGCGACGGTTCCTTGGTTCACGATTGCCAGTGAGAAACTTGAAGGTCTCGTCCTTCTCGTGCCATGCATGGGGGCGTCGGGTTGCTCTTCTTGCCGTTGATCGTGTGCTTCATCTTCTTGGGCAGTTTGAGCAATCTGGGATCGAGTGATCTTGCTAGATGATGGTGATTTTGGATATTTCTTCAAGGTTTCTTGCTTGTGGGTTTCGGTTTCAAGATGAAAGAATATGGAATGTTGGAGTTTTGACTTGAATACCAAAAGTCTAAGTGTTTGGTGAAGAGCGAAAGAACTAAAGTCAGCTATTTATAGTTTTCTAAATTAGGTCACGTGATGGTAGAAAACATTTGTGACTGCCCTCTTATTTTTGAAAATGCGGTCGCATTTCCAAACACACTGGGGAGAAATGCGATTGCATTTTCCCCAATTTTTCTGTCTCTTTTTTTTCCTGACTTTTCATTTTCCTTTTCTTTTCTTTCTTTGCTGAAACAATCATAAACATATTAGAAAGTTCACATGCATAATCATGATTCAATCTTTTTCCTTTTTCTTTAAAACAGATGGATACATTTGGACTTTTCAAACTCCCAGGTAAATCCCAGGAAAAGGTGTTCCCTACGGTCAACTTAAGACCTTTTCCTAGACAGAGTTTTTACTCTTGTCCAGATATTTTGGGTTCCTATCTGTATTTTTTTTTTTGTTTCCTATCTGTATTATTTTATTTTATTAATTTCACTATAGATCCACATAATATACAAAGATAAATTCTCAAAGAATAGAATTCATACCAGGTCAATCAGAGAAACATGGGCTTCTTCATCTTCAAAGCTCTTCCCCCAATATGGTTTGATTCTTTGTCTTTTCATGGGTTGATTGATTTCCTCTACTTCAATCTTTTTCCCACCTTTTTCTTCTTGTTCACCAAGTAAATCCTCCAGTGTTTCTCCTTTCATCATTTCCAGAAAAGTAGACTGAGAGAGTACATAGATTATATCTATCATGGAACACTCCTCGAAGTCTCCTGAATACTTCATTGCATTCATCACGATGAAAGTGACTTGCTGGTCATTGACCCTCATGGTCAACTCTCCTTTCTGCAAATCAATTAAGGTCCTGCCAGCAGTTAAGAATGGTCGTCCTAAGATGATTGGCACGTCCTTATCAGCTTCACAATCTAGAATGATGAAATCTACTGGGAGTAAAAATTTGTCAATCTTGACTAACACATCTTCAATTTTTCCAATAGGTTGTGTAAGTGACCTGTCAGCTAATTGTAAGGTTACAGTTGTTGGTCTTGCTTCTCCTATCCCCAATTGTTGAAAATCTGAGTATGGCATCAGGTTTATAGTCGCTCCTAGATCGCATAGAGCTCTGTCTACATTCCTTCATCCCATGGAGCATGGAATGGTGAAACTTCCTGGGTCTTTGAGTTTAGGAGGGATATCATTCTTGACCAATGCACTAGAACATTCAGTAAATGCAACTATTTCGTATTCTCCCAACCTTCTTTTCTTTGATAGAATATCCTTCAGGAACTTCACATAGGTAGGCATCTGTTCAAGCGCTTGTACCAATGGAATATTGATATGTAGCTGCTTCAAAACATCTAAGAACTTCTTAAACTGTGCATCCTACGAAACATGTTTAAATCTTTGAGGGTATGGAGGAGGTGGTATGTATTCTAGATCTATAACAAACTTTTTAGGTTTTGCGATCGCATTTGCGGTCACATTCCCCTATTTGTTCTCTGAATTCGATTTTTCTTCTTTTTCTACCAAGGCTTCATCCTTGGTCTTTTCTTCATTTTCTTTATTTTGTATAACATATGAGGTAACTTCTGATTTCTTTTCTAAAATCTTTTCTCGAGCTTCTACTGGGATCTATGCTTCTTGATTCATTGGGTACTTTGGGCCATCATACTCTAGTCCACTTCTAAGGTTACTGCCTTGCATTGCTCTTTTCCTTTTCTGTGAGAGATCTCAATCTTTCTGGGCAACGTTCCTTGCGGTCCATTTTTTATTTCCTGAGCAATCTTTCCAATCTGTACTTCCACATTCCTAACTGCAGTATCGTTTCTTGCCATGCATTCTTTCATAAGAGTCTCTAGGTTTGACTCTTGACTTTGCACTTGGATTGGTTGTAAGTTCTTTTGCGGTTGTTGTTGTGTAGGAGGTTTCCCGAATTGATTTGTATTAGAATTACTTGAACCGACTTGTCCTCCCCAAGAGAAGTTTGGATGTTGTGTCTAACTATGGTTGTATGTAGCCGAGTATGGATTCCATTTGTTCTGGTTCTGGTTCCCTTGTTGACCTACATAAAAGACAGATGCGAGATTTAGTGGATAGTTATCAGCGATATGTTCCTTACCACAAATTTCACAGCAGGGAGAAGAAATAGCATTGGCAGGGGCTATGTTCGCTTGATTGTTCATAGTCATGCCCATCATCATGCTGAGGATAGCTTTGATTTGGGCTTGTAGGGTAGAATTAGCCTCTGTCTCTACTACTTTAGCTGGATTATTCAAGATTGTTGTTGGCTCAGTCTCTCCCCAATGTCTATTGTTTGTGGCTATGGTGTCCAAGATAACATGTACCTCATTTGAAGACTTCTTTAAGAAAGATCCGTTTGCAGATGCATTGACTAGTGCCTTCGAAGTTTGATCTGATCCACTATAAAAATGCTCTAAGATGATGCAAGCAGGCAATCCGTGGTGTGGACACTTCCGAACCAACCTTTGAAATTTTTCCCAAACTGCATCCAGAGGGTCATTGTAAGATTGTCTAAACGCAATAATTTCAGCTCTATACTTGGCATTTTTATTAGAAGGAAAAAACTTCTCTAAAAATTTCTCCACCAAATCATTCCAAGAAGTGATGGAGTTTGGAGGGAATGAGTCCAACCAAGCTTCAACATCTCCTTGCAAAGAAAATGGAAAAAGCTTTAGCTTCACAGTATCTTCAGGCACTCCTGTAACTTTAAAAGAATTGCAAACTCTCAAAAATAGCTTGATGTGCTTATGTGGATCTTCATTTAGAAGTCCAGAGAATTGGCTCATGGTATTCAACATTTGGAACATCACTGGTTTGAGTTCAAACTGTGGAGCATTGTTGGGTTCCTAGAGTGAGTAAAAATATAGTATAAAAAACTCTAGAATTCCTGTGCAAGTATACACAGTCTGCAGCAAGTAATATTTATCAATCCAAGGTCTGAATGAGTTTTCACTTTATCTATTTTGTATAACTTTCTAATGGTTTCAAAGATAATAAAAATGTTGGGTTTTATCGGAATTATGCTGAAGCAAAATAAATGACAGAACAACGAGTAAACAAATAGATAGACAGATTTAAGACAGGCGCTGGTTAGGTTTTAGTGATTGTTATAAAATATGCTCTAGCAATATTATTGATCATGCATTTCCCGCAGTATTATTAGCGGATTCCTCCTGGAACTCCGAGTCTTTTGGGATGTGTTTCAACCCCAATGAAGTGCGACCGATCAAGCACTAGGCAACTGGTTATCCCTAACTCAGTCACTGGCGTTCACCAATACACAATGATCGTAATGTGGAGAATTGCCACACACTCTCTAAATCATCCCTAAAACTAGAGAGAGCTATCCATACCGGCTGGCCAGGTGGGCATAAAATAAGAATAAGCACAACAATTAACCAAAATGCTATAGTCAATTTATTACTAGAGATAAAGCACAATAATCACATTATTCCTAACCAACACCCTAGCTACTTAGTTCATAATAGGCATGGGAATATGAATTACAATCTGAGTATGCATGTCCATAACCACAATTTAAGAAGGAAAATAAACTCCCTAATCAACTTGCGGATGATGGTGTACTTGATGATCTACAATCTCTACACTATTCGGCTTCCAAGGGAAAACATGGAATAAATCTGACTTTGACGGCTACTTCCTTTTATAGAAGGATGGGAGGCTTGACTTAGGTCAACTAGGACACGTGTAAGGCTCTCCTTGATCCTTTATCCCGAAAATATCTCAATAGAAGTCGGTTCATGAAGTTGGCTAACGAGCTGTGATGTGGCAATTTCTGCTCCCAGTTTTGCTGCAGCATAGAATTTGCTCATTCCAGTCGCTCAGCAGCATAATCTGCACAAAGTGAATTCCAAAGCTTCCATTCTTCCAAATGGGTTAAATCATGTAATATCTCTATAAAACCAACCCTATTAAGCATTAAAGATACACAAATCCTTATATAAATAGAGCCTAAATAACTACCTTTTGGGCAGTTATCAAGCATCTATCAGTAGCTCCAAAATTCCTGGAATTAAAGTCTGAAAGACAGGTAAAGCATAGTCTCTTATTGCTCTATTGCGGTCTTCAGCAATATAAATTGGATTTTCTTGTTGTGGCACCTGTGGAACTGGAGGAATTCTCCCACCATTTTGCTCCATTCCACGATTCTGTGGATCAACTTAAGGATCGACTCCAAGTGGTTCCATTGGAAACTCTTGTATGTAAGAAGCTTCTTATAGAGGTTCCTGTGCACTTAACACTTGTTGTTCCCTTTTCTTTCGTCTTTGCTCTTTCCGACGACGAAGAAAGGTTCTTTCTATCTCAGGATCAATGTCAAGGAGTGGACACCCCTTTTTTCATGCACTAATTTCAACCTGCAAGAGAAAAACAATTGCAAATTAAAGTCAAATTCCCTTTGAGACAGAAATGCGGTTGTTATCCAATCGCAATTTCAAATAACAAAACTAATTTCACTTTTGGTCCCTGACAATGGTGCCAAAAATTTGGTGCTACAGAGGCTGAATGATGGATGTGAGATAAGATGATAAATAATAATAAAGATAAATTCAGCCAACCTTAGTGCAAGTATACACTATCACATGTAGTAATAAAAAACCTTAGAAGTATTCCAAGGGTATCGATCCCATGAGGACTAAATTGGAAATTTACCTTTGAAGAAGAAACTGCTC
Source organism: Luffa acutangula (assembly GCA_036850905.1). Taxonomy (NCBI): domain Eukaryota; kingdom Viridiplantae; phylum Streptophyta; class Magnoliopsida; order Cucurbitales; family Cucurbitaceae; genus Luffa; species Luffa acutangula. The sequence goes on along the minus strand of CM072087.1, from coordinate 27,821,287 downwards.
AACTGATTGCTTAAAATAGGTATCCAAAGAAATGATTGATGATTGATTTTTAGAAAAATAAATAACACAAGTAAATGAATAAAGAATAACAATAATAAATGAAATGAGGTATTCAATATGGATTCATCCCAAAGGCAATAACTTTAATCATGGATTATTCAACTTAAGCCCATTCAATGCATTGGGTCAGATTTAACTTCTATTTGGCCTTGCTCCCAAGAACCGTTAGAAGACTAAGCGAGTACCGTTATGCACATTTATGTGACTTGACTCCGGCATAGATAATTCACGAATGCAATCTATAACCCTATAGTTGATATAGGGTGCCTTAGGCGTCAACTAGGGTTCTGTCACCACCATTTTCTTCCAAATGAGTTCTGCTTGAATTTGACTTCAAATCTCGAGCTTATATAGTGTTGGAAGTGGTTGAGGAGCTGTGAAATAGGTGCTGGTAGGTAGCCCAGTCGGTTTCAGGGTCAAAACAACAAAATAGGTGCGAATAAGTCTCGTTCAAAACGACCCGCGGACGACTCGGAATTGCCTCTGTTTTTCCAGAAATGCGGTTGCATTTCATTTTGCCTTCCTAGAAATGCGGTCGCATTTCTGGGTAAATTCCAGTTTTTCCTCTGTTTTTCTACACAACAACAAACTTAGTCAAATTCCCTTAAAATTGAGTATTTTTAGGCACAAATGAGCATAATTTGACATAAGTGACTCTCAACACCCTATTTTATCAACATTAACATATTTCGAGCTCGGGAACATTAAAATTGATCTAAAACATATAGTTTTCACAAGATAATGAGCTAAATATAAGGGTAAAATAGGTATATTTTTTACCCTTATCAGGTACCATTTTTCTACTTCACGAATAACACTTGGGCCCCCCAAGGCGATACACTAGGCCTGATGTATTCCTTGTCAACTAGTTCTTGTAACTGCACCTTCAGCTCCTTAAGCTCGCTCGGAGCCATTCTGTACGGCGCCTGTGAAATAGGTGTTCTTCCTGGTAACAATTCAATAGTGAACTCCACTTCTTTATCAGGTGGCAAACCTGACAGATCAACTGGAAAAACATCAAGAAATTCATTCACTACAGAAACAACTTCTGGTTTCAGCTTCTCTTCCTGCAACCCTTTCTCAACAACTTCTTAGCTTTCAGAGCTGAAATCAAACTCGTAGGAATAATCTTCCTCTTACCCTTGAAAACCACTTCAGCCAAACCTGGTTTCCTGAAAATCACTTCCTTCCTATGACAATCCATAGAAGCATAGTGAGTGAATAAGAAATCCATTCCTAAGATTACATCCAACGCCTGCAACTCTAGTGGAAGAAGATCCACTAACATACTGACACCTTCTACTAAAACCTCACAATCACGCAACACTTCATTGACTAGTAAAACGTCACCAACAGGAGTGTATATAACTAACCCCTCAGATAAAGGCTCTAGCATCCTATTTAGCTTACATAGAAACATACTAGAAACAAAGGAATGCGTAGCACCTAGATCTAATAAAACACGTTTAGGTACATAATAAATCAAAATCGTACCAGTAATCACGTCTGGTGCATCCTCCGCTTCCTATTGAGTCATAGCGTAGACTTTTCCCTGCTGCCTAGGTGTCCCCACAACTCCCTTCTGCCATGCACCGCTGGTGCCCTCTCCTGCAGTTGCTGAGACTCTCTCCTGCTCAACTGTGTGGGACTCAACGCCCTTGTCCCTCTGAACTGCTGCTCTCAACTGTGGACAATCTCTCTTGAAATGCCCTGGTTGTCCACAGTGGTAACACACACCGACACCAACAAGATACTAACCTCGATGATTCCTACCACAACTCGCATACATGGGGTTCGCTTGGTTTCACTAGTAGCAGAATCCTGACCCGTATGCTGTCTTGATACTGAACTAGCACACTGACTAGGTGCTCTCTGGCTCTGCCTTTGATACGCACTACTGATGTGGACTTTTCCTATCGCAAGCGCACGGGTCAAGTAATAATATAGTGAATAGTAAATTCGAATGTCGTCCTCTGGATTGGATTTTTAAGCAAATCAAGTATTATGAATAATCTTGCCCAATTTTATTTAGGGATCAAAAAGTGATGAAAAGATGATGATAAAACCAAATCAAACCAAGTAAAAAGAATGGAAATTCAATTGGGAAAACTACTTAGGGAATTGATTTCACCGATTTCGTTTAGGATTGATTTTAAAGAATAAGTTATTATGCACAATGAAATTATGAGCCAAAGACTCTTTAATCACAACTACCTCTCCCGAGTATAATTGATTCTCATGCAAATTAACCAACTTGATATCCCTATCTATGTTTATTAATATGCAAGGCAATGAGATCTTTTAACCAATTCTAAAGATAATCTAAAACCGTCAAGAATTAGAAAGTAAACTTTATTCATGCAATCTTGAGTAAGTCTAGATCAAATCCCCTCTCCCGAGCTAGATTCGAAACTTAAATCATCCAACTAATGGCCAATTAATTGAAAGCATTAAATCAAGATTACAAACACAATAACATTGCACAACTTAAACCATAAATCAATCCATAAACTTAATCAACTACATCAATCCCTAAGCTACAAGTTTAGCTACTCATGAATGTAAATACAAGCTCAACTAAACATATGAAAGCCATAAATCTAACTAAAGGAAGAAAAAGGGAAAAGAAAACTCAATGTAGGCCGAGTCCCGACGTTCCCGTCACGATCCCCACGAACAATGGGTTGATTTCCAATTCTCTCCCTTTGTTTTCAGCCTCAAAATGCTCTGTTCTGCCCTGTTTTCGGCTCCAAAAGGTCCCAAATCGATCTCCCTAAAAACCTAGCCGAAAATAAGCTTTTATTCTGATTTTTCGTCTTAGCGTCGCAACGCTGCCTCTTATACGCGCGTTCTGAATAAGGAAAAACGGTAGCGTCGGGACACTTCCTATCGTAGCGTCTCGACGCTGTGAGCTTTACGCGCCTAATCTGATATGGAATGTGAGCGTCTCGACGCTCAAGAGCTAGCGTCTCGACGCTAGCCTGCTGTTGACCGAGATTTGACTTTTTTCCACTTTTACTCTTTTCATTCCTTTGCATCTTTTCACGCCCCGAGCACCCGATTAACTCTAATATGGCATTATAGCTCCAATCAACCATTTCCTACCAAATAAACATTAAAGCACAATAAAATGGCCCAAAAATCATAAAAGACTAGCTAAATTAAATAAGTAAAGATAGCTAGCTATGCTCGCTATCAAATACCCCCAAACTTAAGCTTTTGCTAGTCCTCGAGCAAACTCTAAATCATACATACAATGGAAGAATGGATGCACCAATCATAACTCAATCCTCAAGGCTGAAAAGTCAATAACCAAGCAAGCAAGAGATATGCACACAAGGACCAATGAGGGAGACAAATTAAAATTTTTCCAAAATTAACTTGCACAAGCGAGATCTAACTCAACAAGATCAGACTCTACTAGCTCGGGATTGGATTATTAAACTCTCAGCTCATCTTCCCTCTACACTGGCACTAAGGCTTTACTAATGAGTTAATGCAACAAATTAGTTTGTTTATCTCCATACTTAGGTGCTTATAATTAACAATCAAATTAAGCATGTATATGTGCCACTAGCTTTCACACACCCATTGCAGGGACCCTTAACCTGAGATTTCTCTGGTTGGCCTAACTGATCACAACGGGGGTAGCTCTTTTTGCCTAAACTTTATTAAACATTGCAAACTGTGCACAGGCCATGGCATAATAATTTTTCTCTTCAACAGTAACTACAAGAATGATTTTTTCTTTATGAGCATAAATAGCATATATTCTTTTCTTTCCTCCTAAGCAAGATCAAAACATGCTAATTTGCAAAACATTAACTTTTTAGCTCTACCCTACACCTATCGAGGTGACAACAAGCATATGAACCTAATAATTCGCTCCTAAGCATTCAAATCCAAGTCTAGCCAAGGCAAATACTCTACTCATGCAAGCCATCTCCTAGAAAAATTTTAAAAAGTCTCCCTTTTTGGGCACTTATGCTTACAACTCATCACAAGCTTGAAAATTGACAAGAAAGCCTATCCTAGGACATCATAATCATGCAAAAGTAGCATCCAGAAAACAACCATATGCATAATTCAAAGAAAGCTCAAAACTATAGCCCGAACTCAGATGCTCAAGGGCTCCACAAACATGCTAGTCCACCCCCAAACTTAAAATATGCATTGTCCTCAATGTATAAAGAAAATAAAGCATAAACAAGCATGAGAACAATAAAAGAATGACAGGAGTGAATAATACTGGCCTGGAATGATGATGACTTCTTGCTAGAGAGCTTTGAATCTTGAAAGCTTGAAAGCAAAGGAGAGGAAGAAAACAAGACCTACAAAACAAAAACAAACAATAAATCAAAAACAAAAAGAAGACACACTAAACTTACTTGGGTTGCCTCCCATAAGCGCTTGTTTAACGTCATTAGCTCGACGTGTTGCACGTGCTTCAAGGAGGCTTTTTCTTTGTGAATCCAACAGAGGTGCTCTTTCTTGCACCTTTCCTGTAGCCCATGAAAAGCACTTCATCTTTAGAGTCTTCAACTGCTTTAAAGATTTCTTTTTCGTTCTTGACTCTAATAGTGAGCTCCCTGCGCTCAATATCTATGATCACTCGCCCAGTAGCGAGGAATGGTCGTCCTAATATGACAGGCATTGAAGGATTTTCTATCATGTTCATAACATACAAGTCAATAGGGAGGAAAAATCTACCTACTCTGATTAACACATTCTCTACAATACCAACTGGTCTCACCACAGATTGATCAGCCAATTGGAGCTTTACAGGAGTAGATTTAATCTCACCTATATCTAACTTTTTACATAACGATAGAGGAATGATATTAATGCTAGCACCTAAATCACATAATGCTCTGAATGAATAAGTACCAAAACTACAAGGAACAGAAAAACTCCCTGGATCTGCTACTTTTTCAGGTACTTTCTGTTGTACTCTGGTGCTGCATGTGGAAGCAAGATAAACAGTGTCAACCTTCTTTTCCTTTCGCTTCTTTGCTAACCACTCCTTCATGAACCTGTTGTATTGGGGCATCTCTAATGCCTCTGCAAATGGAATATTAATATTCATATTCATAAAAGCATTCATAAATTTATCAAACTGAACCTGATTGTTCTTTTTCTTCTTTTTCTTTTTCTTTTCCTTAGGAACCAACAGTGTGGGAGAAGGAATAGGAGGCTCAAGGTTAGGCTGTTCAGCCTCATCAGATGATGTGTCCTCCTCAGCTTCCCCTGTAGGCGTTTCATAGTCCTCAGATTCAGGTTCCTCTTCAAATTCCTCCTGGTGCACAGTGATTGCCTTACAGTACTCCATCTGAGGTTTCTCTTGTTCAGCTGGGGCCTTACCTTTATTCATGGTGCTTACAACATTCACCAACTGTCTCAGTTGAGTCTCAATGTTCTTTATGGCTGCACTGTGGCCATTCACCGTGGTGTTGATAGCAATGACTGCCTCCTCTAACTTGGTTGTCCTGTTACTAGACTCTTCAATGAAAGCTCCAACAAGATCTTCTAACTTTTTATTATCTTGAGTTTGAGGGGAAAAACCAGGAGGATTAAGAACATTCTTAGTATTAGCATAAGAGAAATTTTCATGGTTCCTATTGTTAGGGTGATAATGTGTAGGTGTAGAACTATTATTATATCCCCTAGAACTGAAATTTGATACATACTGAACCTGCTCAATGGTCTCCTCCTGAGGTCTAGATGCTAAAGCAGCAGCTGATTCAATTGATTGAGCACTCCCTGTACCTGAAAATTTCATAAAAGCATTAGCAAGGGAGGTCATCTGGGCCTGGAGTGCACTTACTTTATCAACCTCAAACACTCCAGCAGCAATCTTTTTTGGTGTAGACCGCTCAGATGGCCACTGATAGCTGTTGGTGGCCATATCCTCTAAAAGTGTGCGAGCGTTTTCCACGGTCTTGGACAACAGAGTCCCACCTGCAGCTGCATCAACAATCGTTTTTGTACTAGGAGTTAAACCATTATAAAACAACTGTACCTGAAGCCAATCGGGGTAACCATGCTGAGGACACTTCCTCAGTAGCTCTTTGAATCGCTCCCAAGCTTCGAACAGCTGTTCATCATATTGTTGTTGGAATGTCCCAATCTCGGTCCTCAGCTTGACCGTCTTTGCAGGAGGGAAAAATTTCTTTAAAAAGGCCTGGACCAAAGCATCCCAGGTGGTGATGCTCCCAGGAGTAATAGACTGCAACCAATCTCGTGCTTTATCCTGCAAAGAAAAAGGAAATAATCGTAAGCGAATAGCATCCTCAGAGACACCATTAATCTTTACCATCCCACAAATATCCAAGAATGATTTAAGATGAGAATTTGGATCCTCAGTGGGCGATCCTCTGTATGCACAGTCTCGAGCCATCTGAATGAGACCGGTCTTCAGCTCAAAGTTGTTGGCATTAATCGGTGCATAGACAATTCCCGATTGCTGTCCCTGAAACACAGGCTGAAAATAATCTCTAATAGGCCTAGGCTCCTCATGTGGATTTTGATCTGCCATTTGAATAATTTCTCTATTTTCCCTTCGAAGCCTAAGAATTGTTCTTTCTATCTCGGGGTCTAATGGTATCACTTCTCTACTACTACGCATGCAAAATTAAAATACCTTAACAAGAAAAGAAAAACAAATATGGAAATAAATAAAGAAAAGCAAACAACTAATTTAAGAATGGAAAGTAATATCTAGAAAAAGAAACAAAGTAACCTAATATGGAATGCAAAAATAAATATGGCAAAATGCAAATAAGAAAACTAACCTAGAAAATCAAATATGGAAAGAAAGACAAATAAGGAAAAAATGCAACAAACCTAAAAAAAAGTAACAATACACCCTAAATTAAGATCAAACAATTTTTTCACAATATCAATTTAACTAAATGTGCCAATCCCCGACAACGGCGCCAAAAACTTGATGTGGACTTTTCCTACCGCAAGCGCACGGGTCAAGTAATAATATAGTGAATAGTAAATTTGAATGTCGTCCTCTGGATTGGATTTTTAAGCAAATCAAGTATTATGAATAATCTTGCCCAATTTTATTTAGGGATCAAAAAGTGATGAAAAGATGATGATAAAACCAAATCAAAGCAAGTAAAAATAATGGAAATTCAATTGGGAAAACTATTTAGGGAATTGATTTCGCCGATTTCGTTTAGGATTGATTTTAAAGAATAAGTTATTATGCACAATGAAATTATGAGCCAAAGACTCTTTAATCACAACTACCTCTCCCGAGTATAATTGATTCTCATGCAAATTAACCAACTTGATATCCATATCTAAGTTTATTAATATGCAAGGCAATGAGATCTTTTAACCAATTCTAAAGATAATCTAAAACCGTCAAGAATTAGAAAGTAAACTTTATTCATGCAATCTTGAGTAAGTCTAGATCAAATCCCCTCTCCCGAGCTAGATTCGAAACTTAAATCATCCAACTAATGGCCAATTAATTGAAAGCATTAAATCAAGATTACAAACACAATAACATTGCACAACTTAAACCATAAATCAATCCATAAACTTAATCAACTACATCAATCCCTAAGCTACAAGTTTAGCTACTCATGAATGTAAATACAAGCTCAACTAAACATATGAAAGCCATAAATCTAACTAAAGGAAGAAAAAGGGAAAAGAAAACTCAATGTAGGCCGAGTCCCGACGTCCCCGTCACGATCCCCACGAACAATGGGTTGATTTGCAATTCTCTCCCTTTGTTTTCAGCCTCAAAATGCTCTATTCTGCCCTGTTTTCGGCTCCAAAAGGTCCCAAATCGATCTCCCTAAAAACCTAGCCGAAAATAAGCTTTTATTCTGATTTTTCGTCTTAGCGTCGCAACGCTGCCTCTTATACGCGCGTTCTGAATAAGGAAAAACGGTAGCGTCGGGACACTTCCTATCGTAGCGTCTCGACGCTGTGAGCTTTACGCGCCTAATCTGATATGGAATGTGAGCGTCTCGACGCTCAAGAGCTAGCGTCTCGACGCTAGCCTGCTGTTGACCGAGATTTGACTTTTTCCACTTTTACTCTTTTCATTCCTTTGCATCTTTTCACGCCCCGAGCACCCGATTAACTCTAATATGGCATTATAGCTCCAATCAACCATTTCCTACAAAATAAACATTAAAGCACAATAAAATGGCCCAAAAATCATAAAAGACTAGCTAAATTAAATAAGTAAAGATAGCTAGCTATGCTCGCTATCAACTACCTGAACTCATCTGCCTTGATGACTGGCCACAAGACCAACGCTTAAAGTCTTGACGGCCTGAAACATTCACTCCAGGTGTGAACCTCCACTGCTTACGACCTCGGAAACCGCTGGCTGTTGAAGCCCAATGACTAGGCTCCACTACTAACTTCTCCTCTATTATACTCTACTCCAAACGTTGGGCAGTCTCTAATAACTGAGAAAAATTCATCCACTAAGCAATAACTGTAACCGTGGGATGTATCTCAAAACGCAGCCCTCTTTCAAACCTTCGACACCTGTCACTCTCAGATGCCACAATCACATCAGCATACCGTGAAAGCTTGGTATACTTTCTCTCGTACTCGGCAACTAATAGTGACCCTTGCTTCAAGCCAGAAACTCATCCCTCTTTGCCTCACAATATGTGCTGGGATAATATTTGTCTTCGAATATGTCTCTGAAAGTCTTTCAGTTTAAGGTAAGTGCATCACTACGCCTGACTAATATGGATTTCCACCATCCCTCTGCCTCTTTCTGCAGTAGAAATGTGGCCAATCTAACTTTCTGTTCCTCAGCACAGCTCATCACATCAAAGCTTTTCTGAAGCATATTTAACCAAACCTCGGCGTCAACCAAGTTGTCACACCCCCTCCCGAACTACCTGCTAGCTTAGTCCGGGAGATTGCGTGAAGTCAACGGACATCATCCTCCTCTAACGATACCTATTGACCCTGCTGAACCGTTGAACCTGATAAAAATACTAATCTTATATATAAAATACTTTACATGTAACACAACATAGCAAAATCCTTGAAAACCTTTAGACATACATAAAGTGCAGCCCTGACATAACTCAGTTTGGGAAATAACCTGATAGAGACATCTCAACCAAAACATATCCAACTAGGGTTTACACAACCAGAACATTTAGAGCTTACAGAAACCGTAAACTATCCAATTCTTACAAAGACATTTAATACAAACAGACACAATGTACAACTCCACCCACGTACTAAAACTTGATCTGGAACTTTTAGCAGACTATGGCAGTTTATCAGGCATCGGGAGCTCGATCGCTACCTGGAAAGTGGGAAAACATTTTGAAAGAGTGAGCTATAAAGCCCAATGAGTGACTAAATTTAAAACTATTAATCTGCAAATCAGACCACATGATAAACCTTAAACATATAAAGTTGTTTAATGAAAGTGGGAAATATAAACGTGCAATGATAACATCTTTCTCAAATACTCAATAGGTATGTCATTAAAATCTAGCAAGGCATATCAAATATATTAAAAATTTTAACTAGCATGACTAATATAGGTTGTGTAGGACACACACAGTACAACCAACGTTTACTAGCTTTACGATGTAGTGGGGCCCGCCCAACACTCCCATCGTCTTTGTCGTAGTGGGGTTTGTCCAACATTCATGACACCATTGTTGTCACGAAGTACACTCAACGTCAACAACGAAATATAACCTGTATGCACACGGTACCATATAGCCTCGAGCTCAATATCTCAGTCACGTAGTCAATAGAAGTCTCAGAAAATCACATAAAAACATTAAAACATGCATGTTTATCTTTATCTTTCGTAAATCTCAAGCTTACTCAGCTTGCTCGGGAAAAACTGAAAATCTTTAAACAATACTCGCTAATACATAATTTTCTTAAAATGATGTCGTTTCAGCTACTTTTTAGAAAGTCAATAATCACGTGCTCATATATAAATCTCATTAGAAAATATTAGCTCAAAACTTATACTTGAAACCATTCATAGAAATCATGTATCATTCATAAATTCAGATTCAAGCATGTAAACCATTTAAGCATAAGTAACAGTTCAGAAATCATTTTCAAAATTTGTTTTGTCACTCATAGCCTTGGCTAGTTCTCTGGTCTGTCGACTCGGCCTATTTCGTCTTGGCCTGTCAAACAAACCAAAACTGAGTATCAGAACCTTAAACAGTCTTGCCTTTCTATGCTCATGAATTCTATATTCTAGAATTAAAATCACATTCCAAACTTTTTCCAGATTTTCCTGATTCAATACCCTAACTTCAAACACTCATAACTTCCTCAATACTTGACCAAAATTAATGTACTATATATCAAACTCTTCATTTTGGAACCCTCTACAACTTACTTGAAGAAATGGAAATGAAATTTGACGGGACGAGAGTTGTCGAGGCTCCCAGTTTTCCAAATAAATTTATAATTCCGCGAACACTCAACTACTTGCAGTAGTAGTGGCCAGGGTCGATCACAGGGAGTGGCAGTTGGTTATTTATTTTCTATTTATTTTGAGTTATGAAAGCAATAAATGGGGGGATTGGAAAATTGGGTGTATGAAAGTACAAGGAATTTAAAGCGCAAGAATTTAAACAAGCAAGAAATATAAGGGGCAAGAAAATAAATTGCAAGGATCATAAAAAGACAAGAAAATTAATTAAATTAGACAACACCGATTGGAATGACTATTGAGTTTGAATGATTTAATTTGATCATTGAATCTCTACCTATTAAAGGCTAGTTTGAATTGCTCGATTGCCCAATCAATCTAATCTGAACCCAGAGAAGACCTAAAGCCCACCTAAGCCATCTAACCCGATCATACAACGTCCATCGATTTAGACACTAATTAGTTAATTAATTAATCCAATTGGACTATCAAACTAAACTATTAACTTATTGCCTTAAGTCTAGTGGATTGATTAGGACATTAGAAATAATTAGGCCTATATTACTTCTAACGCTATTTTGGATTCTAAACCTATCGTGTCAAGCAACAAAGTCAGAGTCTGCTCTTCGGAGCCGTGCCCACGAATCAGTCTATGTGCTAACTATTAAACTAATATTCCATTAGCTACTTGGAAATCAATTTCATAGCAAATTATTAACATACGAGATGCGAGTTAGGATGTCAATCTAACCTACTGCGCATGTAAATAATACAAACTGAATCCAAAATACAATAGCAATATGAAATTAAACAACATTCAGAACATGAAACTCATAAAGAAGTACATTCTATACCCCAAAAATAATCCAACCAGCGTCAACGGGTTTAGACGACAGTTAAGCCGACTAAAACCTACGACCCAACGCTACAATAACGAGAAAATACAATGAAAATCAAAAGCGAAACTTACACCCCTTAATTTTGGTGTTCTAGGACAGAGAGAACCGAAAGGAGGAGCAAAAACAAAACCCTTAAAAAGATCCTCTTTCGATAGAATTAAAATAGGGGATTTATAGGAAAATCTGTCGTGGCATCGAGACGCTGGTCATGGCGTCGAGACGCCGTGCCATATGAGCCACAGGCTAAAAACGTGTTGGTGTCTCGGCGTCCCGACGCCGTGCCTCTTTTCAGCGTGCTTCGACTTTAATCCTCGTCGTTTCTTGCTTGGTTTTGCCTCGAACCTTTGACTCATTGGAGCTATTCTTCGGGCTCGTCAGGATCCTCACGGTCTTCTCACCTCCTCGAGATCCATGGCCCTCAAGTAAGCTTGAAAACTCCTTCAATTGTCCGAATTAGATCCAATTTGTGTGGTTCGACCCTAATACCTTGAATGCACAGATTATCTACAAAATAGACAAATAAAGCGTAAAGTGCACCCCAACAAGTCTAGATTAACAACGAATAAATAGGACTATTTTAGTCCTATCAAGATTCCCAGCGGATTTGTCCAGAAATACCCCGAATACAGCTAATCCAAATTCGTACTTCTCTGCTACCCTATACTTTTCTCCTGAAATTAAACCTACTTCTAGTCAGTGAATTTCCAATTTGAGCTTCTAATTCAAGCTGTACACCCCAAAATGTTTGAAAAACTAGAGAAAACCAAAGACCCTTCAGATTTTTCTCTTTATACCACTAAGCACCGACGTAATTTTCCATCTTCTTTTTCTTTGTTTTTTTTTTCCATTTCCTCATTTCTTTTCATTTCTTTTCTTTGTTTTCTTTCTCTCTTTTTTTTTAAAAAAAAAAATTAATAAATTCCAAAATTTATCAAAAACAACTTCGACCCAAAAGCTTTTCCATTTTTCTTCAACAATGAAACAACACAACTTTAATTCAACTTCCTATCATATGTGACAAGAGAAAATAATCCAAAGAAAGTCTCAAGTTTACAAAAAATCTAAAGGTGAAAGGAAAAAGGGGGTTCCTAAAAAAAGTTTAAAATCGGTTGAAAGCTAGGAGAACTAAGGATTCTAAAATAATGGATCCAATACTCAACACTTAAAAAGTCCTTCCTCCTTATAAACAAAATATAACCTGCCAAAGAGAAAAATCCCATAAAAAATAGCAGAAAATTTATACAAGGATAGGAAAAATAAGCCACAACAAGTTTTTCTCAACGATTTTCAGCTAGAAAATGTAAAAATCATGCTCAAATCAAGCTTATTCAACTTATAATCTTAAGCAAATGTATGTAAACATGGAAAATCAAGAAAAGAAAAGAAGAAGAAGAGAAAATTGCTTTACTCAATCTTGAACAATGGAAAACGCCCAAAATCTTCAAGAAATCTCTCAAAATGTAAGAATACCCACGGATTCAAGGATGAAAATGCGAAAATTTTGAAGAATGTGGCTTGAAATCGTGTAAGGTTTGTAAAAAGATGAAGAAATTTGGTGGAAATTGGTGGGAGATTGAGGGAGAAGTGAAAAATGTAGAGAGAAAAAATAACCTAGGGCTTTTACCGAGTTTGTCGAGTCCTCCGATCAAAGCAAATTTATAATCCATGAACACTAAACTACTTGCAGTAGTAGTGGCTGAGGTCAATCACAGGGAGTGGCGGTTGGTTATTTGTTTTCTAATTAAATGGTGGGATTGGAAAATTGGATAAATGAACGTGCAAGGAATTTAAAATACAAGAATTTAAATAGGCAAGAAATTTAAAGGGACAAGAAATATAAATAAGCAGGAACCATAAACAATCGAGAAAATTAATTAAATTAGGCGACACATATTGGAGTGATTATTGGGGTTGAATGCTTTACTTTGATCATTGAATCACTACCTCGTCGTCATCGTCTTTGTCTCCAAAAGCCATAAATTACAGATTTGCTACTTCTTCCTCACTTTCAAATTCGCTTTCATCGCTTTCATCCCAAGTAGCTTTCATGGTCTTCTTTTTTTTTCTTTGAAACTGAAGAATTGAAATTTCTTGTAGCAGAAGCGTATATCAGACCATCTCACAATTAATTTCGTTTTGAAAAAACCATACATTGAGAAACAGATAAATCAAGAACAATTTTATAATTATATCTAATGATTAAGCATGCCTTTCTATTCTAACGTAACCATTTAGAATTAGCATACCTTATGTGTTTTGTAGACAGATCTACACAGTATTCTCCCTTTGGATTTCACGTACAGAGGTTCCAAAGACACCACCACTGTATTTACCCGCTATTCTCTGGATTACTTGAGATTTGGGCTGTGTGGGAGCCCCAAATACTTGAAAGGGAATAATCTTACAGTAAGAATGGTTGTTGTATTCTTTACCTTAGTGAGAATTGAGAGAGACCACTCACTGGAGCATGGAGAGAGCAAGAGGAAGATCAGTTGCAAAAAACTCAGAACTATTTTTAGTAACCCTGCCCCCTATTACGTGAGAGAGATAGTGTTCTAGGATAACTCCTCAACCACTCACACGTTAGTTTTAAAATAAAATTAATTCAATTTTAATTAAAATTAAAATTAAATTAACTTTTAATTAATTAATTAATTATTAATATTTAATTAATGTATTCATCTAAATCATATTTAAATGAATATCTCTCTTTTAACCTATAGTTTTAATGTGCATCAAATGTACATTAATGATAAACTATAGTATTAATGTAACTAAATCATATTTAATTAAATTCAATTAAACTAATTAAATAATTCTCCAATTAATTAAATAATTCTCTTTTAACCTATAGTTTTAGTGTTGTCATCATCGCAGCCTTCGGATAATTGCTCTGCGACACGTGGCCTCATCAGATGATGCACGCACATTTACCTGCGAGAATTCAAAGCTAAATCTAACGGTAACAATAATGAATTCCGACAACTAAATCATATTTAATTAAATTCAATTAAACTAATTAAATAATTCTCCAATTAATTAAATAATTCTCTTTTAACCTATAGTTTTAGTGTTGTCATCATCGCAGCCTTCGGATAATTGCTCTGCGACACGTGGCCTCATCAGATGATGCACGCACATTTACCTGCGAGAATTCAAAGCTAAATCTAACGGTAACAATAATAAATTCCGACGGAAACCCTTCTAACTCAGAATACTTTGCTCCAGCAATATCTTTGCCGCAACAATCTGCTGAACCTGAAGAATCTTAGATACGGAATTCGAATTTCAAAACAAGAAAAATCAAAGATTCAAATTAAATTTAAACCAATCATCCCAATCTTTTATTTTCAAAAGAAGCCGAATAAATTAGAGAAAATCTCTATGAATTAAAACTAAAATAAAATCTAGATAAAATAAAATCTAACTATCTAAAAGATAATTGCAAGATAATTTAAATAAATAACCCGAAAATCAAATCAAATAAAAAATAGATCAAATCTAACCTATCAAAAATAATAAAAATACTTAAAAGATAAAATCTAATAAATCATGCAAAATTAAATCTAACCTAACCGAAAAATAAAATCAATTCAAATCCTGGGAGCTCAAAATTTTGCTCTGTGAAATGCTCCCGCAAAAGTCCTGCTCTCTCAATCATCAACCAACCGTAGGGAAGGATATTTCGCCTGAAATTCCTCACCCCAATAATTTTTCACACGCTGTCCATTCACCTTGAACACTCTCCCATCTATTTCATCCTGCAAAGTAATTGCTCCATTGGAAAAAACCTCAACCACAATAAACGGTCCTGACCATTTAGATTTTAATTTTCCAGGAAATAATTTTAATCTAGAATTATAAAGCAAAACTTTTTGACCCTTGACAAACTCCTTAGATTTAATTTTTTTGTCATGCCACAACTTAGTCTTTTCCTTATACATCTTCGCATTCTCATAAGAGAATTGGCGAAATTCTTCTAACTCATTAAGCTGCAGCATTCTGATTGCTCCTGCACGACACAGATCAAAATTTAACTTTTTCAAAGCCCAAAACGTCTTATGCTCTAGCTCTAATGGTAAATGGCAAACTTTCCCATATACTAACCTATAGGGAGACATACCTAGAGGAGTCTTATAAGCTGTCCTATAGGCCCAAAGAGCCTCATCTAACCTAAAGGACCAATCCTTTCTAGATGGATGAACTACTTTTTCTAAAATCGATTTAATTTCCCTATTACTAATTTCAGCTTGACCATTTGCTTGTGGGTGATAAGGGGTAGCTATCCTATGCTTAATCCCATACTTAGCTAAAAGCTTAGTTAAGATATTATTAACAAAATGTGTACCCTCATCACTCACTAGAGCCCTAGGTGTCCCAAACTGCGCAAAGATGTGCGATTGATGCAACTGTCTTGGCATCACTCTGATGGCATGCAGTGGCCTCCACCCACTTGGACACATAATCAACTGCCAATAAGATAAAAACATTGCCATTAGAAGGGGGAAATGACCCCATAAAATCAATACCCCATACATCAAATAATTCAACTTCTAAAATTTAAGTAAGAGGCATTTCATCTCTAGGTCCCAAATTTCCTCTCCTTTGGCAAGCATCACATCGCTTGTAAAACCAATGGGCATCCTTAAATAACGTAGGCCAGAAAAATCCGCAATGCAAAATCCTCATAGCTGTCCTCTGACCGCTGAAATGACCTCCATACGGCGAAGAGTGGCATTGCTCCAGGATTTCCTTTGCTTCATCACCTGAAACGCACCTACGAATAATACCGTCAGAGCATTGCTTATACATAAATGGCTCATCCCAATAGAAAAATTTTGCATCATGCTTGAACTTTTTCTTCTGCCTCCAATCCATGTCAATAGGGGTGACTCCCTTTACTAAAAAGTTGGCAATATCAGCATACCAAGGGACATCCCTGACTACCTTTACCTGAACAGCAAAAAGCTGTTAATCCGGAAAAGAATCGGAAATGGCAGATTGCTCCAGCAAAGATGATGATGGATCAAGACGAGACAAATGATCTGCAACGACATTCTCTGATCCCTTCTTTTCCTTTATCTCCAAGTCAAATTCCTGCAGTAATAAAATCCAACGAATTAGTCTAGGCTTTGCATCCTTCTTAGTCATTAAATACCTTATTGCTGCATGATCCGTGAAAACCGTGACTTTGGATCCAACCAAATATGGCCGGAATTTCTCAAAAGCAAACACAACAGCTAACAACTCCTTTTCAGTAGTTGTGTAGTTGACCTGTGCTTCATTTAAAACCTTGCTTGCATAATATATAAGATGAATAAATTTGCCCTGCTTTTGCCCCAGCATCGCTCCTACCCCAGCATCGCTCGCATCACACATTACCTCGAATGGCAAATTCCAATTAGGCGCGCAGAGAATGGGTGCTGAGATTAAAGCAGCCTTCAACGTTTCAAAAGCCTTCCTACAATCTGCATTAAAGTCAAAAACATGATCAGTGCACAATAAGTTACAAAGAGGTTTACTGATTTTGGAAAAATCCTTTATGAACCTCCTATAAAATCCAGCATGTCCTAAGAAGCTCCTAATTCCCTTCACTGGATTCGGTGGCTCTAGTCTTTCGATAACCTCAACTTTTGCTCTATCAACTTCTAGACCATTCTTAGAAATCCTATGACCTAACACTATGTCCTCCTTCACCATGAAGTGGCACTTCTCCCAATTAAGAACTAGAAGGGTATCCTCACATCTTTTTAATACCTTTCCTAAATTATCTAAATAACTCTGAAAAGACCCTCCAAAAACTGAAAAATCGTCCATAAAGACTTCAACAGTGGACTCAATCATATCAGAAAAAATTGCTAACATACACCGCTGAAATGTTGTTGGAGCATTGCAAAGGCCAAAAGGCATTCTCCTAAAAGCGAATGTCCCATAAGGGCAGGTGAAAGTGGTTTTTTCCTGATCTTCAGGAGCAATAGTAATCTGGTTATACCCAGAATAACCATCCAAGAAACAGTAATAGGCCTGACCAGCCAATCAATCCAACATCTGGTCGATAAATGGTAGAGGGAAATGATTCTTTCGGGTGGCTTTATTAAGTCTTCTGGAATCCGTACAAACCCTCCAGCCAGTTACTGTCCTTGTGGGGATCAACTCATTATCTTTATTGCTCACCACAGTGACACCTCCTTTCTTAGGAACACATTGGACAGGGCTTACCCAATTGCTATCGGCAATTGGATAAATGATTCCAGCATCCAACCATTTAATTACCTCCTTTTTAACAACCTCTTTCATTGCAGGGTTAAGCCTTCTTTGTTGCTCAATGCTCCTAAAGGAACCCTCCTCTAGAGTGATTTTGTGCATACAAAAAGATGGGCTAATCCCCTGAATATCAGCCAATGTCCAACCTAAAGCTTTGCGGTATTGCTGCAACAATTTTATTAAGGCCTCCTCATGCTCTGGCATTAAATCTGATGCAACAATAATGGGCAACGTCTCACTTTCCCCAAGATACACATACTTTAGATGATCTGGTAAAGGCTTCAAATCTAAAGTAGGTGCCTCAATCAGGGATGGTTTAATTGGGGGAGCCTTTCTTTGATCTAAATCTAAAGACTCAAAGACATCCTCACACCTAAACAATTCTTTTCCATTTTTTCTAACTAAAGAACAAAATTCAAAATCTTCTATACTAACCTCTCCATGCTTTTCTGAAGGCTTATCAGCCGAATCCTGTATTGCTGTCTCAATAACTGTGCTCTCCAGAATCCTAATAAAGGAGCAATCCTCCATTTCGTCTGGATATTTCATGGCTTTAAACACATTAAATTTTACTTCCTCATTACAGACTCTCATTGTTAATTCTCCTTTTTGAACATCTATTAATGCCCTACCAGTAGCCAAAAATGGACGACCTAGAATAATTGGGACATCTTTATCAGGCTCATAGTCTAAAATAATAAAATCAACAGGAAATATGAACTTATCCACTTTTACTAAGACATCCTCAATTTTACCCCTAGATATGTGATAGACCTATCAGCTAGTTGGAGTGTAACTGTGGTAGGTCTAGTTTCACCAATACCTAACTTCCGATAGACCGAAAGAGGCATAAGGTTAATGCTTGCACCTAAATCACAGAGTGCTCTACCTAATTCCTTTCCACCTATAGACACAGGTATGGTAAATGACCCTGGATCCTTAGCCTTGGGGGGTAGACCATTCTTGAGAATAGCACTACACTCCTCAGTAAGAGATACAGTTTCAAACTCACCTAACCTTTTCTTTTTAGTCAAAATATCCTTAATAAATTTAGCATAATTAGGCATTTGCTCAATAGCTTCTACTAAAGGGATATTTATATGCAATTTCTTAAGAATCTCTAAAAACTTTTTAAATTGACCATCCTGATTCTTAGGCTTTTGTCTTTGTGGAAAAGGTAGAGGTGGTACATAAGGTGGGGGCGGCACATATGGTGGTTCTACATCTGGCACAGAACCAGATGCTCCAGCATTCTCTTTATTGCCTCCAGCACCCTGACGAGACTCCAACTCTTTTTCGACAACAACAATATTATCATTATTACTATTTAAATCCTGGGTCTTTCTAGACTCTTCTAGTGGCTTACCACTCCTAAGGGTTACTGCCTTTACCTGCTCCTTACCTTCCCTTCGAGGGTGTTCAGTATCTGATGGAAGTTTCCCTTGAGGCCTTGCCATTAGCTAATTAGCTAGCTGACCCACTTGCAATTCCAGGGCTCTCATCGAAGCTTGATTACTTTGAATTGCAGCGTCTATGCGAGCCATAAATTCTTTCATCATCGCCTCGAGAGAATTTCCCGAATTTTGCTGGGGCAAAGCCGACTTATTTTGCTGGGGCATTACCTGCGCTTTAGCAAATCCCGGCTGGTTCACCTTTTGCTGTGCTTGTACGTTATTTCCTTGACCTCCCCATGAGAAGTTGGGGTGGTTGCGCCAACCTGGATTATAGAAGTTAGAATAAGGGTTGTTCCTCTGATTACCTACAAAAAACACAGAAGCTGGATTGCTGGGGAAAACTCGTAGTTGTGGTCTTCACCGCAATAGACACATGCTTCGTCCTTGACTTGGTTCACCACTGCTGCAGGCTCCATAGCTGGTGGCTGCTGATGACTAATCACTGTCACATTCTTAAGAGCGTTAGCAATCATAACAAGATCAGCCCTAATGGTGGACACACCATCAACCTCTAACACACTCTTAACCTTTTTATTTGTGCCTCTAACATCCGACCACTGACAACTATTAGTAGATATTCTTTCTAAAATTTCATAGGCTTCATCAAAAGTTTTTGCCAAAAGGGCCCCTCCAGCCGAAGCATCGACCATACCTTGGGTTACTCCATTTAAACCATTGTAAAATGTTTCCATTTGAATACAATGAGGTAACCCATGATGGGGACACTTTCGTAAAAGCTCCTTAAACCTCTCCCAAGTTTCGCTAAAAGTCTCATCCTCAAGTTGCCTAAACCCTATTATTTCACTCCTTAATTTAGCATTTCTGTTAGGTGGGAAATATTTACTCAAAAATTTTTCAGCTAACTCATCCCACGTCCTAATCGATCCTGGAGCAAAAGAGTTTAACCATGACTTTGCTCCATCTCTAAGAGAATACAGGAACAAAGTTAATCTAAGAGCATCTCTAGGCACTCCTTGAATTACAAAAGAATCACTAACTCCTAGAAAAGACTTAAGATGTAAATGAGGGTCTTCAGATGACAAACCATGGAATTGCCCCACGGTTTGCAACATCTGAAACATTACCGGTTTCATTTCAAAATTTGCCGCTTGGATTTGGGGACGTGCAATCCCTGGATTCAAGTCATTAAACATCGGGACAGCATATGCTCGAATGGCTCTGGTCCTATCGTTCGCTATCAGAATAGGATTCTCAGCCTGATTATTTCGCTGCTCATTTTGCTCAAACAGTGGGTTTTGCTGCAGCAACGGATTCTGCTGGGGGTTTGCTACTGCTGGACCTTCAGGAACTTGCGGAAGTTGCGGGGCGTTCTCCATCTGGTTTCTGCGCTGCTCCCTCCTGCTGTTCCTAAATGTCCTTTCAATTTCTAGATCAAGCTCAAACCGTACCCCAGGCGGATCGCTCATGCACCAAAATCACACCTGCAAAAAAAAAAAAAAAAAAAAGAAACAATCAAAAAGTTCTAGCACCAAACCACTAAAACACATACACAAAACAGATCAGATAAAAATTTATTCAAGTCCCCGGCAACGGCGCCAAAAACTTGTTGGGTTCCTAGAGTGAGTAAAAATATGATATGAAATACTCTAGAATTCCTGTGCAAGTATACACAGTCTGCAGCAAGTAATATTATCAATCCAAGGTCTGAATGAGTTTCCACTTTATCTATTTTGTATAACTTTCTAATGGTTTCAAGAATAATAAAATGATTGGGTTTTATCGGAATTATGCTGAAGCAAAATAAATGACAGAACAACGAGTAAACAAATAGATAGACAGATTAAAGACAGGCGCTGGTTAGGCTTTAGTGATTTTTCTAAGATATGCTCTAGCAATATTATTGATCATGCATTTCTCGCAGTATTATTAGCGGATTCCTCCCGGAACTCCGGATCTTTTGGGATATGTTTCAAACCCAATGAAGAGCAACCGATCAAGCACTAGGCAACTGGCTATCCCTAGCTCAGTCACTGACGTTCACCAATACACAATGATCGTAGTGTGGATAATTGTCACACACTCTCTAAATCATCCCTGAAACTAGAGAGAGCTATTCACACCGGCTGGCCATGCGGGCATAAAATAAGAATAAGCACAACAATTAACCAAAATGCAATAGTCAATTTATTACTAGAGGTGAAGCACAGTAATCACATTATTCCTAACCAACACCCTAAGCTACTTAGTTCATAATAGGCATAGGAATACGAATTACAATCTGAGTATGCATATCCAAAACCACAAGTTAATAGAGAAAATAAACTCCCTAATCAGCTTGCGGATGATGGTGTTCTTGATAATCTTCAATCTCTATGCTATTCGGCTTCCAGGGGAAAACATGGAATGGATTTGACTTGGACGGCTACTTCCTTTTATAGAAGGATGGGAGGCTTGAATTAGGTCAACTAGGACACGTGTAAGGCTCTCCTTGATCCTTTATCACGAAAATAACTCAACAGAAGTCGGTTCATGAAGTTGGTTAACGAGCTGTGATGTGGCAGCTTTTGTTCCCAATTTTGCTGCAGCATAAAATTTGCTCCTTCCAGTCGCTCAGCAGCATAATCTGCACAAAGTGATTTCCAAAGCTTCCATTCTTCCAAATGGGTTAAATCATGTAATATCTCTCTAAAACCAACCCTAATAAGCATAAAGGACACACAAATCCCTATATAATTGAGGCCTAAATAACTACCTTTTGGGCAGTTATCACCGACTCAATAAGCCTACCATTTTGGGGATGAGATCGAATAGATAGTTGGGGACATAGTTTCGCAAGACAAAATTCACTCCTACCCATTTCAGGGATGGCAGAGAGGTTGTTCCCTTAAGTACTAATTCCAGGACTTAAACAAGGGGCCCCACCCTCTCGTTGGATCGAGAGGGACTTAGGTTTGATGGTTGGACCGCAAACCGATTGTTCATTAGAGGATTAATGGAACTTATGGAACAAGAAGTACTATAGGGGTGAAACGGTTATTTGATCGAGCTATAGCTACGAACAACCTGTGAAGGAACGACTTACTGAACATGGTTAAATCAAGTGGACAGAAATATATCTATAGTGAGGGGAGTGCAACTATCGGGCTATAGTGGATTCTCCTGGTAGTTAACGAATGTTGGCTAGCTTAGATAATGAGATTAGTCGGTTAGCCTCGAATCGTTGGAGCCCATGATCTATAGGTCCATTAGGTCCCCCTACTAGCTTATATCGGATTAAAGCCTAGAATATATTGATAGGAATCTTTGAATCGTTCAAAAACGGGAAATAGGGTTTTATCGTAAAAAGTGTTCGACACAATGATTTAATTATGAATTAAATTAGGAATTGAGAGATAAGGTATTTAAAAGTGTTTTAAATACCATATATATATGTATTAGGAATCATATATAACAAATGGCACTAGGTGACAATGATTAATTAGATTAATCATGACAAATTACTTGGAAATGTCCCAATTAATAACCTAGAAATCAATTTCAATTTTGAATTGAAATTGGAATGAATTGCAAGCTGAAAATTCAGAATTAAGATTGAAATTTTAGTGGATTTAGTGGCATTCCCACTCTTGCATGATGATGCATAGTGGAAAATAACACAACCATGCACTAGTTTCATGTGTTGTGAATTAAACACCTAGAATCCACTTTAAGTTAAATTTTCACCATGTGTCTAGTGTCATGAAGCTTGTTTTTTCATGGGAGAGGTCTATAAAAGAATCTTGCATCAGATTCAAAGTAGATACAACAATTACATTAGTGTTATGCTGCTGAAATTCTTCCTCAACCACTCTCTCATCTCATAATCTTCAAGAGCTTGTACCTTCAAGCATACCCTTCCCTTTCCCTATCACTATAGACTCCCACAAGTCATTCTTGGCTCAAGAGAATAGTAGGGAAGACACTAGAGGTTGTCCATGAAGGGAATAAAAGTCCTCACGCAGCGGAAGCGCATCGATTGGACCTTACGCTGTATATTAATTAACATTAAAATAACGTTACGAAAACTCAAACAAACTTTAAACACTCTTTAAAGTCGCTGAAAAATAAGTTTAAACATGCTTAAAAATAAATCTAAATTTATTTTCATGCTTTTTTAAAGAAAAGGGGAAGAACCGTTACAAACCTTCGTTGTAGACTTGACCGTTCTTCGCCAACGACGCTCCAACGATCAAAACGCAGCAGCCGTGATTTTCTTCGCTGGAAATTCCTTCTTGAATGACACAATAACCACAGAGGTTACACCGGTATGACTCTAAGTCTAGGAGGTAAAAGACTTGTGGGAGTCTTTCTCTAAGAGGGAGGCTAGAGAGAATTCTAGGTCTTGTCTTGAGAGTCTAAGAACAAGAGCAAAGTGTCAAGTGTCTTGGACCAATTAGGTCTAGTGTTCTATTTATAGAAGAGAGGCCATGAATAAAATATTCAATTAAATCAATCTTTTCCAAAATTGATTCAATCTTATTCCTTAATTAATCAATCATGATCAACCAATTCCACATTTGATTAATCTTTTCCATAAATGACTAATTACTTCCATAAGTGATTAGATCATTTCCATAAATGATTAATCACTTCCTTAAGTGATTAATTATTTCCATAATTGATTAATTCCCGGTTAATGAATTCTCTAATTAATTAACAACCAATTAAATATCACATATTTAATTCCCGGCCTAGAATTAATTAATTTGTCCAAACACATTTTAGGCCTTAAATTAATTAATTCATTATTTGAACTCTTTCAAACTTCCATAAATTTATATTTGAATTTCTTCAAATATTAATCTCTCTGATAATAATATATCAATATATATTATATTTGTTTCCCTTAGTAAATTGAACATTTTCAATTTACTTTTATTACTTAGTTGCCTCAAATTACTTTATGAGCTACCAGTGGGACCTAATGGACCTGCAGATCAGAAGCTCCAACGATGTGAGATTAATTGGTCAAACTCATTAACCACATTAATCAATATTCGTTAACTGTGTGTTCATTCCACTATAGACTAACAGTTGCACTCTTCTCACTGCAGACATATTTTCTGTGTCCACGGATATAGACCAATATCGACTAGTTAGTCCTTCACGAGTGTCCGTAACACCAGCTGGGTCAAATTACTGTTTTACCCCTGGGTTACCTCTATTTCCTTAAGTACCAATTCTCCTCTAATGAACAACCTGTTTGTGGTCCAACCATCAAACAGAAAACCCTCTCGTGCCATTGAGAGGGTAGGGCCCTTTGTTTAAGACTCGGAGTAACCACTTAAGGGAACACTCATCTGCTTCCCTAAAGTCGGGAAGGAGTGAATTCCATCTTGTACGATTATGTTCCCAGCTCCCCATTCGGTCTTGTCCCCAAAGTGGTAGGCTTATTGAGTCGACGTATTGGCCACTCTCACCCATACAAATCAAAGGACAATCTCTCATGAGCAGGAGTCCATAATCAACTCAGGATTAAGACTAAGTTGTCTAGGTCGTCCTAGTGAAATAGAAAACCAACTAGTTAACAGTGTTATAACCAGTGATTACTATTTCGCGGTCCGGTCTTATGCAACTCATTGCATAGGATACCCCCACTCGCATGTCTCCTACACGAACGCGTTGGATCGCAGCGTTTGTATCAAATACAAAGTGGGTCGTATCCATAGTGTCACCAGGATAAGGCACCCAGTCTTATCCCTATACTATAGACCCTTTAGGCTGTTTCTTGAACAATGATCCCATATGTCGCTACATATAGTTCAAGACTCATATTACTACCTTGGATGTCTAGTTTATTGGATTAGGGTTATTATTAGGCAACGACAAATATAAAATAACTAATAACAATTAATGGAAAAATATATCAATATTATTTCATTAATATCCGGTCAACAGTTATATTCACTATCTACGAGTTTTAGGGCATAAAACCCAACAGTCCAAGGAGCATAGGAGAGGAAAACATCACAAGGGGTTCCACATAAGTGAGCTACAAAGGTTGGTGTTCTCTAAGGGTCCGTTTGGAATAGATTCTAATTTAAATGTTTTTTCAAGAATGCATTTTTTAAAAAACATTTTGTATAAAAATGTTTAGAATTTAAACACTCATATGTTTGGTTGCATTTCCTCACAAATGTTTGTATACACAAGTTATTGTATACTCAAGACTATTTTTAAAAAAAGTTGGTTTCAAGTGTTTCTCACAAAATAGTTTATTTATCAATCTCATTTTCTAATAAGTCATTTTTAGTGGTAGCCAAACACTAGAAATTTTTTCAAAATGATTTTTTTTTTGAAAATTTAAACACTTGAAAAGTTAAACCAAACACACCCTAACTCTCCTATTCTGTTTTTCTAGAACATGCATGCTTTAGGAGTAAAATTGAATGAGTAAAGTGCTTTCGATCTTCAATTGCTTCCGCATGTGTTATATGAACACCTTCACAAAAACACAAATCCCTACAGAAATAAGGTCTAAATAACTACCTTTTGGACAGTTATCAGAATGTTTGAGGGAGCTCGTCCCAGGTACTAATGCTTCCCAGTTCAACTGACTCTAGCCAACCTTTCACCTTGTCTTGGAGGGAAAATGGAAATAACCTCAATCTGATTGCATCGACCGGAACTTTGTTCATCTTTACTGTCCCACAAATCTCTAGGAACGATCGGAGATGGGAATGTGGGTCCTCAGAAGGATGTCCCTTGAAATAATTATCTCTTGCCATATGGATCAATCTCGTCTTTAATTTGAAGTTGTTAGCTTGAATCAGGGCATAAATAATGCTGAAATTCTCAATAGGGAGAACTGGCTGTAGAAAATCTCAGATTACTGTGGGAGCGTCGTCTTGTTGGTGGGCCATTGTTTCCGTTAATCTTCTTTCTCTACGAATAGCTCTAATAGTCCTGTCAATTTCAAGATCTAGCGAAAAAAAATTAACCACCTTATCTCTTCGCATGCACTAACTCCCAAACTAATCAGAATTAAAAACAAAAACAAAAATAAAAATATTCACAAATTGAATAAAAGAAAAAATATTCACAACCTAAATTAATATTTAGCCCGTTCTTTTTAATGTCAAAAAAAATTATTTTGCCTAAAAAAAATCTATCCTCCCCGACAACGACGCCAAAAACTTGTTGCCCAAGTAATATTAAAACGGAAAGTATTCAGAGTATCGAATCCACAGGGAGGAAGTACGATAATTAAGCAAAGCAATTAATTTGATCACCAAAAATACTAGTGCCAAATATTATTTAGGGACCTATTCATGATGCTAGAACAAATTAAAAATTAAAGCAATAAATGAAATTAAGCGATCAATCAAAAATAAAAAAATGTGGAGAACGAATCGAGTGAGAAACGGGGGCTTGAAAATCAAAATATAGCTAATTAATTATTATAATTATCCTATCTCATTGCCCGACTAATTATAATCCTAGAATCTTTGTCTATCACATAGGTTCTCCTTTCGGTCTCCCCTAATTGTAATTAACTCATATTAATAACCTAAGTGTCCTTAGCGCCATTCAAATCGTTAATTAATACGCTCTGATTCATTATCGGAATCTAAGTCTAACCTACTAATCTCGCTGTAACTACGAGTATTTAAACTTAGGTGCATGGATTATGATCTATCCTAATTTCTCTCCGTCGAGTTTCCATTAGGAATAAGTTCAATTTATAATTGGCCGGATCATATAAAGCATTACGAAAATCCATACAAATAACTAGTAAATGGACAAGAGATAGGCAATCATAATAAGAATTAACCATTAACTTTCATTTCAAGACCCCAATATGGGTTTAGCTATACATGGTAAAAAATTCCAACATGTACATAATATAAAGCATAAATTGGAACAAAATAAGAGTAAAGAAAGTGACCATCAAGAACCCCGTCGCTTGCGCTTGGAGTCCCTTCGAACCACGCTCCGAGCCTCCTAAGTTGCTCGCTACAAAGCTTCCCACAAAATTCTCACACTTGACCCTAAAAAAGGCTTAAAAGCCTTGAAAGAATGCTAAAAGAGAGGAAATGAAAGGAATGGAAGAATGATGGATGATTGATTGATGCTAAAATGGGGAGCCAAGGGGCGCCTTTTATAGGCCCGAAAATGGGACAGCGTTGCGACGCAATCGACACAGCGTTGCGACGCAATCGACACAGCGTTGCGACGTTGTGACGTCACTCGACTTGCTCGGCAAGAAATGGGACAGCGTCGTGACGCTACGACGATTCCAGAACCATCTTGTGCCCGGATTGGGTTGATTCGTGGGTTTTCTTCAATCCTTCTTGGCCCAATACTTATCATGACAAATCTTGGGCTTCCTTCTTGACCCAACCTTGGAAATATGGCTTGAGGTACTCATTTTTGGGTCTTTTTTCTCCAAAATTCTATAAATTGCTCCTAGGGAAAAAATAATGAAATTAAATTAATATTCCATATAAAAACACTTTAAAAGCATACAAAAGGCTATTAATTTAGGACTATAATAGCGGCATTTCTGCCCGCTGTCAGAAGAATAGAGAGAACTGAGAGGGAGACCAAAAACAAAACCCTAAAACTTCATACAAACAGCGAGATAAAAGAGAGAATTTATAGAAAATTCGATCGCGGCATCTCAACGTTGGGCATGGCGTCTCGACGCCGTGCCATATGGGCCTGAGGTTGGAAATGGGCCAACGTCTCGACGCCTGGCCTTTTTCCAACAAGCTTTGACTTCAATCTTCGTCACTTCTTGCTCGATTCAGGTTTCAAACCTTTGGCTTCTTGGAACCATTCTTCGGGCTCGTCACGATCCTCACGGTCTTCTCACCTCCTTGAAATCCATGGCCCTTAAGTAAGGTCAAGTCTCTAAGTTGCCCGAATTAACTCCAATTCGTGTAGTTCGTCCCTGATGCCCTGAATGCACAAATTATCTACAAAACAGACAAATAAAGCGTAAAGTGCACCCTAACAACTCTAGATTAATAACAAATAAATAGGAATAATTTGGTCC
The DNA here is from genome assembly GCA_036850905.1 of Luffa acutangula. Classification (NCBI taxonomy): domain Eukaryota; kingdom Viridiplantae; phylum Streptophyta; class Magnoliopsida; order Cucurbitales; family Cucurbitaceae; genus Luffa; species Luffa acutangula. The sequence goes on along the minus strand of CM072087.1, from coordinate 27,793,192 downwards.
TATCCAATACCCCCAACATAAACCTTGCTAGTCCTTGAGCAAGCATATAAATTAAAAGTATAAGATTCAAAAGTTACAATTGTTATAAACTCAAATCTCAATGCTAAAGATGTTGAAATCATTACAATCAATAATCATGCACACATCGCTCGATAAAGAGAGTAATCAAAAATTTTCATGAAGTTTTTTGCTAAATCTCACACTTAGCCAACTTAGAATCAATTTTACTTACTCGGGATTGGATTATATAACCCTCAACTCATCTTTCCCCTACACTGGCATTAGGAACTAACCAAGGAGCAAGCAAAACAAATTAGACTGATTTTCTCTTTACCCAGGTGCCTGAAAAAATAATAGACATTTTCTTTCTATGTTTTTCTTTTTCTTTTTTTTTTTTTTTCGCGAGCCTAACGGACGAGATTGTCACGGTCTCTTGTCAAATAAATTTATAATCCACAAAATCTAAAGCTAACTTGTAGCATTAGTGGTCGAGGTTAAACACAGGGAACACGATTATAACTTGTTTATCTTAGATTTATTGTGATGACCAGACTAATGGGGGATTTTATATTTGGAAAAGAAATAATAATGAAAAGTAAGCTAATTATGGAAAATATTGCAAAAGAAAAGTAAGAGAATTAAAGAAAGAAATCAATACCTCAAAGATCATGCAACCGGGTTAGTCATGGTAAGTTCAATTCAATTAAATCATTAATTTCACTAATAAGTAAAAACAAATTTAAGTCCGGCGTATTCCGGCAACAAACCGAGAATCATGATCCAACTGTCACAAACATGCAAACACTAAGTTTGATTCTAGTTTAAATTGATTAATATGCCTATTAACTAATCTAAACCGCATTGGGATCTAGCCGAATTAATTCACATGCAACGGGCAACAAACCACAATTACAATTGATTAAATAATTTAGTTCTAGGGACGCATGTGTATAATCATAACGTTGACCTATTTGCTACTTAGATATAGCAAGTAAATTTAGAGAGGGCGCGGTCAAAGTTGTCAATCTTTCCTAGAACAATCTAAACTTATAAAAAAAGAACTAAAATCACCTAAACATGCTTTGATAGTTCAAACAAGAAATTTCATTAAAAGAATATGAACTTACTCTTTGACACCCTGGTTACATGAATGAAGAATCTAGCCTCTTATGGAACAAAAGCAAGCTTGATACATAAAGGAAAACTAGAAAGACTAAAAGCTAAGAAGAATGGTGGAAAGGGGGAGAGAGATGGACTACAATGTTGTAGTGAATTATGTGTTGGGGGATGATTCTAAATCTACACATAAGCCCTCTATTTATAGTGTTTCTTGGCCTTCAATTTGTGGTAAAATGGTGTTGAATTGGGTCTTCAAACAAGGAAAATTTACAGTCAAAATAGGAAAAATTCGATTTTGGAAAACTGCCTAGCGTCGTGACGCTGTGGATAGCGTCGCGACGCTGTCCCTTCAATTTTGGAAAATATCTCTCAGATTTCCCTAGCGTTGCGACGCTGTTACTTCAGCTTGACTCCCACGTTCCTTCCTTATTTGATTAGCGACTCGACTCTAGTGACTAGCGTCTTGACACTGTTGCGGCTTCAGGGGCAAAATAGTCATTTTACGCCCAGGTTTCGCTCGTTTAAGCCCCGAATCGCTTCCAAAGCTCCGTTGAAGATCTATAGACATATTATACTCATTTTAAAGCATTTTTCGCACGAAAGTCAACTAAGATAAGCAAATTGGGAGATTTTAAGTTTATGACAAATTAGACCGATCAAATACCCCAAACCTAAACCTTGCTAGTCCTCGAGCAAGAATAAGATCAAGAATAATTGAGATTTATTTAGTTGCAATTCATATAGCTCCAACCTTAACCTTCAAAAGAATCATTCAACTTATTCGAAGCATGCTAACACATTTAAGCAATAATTAAACAACTCAAAATTTTCATGAGTTTCTCTTGCATGTGTGTGCGGGGAGCTTTCCTAAGGTGCTTTTACTAACCCGGGATAACCATATAAGATGGAACTAGCTTTCACACACCTTTTGCAGGGATCCATAACCCGAGTTTAACCATTTTGTTTGCCTAACTGATCACAACAGGGGTAGCTCTTTTTGCCTTAACATTTTTAAACATTGTAGAGCGCTCATAAGACGTCTTTTCTTTCTTTCATGTTTTTTTTCTATATATGAATGATTTTACTATTAAGCATAATAGACATATTTTCTTTTATCATTCCTAAGCAAGGCATTACAAGAAATCATTTTTTAAATTACCATCTAATTAGATCTAGCCTATTGAGGTGACAACGAACATATGGAACCCATGAGATGGTCCTAAGCTTTCAAAACTACCTAAGGAAAATCTAAGTGCTCAATATGTGCAAGAAAAATCTAGAAAAATCTAGAAAAATCTAGAAAAATCTTAAAAATTGGTCAATTTTTGGTAAATGCTTCACAATGCTTAAAACAAATAGAATAGTTCAAAAGAATGTCTCATTGATCTTCATAACTATACTTCAAGCAACCTAATAAACTCAATAATTCATCTCATTTTAAAATTGCTCGAACTCCGATTCGGATCAGTTCCCAGGTAGGAGGTGTACAGTAAACTGTCATCTTAAATACCCCCAATCTTAGACAAAAATTTACTTGTTCGGGTCAGTTCCCAGGTAGGAGGTGTTCCGTAAATGATAGCAAGCATAGCTAGCTATCTTTACTTATTAAATTTAGCTAGTCTTTGATGATTATTGGCCATTTTATTGCACTTAATTGTTTATTTTGTAGGAAAGCGTTGATTAGAGTTAAAACGTGTAATAGGAATTAATCGGGTGTTCGGGACGTGAAAAGATGCCAAAGAACCAAAAAGATTCAAGTAAAAAGGAGCTAAGAGAGGGCATTCTGCCCATTAGCGTCGAGACGCCACTCTTGGAGCGTCTCGACGCTACGTTTCCTTAATGAGAATACGCGGCAGACTCACAGCGTCTCGACGCTGTGATAGGAAGCGTCCCGACGCTACCGCATTTCCTTTTCAGACACGCGCGTACAAGAGGCAGCGTCGAGACGCTGTCTTAATAGCGTCTCGACGCTGTGATGAAAAAACAGAATATAAGCTTCTTTTCGGCTAGGTTTTTGGAGACTTCGATTTGAGACTTCTTGGAGCCGAAAAACAGGACCGAATAGAGGCTATTGAGGCTGAAACAAAGGGAGCGAAGTGGAAATCAACCCATTGTTCGTGGGGATCGTGACGGGGACGTTCGGTCTTGGCCTACAACGAGTCTATTTCTCTTTTCCTTTCCTTTAGTTAGTTTTGATGGCTGTTTTAGACTCTCGTTATATTGTAACGTTGTGTATGAGTAGCTAGGCTTTAATTCTTAGGGATTGATGTAGCCGTTGGGCACGTTATGGATTGATTTACTGTTTTTATGCTATTGATTTCATTTATGCATATGTTGTATCCTTAATGCTTTCGATTTACTGGCCATAAATTGATTGATGTTTATATATGAATCTAACTCGGGAGAGAGGATTTAAATTAGTATTTCGTATGCATAACTAGAATTTAGCTAAAAATCGGGAGATTAAGGTTAATTCTAGAAACTGTTATAAACGTTAGCCTTATTGCCTTGTATGTTTATTGGATTTAGATAGGGATGTCGGGTTCAATTGCATATGGGAGAATCATGTATGCTCGGGAGAGATATGTGTGATTTTTGTTGCCAAGATTTATGAATCATAGTATTTGCAAATTCGTTTATTAATCCATAACTCCAATTGGTGAAATCAAATCCCTAAGACCAATTCTTCCCATTAGATTGTCACTTTTAGCTTTAGTTTTGTGTTTGATTGAATCATATTCTCATTCTATTTGATTCCCTAAATAAAATTGGTCAAAAGTATCTTCGATAATTAAAATTTGGCTAGACACCGATCCAGAGGACGACATTCGATTGCAAAATCCCTATATTATTACTTGACCCGTACACTTGCGGTAAGCAAATTGCACATCAGTAAACCGTTATCTTAAATACCTCTAATCTTAGATAGAACTTCGCCTATTCGGGTTCTCATTCATTTTTTTTTTAAATTGCTTAAAATAATAGGTCCAATAAAGCATAAAGCAAAACATGCATATGTTCCCACCCCTAACCTATGAAGGATTGGAATTCCCAATTCCGTTACAGCAGAAGCAATCAGACCGTTTCGTAGTTAAATTTGTTTTCACCAAAATACTAATACATTGACAAAAGGTTAAGCGATGAGAAACATACCTCCGTTGACGACTCTGAATACTTCAACGCCTTTCTTGATTTTGGACCGAGCGTCAACAATTGGGACACCACCAATTGATCTTCCCCGCTATAACTATGAGATTAGGAACGTAGTTGTGGGACTACCTAATCTTGAATCGAAAAAACTCTAGAGAGAAAATTCTCCCTAGAGTTCTTGAGTTGAGAGAATATGAGAGGACCTTATGGTGACCATAAGTTGTAGTACCTAAACCCTAGGGCTAGTGTTCTATTTATAGGAGAAAGGTCATGAATAGATTATTCATTTAAAATCAATTATTTCCATAACTGATTTAATCTTTTCCATAATTAATCAATTCCATGACTAATCAATTCCATAGTTGATTAATCTTTTCCATAAATGATTGATTACTTCCATAAGTGATTAATCATTTTCGTAATTGATTAATTTCCAATTAATTCTTTAATTAATTGATCACCAATTAAATATCATATATTTAATTTCAAACCTTCTATTAGTTAATTAATTAATTACCCAATTAAATATCATATATTTAATTTCAGGCCTTCAATTAATTAATTCTATAATATGAATCAAATTCATATTAAAATTTGAAATCCTTCAAATTCTCTTATATCCTATAAATTTAATATGAATCAAATTCATATTAATATTTGAACTTCAAATATTTATTTCTCTCATAGACTATAGTTTAATTAAATCTTAATTAATTTAAACTAAATTGAATAATTAATTAATTCATCTTCTAATTAAATACCATATATTTAATTAGACATATATTTGAACTCTTTCAAATATATCAATCTCTCAATATAATAAAGTTTAATCTCAAATTAGACTTTATATTTTAATGCATCACTATACATTATATTAATTTGTATCTCATACAATTAACTTAATTCCCAATATGAATTTGAACTATTCAAATTCTCTCAAGATATATTTGTTCCTAATTACTCTTTACGAGCTAGCAGGGGGACCTAATGGACCTACAGATCAGTAGCTCCAATGATATAAGGTTAATAGATTAAACTCATTAATCAGGTTAACCAATATTCATTGACTATGGGTCATTCCACTAAAGACCCACAACTGAACTCTTTTCAATGTAGAACATTTATGTGTCCATGGATATAGACCTATACCGATAAGTCTATCCTTCACGAGTGTTCGTAACTACACTTGGGTCAAATTATCGTTTTACCCCTGTGTTACCTCTGGCTCCTTAAGTACCAGTGCTCCTCTAATGAACAACCTGTTTATGGTCCAACCAGTAAACAGAAAGTCTCTCTCGGGCCAGTGAGAGGGCGGGATCCCTTTGTTCAAGACTCGGAGTCACCACTTAAGGGAACACTCATCTACTTCTCCTAGAAGCGGGAAAGAGTGAATTCCATCTTATGTTGTCATGTCCCCAGCCCCTCACTTGGTTTTGTCCCCAAGAAGGTAAACTTATTGAGTCGGCGTGCAGGCCACTCTCACCCATACTAATCAAAGGACAATCCCTCGTGAGAAGGAGTTCATGACACACTCAGGATTAAGACTGAGTTACCTAGTCATCCTATTGAAACAGTAACCTAACTAGTTAACGGTGTTATATCTAATGGTTTACCATTTCATGGTCCGGTCTTATGCAAACTCATTGCATAGTATACCCCCGCTCGCATGTCTACTGCATGGACGCTTTGGATCAATACGTCTGTATCAAATACCAAGCGGGCCGTATCACATAGTGTTACCAAGATAAGGTACCCAACCTTATCCTTGTACTATAGACCTTTTAGGTTGTTACTTGAACACCGATCCCCCTATGTCCCCACATACTAGTTCAAGTCACATGTAAGCAACCTTGGATCTTAGTTTATTGGATTTGGGTCAAATTGTGCAGCATTTAACAATAACACTTTATTGTAGAAACTCAATAACACTTTATTGAAACAAGTATACAATTTGTTTACGTTCACTATCAACGAGTTTTAGGGCATAAAACCCAACAACCTAAACATTACATTGCCCTCAATGTAAACTAAGCATGCAACCTAAAGGACAAAAAGTAAAAGGGAACATAAAACCTCCTCTGTTTAAGCATTGGATTGGAAAAGATGGAAACTTCCATGATTGGCAAAAATTGTAGAGATTTTGATAAAGAAATAAGTGATGAACCAGCTCAATCAATTACTATGGTGAAAAGTTGCATCATTTCAAGCTTAACAAAGGCAACCTTTCAACCAAAAGGCACAATGAATCTAAAAATCTAGATTCATGCATCATATTTAATGCATTATCTATATTTATGATGGTTCATGTATGGATTTGAAAGGTTGGAGGTTGAATCTAGGCTACATAGGTGAAGGGTTGTGTCCTTTCATGGTGTCTTTTCAATTAGTATAAATAGGGATGTAATTTATCATTTGAACAACAAGTTGTATTTGAATGAAATTTTAGATTGAGTTTAGTCTCTCTCAAGCTTTTATGCTTTCTTTGTGTTCTTGTGTTTAGAATACATGCTTAGAACTTTCAATCTAGTTTGATCAATTAGATTGTGAAGAGTTCGAAATCTTGAAGTTAGGAACGAGTTCTCCTTTAATCTTGATCTTTGATCATCCTTCCAAGTTAAATTTGTTTAACTTTCTTGAGGTTGTCTTATCATTTCGTTAATGGGGTTATTCTTATTATTGTTGTGGGGGTTCACCTGAAATAAGGGGAGTTCTCAAACATAATTGAGATAGTTCCTTTAGCAGATTTGGTGTAGGGATCCTATAAAACAATAAAGAAAAACTACTAAATTGAAAAGAAAGGGATAGAACTAATTGGGTTGCCTCCCATAAGCGCAATATTTTAGTGTCATTATGGTCGACGGGATTCTCGTCTTCCTGTTAGGGCACATAAAAATTCTCATATTTCTTTGGGCTCTTCTTTCTCGAATCCACGAAACCTACAAACAGAAGCAGACTTGCCCATTTTTCATGGGACCCAGAGGATGCATTGTATTTTTTAAAAAATTTTGAATATATGAAAAAGAAGAAAATTTAAAAGAAAAAGACTCAAAGGATAAATTTTTTTGAGACAACTTAGAAGATAAATTAGATGAAGGGAGCTAAAGAGGAAGAACAAATTCAGACTCATCAGCCTGAAACTCTATCACCTGAGTTTCTTTGCAATCTAGTTCAGATTCTTCTTTAACCTCACATGATTGATCGTGAGATGGCAATGGATTCTTAATTTCTTCATCAACCTTTGCAACGAAGGGAACTTTTGTTGTAATGATTATCTCTTGGGTCACTTGGGTTTGTTGCTCTACATGCATCTCCCGATTTGTCACATATGTTTCTATCTTATCAATATTATCAGACGTGTCTTTCAACTCAGCTCGAGTAATTTCCTTAAACTGAAGAGTTTTTTTAGCAAGCTCATAAATTTGATCGTCAAGAGATTTACCTGTATTGGAAGGTCGATAGTGTTGATGTGATTGTTTGATTTGATATCCCTGCACTAATTGCTCGCATAAAGAAGTTAGTATTGATATTTTATTAACGAGCAATCCTACCTCCTTCACTAGTTGAGCTTCTTTTTCCCTCAATGAACAATATGCCATAAAAATCGACTCAAATAAAAACAAAAAAATAATAATAATAAAAGAAGATATCACAATAAACCTATGATAAACATCTTAAACTTGGCTCCCCTGCAACGGTGCCAATTTGACGGAGGAGATTGTCGCGGACTCTTGTCAAATAAATTTATAATCCACAACCTCTAAAGCTAACTTGTAGCAGTAGTGGTCGGGGTCGAACACAGAGAGCACGATTATAACTTGTTTACCTTAGATTTATTGTGATGAACGGACTAATGGGGGGTTTTTATATTTGGAAAAGAAATAATAATGGAAAGTAAGCTAATTATGGAAAATATTGAAGGAAAGTAAGAGAATTAAAGAAAGGAATCAATACCTCAAACATCATGTGACCGGGTTAATCATGGTAAGTTCAATTCAATTAAATCATTAATTTCACTAATAAGTCAAAACCAGTTTAAGTCTGACGTATTCCGGCAAAAATCGATAATCATGATCCAACTATCACAAACATGCAAACACTAAGTTTGATTCTAGTTTAAAATGATTAATATGCCTATTAACTAATCTAAACCGCATTGGGATCTAGCCGAATTAATTCACATGTAACGAGCAACAAACCACAATTACAATTGATTAAATAATTTAGTTCTAGGGACGCATGCGTATAATCATAACGTTAACCTATTTGCTACTTAGATTTAGCAAGTAAATTTAGAGAAGGCGCGATCAAGGTTGTCAATCTTTCCTACCACAATCTAAACTTATAGAAAAAGAACTAAAATCACATAAACATGCTTTGATAGTGCAAACAAGAAATTTCATTAAACGAATATGAACTTACTCTTTGACACCCAGGTTACATGAATGAAGAATCTAGCCTCTTATGGAGCAAAAGCAAGCTTGATACATAAAGGAAAGCAAGAAAGACTAAAAGCTAAGAAGAATGGTGGAAAGGGGGAGAGAGATGGACTACAATGTTGTAGTGAATTATGTGTTGAGGGATGATTCTAAACCTACACATAGACCCTCTATTTATAGTGTTTATTGGCCTTCAATTCGTGGTAAAATTGTGCTGAATTGGGCCTTCAAACAAGGAAAATTTCCAGCCAAAATAGGAAAAATTCGATTCTGGAAAACTGCCTAGCGTCGCGACGCTGTCCCTTCAATTTTGGAAAATATCTCTCGGATTGCCCTAGCGTCGCGACACTGTTACTTCAGCCTGACTCCCATGTTCCTCCCTTATTTGATTAGCGTCTTGACTCTGGTGACTAGCGTCTCGACGCTGTTGTGGCTTCAGGGGCAAAATAATCATTTTACGCTCCGGTTTTGCTCGTTTAAGCCCCGAGTCACTTCCAAAGCTCTGTTGAGGACCTATAGACATATTATACTCATATTAAAGCATTTTTCGCAAGGAATTCAACTAAGATAAGCAAATTGGGAGATTCTTAGTGTATGAAAAATTAGACCGATCAGGGCCACTAGCTTTCACACTATAGTGCAGGGACCCATAACCTGAGTTTTACTCTTGGTTGGCCTAATTGATCACACCGCAGGTAGCTCTTTTTACCCCCTTTTATAGCATTATTTTTCTTGAAATAAAAAGTAATGTAAACGAGCATATGATTTTCTTTTTAAGCTCGCGCTCATTTTTCTTCTTTTTCTTTTTCTTAGGGATATTTTCTTTCTTTTTCTCCTAAGCATGCTAATTTGCAGGTATTTGACTCACTAGCTCATCCCTAGACCTATCGAGGTGACAAAAAGCATATGGACTCTATAATTCGCTCCCAAGCTTTCAAACTAATCCTAAGGCTTGCTCTTGCAAGAAAAGTACTAGAAAATTTTTAAAAAGGGTCAATTTCTAGGCAATATGCTTATAATTCAATAAAAGCAATGAGATAAACATAAATTGCATGTCATGGATTTTCATAGTCTTAAGAAAAGTAACAGTGCCATCCACACAGAGTCATTCAAAAGATTTAAAATTTGCTTACATATTAGGTCCGATGCTCAGGTGCATGGCCTCAATCTTATCAGCGCAAAGCAAATAGAAGCCATGCATGCATAATAAAGAAGTGATGCTCAGATGCATCATAACTCATACGAAACATATGCAGGTAAAGCGAAGCAAAACACAGACCCCACCCCCAACCTAAATTCTACATTGTCCTCAATGTATATGTCAAGTAGAAAGAATAAGGGACAATAAGAATAGGGAAAAGAAAAACCTCCCTGAGTATATGGTCAGGAGCTGGTTGGATCAAGAATTGAATGCCCTCATATTAATTTTGCCAAATTCTACAAAAAAGAAAATAAATAAAACATGAAAAATAAAAGCAAATCAAGTTAAGAAATAAAAATAAAGAAAAATAAGGGAAATGATAGAAAAAACCGTGGATGAGCTTGTATGAAAGTGCATCACTCCTCATCCTCATGAGACTGATAAGGCGGCAACAATAGTGGGATGGGCTGTCCAGATGTGGAGGCAATAATATACTCTCGGATATAAGCGAACTGGTCCTCAGTCAATCTAAAGTGTCTACCCTTCCTATGCTGCTGACTCTTATTGTAGCGCAATTGCTCAAGTCTCATCTGATTCATCCTCTCATCTGATTCATCCTCTCATCTAATGCCTCAAGCGTGAGAGGAGGATGATCTCAGTGGGGCTGCTCTCCTTGAGCATGCAGCTCTTCTTCTGGTTCTTCCTGCTGGGGTTGAGGTGGGGGGCGGGCTATCCTAGGTCTAGGCTCCCTAAGTCTAATCGAGATGAAATTCCCATCAATCACAGCTGCAGGATGACTAATCTCCTCACGGGGTCCCACACGACCCCAGCAGCTCTGTAGAGTGCTGTGATGAGGGAAGGGCTAGACCTACTGTGGTCGCTCCTCTGCGAATCAGGTGCATGGAAGAATATATAACTTTTCCTACGTCTACACTATGACCGGTCGCTATAGCGAATAACAGAGCCGCTTTCTCCTCTGTTACATCACTAAGAGGCATCATTGGTAAGAGTTTGACACACAAAAAACTATGTCATGCTCTGTTATCCACTGTCAGATCAGAGGATTTAAAGTTTATTTCTTTACCGCTTCTTATTAATCAAACTGCCCCAGACCTACATAAATGTTCTATAATCTGATGGGCATCAAAGTGATTACTTGCGTAATCATTGTACCCATCCCGATAAATATTGGGAAGGCCAAAGAATTGGTTAATGGAGGCCGAGTCGAAAAGAATCATTTTACCCCTAACAAAGGAAGTAGTGGATCCTTTCGTCATGTTTGCGTAAAATTCCCTAACTATAGGGACTACAATGGCCTCGGGGTGCCTAGTGAACGTAACCCAACCCCTCTCAGCTATACTATAGGTAAGCTCAGGTTGGTTTTGGGCACTTGGAACTAGCCGTCTCTCAGGAACTACTCCCCTACTTACCACATAAGAGTTATATACATCTTCAACATCCTTGCTAATAAATCTTCTCCTATCAAAGGGTGTGGAGGATGAAGAAGCAGTAAATCTTGTCACAACCCCCTCCCGAACTACTTGCTAGCTTAGTCCGGGAGATGGCGTGCAGCCAATGGACATCGTCCTCCTCTCATTAGCCCAAGAGGTTTTAGGTGTAGTGGCGACTTTGGGATGTGAACGAAGGGATCTCGTCCTCTCATTTACCCGAGAGGTTTTAGGTTTAGTGGTCGAACCACAAACCAATTGTTCATTAGGGACTCAGTGAAGACTTAAGGAACAAGATGTAACTTCAGGGGTAAAACAAAAATTTGACCTAGCTCTAGTTACGAACAACCTTTGAAGGGTCGACTTACTAATCATGGTTATATCGGGTGGACAGAAATATATCTACAGTGAGGGGAGTTCAACTATCGAACTATAGTGGAATGTCCCGGTAGTTAACGAATGTTGGTTAACTAGGATTAAAAGAGTTTAGCCAGTTAATCTCGGATCGTTGAAGCCCATGATATGTAGGTCCATTAGGTCCTCCTGCTAGCTCATACAGAATAAACCTTAGACCAAGTATGATGAATGAAGTTTGAAACGTTCAAACACAAGTTAGGGAGTTAACGCCAATAATATATGTAATAATATTGACGATGTTTTAATTATGAATTAAACTAGATCGAGAGAGTTGGAAATGTTTAAATAAGATTTAAATATTGAATATGTATTTGATACGTAGTTCGGTTTGGATATGGATAAGAATTCATATTAGAAACTGGGTTTGAAAGAAAACGGGTTGGTGTATTATTTATATTATTTTAATATAGATATTAAATTAAATATAAATTAAATTTGTTTAAATATAAATTAATTTCATTAAAGGTTAATTAATTAATCTTAGAAATTAATTTGTTTTATGAATTTCTTTAAAAAGAAATTTTGGAGGCAAAATTTGTCTTTTTATAAGACACCTAACCCATGGACTTTTGTGTGATTCTTACACCTCTCAATACACCTCAACAAGAAGAAAAAGTGTTGTCTTCATGTGGCAACATGATTTGCATGTTATTCTTCTATGAGGGGGGATTTTTCCAGAAAAACAGTCCAAGCTCAAACTCTAAAAAACCAGTGAGTTCTCTCTTGAAATTTCATCACAAAATCGTGTCCCACAACACGTTCTAAAGCCAGAGGATAGCAGGGAAGACTCTCCTAGTTGTCTACAACTCATTTGTGATCCAAAACCACCGAAGAAACAAGTTGAATTCGTCCAAAAGGTTGGTAAACTTCAACGCTTTTTTTGCTCGGTTTTTACATGTTTTTGCTTTCTAAAATTAAACGAAATTGAGAGGCTTTCGGTCCAAATGGCTTCGGCTATGGTGTTCTTCACCCTTTCATGCTTATCTTTATCTTTCGTAAATCTCAAGCTTACTTAGCTTGCTCATGAAAAACTTAAAATCTTTAAACAATACACGCTGATACATACTTTGCTTAAAATGATATCGTTTCAACTACTTTTCTGAAAGTCAATAATCACGTACTCATATATAAATCTCATTAGAAAATCTAAGATAAAAACTTATGCTTGAAACCATTCATAGAAATCATGTATCATTCATAAATTCAGACCATTTAAGCATAAGTAACAGTTTAGAAATCATTTTCAAAATTTGTTTTGTCACTCACAGCCTTGGCTAGTTCCTTGGTATGTAGACTCGGCCTATTTCGTCTTGGCCTATCAAACAAACCAAACCTGAGCATCAGAACCTTAAATAGTCTTGTCTTTCTATGCTCATGAATTCTAAACTCTAGAATTAAATCACATTCCACACTTTTTCCAGATTTTCCAGTTTCAATACCCTAACTTCAAACACTCATAACTTCCTCAATACTTGACCAAAATTAATGTAATATATATCAAACTCTTCATTTTGGAACCCTATACAACGTATTTGAAGAAATGAAAATAAGATTCCCAACGAATTTGTTCAAAAATCTCCCGAACATAGCTAATCCAAATTCATACTTCTCTGCTACCCTCTACTTTTCTCCTGAAATAAACCTACTTCTACTCATTTGTGGCTCACAAATTCTTCATGAAAGTCATAGTAAATTAGACAAGCTTTCCAACCATACCAAGTTGAGATTCTAATTCAAGGCGTACACCCCAGAACGGCTGAAAAACCAAAGAAAACCAGAGACCCTTCAGATTTACACGAAAATTATGTTCTCTGTTTTCCTCTTCAAAAACCATTAACTTAACATCATAATTAGCTCAAGCTTCCTTCATGAAATTGGTTAGAAAATGGATTAAATTTCAAGAAAGTAAGGCCTCATCTCTTAGTTCTTTCTGTGTAGCTCAAATCGAATTAAAAACCAGAGGTAGGCAGATTGAACCAAGATTATGCCATGGTTGATCTTGCAACACATGTGATGGATCTGGAATATATTTCCTTAACATGGACACATGAAAAACATCATGTATTTGAGCATGTTCTGCTGACAACTCAAGTCTATAGGCTGCTGGCCCAACTCGTTCTATTATTTGGTAAGGACCAATATATCTAGATCTCAACTTACCTTTCCTCCCAAAGCGAATAACACCTTTCCACGGAGACAACTTCAAGAAAACTTGATCTCCAACCTGAAATTCTAAGTCTCTTTGTCGCTTATCTACATAACTCTTCTGTCAATCTTGAGCTATTTTCAGGTTCTCTCTAATCAGCTTAATACTGTCTGTCGTAACTTGTATCAACTCAGGACCAACTAGCTATCTCTCTCCCACTTCGTTCCAGCACACAGGAGTTCTGCATGGTTTGCCATACAAAGCCTCGAATGGTGCCATGTCGATACTAGATTGATAGCTGTTATTATAATCGAACTCTATAACTAATAAGTGGGTATCCCAACTTCCCTTAAACTGAAGGACACATGCTCTCAACATGTCCTCTAAGGTCTGGATGGTCCTCTCTGACTGACCATTTGTCTAGGGATGGAACGCTGTACTTAACTTCAACTTTGTTCCCATTGCTTTTTGCATACTAGGCCAAAACTTAGAAGTAAACCTTGGATCCCTATCTGAAACTATGGACACTGGCACCCCACATTGACTCACAATCTTGTCGACGTATAACTTAGTTAGCTGATCTAATGTAGACGTCACTTTAATTGGTATAAACCGCTCTGTCTTGGTGAGTCTGTCTACTATTACCCATATACCATCATGTCCACTAGAAGTACAAGGTAATCAAAACAAAAAATCCATGGTAATATGCTCCCACTTCCACTCCAGCACTGGCAGTGGATTATGGAGTCCTCCTGCGCTCTTTCTCACTGGTTTAACCTGTTGGCAGATCAAACATTTATCAACATATTCAGCAATCTCTCGCTTCATACCAGGCCACCAATAAGTTTTCTTCAGAGTTTTGTACATCTTGGTGCTTCCTGGATGCATAGCGTAAGCTGAACTTGGAATGCATTGTCTTCCTTGCTTAACTATGGATCTGTCTACTCTCAACTCAAATTCTGCTTATGGGCCTTGCTTGGACTTTTCAAGCATCTTCTGTCAATTACTATCCTTTGGTTGTCTTCTCACAATCTCTGCTACTAGAGAAGACCTAACCTGAAATTGAGCTAAAAGACTCCCTGAACTCTCTACAGTCACAACTGCCCTGAAACCTCTTAACTCACTTAGCAAGGTTGCTCGAGTACCACACAAGGCACTCTTCGGAAGTCTCGACTTCCTACTTAATGCATCTGCCACTACGTTAGCCTTACCAAGATGGTATTCAATGATACAATCATAGTCTTTAATCAGTTCTAACCATCGCCTCTGTCTCAGATTCAGTTCTTTTTTATCAAAGATATACTTCAGACACTTATGATCTGTGAAAATAGGGCACTTCTCACTAAATAAATAATGTCTCCGGATCTTCAGTGCTAAAACAATTGTTGTTAGCTCAAGATCATGGGTAGCGTAATCACACTCATGCTTCTTCAACTGCCTTGAAGCATAAGCTATTACCTTTCCTTCCTGCATAAGCACACAACCTAATCCTTGCCTCGAAGCGTAACAATAGATCACATATTCCTTCCCTATTACAAGAAGTGTCAGAATAGGTGCTGTCAATAATCTCTTATTCAACTCCAGCTGGAAACTCTGTTCACATTTATCTGACCACTCAAACTTAGCATTATTCCTTGTCAAAGCTGTCAAGAGTAATGCTAATCGTGAGAAATCCTCAACAAAACGTCCGTAGTATCCTGCTAGGCCTAGGAAACTACGTACCTCTGTTGCACTAGCTGGTGTCTCCCAGTTGACAACAACTTCCACTTTCTGTGGATCAACACTAACTGAAGGAGTGTACGATACATGAGCGGAAGCAATTCGGATCTAAACACTCAAATTTCTTTTAATTTTAGTTTAGAAAAACATGCATTCTTGAACCCGAAAACAGAAAACTTTTGTACCAACCTTTTGGACGAAATTGAAGCAATCCGTGGATGAAAACTTTGATCAATCTTGTTGTGGACAACGACAAGAGTCTTCCCTACTAATCTCTGGCCTTAGAACGAGTTGTGGGACTCAAATTTGTGATGAATTTGAGAAGGATTCAAAGAAGAAAAGTATCTTGAGAGAGTTTCTGTGATTGTGGTTTTGAGAGAAAATTGTACATCCAAAATTGATGAACACCCAGCTTCTTCTACTCTCCTTTGAACACCAAAATCACATATATATGAAGCATCTTAACATTAGTGTTTAAAGGAGAAGAAGACAACAAATTCCTGCTGAATTTAGGTGTCAAGTTGGTGGGTTATTGACATGCGAACAGAGTTTGAGTTCAATTTGAATTTGTAAAATTTAAATTGAATTTCATATAATTAAAAATTAATTAAAATTTAATTCCAATAACTAAATTTTTAAAATTAATTTATAATTTTAAACAATTTAAGTAATTTAATATCAATATATTAAATTAATGCATTTGAACCAAAAGCCGACTTTTCTCAAAAACGCCATATGAATCCCTATTCATATTTAAATCGAAATCTGCATCAAATACACAACTCTAATATTTAAACGTTATTTAAATATTCTTGACTCTCTCTAATATAGTTTAATTCAAAAATTAAACTTTAGCGATAAATATATTGAACATAATTTAACGACAACTTTCCTAATACGAATTTGAATGTTTCAAACTCTCTCATCACATATGTTCTAAGGTTTATTTCGTATGAGCTAGCAGGGGGACCTAATGGACCTACAGATCATGGGCTCCAACGATCCGAGATTGACTAATTAAACTCTTTTAATTCAGTTAACCAACATTCGTTAACTACCGAGACACTCCACTATAGTTCGATAGTTGAACTCCCCTCACTGTAGATATATTTCTGTCCATCCGATATAACCATGATTAGTAAGTCGACCCTTCACAAGTTGTTCGTAACTAGAGCTAGGTCGAATATTCGTTTTACCCCTGAATTTACATCTTGTTCCTTAAGTCTCTAGCTGAGTCCCTAATGAATAATTGGTTTGTGGTCCCACCACTAAACCTAAAACCTCTCGGGCCAATGAGAGGGCGGGATCCCTTTGTTCATGTTCCGGAGTCAGTCACTTAAGGGAACAACCTCTCTACTATCCTTAAATTGGGTAGGAGTGAATTCAATTTTGCAAGACTATGTCCCCAGCTATCTATCCGTTCCTATCCCTGAAATGGGGGGTTTATTGAGTCGACGATGTTGAGCCACTCTCACCCATGCAGATCTAAGGATAAGCCTGAATAAACAGGAGTTCATAGCTAGCTCAGGATTAAGATCGAGTTACCTAGGTCATCGCATTTGAAATAGTCAGTCTTGTCAGTAAACGACGTTATAAAGAAATAGTGACTTATTTCTTGGTCCTGGTCTTATGCAAACTCATTTGCATAGAACGCCCCCACTCGCATGTCTCTACATGAACGATTTAGGATCACATTGTCTGTACACAAACAAAATGGACCACGTCACATAGTTTTCTTAGGATTAAGGTACCCAACCTTATCCCGATACTATAGACCTATTTAGGCTATTACTTGAACTTGATCCACGTTTATGTCACAACATATAGTTCAAGTACTCATGTCATAGCAAAGGATACTAGTTTATTGGATTTAAGGTTTTTTTATCGTGCATTTCACTCATTTAGTAATCTTGAGTGAACCAAAACTCCATAACGACTTTATCGAAAAAGTATATAATAATTTGTTTCATTCCATATCTACGAGTTTTAGGTCACCAACCCTAACACTAACTCCGTCCGCTGAAACTACATGCCCTAAGAACACTACTTGTTTCAACCAGAACTCACATTTGCTGAACTTAGCGTACAACTGTTTATCACGTAGTGTCTGTAGAATAATCCTCTGATGTTCCTCATGGGTTTTCATGCAATTGAGTAAACTACTATGTCATCGATGAACACCATCACAAATTGATCTAAATATTGATGGAAAATCCTGTTCATGAGGTCCATGAAAACTGTTGGAGCATTCGTTAAACCGAATGGCATCACTAAAAACTTATAGTGCCCAGAGAAAACAAGTCATCGATGTGTGGTAGAGGATACTTGTTACGTATCGTGACCTTGTTTAGCTGCCTATAATCAATGCATAATCTGAGGGTACTGGTGCGACAGAGGCTGACTGATGGATGTGAGATAAGATGATAAATAATAATAAAGATAAACTCAACCAACCTTAGTGAAAGTATACACTATCGCACGTAGTAATAAAAAACCTTAGAAGTATTCCAAGGGTATCAATCCTTAAATTGGAAATTCAGTTTTGAAGAAGAAACTACTCAACTGATTGCTTAAAATAGGTAACCAAAGAAATGATTGATGATTGATTTTTAGAAAAATAAATAACACAAGTAAATGAATAAAGAATAACAATAATAAATAAAACGAGGTATTCAATATGGATTCATCCCAAAGGCAATAACTTTGATCATGGATTATTCAACTTAAGCCTATTCAATGCATTGGGTCAGATTTAACTTCTATTTGGCCTTGCTCCCAAGAATCGTTAGAAGACTAAGCGAGTACCGTTATGCACATTTCTATGACTCGACTCCAACATAGATAATTGGTAACGAAAATGTGAGATCAACTTTTGAATTGCAAACCAAAATGTGAGAGCTCAATATTAATTGCAAACCAAAATGTTATGGCTCATATGTAATTGTCAATCATGGTACTAGTATCAACTTCTAATTGCAAATCAAGTGACATGGAATCAAGTAAACATATTTTTCAAAATCGTTTTCTAAAAACCTCGCCTTTCAGGAGAGGGTTCTATTCTAGTGCCAGTCACAACGTCTGAGTTTCCTAGACATGAAGATTTCTATTATTCTTTTTCAAAGCAAAACTCTCCCTAGTCCATCCTAACCAGTATGTTTAAACTACCTAACTTCTACTAATTGAGTCTAGTGTAGTCCTTTTAGTTAAGAAAAACCAGACTTGAGGTTCCTTAAGCATACATGAGTTACTAGACCTTTTTTTTTATCTCCCCCAAACTTATTTGATTGCTGATGCTCTTTTTATTCAACTTCTTTTTCTCCCAAGAGTATCCTTACTGTCACCTTTACCTTCGTTCTACTTTATTGACACTTTGTGGTGAAGATATATAGCTACGAGCAAAGTTCACAAGCTTGGAATAATACTCACTTCCCTAAGTAAACCTTTCATGAAGTGGCAAACCATGGTTGTCATGAATGCCCCTGGTTACTCAGTAAACTCTACGAAGGAGGAGTAACTCTTGGTTTTTCATTTTTTTTTTCAATGATCTACTGAGCACATATTCTTTTTCTAGCAGTACAAATTTACAAAAAGAATAGCATAAAGCATAAATATTTACAAAGTAAAGCACCTCCCCAAACTTAAAGTTAGACAATGTCCTCATTGGCTTTTTTTTTGAAGCATGGGCTATGCATAAGGCTTTTTGTTTTCAAAACATCAAGTCTAAAACTCTCCTAGGGTGTTAGAAAGGTTAAACACGAGGAAGTTTAGACTTAAAAAAATTTTGTAAAGAAAAAGACTAATGGAAAGCCTATGACTAGAAAACAATTCAATTGTGACGGTGACACTTTTGAGATAGAACAAAGCTCTAGTTTTCATCATCAAGGGCGTAAAAGAAAACTCCTTTGAAATAGAAACTGAGTTATGGGTTATGTGGGTATGTTTATGTAAAATATGGTTTACATAAATGATAATTAGTTTAAGTATTAAATTAATTATTATTAATTATTAATATTAATTTGTTATTAATTAATATTAATATTTATCAATCAGTTAAAGTAATTGATTGATATTTTCCTTCCCACTACTCAGTACACGTTGGGAGTGAGGGTTTTAAGGGAGTTGGGTCAGTTTTTGCGTAACATCCCAGAATCCTCCCTAACCTCTTAACCCTAATTGCTCTCTATCTCTCAATTGATTGAGATCAATCGTTCTTTTTGCGCTCTAGCGATATAGAGACTTTTCTCCCAAGAAATTCCTAGAGTTTTACCTTGCTCCTACAAGCAATCAACGATTTTCCCCATGAGGATACTGGTGCTACTACGTGGTAGTGTTCGTGGTAAATTTGCAGCATTAAAGGAAGATTTTGATGCTGGAATTTTCTGTCTTCGCAAAGGTTTTATCGGCGAATCGATCAAGAACGTCTTCCAAAGTAAGTATTCCTGATCTTGGATCGATAGGGTCCTTCTTAGATTAGATCTAGGTGTTTATCCTTATGATTAAACATGCTTTATTATTGTTGTACAACTTGTTAAAATTTGGTTTACTGTTGTTATTCTTATTCCAATGTATCAGTATTTTGATCCTAAATTAAATCGGAGTTAAGGTTTTGTACGTTTCCGCTGTGCATGGGCTTTTATCCCTTCATGAGGAACTCTCTTTCTATTCATCTTCTTCATCATCAGAATCCTTATTTTCTTGAGGCAGCAATAATTGAGGAAAATTGGGAAAGACCGGAGCAATACTCGAGGCGATAGAGAGATAGAACTCTCTAATGGCTTCATCCCTCTCCTTTGCATATGCCCAATAAGTCTTCAGGTTGTCCCTGATTTGATCTAGCTGACGGTAGGCAATGGCTAGGGCTTCAGATGACAATGAGGACCTTGTAAAAGGAGTGTGTTGGGATGGAGAAGCTATGTTTGGCCCTGATAGTGGAGTGGCCTGAGATATGGAGGCTTTGTCTTTCCTTTGGATGCTATTTTGTTGAAGCTTCCTGATCAAGGATAGGTCAATGGTAGGTTTAAAGCAGTGACGCTCCTCATCGTTGCCTGGAACTATCTTCACCCTCTGACAAAGCTGGGTGATAAGTGATCCAAAGAAAAATTTACCTGCTCTTTTCCTTCCACAGGCTAGAATCTCCTCCCTGATAATGCTCTCGATGTTGATCTCCAACCCCTTCATAATACAGTACAAGAGCATAACTCTATCTACTGAGATGGTGCTGTCGTGGGTGGTTGGCATCAATCGATTCTTTAGAAAGTGAAGCCATACTACCGATTCTGGCTTGAGATCGCTTGACACTAGAGTCTTCACCTTTGTCTGGGACTCTTTCCACTGAACACCCTTGTTGGCCACTAGTTTCAATGCCTCTTTCATTTGTTTGGCTGCGAGGTCCCTAATGACATCATTCCCTCTTGGATGTAGGGGTGCCTTGATTTTGTACACCCTGTTAATGTCTACTGAAGTGAAGCTGACCATCTTACCTTTCACAACCACCATACTGATACTTTCCTCCCTCAGGCCGACGTAAAATTCATGAACTAAAGGCACCACGACCTCCTGAGGGTGAGCATAGAACTCCTGCCACTTGTACTGTGAGAAAACTCTGCTTCCAAACTCTGGCAGTGCTCATGCTCTGTTAGAGAATGCCTTCTCGTTGAGGAAATCTTTTTTTCTCATTATCTCCATCCTTTCCTGAACATTTACATCCTTAAAGACTTTTGGGAAGGGATTTTTAGGAGATGCAACCTTCAAAGATTTGGCTTTCGGCTTGGGGGTTGAGACGGTAGGAGGACCTGCAGAAGAGGCGTCCATGGACCTAGTCCTCAGCCTCTTGGAAAATATGGGGTCATTCTTGTTTTTACTCCTCCTTTCGGCCTTGATTTCTACTCTTCTCTTTTTCCTCAATGTTGTAGAGATAAGAACTTGGTTGTCATCCAACTCCTTAATCCCTGAATTAGATTATGTCTCTGAATCACTAGAGGTCTCGACCTCCTTGCTTTATTTCTCTTCTTCATCCCTCTTCTCTCCCAAAGAGGTACTCTCAGCTACTGGTGGATCATATTTGAATAGAGGTTCCAAAACCTCATCAACTGGTTGAGCTTCAGTGGCCTCTTCGCGGCCTTCATCTGAATGCGACCCAGATGCGATCGCATTTGGGGCTTCAACTACTTCCTCTGTTTCTTCTTCTTTTTCTCGATTCTCTTCACTTGGCCCCTGATGGGTCTTTTCTTCTTTCCCTTGCAACATCTCAGCCTCACTTTGAGCCTTGTGGAGTGGCTCAAAAGCTGCAAGGAAGTCTTCAGCTTCCTTTCTTCCTTTCTCATCTTCTGTCAACTCTTCCCTTCTTTATTTTTCTTCTACATGGAGTTTCAATTCAACAACTGCTCTCCTGAGGTTTTCACCTAACTTTCTTTCTTTCTCTTCAGCTAACTTGGCCCTCTCAGCCTCTTGCCTTTCCTCTTCTTTCTTCTTTTCTTCTTCAAGATATCTTTTCCTCGCAAATTCATCTTCTTCCCTCATGTGTTGATTTTCCATCTCTTTCTCGACCTCAATCTCCCTTAAGGCTTCTTGTTTAGCCTTATACACTTCGGCAATTGATAACTGCCCAAAAGGTAGTTATTTAGGCCTCATTTCTACAGAGATTTGTGTGTCATTTGTGCTTAATAGGGTTGGTTTTAGATAGATATTATATGTTTTAACCCATTTGGAAGAATGGAAGCATTGGAAATTATTTTATGCAGAATATGTTGCAGGGTGACTGAAGGGAGCAAATTCTATGCTGCAGCAAAGCTGGGAGCAAAACTGCCACGTCACAACTCGTTAGCCAAGTTGACAAACCGAATTCTGTTGAGTTATTTTCGTGATAGAGGAGCAAGGAGAGCCGTCCACGTGTCTAGGTCAACCTAATTCAAGCTGGCTTCAACTCTAGAAAATGAGGTAGTCGCCCAAGTCAAATTCATTCCACTGTTGGGAGAAGACCTTCCATTCTTGGAAAGTTCCTTCCACCTTTGGGAGTCGAATAGAGGAAAGATTGGAGACCACCTAGAAGACCGTCATTGCAAGCTGATCGAGGAGATTAGTATCTTCTTTTATTATCTTGTGATTATGGACATGCCTACTCAGATTGTAATTTGTGTTTCCATGCTTATTATGAACTAAGTAGCTTTAGGCGTTGGTTAGGGAACATGTAGTTGCTGTGTGTAAACTCTAGTAATAAATATTGATTAATGCATCTTGATTAATTGTTGTGTTCATTTATATTTTATGCCCGCCTGGCCAGCTGGTATGAATACCTCTCTCTAGTTTCAGGGATGATTTAGAGAGTGTGTGGCGGTTAATCACACTACGATCATTGTGTATTGGTGAACGCTAGTGATTGAGCTAAGGATAGCTAGTTGCCTAGTGCTTGATCGGTTGTACTTCATTAGGGTTGAAACACATTCCAAAAGATTCAGAATTCCGGGAGGAATCTGCTAATAAGACTGCGAGAGTTTTGCATGATCAATAATATTGCTAGAGCATCTTTTAAAACAATTACTAAAACCTTACCAGCTGCCTGTTTCTAATCTGTCTGCCTATTTGATTATTTTCTGTTCTGTCATTTACTTTGCTTAACCATTATTCCTATAAAAACCAATCATTTTTACTACCTTTGAAACCATTAAAGATTTATACAAAATAGATAGAGTGGAAGCTAGTTCAGACCTTGGATTGATAATACTTATTACTTGCTGCAGACTGTGTATACTTGCACAGAGTTCTAGAGTACTTTTTAGATCATAATTTTACTCACTCTAGGAACCCAACAAGTTTTTGGCGTCGTTGTCGGGGACTTGAATAAGTTTTTATCTGATTTGTTTTGTGTATGTGTTTTAGTGGTTTAGTGCTAGAACTTTTTTATTGTTTCTTTTGTTTTTGCAGGCGTAAGTTTGGTGTATGAGCGATCCACCTGGGGTACGGTTTGAGCTTGATCCAGAAATCGAGAGGACATTCAGGAGAAGAAGGAGAGAGCAACATAAGAATCAAAACCAAATGGAGAACGTATCGCGTTTCCCGCAGGGTCCTGAAGATCCAGCAGACCCCTAGAATCGCTTGCTGCAGCAAAATCCGCCGCTGGAGCAAAATGAGCAGCAAAATAATCAGGCTGAGAATCCTATCTTGGTAGCGAACGATAAGACAAAAGCCATTCGAGTGTATGTTGTCCCAATGTTTGATGAGTTGAATCCAGGAATTGCACGTCCCCAAATCTAAGCAGCATATTTTGAAATGAAACCGGTAACGTTTCAGATGTTACAAACCGTGGGGCAGTTCCATGGTTCGTCATCTGAAAATCCTCATTTACATCTTAAGTTTTTTCTAGGAGTTAGTTATTCTTTTGTAATTCAAGGAGTGCCTAGAGATGCTCTTAGATTAACTTTATTCCCGTATTCTCTTAGAGATGGAGCAAAGCCATGGTTAAATTCTTTTGCTCCAAGATCGATTAGGACATGGAATGAGTTAGCTGAAAATTTTTTGAGTAAATATTTCCCACCAAATAGAAATGCTAAATTAAGGAGTGAAATAGTCGGGTTTAGGCAACTTGAAGATGAGACTTTTAGTGAGGCTTGGGAAAGGTTTAAGGAGCTTTTGCAAAAGTGTCCCCACCATGGGTTACCACATTGTGTTCAAATGGAAACATTTTACAATGGGTTAAATGGAGTAACCCAGGGTATGGTTGATGCTTCGGCTGGAGGGGCCCTTTTGGCAAAAACTTTTAATGAAGCCTATGAAATTTTAGAAAGAATATCTACTAATAGTTGTCAGTGGTCGGATGTTAGAGGCACAAATAAAAAGGTTAAGAGTGTGTTAGAAGTTGATGGTGTGTCCACCATTAGGGCTGATCTTGCAATGATTGCTAACGCTCTTAAGAATGTGACGATGATTAGTCATCAGCAGCCGCCAGCTATGGAGCCTGCTGCAGTGGTGAACCAAGTCACAGAGGAAGCATGTGTCTATTGTTGTGAAGATCACAACTATGAGTTTTGCCCCAGCAATCCAACTTCTGTGTTTTTTGTAGGTAATTAGAGGAATAACCCTTACTCTAACTTTTATAATCCAGGTTGGCGCAACCACCCCAACTTCTCATGGGGAGGACAAGGAAGCAGTATGCAAACGCAACAAAGGTGAACCAGTCGGGATTTGCGAAAGCACAGGTATTGCCCCAGCAGAATAAGTAGACTTTGCCCCAGCAAAATTCGGGGAATTCTCTTGAGGCAATGATGAAAGAATTTATGGCTCGTACGTATGCCACAATTCCATGTAATCAAGCTTCAATGAGAGCCTTGGAATTGCAAGTGGGTCAGCTAGCTAGTGAGCTGAAGGCAAGACCTCAAGGGAAACTTCCCTCATATACTAAACACCCTAGAAGGGAAGGTAAGGTAAGGAGCAGGTAAAGGCAGTGACTCTTGGGAGTGGTAAGCCATTAGAGGTAAGAAAAGAGCCTAGTAAGACCCAGGATATAGATAATAATGGTGATAAGAATGTTGTTGTTGAGAAAGAGTTGGAGATTGGTCAGGGTGCTGGTGGCAGCAATAAAGATGCTGGAGCATCTGGTTCTGTTCCAGATGTGGAACCACCTTATGTACCACCTCTACCTTTTCCACAAAGGCAAAAGCCTAAGAATCAAGATGGTCAATTTAAAAAGTTTTTAGAGATTCTTAAGCAGTGGCATATAAATATCCCTTTAGTAGAAGCTATTGAGCAAATGCCTAATTATGCTAAATTTCTTAAGGATATTTTAACTAAAAAGAAGAGGTTAGGTGAGTTTGAAACTGTATCTCTTACTGAGGAGTGTAGTGCTATTCTTAAGAATGGGCTACCACCCAAGGCTAAGGATCCAGGATCATTTACCATACCTGTATCTATAGGTGGAAAAGAGTTAGGTAGAGCACTCTGTGATTTACGTGCAAGCATTAACCTTATGCCTCTTTCGGTCTATCGAAAGCTAGGTATTGGTGAAGCTAGACCTACCACAGTCACACTCCAACTAGCCGATAGGTCCATCACATATCCAGAGGGTAAAATTGAGGATGTCTTAGTAAATGTGGATAAATTCATATTTCCTGTTGATTTTATTATTTTAGACTATGAGGATGATAAAGATGTCTCAATTATTTTAGGTCGTCCATTTTTGGCTACTGGTAGGCCGTTAATAGATGTTCAGAAAGGGGAATTAACAATGAGAGTCTGTAATGAGGAAGTAAAATTTAATGTGTTCAAAGCCATGAAATATCCAGACGAAATGGAAGATTGCTCTTTCATTAGGATTCTGGAGAGCACAATTGTTGAGACAGCAATACAGGATTCGGCTGACAAGCATTTGGAAGATCATGGAGAGGTTAGTGCAGGAGATTTAAAAGTTTGTTCTTTAGAAAGAAAAAATGAAAAAGAGTTGTTTAAGTGTGAGGATGTTTTTGAGTCTTTAGATTTAGATCAAAGGAAGGCTCCTCCTATTAAGCCATCCCTGATTGAGGCACCTACTTTAGATTTGAAGCCCTTGCCGGATCATCTAAAGTATGTGTATCTTGGGAAAAGAGAGACGTTGCCCATTATTGTTGCATCAGATTTTATGCCAGAGCATGAAGAGACCTTAATAAAGTTGCTGCAGCAATACCGCAAGGCTATAGGTTGGACGTTGGCTGACATTCAGGGAATTAGCCCATCTTTTTGTATGCACAAAATCACTCTAGAGGAGGGATCCTTTAGGAGTGTTGAGCAACAAAGAAGGCTTAACCCTGCAATGAAAGAGGTGGTTAAAAAGGAGGTGATTAAATGGTTGGATGCCGGGATCATTTATCCAATTGTCGATAGCAATTGGGTGAGCCCTGTCCAATGTGTTCCTAAGAAAGGAGGTGTCACTGTGGTGAGCAATAAAGACAATGAGTTGATCCCAACCAGGACAATAACTGGCTGGAGGGTTTGCATGGATTACAGGAGGCTTAATGAAGCCACCCGTAAGGACCATTTCCCTCTACTACTATTTCTTAGATGGTTATTCGGGGTATAACCAGATTACTATTGCTCTTGAGGATCAGGAAAAAAACACTTTCACCTGCCCTTACGAGACGTTTGCTTTTAGGAGAATGCCTTTTGGCCTTTGCAATGCTCCAACAACATTTCAGCGGTGTATGTTGGAAAATTTTTCTGATATGATTGAGTCCACTATCGAGGTATTCATGGACGATTTTTCAGTATTTGGAGGGTCTTTTCAGAGTTTTTTAGATAATTTAGGTCAGGTGTTAAAGAGATGTGAGGATACCCATCTAGTTCTCAATTGGGAGAAATGCCACTTCATGGTGAAGAAGGGCATAGTGTTAGGTCATAGGGTTTCTAAGAATGGTCTAGAAGTTGATAGAGTAAAAATAGAGGTGATTGAAAGACTAGAACCACCGAATTCAGTGAAGGGAATTCAAAGTTTTTTAGGTCATGTTGGATTTTATTGTGTACTGATCATGTTTTTTACTTTAATGCAGATTGTAGGACGGCTTTTGAAACTTTGAAGGCTGCTTTAATCTCCGCACCCATTCTTTATTCACCTAATTGGAATTTAGCATTTGAGATAATGTGTTATGCGAGTGATGCTGCGGTAGGTGCTATGCTGGGGCAAAAGCAGGGCAAATTTATCCATCCTATATATTATGCAAGCAGGGTTTTAAATGAGGCATAAGTCAACTATACAACTACTGAAAATGAGTTGTTAGCTGTTGTATTTGCTTTTGAGAAATTCCGGCCATATTTGGTTGGATCCAAAGTCACAGTGTTCACGGATCATGCAACAATAAGGTATTTAATGGCTAAGAAAGATGCAAAGCCTAGACTAATTCGTTGGGTTTTATTATTGCAGGAGTTTGACTTGGAGATAAAGGATAAGAAGGGATCAGAGAATGTCGTTGCAGATCACTTGTCTCGTCTTGATCCATCATCATCTTTGCTGAAGCAAACTGCCATTTCATATGCTTTTCCAGATGAACAACTTTTTTCTGTTGAGGTAAAGGCAGTCAGGGATGTCCCTTGGTATGCTGATATTGCCAACTTTTTGGTAAAGGGAGTCACTCCTATTGACATGGACTGGAGACAGAAAAAAAAGTTTAAGCATGATGCGAAATTTTTCTATTGGGATGAGCCATTTATGTATAAGCAATGCTCTGACGGTATTATTCGCAGGTGTGTTTCAGGTGATGAAGGAAAGGAAATCCTTGAGCAATGTCACTCTTCGCCGTATGAAGGTCATTTCAGCGGTCAGAGGACAACTATGAGGATTTTGCATTGTGGATTCTTCTGGCCTACCTTATTTAAGGATGCCCATTGGTTTTACAAGCAATGTGATGCTTGCCAAAGGAGAGAAAATTTGGGGCTTAGAGATGAAAGGCCTCTTACTTACATTTTAGAAGTTGAATTATTCGATGTATGGGGTATTGACTTCATGGGGCCATTCCCCCCTTCTAATGGCAATGTTTTTATCTTATTGGCAGTTGATTATGTGTCCAAGTGGGTGGAGGCCATCGCATGCCATCAAAGTGATGCCAAGAAAGTAGAAAGGTTTCTTCAATCGCACATCTTTGCACGGTTTGGGACACCTAGGGCTCTAGTGAGTGATGAGGGTACACAAGTGGGTGGAGGCCGTCTCGACGCTAGCCTGCTGTTGACCGAGATTTGACTTTTCTCCACTTTTACTCTTTTCATTCCTTTGCGTCTTTTCACGCCCCGAGCACCCGATTAACTCTAATATGGCATTATAGCTCCAATCAACCATTTCCTACAAAATAAACATTAAAGCACAATAAAATGGCCCAAAAATCATAAAAGACTAGCTAAATTAAATAAGTAAAGATAGCTAGCTATGCTCGCTATCAACTACTTGAACTCATCTGCCTTGATGACTGGCCACCAGACCAACGCTTAAAGTCTTGACGGCCTGAAACATTCACTCCAGGTGTGAACCTCCACTGCTTACGACCTCGGAAACCGCTGGCTGTTGAAGCCCAATGACTAGGCTCCACTACTAACTTCTCCTCTATTATACTCTACTCCACACGTTGGGCAGTCTCTAATAACTGAGAAAAATTCGTCCACTAAGCAATAACTGTAACCGTGGGATGTATCTCAAAACGCAGCCCTCTTTCAAACCTTCGACACCTGTCACTCTCAGATGCCACAATCACATCAGCATACCGTGAAAGCTTGGTATACTTTCTCTCGTACTCGGCCACTAATAGTTACCCTTGCTTCAAGCCAGAAACTCATCCCTCTTTGCCTCACAATATGTGCTGGGATAATATTTGTCTTCGAATATGTCTCTGAAAGTCTTTCAGTTTAAGGTAAGTGCATCACTACGCCTGACTAATATGGATTTCCACCATCCCTCTGCCTCTTTCTGCAGTAGAAATGTGGCCAATCTAACTTTCTGTTCCTCAGCACAGCTCATCACATCAAAGCTTTTCTGAAGCATATTTAACCAAACCTCGGCGTCAACCAAGTTGTCACACCCCCTCCCGAACTACCTGCTAGCTTAGTCCGGGAGATTGCGTGAAGTCAACGGACATCATCCTCCTCTAACGATACCTATTGACCCTGCTGAACCGTTGAACCTGATAAAAATACTAATCTTATATATAAAATACTTTACATGTAACACAACACAGCAAAATCCTTGAAAACCTTTAGACATACATAAAGTGCAGCCCTGACATAACTCAGTTTGGGAAATAACCTGATAGAGACATCTCAACCAAAACATATCCAACTAGGGTTTACATAACCAGAACATTTAGAGCTTACACAAACCGTAAACTATCCAATTCTTACAAAGACATTTAATACAAACAGACACAATGTACAACTCCACCCACGTACTAAAACTTGATCTGGGACTTTTAGCAGACTATGGCAGTTTATCAGGCATCGGGAGCTCGATCGCTACCTGGAAAGTGGGAAAACATTTTGAAAGAGTGAGCTATAAAGCCCAATGAGTGACTAAATTTAAAACTATTAATCTGCAAATCAGACCACATGATAAACCTTAAACATATAAAGTTGTTTAATGAAAGCGGGAAATATAAACGTGCAATGATAACATCTTTCTCAAATACTCAATAGGTATGTCATTAAAATCTAGCAAGGCATATCAAATATATTAAAAATTTTAACTAGCATGACTAATATAGGTTGTGTAGGACACACACAGTACAACCAACGTTTACTAGCTTTACGATGTAGTGGGGCCCGCCCAACACTCCCATCGTCTTTGTCGTAGTGGGGTTTGTCCAACATTCATGACACCATTGTTGTCACGAAGTACACTCAACGTCAACAACGAAATATAACCTGTATGCACACGGTACCATATAGCCTCGGGCTCAATATCTCAGTCACGTAGTCAATAGAAGTCTCAGAAAATCACATAAAAACATTAAAACATGCATGTTTATCTTTATCTTTCGTAAATCTCAAGCTTACTCAGCTTGCTCGGGAAAAACTGAAAATCTTTAAACAATACTCGCTAATACATAATTTTCTTAAAATGATGTCGTTTCAGCTACTTTTTAGAAAGTCAATAATCACGTGCTCATATATAAATCTCATTAGAAAATATTAGCTCAAAACTTATACTTGAAACCATTCATAGAAATCATGTATCATTCATAAATTCAGATTCAAGCATGTAAACCATTTAAGCATAAGTAACAGTTCAGAAATCATTTTCAAAATTTGTTTTGTCACTCATAGCCTTGGCTAGTTCTCTGGTCTGTAGACTCGGCCTATTTCGTCTTGGCCTGTCAAACAAACCAAAACTGAGTATCAGAACCTTAAACAGTCTTGCCTTTCTATGCTCATGAATTCTATACTCTAGAATTAAAATCACATTCCAAACTTTTTCCAGATTTTCCTGATTCAATACCCTAACTTCAAACACTCATAACTTCCTCAATACTTGACCAAAATTAATGTACTATATATCAAACTCTTCATTTTGGAACCCTCTACAACTTACTTGAAGAAATGGAAATGAAATTTGACGGGACGAGAGTTGTCGAGGCTCCCAGTTTTCCAAATAAATTTATAATTCCGCGAACACTCAACTACTTGCAGTAGTAGTGGCCAGGGTCGATCACAGGGAGTGGCGGTTGGTTATTTATTTTCTATTTATTTTGAGTTATGAAAGCAATAAATGGGGGGATTGGAAAATTGGGTGTATGAAAGTACAAGGAATTTAAAGCGCAAGAATTTAAACAAGCAAGAAATATAAGGGGCAAGAAAATAAATTGCAAGGATCATAAAAAGACAAGAAAATTAATTAAATTAGACAACACCGATTGGAATGACTATTGAGTTTGAATGATTTAATTTGATCATTGAATCTCTACCTATTAAAGGCTAGTTTGAATTGCTCGATTGCCCAATCAATCTAATCTGAACCCAGAGAAGACCTAAAGCCCACCTAAGCCATCTAACCCGATCATACAACGTCCATCGATTTAGACACTAATTAGTTAATTAATTAATCCAATTGGACTATCAAACTAAACTATTAACTTGTTGCCTTAAGTCTAGTGGATTGATTAGGACATTAGAAATAATTAGGTCTATATTACTTCTAACGCTATTTTGGATTCTAAACCTATCGTGTCAAGCAACAAAGTCAGAGTCTGCTCTTCGGAGCCGTGCCCACGAATCAGTCTATGTGCTAACTATTAAACTAATATTCCATTAGCTACTTGGAAATCAATTTCATAGCAAATTATTATTATACGAGATGCGAGTTAGGATGTCAATCTAACCTACTGCGCATGTAAATAATACGAACTGAATCAAAAATACAATAGCAATATGAAATTAAACAACATTCAGAACATGAAACTCATAAAGAAGTACATTCTATAACCCAAAAATCATCCAACCAGCGTCAACGGGTTTAGACGACAGTTAAGCCGACTAAAACCTACGACCCAACGCTACAATAACGAGAAAATACAATGGAAATCAAAAGCGAAACTTACACCCCTTAATTTTGGTGTTCTAGGACAGAGAGAACCGAAAGGAGGAGCAAAAACAAAACCCTTAAAAAGATCCTCTTTCGACAGAATTAAAATACGGGATTTATAGGAAAATCTGTCGTGGCATCGAGACGCTGGTCATGGCGTCGAGACGCCGTGCCATATGAGCCACAGGCTGAAAACGTGCTGGTGTCTCGGCGTCCCGACGCCGTGCCTCTTTTCAGCGTGCTTCGACTTTAATCCTCGTCGTTTCTTGCTTGGTTTTGCCTCGAACCTTTGACTCCTTGGAACTATTCTTCGGGCTCGTCAGGATCCTCACGGTCTTCTCACCTCCTCGAGATCCATGGCCCTCAAGTAAGCTTGAAAACTCCTTCAATTGTCCGAATTAGATCCAATTTGTGTGGTTCGACCCTAATACCTTGAATGCACAGATTATCTACAAAATAGACAAATAAAGCGTAAAGTGCACCCCAACAAGTCTAGATTAACAACGAATAAATAGGACTATTTTAGTCCTATCAAGATTCCCAGCGGATTTGTCCAGAAATACCCCGAATACAGCTAATCCAAATTCGTACTTCTCTGCTACCCTATACTTTTCTCCTGAAATCAAACCTACTTCTAGTCAGTGAATTTCCAATTTGAGCTTCTAATTCAAGCTGTACACCCCAAAATGTTTGAAAAACTAGAGAAAACCAAAGACCCTTCAGATTTTTCTCTTTATACCACTAAGCACCGACGTAATTTTCCATCTTCTTTTTCTTTGTTTTTTTTTCCATTTCCTCATTTCTTTTCATTACTTTTCTTTGTTTTCTTTCTCTCTTTTTTTTTTAAAAAAAAAAATTAATAAATTCCAAAATTTATCAAAAACAACTTCGACCCAAAAGCTTTTCCATTTTTCTTCAACAATGAAACAACACAACTTTAATTCAACTTCCTATCATATGTGACAAGAGAAAATAATCCAAGGAAAGTCTCAAGTTTACAAAAAATCTAAAGGTGAAAGGAAAAAGGGGGTTCCTAAAAAAAGTTTAAAATCGGTTGAAAGCTAGGAGACCTAAGGATTCTAAAATAATGGATCCAATACTCAACACTTAAAAAGTCCTTCCTCCTTATAAACAAAATATAACCTGCCAAAGAGAAAAATCCCATAAAAAATAGCAGAAAATTTATACAAGGATAGGAAAAATAAGCCACAACAAGTTTTTCTCAACGATTTTCAGCTAGAAAATGTAAAAATCATGCTCAAATCAATCTTATTCAACTTATAATCTTAAGCAAATGTATGTAAACATGGAAAATCAAGAAAAGAAAAGAAGAAGAAGAGAAAATTGCTTTACTCAATCTTGAACAATGGAAAACGCCCAAAATCTTCAAGAAATCTCTCAAAATGTAAGAATACCCACAGATTCAAGGATGAAAATGCGAAAATTTTGAAGAATGTGGCTTGAAATCGTGTAAGGTTTGTAAAAAGATGAAGAAATTTGGTGGAAATTGGTGGGAGATTGAGGGAGAAGTGAAAAATGTAGAGAGAAAAAATAACCTAGGGCTTTTACCGAGTTTGTCGAGTCCTCCGATCAAAGCAAATTTATAATCCATGAACACTGAACTACTTGCAGTAGTAGTGGCTGAGGTCAATCACAGGGAGTGGCGGTTGGTTATTTGTTTTCTAATTAAATGGGGGGATTGGAAAATTGGATAAATGAACGTGCAAGGAATTTAAAATACAAGAATTTAAATAGGCAAGAAATTTAAAGGGACAAGAAATATAAATAAGCAGGAACCATAAACAATCGAGAAAATTAATTAAATTAGGCGACACATATTGGAGTGATTATTGGGGTTGAATGCTTTACTTTGATCATTGAATCACTACCTCGTCGTCATCGTCTTTGTCTCCAAAAGCCATAAATTACAGATTTGCTACTTCTTCCTCACTTTCAAATTCGCTTTCATTGCTTTCATCCCAAGTAGCTTTCATGGTCTTCTTTTTTTTTCTTTGAAACTGAAGAATTGAAATTTCTTGTAGCAGAAGCGTATATCAGACCATCTCACAATTAATTTCGTTTTGAAAAAACCATACATTGAGAAACAGATAAATCAAGAACAATTTTATAATTATATCTAATGATTAAGCATGTCTTTCTATTCTAACGTAACCATTTAGAATTAGCATACCTTATGTGTTTTGTAGACAGATCTACACAGTATTCTCCCTTTGGATTTCACGTACAGAGGTTCCAAAGACACCACCACTGTATTTACTCGCTATTCTCTGGATTACTTGAGATTTGGGCTGTGTGGGAGCCCCAAACACTTGAAAGGGAATAATCTTACAGTAAGAATGGTTGTTGTATTCTTTACCTTAGTGAGAATTGAGAGAGACCACTCACTGGAGCATGGAGAGAGCAAGAGGAAGATCAGTTGCAAAAAACTCAGAACTATTTTTAGTAACCCTGCCCCCTATTACGTGAGAGAGATAGTGTTCTAGGATAACTCCTCAACCACTCACACGTTAGTTTTAAAATAAAATTAATTCAATTTTAATTAAAATTAAAATTAAATTAACTTTTAATTAATTAATTAATTATTAATATTTAATTAATGTATTCATCTAAATCATATTTAAATGAATATCTCTCTTTTAACCTATAGTTTTAATGTGCATCAAATGTACATTAATGATAAACTATAGTATTAATGTAACTAAATCATATTTAATTAAATTCAATTAAACTAATTAAATAATTCTCCAATTAATTAAATAATTCTCTTTTAACCTATAGTTTTAGTGTTGTCATCATCGCAGCCTTCGGATAATTGCTCTGCGACACGTGGCCTCATCAGATGATGCACGCACATTTACCTGCGAGAATTCAAAGCTAAATCTAACGGTAACAATAATAAATTCCGACGGAAACCCTTCTAACTCAGAATACTTTGCTCCAGCAATATCTTTGCCGCAACAATCTGCTGAACCTGAAGAATCTTAGATACGGAATTCGAATTTCAAAACAAGAAAAATCAAAGATTCAAATTAAATTTAAACCAATCATCCCAATCTTTTATTTTCAAAAGAAGCCGAATAAATTAGAGAAAATCTCTATGAATTAAAACTAAAATAAAATCTAGATAAAATAAAATCTAACTATCTAAAAGATAATTGCAAGATAATTTAAATAAATAACCCGAAAATCAAATCAAATAAAAAATAGATCAAATCTAACCTATCAAAAATAATAAAAATACTTAAAAGATAAAATCTAATAAATCATGCAAAATTAAATCTAACCTAACCGAAAAATAAAATCAATTCAAATCCTGGGAGCTCAAAATTTTGCTCTGTGAAATGCTCCCGCAAAAGTCCTGCTCTCTCAATCATCAACCAACCGTAGGGAAGGATATTTCGCCTGAAATTCCTCACCCCAATAATTTTTCTCACGCTGTCCATTCACCTTGAACACTCTCCCATCTTTTTCATCCTGCAAAGTAATTGCTCCATTGGAAAAAACCTCAACCACAATAAACGGTCCTGACCATTTAGATTTTAATTTTCCAGGAAATAATTTTAATCTAGAATTATAAAGTAAAACTTTTTGACCCTTGACAAACTCCTTAGATTTAATTTTTTTGTCATGCCACAACTTAGTCTTTTCCTTATACATCTTCGCATTCTCATAAGAGAATTGGCGAAATTCTTCTAACTCATTAAGCTGCAGCATTCTGATTGCTCCTGCACGACACAGATCAAAATTTAACTTTTTCAAAGCCCAAAACGTCTTATGCTCTAGCTCTAATGGTAAATGGCAAACTTTCCCATATACTAACCTATAGGGAGACATACCTAGAGGAGTCTTATAAGCTGTCCTATAGGCCCAAAGAGCCTCATCTAACCTAAAGGACCAATCCTTTCTAGATGGATGAACTACTTTTTATAAAATCGATTTAATTTCCCTATTACTAATTTCAGCTTGACCATTTGCTTGTGGGTGATAAGGGGTAGCTATCCTATGCTTAATCCCATACTTAGCTAAAAGCTTAGTTAAGATATTATTAACAAAATGTGTACCCTCATCACTCACTAGAGCCCTAGGTGTCCCAAACTGCGCAAAGATGTGCGATTGATGCAACTGTCTTGGCATCACTCTGATGGCATGCAGTGGCCTCCACCCACTTGGACACATAATCAACTGCCAATAAGATAAAAACATTGCCATTAGAAGGGGGAAATGACCCCATAAAATCAATACCCCATACATCAAATAATTCAACTTCTAAAATGTAAGTAAGAGGCATTTCATCTCTAGGTCCCAAATTTCCTCTCCTTTGGCAAGCATCACATCGCTTGTAAAACCAATGGGCATCCTTAAATAACGTAGGCCAGAAAAATCCGCAATGCAAAATCCTCATAGCTGTCCTCTGACCGCTGAAATGACCTCCATACGGCGAAGAGTGGCATTGCTCCAGGATTTCCTTTGCTTCATCACCTGAAACGCACCTACGAATAATACCGTCAGAGCATTGCTTATACATAAATGGCTCATCCCAATAGAAAAATTTTGCATCATGCTTAAACTTTTTCTTCTGCCTCCAATCCATGTCAATAGGGGTGACTCCCTTTACTAAAAAGTTGGCAATATCAGCATACCAAGGGACATCCCTGACTACCTTTACCTGAACAGCAAAAAGCTGTTAATCCGGAAAAGAATCGGAAATGGCAGATTGCTCCAGCAAAGATGATGATGGATCAAGACGAGACAAATGATCTGCAACGACATTCTCTGATCCCTTCTTGTCCTTTATCTCCAAGTCAAATTCCTGCAGTAATAAAATCCAACGAATTAGTCTAGGCTTTGCATCCTTCTTAGTCATTAAATACCTTATTGCTGCATGATCCGTGAAAACCGTGACTTTGGATCCAACCAAATATGGCCGGAATTTCTCAAAAGCAAACACAACAGCTAACAACTCCTTTTCAGTAGTTGTGTAGTTGACCTGTGCTTCATTTAAAACCTTGCTTGCATAATATATAGGATGAATAAATTTGCCCTGCTTTTGCCCCAGCATCGCTCCTACCCCAGCATCGCTCGCATCACACATTACCTCGAATGGCAAATTCCAATTAGGCGCGCAGAGAATGGGTGCTGAGATTAAAGCAGCCTTCAACGTTTCAAAAGCCTTCCTACAATCTGCATTAAAGTCAAAAACATGATCAGTGCACAATAAGTTACAAAGAGGTTTACTGATTTTGGAAAAATCCTTTATGAACCTCCTATAAAATCCAGCATGTCCTAAGAAGCTCCTAATTCCCTTCACTGGATTCGGTGGCTCTAGTCTTTCGATAACCTCAACTTTTGCTCTATCAACTTCTAGACCATTCTTAGAAATCCTATGACCTAACACTATGTCCTCCTTCACCATGAAGTGGCACTTCTCCCAATTAAGAACTAGATGGGTATCCTCACATCTTTTTAATACCTTTCCTAAATTATCTAAATAACTCTGAAAAGACCCTCCAAAAACTGAAAAATCGTCCATAAAGACTTCAACAGTGGACTCAATCATATCAGAAAAAATTGCTAACATACACCGCTGAAATGTTGCTGGAGCATTGCAAAGGCCAAAAGGCATTCTCCTAAAAGCGAATGTCCCATAAGGGCAGGTGAAAGTGGTTTTTTCCTGATCTTCAGGAGCAATAGTAATCTGGTTATACCCAGAATAACCATCCAAGAAACAGTAATAGGCCTGACCAGCCAATCAATCCAACATCTGGTCGATAAATGGTAGAGGGAAATGATTCTTTCGGGTGGCTTTATTAAGTCTTCTGGAATCCATACAAACCCTCCAGCCAGTTACTGTCCTTGTGGGGATCAACTCATTATCTTTATTGCTCACCACAGTGACACCTCCTTTCTTAGGAACACATTGGACAGGGCTTACCCAATTGCTATCGGCAATTGGATAAATGATTCCAGCATCCAACCATTTAATTACCTCCTTTTTAACAACCTCTTTCATTGCAGGGTTAAGCCTTCTTTGTTGCTCAATGCTCCTAAAGGAACCCTCCTCTAGAGTGATTTTGTGCATACAAAAAGATGGGCTAATCCCCTGAATATCAGCCAATGTCCAACCTAAAGCTTTGCGGTATTGCTGCAACAATTTTATTAAGGCCTCCTCATGCTCTGGCATTAAATCTGATGCAACAATAATGGGCAACGTCTCACTTTCCCCAAGATACACATACTTTAGATGATCTGGTAAAGGCTTCAAATCTAAAGTAGGTGCCTCAATCAGGGATGGTTTAATTGGGGGAGCCTTTCTTTGATCTAAATCTAAAGACTCAAAGACATCCTCACACCTAAACAATTCTTTTCCATTTTTTCTAACTAAAGAACAAAATTCAAAATCTTCTATACTAACCTCTCCATGCTTTTCTGAAGGCTTATCAGCCGAATCCTGTATTGCTGTCTCAATAACTGTGCTCTCCAGAATCCTAATAAAGGAGCAATCCTCCATTTCGTCTGGATATTTCATGGCTTTAAACACATTAAATTTTACTTCCTCATTACAGACTCTCATTGTTAATTCTCCTTTTTGAACATCTATTAATGCCCTACCAGTAGCCAAAAATGGACGACCTAGAATAATTGGGACATCTTTATCAGCCTCATAGTCTAAAATAATAAAATCAACAGGAAATATGAACTTATCCACTTTTACTAAGACATCCTCAATTTTACCCCCTGGATATGTGATAGACCTATCAGCTAGTTGGAGTGTAACTGTGGTAGGTCTAGCTTCACCAATACCTAACTTCCGATAGACCGAAAGAGGCATAAGGTTAATGCTTGCACCTAAATCACAGAGTGCTCTACCTAATTCCTTTCCACCTATAGACACAGGTATGGTAAATGACCCTGGATCCTTAGCCTTGGGGGGTAGACCATTCTTGAGAATAGCACTACACTCCTCAGTAAGAGATACAGTTTCAAACTCACCTAACCTTTTCTTTTTAGTCAAAATATCCTTAAGAAATTTAGCATAATTAGGCATTTGCTCAATAGCTTCTACTAAAGGGATATTTATATGCAATTTCTTAAGAATCTCTAAAAACTTTTTAAATTGACCATCCTGATTCTTAGGCTTTTGTCTTTGTGGAAAAGGTAGAGGTGGTACATAAGGTGGGGGCGGCACATATGGTGGTTCTACATCTGGCACAGAACCAGATGCTCCAGCATTCTCTTTGTTGCCTCCAACACCCTGACCAGACTCCAACTCTTTTTCGACAACAACAATATTATCATTATTACTATTTAAATCCTGGGTCTTTCTAGACTCTTCTAGTGGCTTACCACTCCTAAGGGTTACTGCCTTTACCTGCTCCTTACCTTCCCTTTGAGGGTGTTCAGTATCTGATGGAAGTTTCCCTTGAGGCCTTGCCATTAGCTAATTAGCTAGCTGACCCACTTGCAATTCCAGGGCTCTCATCGAAGCTTGATTACTTTGAATTGCAGCGTCTATGCGAGCCATAAATTCTTTCATCATCGCCTCGAGAGAATTTCCCGAATTTTGCTGGGGCAAAGCCGACTTATTTTGCTGGGGCATTACCTGCGCTTTAGCAAATCCCGGCTGGTTCACCTTTTGTTGTGCTTGTACGTTATTTCCTTGACCTCCCCATGAGAAGTTGGGGTGGTTGCGCCAACCTGGATTATAGAAGTTAGAATAAGGGTTGTTCCTCTGATTACCTACAAAAAACACAGAAGCTGGATTGCTGGGGAAAACTCGTAGTTGTGGTCTTCACCGCAATAGACACATGCTTCGTCCGTGACTTGGTTCACCACTGCTGCAGGCTCCATAGCTGGTGGCTGCTGATGACTAATCACTGTCACATTCTTAAGAGCGTTAGCAATCATAACAAGATCAGCCCTAATGGTGGACACACCATCAACCTCTAACACACTCTTAACCTTTTTATTTGTGCCTCTATCATCCGACCACTGACAACTATTAATAGATATTCTTTCTAAAATTTCATAGGCTTCATCAAAAGTTTTTGCCAAAAGGGCCCCTCCAGCCGAAGCATCGACCATACCTTGGGTTACTCCATTTAAACCATTGTAAAATGTTTCCATTTGAATACAATGAGGTAACCCATGGTGGGGACACTTTCGTAAAAGCTCCTTAAACCTCTCCCAAGCTTCGCTAAAAGTCTCATCCTCAAGTTGCCTAAACCCTACTATTTCACTCCTTAATTTAGCATTTCTGTTAGGTGGGAAATATTTACTCAAACATTTTTCAGCTAACTCATCCCACGTCCTAATCGATCCTGGAGCAAAAGAGTTTAACCATGACTTTGCTCCATCTCTAAGAGAATACAGGAACAAAGTTAATCTAAGAGCATCTCTAGGCACTCCTTGAATTACAAAAGAATCACTAACTCCTAGAAAAGACTTAAGATGTAAATGAGGGTCTTCAGATGACAAACCATGGAATTGCCCCACGGTTTGCAACATCTGAAACATTACCGGTTTCATTTAAAAATTTGCCGCTTGGATTTGGGGACGTGCAATCCCTGGATTCAAGTCATTAAACATCGGGACAGCATATGCTCGAATGGCTCTGGTCCTATCGTTCGCTATCAGAA
The DNA here is from genome assembly GCA_036850905.1 of Luffa acutangula. Taxonomy (NCBI): domain Eukaryota; kingdom Viridiplantae; phylum Streptophyta; class Magnoliopsida; order Cucurbitales; family Cucurbitaceae; genus Luffa; species Luffa acutangula. Next base: position 27,752,941 of record CM072087.1, on the reverse strand, counting down.
TAGGATTCTCAGCCTGATTATTTCGCTGCTCATTTTGCTCAAACAGTGGGTTTTGCTGCAGCAACGGATTCTGCTGGGGGTTTGCTGCTGCTGGACCTTCAGGAACTTGCGGAAGTTGCGGGGCGTTCTCCATCTGGTTTCTGCGCTGCTCCCTCCTTCTGTTCCTAAATGTCCTTTCAATTTCTGGATCAAGCTCAAACCGTACCCCAGGCGGATCGCTCATGCACCAAAATCACACCTGCAAAAAAAAAAAGAAAAAGAAACAATAAAAAAGTTCTAGCACCAAACCACTAAAACACATACACAAAACAGATCAGATAAAAACTTATTCAAGTCCCCGGCAACGGCGCCAAAAACTTGTTGGGTTCCTAGAGTGAGTAAAAATATGATATGAAATACTCTAGAATTCCTGTGCAAGTATACACAGTCTGCAGCAAGTAATATTATCAATCCAAGGTCTGAATGAGTTTCCACTTTATCTATTTTGTATAACTTTCTAATGGTTTCAAGAATAATAAAATGATTGGGTTTTATCGGAATTATGCTGAAGCAAAATAAATGACAGAACAACGAGTAAACAAATAGATAGACAGATTAAAGACAGGCACTGGTTAGGCTTTAGTGATTTTTCTAAGATATGCTCTAGCAATATTATTGATCATGCATTTCTCGCAGTATTATTAGCGAATTCCTCCCGGAACTCCGGATCTTTTGGGATATGTTTCAAACCCAATGAAGAGCAACCGATCAAGCACTAGGCAACTGGCTATCCCTAGCTCAGTCACTGACGTTCACCAATACACAATGATCGTAGTGTGGATAATTGCCACACACTCTCTAAATCATCCCTGAAACTAGAGAGAGCTATTCACACCGGCTGGCCAGGCGGGCATAAAATAAGAATAAGCACAACAATTAACCAAAATGCAATAGTCAATTTATTACTAGAGATGAAGCACAGTAATCACATTATTCCTAACCAACACCCTAAGCTACTTAGTTCATAATAGGCATAGGAATACGAATTACAATCTGAGTATGCATATCCAAAACCACAAGTTAATAGAGAAAATAAACTCCCTAATCAGCTTGCGGATGATGGTGTTCTTGATAATCTTCAATCTCTATGCTATTCGGCTTCCAGGGGAAAACATGGAATGGATTTGACTTGGACGGCTACTTCCTTTTATAGAAGGATGGGAGGCTTGAATTAGGTCAACTAGGACACGTGTAAGGCTCTCCTTGATCCTTTATCACGAAAATAACTCAACAGAAGTCGGTTCATGAAGTTGGCTAACGAGCTGTGATGTGGCAGCTTTTGTTCCCAATTTTGCTGCAGCATAAAATTTGCTCCTTCCAGTCGCTCAGCAGCATAATCTGCACAAAGTGATTTCCAAAGCTTCCATTCTTCCAAATGGGTTAAATCATGTAATATCTCTCTAAAACCAACCCTAATAACCATAAAGGACACACAAATCCCTATATAATTGAGGCCTAAATAACTACCTTTTGGGCAGTTATCACCGACTCAATAAGCCTACCATTTTGGGGATGAGATCGAATAGATAGTTGGGGACATAGTTTCGCAAGACAAAATTCACTCCTACCCATTTCAGGGATGGCAGAGAGATTGTTCCCTTAAGTACTAATTCCAGGACTTAAACAAGGGGCCCCACCCTCTCGTTGGATCGAGAGGGACTTAGGTTTGATGGTTGGACCGCAAACCGATTGTTCATTAGAGGATTAGTGGAACTTATGGAACAAGAAGTACAATAGGGGTGAAACGGTTATTTGATCGAGCTATAGCTACGAACAACCTGTGAAGGAACGACTTACTGAACATGGTTAAATCAAGTGGACAGAAATATATCTATAGTGAGGGGAGTGCAACTATCGGGCTATAGTGGATTGTCCTGGTAGTTAACGAATGTTGGCTAGCTTAGATAATGAGATTAGTCGGTTAGCCTCGAATCGTTGGAGCCCATGATCTATAGGTCCATTAGGTCCCCCTACTAGCTTATATCGGATTAAAGCCTAGAATATATTGATAGGAATCTTTGAATCGTTCAAAAACGGGAAATAGGGTTTTATCGTAAAAAGTGTTCGACACAATGATTTAATTATGAATTAAATTAGGAATTGAGAGATAAGGTATTTAAAAGTGTTTTAAATACCATATATATATGTATTAGGAATCATATATAACAAATGGCACTAGGTGACAATGATTAATTAGATTAATCATGACAAATTACTAGGAAATGTCCCAATTAATAACCTAGAAATCAATTTCAATTTTGAATTGAAATTGGAATGAATTGCAAGCTGAAAATTCAGAATTAAGATTGAAATTTTAGTGGATTTAGTGGCATTCCCACTCTTGCATGATGATGCATAGTGGAAAATAACACAACCATGCACTAGTTTCATGTGTTGTGAATTAAACACCTAGAATCCACTTTAAGTTAAATTTTCACCATGTGTCTAGTGTCATGAAGCTTGTTTTTTCATGGGAGAGGTCTATAAAAGAATCTTGCATCAGATTCAAAGTAGATACAACAATTACATTAGTGTTATGCTGCTGAAATTCTTCCTCAACCACTCTCTCATCTCATAATCTTCAAGAGCTTGTACCTTCAAGCATACCCTTCCCTTTCCCTATCACTATAGACTCCCACAAGTCATTCTTGGCTCAAGAGAATAGTAGGGAAGACACTAGAGGTTGTCCATGAAGGGAATAAAAGTCCTCACGCAGCGGAAGCGCATCGATTGGACCTTACGCTGTATATTAATTAACATTAAAATAACGTTACGAAAACTCAAACAAACTTTAAACACTCTTTAAAGTCGCTGAAAAATAAGTTTAAACATGCTTAAAAATAAATCTAAATTTATTTTCATGCTTTTCTAAAGAAAAGGGGAAGAACCGTTACAAACCTTCGTTGTAGACTTGACCGTTCTTCGCCAACGACGCTCCAACGATCAAAACGCAGCAGCCGTGATTTTCTTCGCTGGAAATTCCTTCTTGAATGACACAATAACCACAGAGGTTACACCGGTATGACTCTAAGTCTAGGAGGTAAAAGACTTGTGGGAGTCTTTCTTTAAGAGGGAGGCTAGAGAGAATTCTAGGTCTTGTCTTGAGAGTCTAAGAACAAGAGCAAAGTGTCAAGTGTCTTGGACCAATTAGGTCTAGTGTTCTATTTATAGAAGAGAGGCCATGAATAAAATATTCAATTAAATCAATCTTTTCCAAAATTGATTCAATCTTATTCCTTAATTAATCAATCATGATCAACCAATTCCACATTTGATTAATCTTTTCCATAAATGACTAATTACTTCCATAAGTGATTAGATCATTTCCATAAATGATTAATCACTTCCTTAAGTGATTAATTATTTCCATAATTGATTAATTCCCGGTTAATGAATTCTCTAATTAATTAACAACCAATTAAATATCACATATTTAATTCCCGGCCTAGAATTAATTAATTTGTCCAAACACATTTTAGGCCTTAAATTAATTAATTCTTTATTTGAACTCTTTCAAACTTCCATAAATTTATATTTGAATTTCTTCAAATATTAATCTCTCTGATAATAATATATCAATATATATTATATTTGTTTCCCTTAGTAAATTGAACATTTTCAATTTACTTTTATTACTTAGTTGCCTCAAATTACTTTATGAGCTACCAGTGGGACCTAATGGACCTGCAGATCAGAAGCTCCAACGATGTGAGATTAATTAGTCAAACTCATTAACCACATTAATCAATATTCGTTAACTGTGTGTTCATTCCACTATAGACTAACAGTTGCACTCTTCTCACTGCAGACATATTTTCTGTGTCCACGGATATAGACCAATATCGACTAGTTAGTCCTTCACGAGTGTCCGTAACACCAGCTGGGTCAAATTACTGTTTTACCCCTGGGTTACCTCTATTTCCTTAAGTACCAGTTCTCCTCTAATGAACAACCTGTTTGTGGTCCAACCATCAAACAGAAAACCCTCTCGTGCCATTGAGAGGGTAGGGCCCTTTGTTTAAGACTCGGAGTAACCACTTAAGGGAACACTCATCTGCTTCCCTAAAGTCGGGAAGGAGTGAATTCCATCTTGTACGATTATGTTCCCAGCTCCCCATTCGGTCTTGTCCCCAAAGTGGTAGGCTTATTGAGTCGACGTATTGGCCACTCTCACCGATACAAATCAAAGGACAATCTCTCATGAGCAGGAGTCCATAATCAACTCAGGATTAAGACTAAGTTGTCTAGGTCGTCCTAGTGAAATAGAAAACCAACTAGTTAACAGTGTTATAACCAGTGATTACTATTTCGCGGTCCGGTCTTATGCAACTCATTGCATAGGATACCCCCACTCGCATGTCTCCTACACGAACGCGTTGGATCGCAGCGTTTGTATCAAATACAAAGCGGGTCGTATCCATAGTGTCACCAGGATAAGGCACCCAGTCTTATCCCTATACTATAGACCCTTTAGGCTGTTTCTTGAACAATGATCCCATATGTCGCTACATATAGTTCAAGACTCATATTACTACCTTGGATGTCTAGTTTATTGGATTAGGGTTATTATTAGGCAACGACAAATATAAAATAACTAATAACAATTAATGGAAAAATATATCAATATTATTTCATTAATATCCGGTCAACAGTTATATTCACTATCTACGAGTTTTAGGGCATAAAACCCAACAGTCCAAGGAGCATAGGAGAGGAAAACATCACAAGGGGTTCCACATAAGTGAGCTACAAAGGTTGGTGTTCTCTAAGGGTCCGTTTGGAATAGATTCTAATTTAAATGTTTTTTCAAGAATGCATTTTTTAAAAAACATTTTGTATAAAAATGTTTAGAATTTAAACACTCATATGTTTGGTTGCATTTCCTCACAAATGTTTGTATACACAAGTTATTGTATACTCAAGACTATTTTTAAAAAAGTTGGTTTCAAGTGTTTCTCACAAAATAGTTTATTTATCAATCTCATTTTCTAATAAGTCATTTTTAGTGGTAGCCAAACACTAGAAATTTTTTCAAAATGATTTTTTTTTTGAAAATTTAAACACTTGAAAAGTTAAACCAAACACACCCTAACTCTCCTATTCTGTTTTTCTAGAACATGCATGCTTTAGGAGTAAAATTGAATGAGTAAAGCGCTTTCGATCTTCAATTGCTTCCGCATGTGTTATATGAACACCTTCACAAAAACACAAATCCCTACAGAAATAAGGTCTAAATAACTACCTTTTGGACAGTTATCAGAATGTTTGAGGGAGCTCGTCCCAGGTACTAATGCTTCCCAGTTCAACTGACTCTAGCCAACCTTTCACCTTGTCTTGGAGGGAAAATGGAAATAACCTCAATCTGATTGCATCGACCGGAACTTTGTTCATCTTTACTGTCCCACAAATCTCTAGGAACGATCGGAGATGGGAATGTGGGTCCTCAGAAGGATGTCCTTTGAAATAATTATCTCTTGCCATATGGATCAATCTCGTCTTTAATTTGAAGTTGTTAGCTTGAATCAGGGCATAAATAATGCTGAAATTCTCAATAGGGAGAACTGGCTGTAGAAAATCTCAGATTACTGTGGGAGCGTCGTCTTGTTGGTGGGCCATTGTTTCCGTTAATCTTCTTTCTCTACGAATAGCTCTAATAGTCCTGTCAATTTCAAGATCTAGCGAAAAAAAATTAACCACCTTATCTCTTCGCATGCACTAACTCCCAAACTAATCAGAATTAAAAACAAAAACAAAAATAAAAATATTCACAAATTGAATAAAAGAAAAAATATTCACAACCTAAATTAATATTTAGCCCGTTCTTTTTAATGTCAAAAAAAATTATTTTGCCTAAAAAAAATCTATCCTCCCCGACAACGACGCCAAAAACTTGTTGCCCAAGTAATATTAAAACGGAAAGTATTCAGAGTATCGAATCCACAGGGAGGAAGTACGATAATTAAGCAAAGCAATTAATTTGATCACCAAAAATACTAGTGCCAAATATTATTTAGGGACCTATTCATGATGCTAGAACAAATTAAAAATTAAAGCAATAAATGAAATTAAGCGATCAATCAAAAATAAAAAAATGTGGAGAACGAATCGAGTGAGAAACGGGGTCTTGAAAATCAAAATATAGCTAATTAATTATTATAATTATCCTATCTCATTGCCCGACTAATTATAATCCTAGAATCTTTGTCTATCACATAGGTTCTCCTTTCGGTCTCCCCTAATTGTAATTAACTCATATTAATAACCTAAGTGTCCTTAGCGCCATTCAAATCGTTAATTAATACGCTCTGATTCATTATCGGAATCTAAGTCTAACCTACTAATCTCGCTGTAACTACGAGTATTTAAACTGAGGTGCATGGATTATGATCTATCCTAATTTCTCTCCGTCGAGTTTCCATTAGGAATCAATTCAATTTATAATTGGCCGGATCATATAAAGCATTACGAAAATCCATACAAATAACTAGTAAATGGACAAGAGATAGGCAATCATAATAAGAATTAACCATTAACTTTCATTTCAAGACCCCAATATGGGTTTAGCTATACATGGTAAAAAATTCCAACATGTACATAATATAAAGCATAAATTGGAACAAAATAAGAGTAAAGAAAGTGACCATCAAGAACCCCGTCGCTTGCGCTTGGAGTCCCTTCGAACCACGCTCTGAGCCTCCTAAGTTGCTCGCTACAAAGCTTCCCACAAAATTCTCACACTTGACCCTAAAAAAGGCTTAAAAGCCTTGAAAGAATGCTAAAAGAGAGGAAATGAAAGGAATGGAAGAATGATGGATGATTGATTGATGCTAAAATGGGGAGCCAAGGGGCGCCTTTTATAGGCCCGAAAATGGGACAGCGTTGCGACGCAATCGGCACAGCGTTGCGACGTTGTGACGTCACTCGACTTGCTCGGCAAGAAATGGGACAGCGTCGCGACGCTACGACGATTCCAGAACCATCTTGTGCCCGGATTGGGTTGATTCGTGGGTTTTCTTCAATCCTTCTTGGCCCAATACTTATCATGACAAATCTTGGGCTTCCTTCTTGACCCAAACTTGGAAATATGGCTTGAGGTACTCATTTTTGGGTCTTTTTTCTCCAAAATTCTATAAATTGCTCCTAGGGAAAAAATAATGAAATTAAATGAATATTCCATATAAAAACACTTTAAAAGCATACAAAAGGCTATTAATTTAGGACTATAATAGCGGCATTTCTGCCCGCTGTCAGAAGAATAGAGAGAACTGAGAGGGAGACCAAAAACAAAACCCTAAAACTTCATACAAACAGCGAGATAAAAGAGAGAATTTATAGAAAATTCGATCGCGGCATCTCAACGTTGGGCATGGCGTCTCGACGCCGTGCCATATGGGCCTGAGGTTGGAAATGGGCCAACGTCTCGACGCCTGGCCTTTTTCCAACAAGCTTTGACTTCAATCTTCGTCACTTCTTGCTCGATTCAGGTTTCAAACCTTTGGCTTCTTGGAACCATTCTTCGGGCTCGTCACGATCCTCACGGTCTTCTCACCTCCTTGAAATCCATGGCCCTTAAGTAAGGTCAAGTCTCTAAGTTGCCCGAATTAACTCCAATTCGTGTAGTTCGTCCCTGATGCCCTGAATGCACAAATTATCTACAAAACAGACAAATAAAGCGTAAAGTGCACCCTAACAACTCTAGATTAATAACAAATAAATAGGAATAATTTGGTCCTATCAAATACCCCCAACATAAACCTTGCTAGTCCTTGAGCAAGCATATAAATTAAAAGTATAAGATTCAAAAGTTACAATTGTTATAAACTCAAATCTCAATGCTAAAGATGTTGAAATCATTACAATCAATAATCATGCACACATCGCTCGATAAAGAGAGTAATCAAAAATTTTCATGAAGTTTTTTGCTAAATCTCACACTTAGCCAACTTAGAATCAATTTTACTTACTCGGGATTGGATTATATAACCCTCAACTCATCTTTCCCCTACACTGGCATTAGGAACTAACCAAGGAGCAAGCAAAACAAATTAGACTGATTTTCTCTTTACCCAGGTGCCTGAAAAAATAATAGACATTTTCTTTCTATGTTTTTCTTTTTCTTTTTTTTTTTTTTTCGCGAGCCTAACGGACGAGATTGTCACGGTCTCTTGTCAAATAAATTTATAATCCACAAAATCTAAAGCTAACTTGTAGCATTAGTGGTCGAGGTTAAACACAGGGAACACGATTATAACTTGTTTATCTTAGATTTATTGTGATGACCAGACTAATGGGGGATTTTATATTTGGAAAAGAAATAATAATGAAAAGTAAGCTAATTATGGAAAATATTGCAAAAGAAAAGTAAGAGAATTAAAGAAAGAAATCAATACCTCAAAGATCATGCAACCGGGTTAGTCATGGTAAGTTCAATTCAATTAAATCATTAATTTCACTAATAAGTAAAAACAAATTTAAGTCCGGCGTATTCCGGCAACAAACCGAGAATCATGATCCAACTGTCACAAACATGCAAACACTAAGTTTGATTCTAGTTTAAATTGATTAATATGCCTATTAACTAATCTAAACCGCATTGGGATCTAGCCGAATTAATTCACATGCAACGTGCAACAAACCACAATTACAATTGATTAAATAATTTAGTTCTAGGGACGCATGTGTATAATCATAACGTTGACCTATTTGCTACTTAGATATAGCAAGTAAATTTAGAGAGGGCGCGGTCAAAGTTGTCAATCTTTCCTAGAACAATCTAAACTTATAAAAAAAGAACTAAAATCACCTAAACATGCTTTGATAGTTCAAACAAGAAATTTCATTAAAAGAATATGAACTTACTCTTTGACACCCTGGTTACATGAATGAAGAATCTAGCCTCTTATGGAACAAAAGCAAGCTTGATACATAAAGGAAAACTAGAAAGACTAAAAGCTAAGAGGAATGGTGGAAAGGGGGAGAGAGATGGACTACAATGTTGTAGTGAATTATGTGTTGGGGGATGATTCTAAATCTACACATAAGCCCTCTATTTATAGTGTTTCTTGGCCTTCAATTTGTGGTAAAATGGTGTTGAATTGGGTCTTCAAACAAGGAAAATTTACAGTCAAAATAGGAAAAATTCGATTTTGGAAAACTGCCTAGCGTCGTGACGCTGTGGATAGCGTCGCGACGCTGTCCCTTCAATTTTGGAAAATATCTCTCAGATTTCCCTAGCGTTGCGACGCTGTTACTTCAGCTTGACTCCCACGTTCCTTCCTTATTTGATTAGCGACTCGACTCTAGTGACTAGCGTCTTGACACTGTTGCGGCTTCAGGGGCAAAATAGTCATTTTACGCCCAGGTTTCGCTTGTTTAAGCCCCGAATCGCTTCCAAAGCTCCGTTGAGGATCTATAGACATATTATACTCATTTTAAAGCATTTTTCGCACGAAAGTCAACTAAGATAAGCAAATTGGGAGATTTTAAGTTTATGACAAATTAGACCGATCAAATACCCCAAACCTAAACCTTGCTAGTCCTCGAGCAAGAATAAGATCAAGAATAATTGAGATTTATTTAGTTGCAATTCATATAGCTCCAACCTTAACCTTCAAAAGAATCATTCAACTTATTCGAAGCATGCTAACACATTTAAGCAATAATTAAACAACTCAAAATTTTCATGAGTTTCTCTTGCATGTGTGTGCGGGGAGCTTTCCTAAGGTGCTTTTACTAACCCGGGATAACCATATAAGATGGAACTAGCTTTCACACACCTTTTGCAGGGATCCATAACTCGAGTTTAACCATTTTGTTTGCCTAACTGATCACAACAGGGGTAGCTCTTTTTGCCTTAACATTTTTAAACATTGTAGAGCGCTCATAAGACGTCTTTTCTTTCTTTCATGTTTTTTTTCTATATATGAATGATTTTACTATTAAGCATAATAGACATATTTTCTTTTATCATTCCTAAGCAAGGCATTACAAGAAATCATTTTTTAAATTACCATCTAATTAGATCTAGCCTATTGAGGTGACAACGAACATATGGAACCCATAAGATGGTCCTAAGCTTTCAAAACTACCTAAGGAAAATCTAAGTGCTCAATATGTGCAAGAAAAATCTAGAAAAATCTAGAAAAATCTTAAAAATTGGTCAATTTTTGGTAAATGCTTCACAATGCTTAAAACAAATAGAATAGTTCAAAAGAATGTCTCATTGATCTTCATAACTATACTTCAAGCAACCTAATAAACTCAATAATTCATCTCATTTTAAAATTGCTCGAACTCCGATTCGGATCAGTTCCCAGGTAGGAGGTGTACAGTAAACTGTCATCTTAAATACCCCCAATCTAGACAGAAATTTACTTGTTCGGGTCAGTTCCCAGGTAGGAGGTGTTCCGTAAATGATAGCAAGCATAGCTAGCTATCTTTACTTATTAAATTTAGCTAGTCTTTGATGATTATTGGCCATTTTATTGCACTTAATTGTTTATTTTGTAGGAAAGCGTTGATTAGAGTTAAAACGTGTAATAGGAATTAATCGGGTGTTCGGGACGTGAAAAGATGCCAAAGAACCAAAAAGATTCAAGTAAAAGGAGCTAAGAGAGGGCATTCTGCCCATTAGCGTCGAGACGCCACTCTTGGAGCGTCTCGACGCTACGTTTCCTTAATGAGAATACGCGGCAGACTCACAGCGTCTCGACGCTGTGATAGGAAGCGTCCCGACGCTACCGCATTTCCTTTTCAGACACGCGCGTACAAGAGGCAGCGTCGAGACGCTGTCTTAATAGCGTCTCGACGCTGTGACGAAAAAACAGAATATAAGCTTCTTTTCGGCTAGGTTTTTGGAGACTTCGATTTGGGACTTCTTGGAGCCGAAAAACAGGACCGAATAGAGGCTATTGAGGCTGAAACAAAGGGAGCGAAGTGGAAATCAACCCATTGTTCGTGGGGATCGTGACGGGGACGTTCGGTCTTGGCCTACAACGAGTCTATTTCTCTTTTCCTTTCCTTTAGTTAGTTTTGATGGCTGTTTTAGACTCTCGTTATATTGTAACGTTGTGTATGAGTAGCTAGGCTTTAATTCTTAGGGATTGATGTAGCCGTTGGGCACGTTATGGATTGATTTACTGTTTTTATGCTATTGATTTCATTTATGCATATGTTGTATCCTTAATGCTTTCGATTTACTGGCCATAAATTGATTGATGTTTATATATGAATCTAACTCGGGAGAGAGGATTTAAATTAGTATTTCGTATGCATAACTAGAATTTAGCTAAAAATCGGGAGATTAAGGTTAATTCTAGAAACTGTTATAAACGTTAGCCTTATTGCCTTGTATGTTTATTGGATTTAGATAGGGATGTCGGGTTCAATTGCATATGGGAGAATCATGTATGCTCGGGAGAGATATGTGTGATTTTTGTTGCCAAGATTTATGAATCATAGTATTTGCAAATTCGTTTATTAATCCATAACTCCAATTGGTGAAATCAAATCCCTAAGACCAATTCTTCCCATTAGATTGTCACTTTTAGCTTTAGTTTTGTGTTTGATTAAATCATATTCTCATTCTATTTGATTCCCTAAATAAAATTGGTCAAAAGTATCTTCGATAATTAAAATTTGGCTAGACACCGATCCAGAGGACGACATTCGATTGCAAAATCCCTATATTATTACTTGACCCGTACACTTGCGGTAAGCAAATTGCACATCAGTAAACCGTTATCTTAAATACCTCTAATCTTAGATAGAACTTCGCCTATTCGGGTTCTCATTCATTTTTTTTAAAATTGCTTAAAATAATAGGTCCAATAAAGCATAAAGCAAAACATGCATATGTTCCCACCCCTAACCTATGAAGGATTGGAATTCCCAATTCCGTTACAGCAGAAGCAATCAGACCGTTTCGTAGTTAAATTTGTTTTCACCAAAATACTAATACATTGACAAAAGGTTAAGCGATGAGAAACATACCTCCGTTGACGACTCTAAATACTTCAACGCCTTTCTTGATTTTGGACCGAGCGTCAACAATTGGGACACCACCAATTGATCTTCCCCGCTATAACTATGAGATTAGGAAAGTAGTTGTGGGACTACCTAATCTTGAATCGAAAAAACTCTAGAGAGAAAATTCTCCCTAGAGTTCTTGAGTTGAGAGAATATGAGAGGACCTTATGGTGACCATAAGTTGTAGTACCTAAACCCTAGGGCTAGTGTTCTATTTATAGGAGAAAGGTCATGAATAGATTATTCATTTAAAATCAATTATTTCCATAACTGATTTAATCTTTTCCATAATTAATCAATTCCATGACTAATCAATTCCATAGTTGATTAATCTTTTCCATAAATGATTGATTACTTCCATAAGTGATTAATCATTTTCGTAATTGATTAATTTCCAATTAATTCTTTAATTAATTGATCACCAATTAAATATCATATATTTAATTTCAAACCTTCTATTAGTTAATTAATTAATTACCCAATTAAATTTCATATATTTAATTTCAGGCCTTCAATTAATTAATTCTATAATATGAATCAAATTCATATTAAAATTTGAAATCCTTCAAATTCTCTTATATCCTATAAATTTAATATGAATCAAATTCATATTAATATTTGAACTTCTTCAAATATTTATTTCTCTCATAGACTATAGTTTAATTAAATCTTAATTAATTTAAACTAAATTGAATAATTAATTCATTCATCTTCTAATTAAATACCATATATTTAATTAGACATATATTTGAACTCTTTTAAATATATCAATCTCTCAATATAATAAAGTTTAATCTCAAATTAGACTTTATATTTTAATGCATCACTATACATTATATTAATTTGTATCTCATACAATTAACTTAATTCCCAATATGAATTTGAACTATTCAAATTCTCTCAAGATATATTTGTTCCTAATTACTCTTTACGAGCTAGTAGGGGGACCTAATGGACCTACAGATCAGTAGCTCCAATGATATAAGGTTAATAGATTAAACTCATTAATCAGGTTAACCAATATTCATTAACTATGGGTCATTCCACTAAAGACCCACAACTGAACTCTTTTCAATGTAGAACATTTATGTGTCCATGGATATAGACCTATACCGATAAGTCTATCCTTCACGAGTGTTCGTAACTACACTTGGGTCAAATTATCGTTTTACCCCTGTGTTACCTCTGGCTCCTTAAGTACCAGTGCTCCTCTAATGAACAACCTGTTTATGGTCCAACCAGTAAACAGAAAGTCTCTCTCGGGCCAGTGAGAGGGCGGGATCCCTTTGTTCAAGACTCGGAGTCACCACTTAAGGGAACACTCATCTACTTCTCCTAGAAGCGGGAAAGAGTGAATTCCATCTTATGTTGTCATGTCCCCAGCCCCTCACTTGGTTTTGTCTCCAAGAAGGTAAACTTATTGAGTCGGCGTGCAGGCCACTCTCACCCATACTAATCAAAGGACAATCCCTCGTGAGAAGGAGTTCATGACACACTCAGGATTAAGACTGAGTTACCTAGTCATCCTATTGAAACAGTAACCTAACTAGTTAACGATGTTATATCTAATGGTTTACCATTTCATGGTCCGGTCTTATGCAAACTCATTGCATAGTATACCCCCGCTCGCATGTCTACTACATGGACGCTTTGGATCAATACGTCTGTATCAAATACCAAGCGGGCCGTATCACATAGTGTTACCAAGATAAGGTACCCAACCTTATCCTTGTACTATAGACCTTTTAGGTTGTTACTTGAACACCGATCCCCCTATGTCCCCACATACTAGTTCAAGTCACATGTAAGCAACCTTGGATCTTAGTTTATTGGATTTGGGTCAAATTGTGCAGCATTTAACAATAACACTTTATTGTAGAAACTCAATAACACTTTATTGAAACAAGTATACAATTTGTTTACGTTCACTATCAACGAGTTTTAGGGCATAAAACCCAACAACCTAAACATTACATTGCCCTCAATGTAAACTAAAGCATGCAACCTAAAGGACAAAAAGTAAAAGGGAACATAAAACCTCCTCTGTTTAAGCATTGGATTGGAAAAGATGGAAACTTCCATGATTGGCAAAAATTGTAGAGATTTTGATAAAGAAATAAGTGATGAACCAGCTCAATCAATTACTATGGTGAAAAGTTGCATCATTTCAAGCTTAACAAAGGCAACCTTTCAACCAAAAGGCACAATGAATCTAAAAATCTAGATTCATCCATCATATTTAATGCATTATCTATATTTATGATGGTTCATGTATGGATTTGAAAGGTTGGAGGTTGAATCTAGGCTACATAGGTGAAGGGTTGTGTCCTTTCATGGTGTCTTTTCAATTAGTATAAATAGGGATGTAATTTATCATTTGAACAACAAGTTGAATTTGAATGAAATTTTAGATTGAGTTTAGTCTCTCTCAAGCTTTTATGCTTTCTTTGTGTTCTTGTGTTTAGAATACATGCTTAGAACTTTCAATCTAGTTTGATCAATTAGATTGTGAAGAGTTCGAAATCTTGAAGTTAGGAACGAGTTCTCCTTTGATCTTGATCTTTGATCATCCTTCCAAGTTAAATTTGTTTAACTTTCTTGAGGTTGTCTTATCATTTCGTTAATGGGGTTATTCTTATTATTGTTGTGGGGGTTCACCTGAAATAAGGGGAGTTCTCAAACATAATTGAGATAGTTCCTTTAGCAGATTTGGTGTAGGGATCCTATAAAACAATAAAGAAAAACTACTAAATTGAAAAGAAAGGGATAGAACTAATTGGGTTGCCTCCCATAAGCGCAATATTTTAGTGTCATTATGCTCGACGGGATTTTCATCTTCCTGTTAGGGCACATAAAAATTCTCATATTTCTTTGGGCTCTTCTTTCTCGAATCCACGAAACCTACAAACAGAAGCAGACTTGCCCATTTTTCATGGGACCCAGAGGATGCATTGTATTTTTTAAAAAATTTTGAATATATGAAAAAGAAGAAAATTTAAAAGAAAAAGACTCAAAGGATAAAATTTTGTGAGACAACTTAGAAGATAAATTAGATGAAGGGAGCTAAAGAGGAAGAACAAATTCAGACTCATCAGCCTGAAACTCTATCACCTGAGTTTCTTTGCAATCTAGTTCAGATTCTTCTTTAACCTCACATGATTGATCGTGAGATGGCAATGGATTCTTAATTTCTTCATCAACCTTTGCAACGAAGGGAACTTTTGTTGTAATGATTATCTCTTGGGTCACTTGGGTTTGTTGCTCTACATGCATCTCCCGATTTGTCACATATGTTTCTATCTTATCAATATTATCAGACGTGTCTTTCAACTCAGCTCGAGTAATTTCCTTAAACTGAAGAGTTTTTTTAGCAAGCTCATAAATTTGATCGTCAAGAGATTTACCTGTATTGGAAGGTCGATAGTGTTGATGTGATTGTTTGATTTGATATACCTGCACTAATTGCTCGCATAAAGAAGTTAGTATTGATATTTTATTATCGAGCAATCCTACCTCCTTCACTAATTGAGCTTCTTTTTCCCTCAATGAACAATATGCCATAAAAATCGACTCAAATAAAAACAAAAAAAAAATAATAATAAAAGAAGATATCACAATAAACCTATGATAAACATCTTAAACTTGGCTCCCCTGCAACGGTGCCAATTTGACGGAGGAGATTGTCGCGGACTCTTGTCAAATAAATTTATAATCCACAACCTCTAAAGCTAACTTGTAGCAGTAGTGGTCGGGGTCGAACACAGAGAGCACGATTATAACTTGTTTACCTTAGATTTATTGTGATGAACGGACTAATGGGGGGTTTTTATATTTGGAAAAGAAATAATAATGGAAAGTAAGCTAATTATGGAAAATATTGAAGGAAAGTAAGAGAATTAAAGAAAGGAATCAATACCTCAAAGATCATGTGACCGGGTTAATCATGGTAAGTTCAATTCAATTAAATCATTAATTTCACTAATAAGTCAAAACCAGTTTAAGTCCGGCGTATTCCGGCAAAAATCGATAATCATGATCCAACTATCACAAACATGCAAACACTAAGTTTGATTCTAGTTTAAAATGATTAATATGCCTATTAACTAATCTAAACCGCATTGGGATCTAGCCGAATTAATTCACATGTAACGAGCAACAAACCACAATTACAATTGATTAAATAATTTAGTTCTAGGGACGCATGCGTATAATCATAACGTTAACCTATTTGCTACTTAGATTTAGCAAGTAAATTTAGAGAAGGCGCGATCAAGGTTGTCAATCTTTCCTACCACAATCTAAACTTATAGAAAAAGAACTAAAATCACATAAACATGCTTTGATAGTGCAAACAAGAAATTTCATTAAACGAATATGAACTTACTCTTTGACACCCAGGTTACATGAATGAAGAATCTAGCCTCTTATGGAGCAAAAGCAAGCTTGATACATAAAGGAAAGCAAGAAAGACTAAAAGCTAAGAAGAATGGTGGAAAGGGGGAGAGAGATGGACTACAATGTTGTAGTGAATTATGTGTTGAGGGATGATTCTAAACCTACACATAGACCCTCTATTTATAGTGTTTATTGGCCTTCAATTCGTGGTAAAATTGTGCTGAATTGGGCCTTCAAACAAGGAAAAGTTCCAGCCAAAATAGGAAAAATTCGATTCTGGAAAACTGCCTAGTGTCGCGACGCTGTCCCTTCAATTTTGGAAAATATCTCTCGGATTGCCCTAGCGTCGCGACACTGTTACTTCAGCCTGACTCCCATGTTCCTCCCTTATTTGATTAGCGTCTTGACTCTGGTGACTAGCGTCTCGACGCTGTTGTGGCTTCAGGGGCAAAATAGTCATTTTACGCTTCGGTTTTGCTCGTTTAAGCCCCGAGTCACTTCCAAAGCTCTGTTGAGGACCTATAGACATATTATACTCATATTAAAGCATTTTTCGCAAGGAATTCAACTAAGATAAGCAAATTGGGAGATTCTTAGTGTATGAAAAATTAGACCGATCAGGGCCACTAGCTTTCACACTATAGTGCAGGGACCCATAACCTGAGTTTTACTCTTGGTTGGCCTAATTGATCACACCGCAGGTAGCTCTTTTTACCCCCTTTTATAGCATTATTTTTCTTGAAATAAAAAGTAATGTAAACGAGCATATGATTTTCTTTTTAAGCTCGCGCTCATTTTTCTTCTTTTTCTTTTTCTCCTAAGCATGCTAATTTGCAGGTATTTGACTCACTAGCTCATCCCTAGACCTATCGAGGTGACAAAAAGCATATGGACTCTATAATTCGCTCCCAAGCTTTCAAACTAATCCTAAGGCTTGCTCTTGCAAGAAAAGTACTAGAAAATTTTTAAAAAGGGTCAATTTCTAGGCAATATGCTTATAATTCAATAAAAGCAATGAGATAAACATAAATTGCATGTCATGGATTTTCATAGTCCTAAGAAAAGTAACAGTGCCATCCACACAGAGTCATTCAAAAAATTTAAAATTTGCTTACATATTAGGTCCGATGCTCAGGTGCATGGCCTCAATCTTATCAGCGCAAAGCAAATAGAAGCCATGCATGCATAATAAAGAAGTGATGCTCAGATGCATCATAACTCATACGAAACATATGCAGGTAAAGCGAAGCAAAACACAGACCCCACCCCCAACCTAAATTCTACATTGTCCTCAATGTATATGTCAAGTAGAAAGAATAAGGGACAATAAGAATAGGGAAAAGAAAAACCTCCCTGAGTATATGGTCAGGAGCTGGTTGGATCAAGAATTGAATGCCCTCATATTAATTTTGCCGAATTCTACAAAAAAGAAAATAAATAAAACATGAAAAATAAAAGCAGATCAAGTTAAGAAATAAAAATAAAGAAAAATAAGGGAAATGATAGAAAAAACCGTGGATGAGCTTGTATGAAAGTGCATCACTCCTCATCCTCAGGAGACTGATAAGGCGGCAATAATAGTGGGATGGGCTGTCCAGATGTGGAGGCAATAATATACTCTCGGATATAAGCGAACTGGTCCTCAGTCAATCTAAAGTGTCTACCCTTCCTATGCTGCTGACTCTTATTGTAGCGCAATTGCTCAAGTCTCATCTGATTCATCCTCTCATCTGATTCATCCTCTCATCTAATGCCTCAAGCGTGAGAGGAGGATGATCTCAGTGGGGCTGCTCTCCTTGAGCATGCAGCTCTTCTTCTGGTTCTTCCTGCTGGGGTTGAGGTGGGGGGCGGGCTATCCTAGGTCTAGGCTCCCTAAGTCTAATCGAGATGAAATTCCCATCAATCACAGCTGCAGGATGACTAATCTCCTCACGGGGTCCCACACGACCCCAGCAGCTCTGTAGAGTGCTGTGATGAGGGAAGGGCTAGACCTACTGTGGTCGCTCCTCTGCGAATCAGGTGCATGGAAGAATATATAACTTTTCCTACGTCTACACTATGACCGGTCGCTATAGCGAATAACAGAGCCGCTTTCTCCTCTGTTACATCACTAAGAGGCATCATTGGTAAGAGTTTGACACACAAAAAACTATGTCATGCTCTGTTATCCACTGTCAGATCAGAGGATTTAAAGTTTATTTCTTTACCCCTTCTTATTAATCAAACTGCCCCAGACCTACATAAATGTTCTATAATCTGATGGGCATCAAAGTGATTACTTGCGTAATCATTGTACCCATCCCGATAAATATTGGGAAGGCCAAAGAATTGGTTAATGGAGGCCGAGTCGAAAAGAATCATTTTACCCCTAACAAAGGAAGTAGTGGATCCTTTCGTCATGTTTGCGTAAAATTCCCTAACTATAGGGACTACAATGGCCTCGGGGTGCCTAGTGAACGTAACCCAACCCCTCTCAGCTATACTATGGGTAAGCTCAGGTTGGTTTTGGGCACTTGGAACTAGCCGTCTCTCAGGAACTACTCCCCTACTTACCACATAAGAGTTATATACATCTTCAACATCCTTGCTAATAAATCTTCTCCTATCAAAGGGTGTGGAGGATGAAGAAGCAGTAAATCTTGTCACAACCCCCTCCCGAACTACTTGCTAGCTTAGTCCGGGAGATGGCGTGCAGCCAATGGACATCGTCCTCCTCTCATTAGCCCAAGAGGTTTTAGGTGTAGTGGCGACTTTGGGATGTGAACGAAGGGATCTCGTCCTCTCATTTACCCGAGAGGTTTTAGGTTTAGTGGTCGAACCACAAACCAATTGTTCATTAGGGACTCAGTGAAGACTTAAGGAACAAGATGTAACTTCAGGGGTAAAACAAAAATTTGACCTAGCTCTAGTTACGAACAACCTTTGAAGGGTCGACTTACTAATCATGGTTATATCGGGTGGACAGAAATATATCTACAGTGAGGGGAGTTCAACTATCGAACTATAGTGGAGTGTCCCGGTAGTTAACGAATGTTGGTTAACTAGGATTAAAAGAGTTTAGCCGGTTAATCTCGGATCGTTGAAGCCCATGATATGTAGGTCCATTAGGTCCTCCTGCTAGCTCATACAGAATAAACCTTAGACCAAGTATGATGAATGAAGTTTGAAACGTTCAAACACAAGTTAGGGAGTTAACGCCAATAATATATGTAATAATATTGACGATGTTTTAATTATGAATTAAACTAGATCGAGAGAGTTGGAAATGTTTAAATAAGATTTAAATATTGAATATGTATTTGATACGTAGTTCGGTTTGGATATGGATAAGAATTCATATTAGAAACTGGGTTTGAAAGAAAACGGGTTGGTGTATTATTTATATTATTTTAATATAGATATTAAATTAAATATAAATTAAATTTGTTTAAATATAAATTAATTTCATTAAAGGTTAATTAATTAATCTTAGAAATTAATTTGTTTTATGAATTTCTTTAAAAAGAAATTTTGGAGGCAAAATTTGTCTTTTTATAAGACACCTAACCCATGGACTTTTGTGTGATTCTTACACCTCTCAATACACCTCAACAAGAAGAAAAAGTGTTGTCTTCATGTGGCAACATGATTTGCATGTTATTCTTCTATGAGGGGGGATTTTTCCAGAAAAACAGTCCAAGCTCAAACTCTAAAAAACTAGTGAGTTCTCTCTTGAAATTTCATCACAAAATCGTGTCCCACAACACGTTCTAAAGCCAGAGGATAGCAGGGAAGACTCTCCTAGTTGTCTACAACTCATTTGTGATCCAAAACCACCGAAGGAACAACTTGAATTCGTCCAAAAGGTTGGTAAACTTCAACGCTTTTTTTGCTCGGTTTTACATGTTTTTGCTTTCTAAAATTAAACGAAATTGAGAGGCTTTCGATCCAAATGGCTTCGGCTATGGTGTTCTTCACCCTTTCATGCTTATCTTTATCTTTCGTAAATCTCAAGCTTACTTAGCTTGCTCATGAAAAACTTAAAATCTTTAAACAATACACGCTGATACATACTTTGCTTAAAATGATATCGTTTCAACTACTTTTCTGAAAGTCAATAATCACGTACTCATATATAAATCTCATTAGAAAATCTAAGATCAAAACTTATGCTTGAAACCATTCATAGAAATCATGTATCATTCATAAATTCAGACCATTTAAGCATAAGTAACAGTTTAGAAATCATTTTCAAAATTTGTTTTGTCACTCACAGCCTTGGCTAGTTCCTTGGTATGTAGACTCGGCCTATTTCGTCTTGGCCTATCAAACAAACCAAACCTGAGCATCAGAACCTTAAATAGTCTTGTCTTTCTATGCTCATGAATTCTAAACTCTAGAATTAAATCACATTCCACACTTTTTCCAAATTTTCCAGTTTCAATACCCTAACTTCAAACACTCATAACTTCCTCAATACTTGACCAAAATTAATGTAATATATATCAAACTCTTCATTTTGGAACCCTATACAACTTATTTGAAGAAATGAAAATAAGATTCCCAACGAATTTGTTCAAAAATCTCCCGAACATAGCTAATCCAAATTCATACTTCTCTGCTACCCTCTACTTTTCTCCTGAAATAAACCTACTTCTACTCATTTGTGGCTCACAAATTCTTCATGAAAGTCATAGTAAATTAGACAAGCTTTCCAACCATACCAAGTTGAGATTCTAATTCAAGGCGTACACCCCAGAACGGCTGAAAAACCAAAGAAAACCAGAGACCCTTCAGATTTACACGAAAATTATGTTCTCTGTTTTCCTCTTCAAAAACCATTAACTTAACATCAGAATTAGCTCAAGCTTCCTTCATGAAATTGGTTAGAAAATGGATTAAATTTCAAGAAAGTAAGGCCTCATCTCTTAGTTCTTTCTGTGTAGCTCAAATCGAATTAAAAACCAGAGGTAGGCAGATTGAACCAAGATTATGCCATGGTTGATCTTGCAACACATGTGATGGATCTGGAATATATTTCCTTAACATGGACACATGAAAAACATCATGTATTTGAGCATGTTCTGCTGGCAACTCAAGTCTATAGGCTGCTGGCCCAACTCGTTCTATTATTTGGTAAGGACCAATATATCTAGATCTCAACTTACCTTTCCTCCCAAAGCGAATAACACCTTTCCACGGAGACAACTTCAAGAAAACTTGATCTCCAACCTGAAATTCTAAGTCTCTTTGTCGCTTATCTACATAACTCTTCTGTCAATCTTGAGCTATTTTCAGGTTCTCTCTAATCAGCTTAATACTGTTTGTCGTAACTTGTATCAACTCAGGACCAACTCTGGATGGTCCTCTCTGACTGACCATTTGTCTAGGGATGGAACGTTGTACTGAACTTCAACTTTGTTCCCATTGCTTTTGGCATACTAGGCCAAAACTTAGAAGTAAACCTTGGATCCCTATCTGAAACTATGGACACTGGCACCCCACATTGACTCACAATCTTGTCGACGTATAACTTAGTTAGCTGATCTAATGTAGACGTCACTTTAATTGGTATAAACCGCTCTGTCTTGGTGAGTCTGTCTACTATTACCCATATACCATCATGTCCACTAGAAGTACAAGGTAATCAAAACAAAAAATCCATGGTAATATGCTCCCACTTCCACTCCAGCACTGGCAGTGGATTATGGAGTCCTCCTGCGCTCTTTCTCACTGGTTTAACCTGTTGGCAGATCAAACATTTATCAACATATTCAGCAATCTCTCGCTTCATACCAGGCCACCAATAAGTTTTCTTTAGAGTTTTGTACATCTTGGTACTTCCTGGATGCATAGCGTAAGCTGAACTTGGAATGCATTGTCTTCCTTGCTTAACTATGGATCTGTCTACTCTCAACTCAAATTCTGCTTATGGGCCTTGCTTGGACTTTTCAAGCATCTTCTGTCAATTACTATCCTTTGGTTGTCTTCTCACAATCTCTGCTACTAGAGAAGACCTAACCTGAAATTGAGCTAAAAGACTCCCTGAACTCTCTACAGTCACAACTGCCCTGAAACCTCTTAACTCACTTAGCAAGGTTGCTCGAGTACCACACAAGGCACTCTTCGGAAGTCTCGACTTCCTACTTAATGCATCTGCCACTACGTTAGCCTTACCAAGATGGTATTCAATGATACAATCATAGTCTTTAATCAGTTCTAACCATCGCCTCTGTCTCAGATTCAGTTCTTTTTTATCAAAGATATACTTCAGACACTTATGATCTGTGAAAATAGGGCACTTCTCACTAAATAAATAATGTCTCCGGATCTTCAGTGCTAAAACAATTGTTGTTAGCTCAAGATCATGGGTAGCGTAATCACACTCATGCTTCTTCAACTGCCTTGAAGCATAAGCTATTACCTTTCCTTCCTGCATAAGCACACAACCTAATCCTTGCCTCGAAGCGTAACAATAGATCACATATTCCTTCCCTATTACAAGAAGTGTCAGAATAGGTGCTGCCAATAATCTCTTATTCAACTCCAGCTGGAAACTCTGTTCGCATTTATCTGACCACTCAAACTTAGCATTATTCCTTGTCAAAGCTGTCAAGAGTAATGCTAATCGTGAGAAATCCTCAACAAAACGTCCGTAGTATCCTGCTAGGCCTAGGAAACTACGTACCTCTGTTGCACTAGCTGGTGTCTCCCAGTTGACAACAACTTCCACTTTCTGTGGATCAACACTAACTGAAGGAGTGTACGATACATGAGCGGAAGCAATTCGGATCTAAACACTCAAATTTCTTTTAATTTTAGTTTAGAAAAACATGCATTCTTGAACCCGAAAACAGACAACTTTTGTACCAACCTTTTGGACGAAATTGAAGCAATCCGTGGATGAAAACTTTGATCAATCTTGTTGTGGACAACGACAAGAGTCTTCCCTACTAATCTCTGGCCTTAGAACGAGTTGTGGGACTCAAATTTGTGATGAATTTGAGAAGGATTCAAAGAAGAAAAGTATCTTGAGAGAGTTTCTGTGATTGTGGTTTTGAGAGAAAATTGTACATCCAAAATTGATGAACACCCAGCTTCTTCTACTCTCCTTTGAACACCAAAATCACATATATATGAAGCATCTTAACATTAGTGTTTAAAGGAGAAGAAGACAACAAATTCCTGCTGAATTTAGGTGTCAAGTTGGTGGGTTATTGACATGCGAACAGAGTTTGAGTTCAATTTGAATTTGTAAAATTTAAATTGAATTTCATATAATTAAAAATTAATTAAAATTTAATTCCAATAACTAAATTTTTAAAATTAATTTATAATTTTAAACAATTTAAGTAATTTAATATCAATATATTAAATTAATGCATTTGAACCAAAAGCCGACTTTTCTCAAAAACGCCATATGAATCCCTATTCATATTTAAATCGAAATCTGCATCAAATACACAACTCTAATATTTAAACGTTATTTAAATATTCTTGACTCTCTCTAATATAGTTTAATTCAAAAATTAAACTTTAGCGATAAATATATTGAACATAATTTAACGACAACTTTCCTAATACGAATTTGAATGTTTCAAACTCTCTCATCACATATGTTCTAAGGTTTATTTCGTATGAGCTAGCAGGGGGACCTAATGGACCTACAGATCATGGGCTCCAACGATCCGAGATTGACTAATTAAACTCTTTTAATTCAGTTAACCAACATTCGTTAACTACCGAGACACTCCACTATAGTTCGATAGTTGAACTCCCCTCACTGTAGATATATTTCTGTCCATCCGATATAACCATGATTAGTAAGTCGACCCTTCACAAGTTGTTCGTAACTAGAGCTAGGTCAAATATTCGTTTTACCCCTGAATTTACATCTTGTTCCTTAAGTCTCTAGCTGAGTCCCTAATGAATAATTGGTTTGTGGTCCCACCACTAAACCTAAAACCTCTCGGGCCAATGAGAGGGCGGGATCCCTTTGTTCATGTTCCGGAGTCAGTCACTTAAGGGAACAACCTCTCTACTATCCTTAAATTGGGTAGGAGTGAATTCAATTTTGCAAGACTATGTCCCCAGCTATCTATCCGTTCCTATCCCTGAAATGGGGGGTTTATTGAGTCGACGATGTTGAGCCACTCTCACCCATGCAGATCTAAGGATAAGCCTGAATAAACAGGAGTTCATAGCTAGCTCAGGATTAAGATCGAGTTACCTAGGTCATCGCATTTGAAATAGTCAGTCTTGTCAGTAAACGACGTTATAAAGAAATAGTGACTTATTTCTTGGTCCTGGTCTTATGCAAACTCATTTGCATAGAACGCCCCCACTCGCATGTCTCTACATGAACGATTTAGGATCACATTGTCTGTACACAAACAAAATGGACCACGTCACATAGTTTTCTTAGGATTAAGGTACCCAACCTTATCCCGATACTATAGACCTATTTAGGCTATTACTTGAACTTGATCCACGTTTATGTCACAACATATAGTTCAAGTACTCATGTCATAGCAAAGGATACTAGTTTATTGGATTTAAGGTTTTTTTATCGTGCATTTCACTCATTTAGTAATCTTGAGTGAACCAAAACTCCATAACGACTTTATCGAAAAAGTATATAATAATTTGTTTCATTCCATATCTACGAGTTTTAGGTCACCAACCCTAACACTAACTCCGTCCGCTGAAACTACATGCCCTAAGAACACTACTTGTTTCAACCAGAACTCACATTTGCTGAACTTAGCGTACAACTGTTTATCACGTAGTGTCTGTAGAATAATCCTCTGATGTTCCTCATGGGTTTTCATGCAATTGAGTAAACTACTATGTCAACGATGAACACCATCACAAATTGATCTAAATATTGATGGAAAATCCTGTTCATGAGGTCCATGAAAACTGTTGGAGCATTCGTTAAACCGAATGGCATCACTAAAAACTTATAGTGCCCAGAGAAAACAAGTCATCGATGTGTGGTAGAGGATACTTGTTACGTATCGTGACCTTGTTTAGCTGCCTATAATCAATGCATAATCTGAGGGTACTGGTGCGACAGAGGCTGACTGATGGATGTGAGATAAGATGATAAATAATAATAAAGATAAACTCAACCAACCTTAGTGAAAGTATACACTATCGCACGTAGTAATAAAAAACCTTAGAAGTATTCCAAGGGTATCAATCCTTAAATTGGAAATTCAGTTTTGAAGAAGAAACTACTCAACTGATTGCTTAAAATAGGTAACCAAAGAAATGATTGATGATTAATTTTTAGAAAAATAAATAACACAAGTAAATGAATAAAGAATAACAATAATAAATAAAACGAGGTATTCAATATGGATTCATCCCAAAGGCAATAACTTTGATCATGGATTATTCAACTTAAGCCTATTCAATGCATTGGGTCAGATTTAACTTCTATTTGGCCTTGCTCCCAAGAATCGTTAGAAGACTAAGCGAGTACCGTTATGCACATTTCTATGACTCGACTCCAACATAGATAATTGGTAACGAAAATGTGAGATCAACTTTTGAATTGCAAACCAAAATGTGAGAGCTCAATATTAATTGCAAACCAAAATGTTATGGCTCATATGTAATTGTCAATCATGGTACTAGTATCAACTTCTAATTGCAAATCAAGTGACATGGAATCAAGTAAACATATTTTTCAAAATCGTTTTCTAAAAACCTCGCCTTTCAGGAGAGGGTTCTATTCTAGTGCCAGTCACAACGTCTGAGTTTCCTAGACATGAAGATTTCTATTATTCTTTTTCAAAGCAAAACTCTCCCTAGTCCATCCTAACCAGTATGTTTAAACTACCTAACTTCTACTAATTGAGTCTAGTGTAGTCCTTTTAGTTAAGAAAAACCAGACTTGAGGTTCCTTAAGCATACATGAGTTACTAGACCTTTTTTTTTTATCTCCCCCAAACTTATTTGATTGCTGATGCTCTTTTTATTCAACTTCTTTTTCTCCCAAGAGTATCCTTACTGTCACCTTTACCTTCGTTCTACTTTATTGACACTTTGTGGTGAAGATATATAGCTACGAGCAAAGTTCACAAGCTTGGAATAATACTCACTTCCCTAAGTAAACCTTTCATGAAGTGGCAAACCATGGTTGTCATGAATGCCCCTGGTTACTCAGTAAACTCTACGAAGGAGGAGTAACTCTTGGTTTTTCATTTTTTTTTTCAATGATCTACTGAGCACATATTCTTTTTCTAGCAGTACAAATTTACAAAAAGAATAGCATAAAGCATAAATATTTACAAAGTAAAGCACCTCCCCAAACTTAAAGTTAGACAATGTCCTCATTGGCTTTTTTTTTGAAGCATGGGCTATGCATAAGGCTTTTTGTTTTCAAAACATCAAGTCTAAAACTCTCCTAGGGTGTTAGAAAGGTTAAACACGAGGAAGTTTAGACTTAAAAAAATTTTGTAAAGAAAAAGACTAATGGAAAGCCTATGACTAGAAAACAATTCAATTGTGACGGTGACACTTTTGAGATAGAACAAAGCTCTAGTTTTCATCATCAAGGGCGTAAAAGAAAACTCCTTTGAAATAGAATCTGAGTTATGGGTTATGTGGGTATGTTTATGTAAAATATGGTTTACATAAATGATAATTAGTTTAAGTATTAAATTAATTATTATTAATTATTAATATTAATTTGTTATTAATTAATATTAATATTTATCAATCAGTTAAAGTAATTGATTGATATTTTCCTTCCCACTACTTAGTACACGTTGGGAGTGAGGGTTTTAAGGGAGTTGGGTCAGTTTTTGCGTAACATCCCAGAATCCTCCCTAACCTCTTAACCCTAATTGCTCTCTATCTCTCAATTGATTGAGATCAATCGTTCTTTTTGCGCTCTAGCGATATAGAGACTTTTCTCCCAAGAAATTCCTAGAGTTTTACCTTGCTCCTACAAGCAATCAACGATTTTCCCCATGAGGATATTGGTGCTACTACGTGGTAGTGTTCGTGGTAAATTTGCAGCATTAAAGGAAGATTTTGATGCTGGAATTTTCTGTCTTCGCAAAGGTTTTATCGGCGAATCAATCAAGAACGTCTTCCAAAGTAAGTATTCCTGATCTTGGATCGATAGGGTCCTTCTTAGATTAGACCTAGGTGTTTATCCTTATGATTAAACATGCTTTATTATTGTTGTACAACTTGTTAAAATTTGGTTTACTGTTGTTATTCTTATTCCAATGTTTCAGTATTTTGATCCTAAATTAAATCGGAGTTAAGGTTTTGTACGTTTCCGCTGTGCATGGGCTTTTATCCCTTCATGAGGAACTCTCTTTCTATTCATCTTCTTCATCATCAGAATCCTTATTTTCTTGAGGCAACAATAATTGAGGAAAATTGGGAAAGACCGGAGCAATACTCGAGGCGATAGAGAGATAGAACTCTCTAATGGCTTCATCCCTCTCCTTTGCATATGCCCAATAAGTCTTTAGGTTGTCCCTGATTTGATCTAGCTGACGGTAGGCAATGGCTAGGGCTTCAGATGACAATGAGGACCTTGTAAAAGGAGTGTGTTGGGATGGAGAAGCTATGTTTGGCCCTGATAGTGGAGTGGCCTGAGATATGGAGGCTTTGTCTTTCCTTTGGATGCTATTTTGTTGAAGCTTCCTGATCAAGGATAGGTCAATGGTAGGTTTAAAGCAGGGACGCTCCTCATCGTTGCCTGGAACTATCTTCACCCTCTGACAAAGCTGGGTGATAAGTGATCCAAAGAAAAATTTACCTGCTCTTTTCCTTCCACAGGCTAGAATCTCCTCCCTGATAATGCTCTCGATGTTGATCTCCAACCCCTTCATAATACAGTACAAGAGCATAACTCTATCTACTGAGATGGTGCTGTCGTGGGTGGTTGGCATCAATCGATTCTTTAGAAAGTGAAGCCATACTACCGATTCTGGCTTGAGATCGCTTGACACTAGAGTCTTCACCTTTGTCTGGGACTCTTTCCACTGAACACCCTTGTTGGCCACTAGTTTCAATGCCTCTTTCATTTGTTTGGCTGCGAGGTCCCTAATGACATCATTCCCTCTTGGATGTAGGGGTGCCTTGATTTTGTACACCCTGTTAATGTCTACTGAAGTGAAGCTGACCATCTTACCTTTCACAACCACCATACTGATACTTTCCTCCCTCAGGCCGACGTAAAATTCATGAACTAAAGGCACCACGACCTCCTGAGGGTGAGCATAGAACTCCTGCCACTTGTACTGTGAGAAAACTCTGCTTCCGAACTCTGGCAGTGCTCATGCTCTGTTAGAGAATCCCTTCTCGTTGAGGAAATCTTTTTTTCTCATTATCTCCATCCTTTCCTGAACATTTACATCCTTAAAGACTTTTGGGAAGGGATTTTTAGGAGATGCAACCTTCAAAGATTTGGCTTTCGGCTTGGGGGTTGAGACGGTAGGAGGACCTGCAGGAGAGGCGTCCATGGACCTAGTCCTCAGCCTCTTGGAAAATATGGGGTCATTCTTGTTTTTACTCCTCCTTTCGGCCCTGATTTCTACTCTTCTCTTTTTCCTCAATGTTGTAGAGATAAGAACTTGGTTGTCATCCAACTCCTTAATCCCTGAATTAGATTCTGTCTCTGAATCACTAGAGGTCTCGACCTCCTTGCTTTATTTCTCTTCTTCATCCCTCTTCTCTCCCAAAGAGGTACTCTCAGCTACTGGTGGATCATATTTGAATAGAGGTTCCAAAACCTCATCAACTGGTTGAGCTTCAGTGGCCTCTTCCGGCCTTCATCTGAATGCGACCCAGATGCGATCGCATTTGGGGCTTCAACTACTTCCTCAGTTTCTTCTTCTTTTTCTCGATTCTCTTCACTTGGCCCCTGATGGGTCTTTTCTTCTTTCCCTTGCAACATCTCAGCCTCACTTTGAGCCTTGTGGAGTTGCTCAAAAGCTGCAAGGAAGTCTTCAGCTTCCTTTCTTCCTTTCTCATCTTCTGTCAACTCTTCCCTTCTTTATTTTTCTTCTGCATGGAGTTTCAATTCAACAACTGCTCTCCTGAGGTTTTCACCTAACTTTCTTTCTTTCTCTTCAGCTAACTTGGCCCTCTCAGCCTCTTGCCTTTCCTCTTCTTTCTTCTTTTCTTCTTCAAGATATCTTTTCCTCGCAAATTCATCTTCTTCCCTCATGTGTTGATTTTCCATCTCTTTCTCGACCTCAATCTCCCTTAAGGCTTCTTGTTTAGCCTTATACACTTCGGCAATTGATAACTGCCCAAAAGGTAGTTATTTAGGCCTCATTTCTACAGAGATTTGTGTGTCATTTGTGCTTAATAGGGTTGGTTTTAGATAGATATTATATGTTTTAACCCATTTGGAAGAATGGAAGCATTGGAAATTATTTTATGCAGAATATGTTGCAGGGTGACTGGAGGGAGCAAATTCTATGCTGCAGCAAAGCTGGGAGCAAAACTGCCACGTCACAACTCGTTAGCCAAGTTGACAAACCGAATTCTGTTGAGTTATTTTCGTGATAGAGGAGCAAGGAGAGCCGTCCACGTGTCTAGGTCAACCTAATTCAAGCTGGCTTCAACTCTAGAAAAGGAGGTAGTCGCCCAAGTCAAATTCATTCCACTGTTGGGAGAAGACCTTCCATTCTTGGAAAGTTCCTTCCACCTTTGGGAGTCGAATAGAGGAAAGATTGGAGACCACCTAGAAGACCGTCATTGCAAGCTGATCGAGGAGATTAGTATCTTCTTTTATTATCTTGTGATTATGGACATGCCTACTCAGATTGTAATTTGTGTTTCCATGCTTATTATGAACTAAGTAGCTTTAGGCGTTGGTTAGGGAACATGTAGTTGCTGTGTGTAAACTCTAGTAATAAATATTGATTAATGCATCTTGATTAATTGTTGTGTTCATTTATATTTTATGCCCGCCTGGCCAGCTGGTATGAATACCTCTCTCTAGTTTCAGGGATGATTTAGAGAGTGTGTGGCGGTTAATCACACTACGATCATTCTGTATTGGTGAACGCTAGTGATTGAGCTAAGGATAGCCAGTTGCCTAGTGCTCGATCGGTTGTACTTCATTAGGGTTGAAACACATTCCAAAAGATTTAGAGTTCCGAGAGGAATCTGTTAATAAGACTGCGAGAGTTTTGCATGATCAATAATATTGCTAGAGCATCTTTTAAAACAATTACTAAAACCTTACCAGCTGCCTGTTTCTAATCTGTCTGCCTATTTGATTATTTTCTGTTCTGTCATTTACTTTGCTTAACCATTATTCCTATAAAAACCAATCATTTTTACTACCTTTGAAACCATTAAAGATTTATACAAAATAGATAGAGTGGAAGCTAGTTCAGACCTTGGATTGATAATACTTATTACTTGCTGCAGACTGTGTATACTAGCACAGAGTTCTAGAGTACTTTTTAGATCATAATTTTACTCACTCTAGGAACCCAACAAGTTTTTGGCGTCGTTGTCGGGGACTTGAATAAGTTTTTATCTGATTTGTTTTGTGTATGTGTTTTAGTGGTTTAGTGCTAGAACTTTTTTATTGTTTCTTTTGTTTTTGCAGGCGTAAGTTTGGTGCATGAGCGATCCACCTGGGGTACGGTTTGAGCTTGATCCAGAAATCGAGAGGACATTCAGGAGAAGAAGGAGAGAGCAACATAGGAATCAAAACCAAATGGAGAACGTATCGTGTTTCCCGCAGGGTCCTGAAGATCCAACAGACCCCTAGAATCGCTTGCTGCAGCAAAATCCGCCGCTGGAGCAAAATGAGCAGCAAAATAATCAGGCTGAGAATTCTATCTTGGTAGCGAACGATAAGACAAAAGCCATTCGAGTGTATGTTGTCCCAATGTTTGATGAGTTGAATCCAGGAATTGCACGTCCCCAAATCTAAGCAGCATATTTTGAAATGAAACCGGTAACGTTTCAGATGTTACAAACCGTGGGGCAGTTCCATGGTTCGTCATCTGAAAATCCTCATTTACATCTTAAGTTTTTTCTAGGAGTTAGTTATTCTTTTGTAATTCAAGGAATGCCTAGAGATGCTCTTAGATTAACTTTATTCCCGTATTCTCTTAGAGATGGAGCAAAGCCATGGTTAAATTCTTTTGCTCCAAGATCGATTAGGACATGGAATGAGTTAGCTGAAAATTTTTTGAGTAAATATTTCCCACCAAATAGAAATGCTAAATTAAGGAGTGAAATAGTCGGGTTTAGGCAACTTGAAGATGAGACTTTTAGTGAGGCTTGGGAAAGGTTTAAGGAGCTTTTGCAAAAGTGTCCCCACCATGGGTTACCACATTGTGTTCAAATGGAAACCTTTTACAATGGGTTAAATGGAGTAACCCAGGGTATGGTTGATGCTTCGGCTGGAGGGGCCCTTTTGGCAAAAACTTTTAATGAAGCCTATGAAATTTTAGAAAGAATATCTACTAATAGTTGTCAGTGGTCGGATGTTAGAGGCACAAATAAAAAGGTTAAGAGTGTGTTAGAAGTTGATGGTGTGTCCACCATTAGGGCTGATCTTGCAATGATTGCTAACGCTCTTAAGAATGTGACGATGATTAGTCATCAGCAGCCGCCAGCTATGGAGCCTGCTGCAGTGGTGAACCAAGTCACAGAGGAAGCATGTGTCTATTGTTGTGAAGATCACAACTATGAGTTTTGCCCCAGCAATCCAACTTCTGTGTTTTTTGTAGGTAATTAGAGGAATAACCCTTACTCTAACTTTTATAATCCAGGTTGGCGCAACCACCCCAACTTCTCATGGGGAGGACAAGGAAGCAGTATGCAAACGCAACAAAGGTGAACCAGTCGGGATTTGCGAAAGCACAGGTATTGCCCCAGCAGAATAAGTAGACTTTGCCCCAGCAAAATTCGGGGAATTCTCTTGAGGCAATGATGAAAGAATTTATGGCTCGTACGTATGCCACAATTCCATGTAATCAAGCTTCAATGAGAGCCTTGGAATTGCAAGTGGGTCAGCTAGCTAGTGAGCTGAAGGCAAGACCTCAAGGGAAACTTCCCTCAGATACTAAACACCCTAGAAGGGAAGGTAAGGTAAGGAGCAGGTAAAGGCAGTGACTCTTGGGAGTGGTAAGCCATTAGAGGTAAGAAAAGAGCCTAGTAAGACCCAGGATATAGATAATAATGGTGATAAGAATGTTGTTGTTGAGAAAGAGTTGGAGATTGGTCAGGGTGCTGGTGGCAGCAATAAAGATGCTGGAGCATCTGGTTCTGTTCCAGATGTGGAACCACCTTATGTACCACCTCTACCTTTTCCACAAAGGCAAAAGCCTAAGAATCAAGATGGTCAATTTAAAAAGTTTTTAGAGATTCTTAAGCAGTGGCATATAAATATCCCTTTAGTAGAAGCTATTGAGCAAATGCCTAATTATGCTAAATTTCTTAAGGATATTTTAACTAAAAAGAAGAGGTTAGGTGAGTTTGAAACTGTATCTCTTACTGAGGAGTGTAGTGCTATTCTTAAGAATGGGCTACCACCCAAGGCTAAGGATCCAGGATCATTTACCATACCTGTATCTATAGGTGGAAAAGAGTTAGGTAGAGCACTCTGTGATTTACGTGCAAGCATTAACCTTATGCCTCTTTCGGTCTATCGAAAGCTAGGTATTGGTGAAGCTAGACCTACCACAGTCACACTCCAACTAGCCGATAGGTCCATCACATATCCAGAGGGTAAAATTGAGGATGTCTTAGTAAATGTGGATAAATTCATATTTCCTGTTGATTTTATTATTTTAGACTATGAGGATGATAAAGATGTCTCAATTATTTTAGGTCGTCCATTTTTGGCTACTGGTAGGCCGTTAATAGATGTTCAGAAAGGGGAATTAACAATGAGAGTCTGTAATGAGGAAGTAAAATTTAATGTGTTCAAAGCCATGAAATATCCAGACGAAATGGAAGATTGCTCTTTCATTAGGATTCTGGAGAGCACAATTGTTGAGACAGCAATACAGGATTCGGCTGACAAGCATTTGGAAGATCATGGAGAGGTTAGTGCAGGAGATTTAAAAGTTTGTTCTTTAGAAAGAAAAAATGAAAAAGAGTTGTTTAAGTGTGAGGATGTTTTTGAGTCTTTAGATTTAGATCAAAGGAAGGCTCCTCCTATTAAGCCATCCCTGATTGAGGCACCTACTTTAGATTTGAAGCCCTTGCCGGATCATCTAAAGTATGTGTATCTTGGGAAAAGAGAGACGTTGCCCATTATTGTTGCATCAGATTTTATGCCAGAGCATGAAGAGACCTTAATAAAGTTGCTGCAGCAATACCGCAAGGCTATAGGTTGGACGTTGGCTGACATTCAGGGAATTAGCCCATCTTTTTGTATGCACAAAATCACTCTAGAGGAGGGATCCTTTAGGAGTGTTGAGCAACAAAGAAGGCTTAACCCTGCAATGAAAGAGGTGGTTAAAAAGGAGGTGATTAAATGGTTGGATGCCGGGATCATTTATCCAATTGTCGATAGCAATTGGGTGAGCCCTGTCCAATGTGTTCCTAAGAAAGGAGGTGTCACTGTGGTGAGCAATAAAGACAATGAGTTGATCCCAACCAGGACAATAACTGGCTGGAGGGTTTGCATGGATTACAGGAGGCTTAATGAAGCCACCCGTAAGGACCATTTCCCTCTACTACTATTTCTTAGATGGTTATTCGGGGTATAACCAGATTACTATTGCTCTTGAGGATCAGGAAAAAAACACTTTCACCTGCCCTTACGAGACGTTTGCTTTTAGGAGAATGTCTTTTGGCCTTTGCAATGCTCCAACAACATTTCAGCGGTGTATGTTGGAAAATATTTCTGATATGATTGAGTCCACTATCGAGGTATTCATGGACGATTTTTCAGTATTTGGAGGGTCTTTTCAGAGTTTTTTAGATAATTTAGGTCAGGTGTTAAAGAGATGTGAGGATACCCATCTAGTTCTCAATTGGGAGAAATGCCACTTCATGGTGAAAAAGGGCATAGTGTTAGGTCATAGGGTTTCTAAGAATGGTCTAGAAGTTGATAGAGTAAAAATAGAGGTGATTGAAAGACTAGAACCACCGAATTCAGTGAAGGGAATTCAAAGTTTTTTAGGTCATGTTGGATTTTATTGTGTACTGATCATGTTTTTTACTTTAATGCAGATTGTAGGACGGCTTTTGAAACTTTGAAGGCTGCTTTAATCTCCGCACCCATTCGTTATTCACCTAATTGGAATTTAGCATTTGAGGTAATGTGTTATGCGAGTGATGCTGCGGTAGGTGCTATGCTGGGGCAAAAGCAGGGCAAATTTATCCATCCTATATATTATGCAAGCAGGGTTTTAAATGAGGCATAAGTCAACTATACAACTACTGAAAATGAGTTGTTAGCTGTTGTATTTGCTTTTGAGAAATTCCGGCCATATTTGGTTGGATCCAAAGTCACAGTGTTCACGGATCATGCAACAATAAGGTATTTAATGGCTAAGAAAGATGCAAAGCCTAGACTAATTCGTTGGGTTTTATTATTGCAGGAGTTTGACTTGGAGATAAAGGATAAGAAGGGATCAGAGAATGTCGTTGCAGATCACTTGTCTCGTCTTGATCCATCATCATCTTTGCTGAAGCAAACTGCCATTTCATATGCTTTTCCAGATGAACAACTTTTTTCTGTTGAGGTAAAGGCAGTCAGGGATGTCCCTTGGTATGCTGATATTGCCAACTTTTTGGTAAAGGGAGTCACTCCTATTGACATGGACTGGAGACAGAAAAAAAAGTTTAAGCATGATGCAAAATTTTTCTATTGGGATGAGCCATTTATGTATAAGCAATGCTCTGACGGTATTATTCGCAGGTGTGTTTCAGGTGATGAAGGAAAGGAAATCCTTGAGCAATGTCACTCTTCGCCGTATGAAGGTCATTTCAGCGGTCAGAGGACAACTATGAGGATTTTGCATTGTGGATTCTTCTGGCCTACCTTATTTAAGGATGCCCATTGGTTTTACAAGCAATGTGATGCTTGCCAAAGGAGAGAAAATTTGGGGCTTAGAGATGAAAGGCCTCTTACTTACATTTTAGAAGTTGAATTATTCGATGTATGGGGTATTGACTTCATGGGGCCATTCCCCCCTTCTAATGGCAATGTTTTTATCTTATTGGCAGTTGATTATGTGTCCAAGTGGGTGGAGGCCATCGCATGCCATCAAAGTGATGCCAAGAAAGTAGCAAGGTTTCTTCAATCGCACATCTTTGCACGGTTTGGGACACCTAGGGCTCTAGTGAGTGATGAGGGTACACAAGTGGGTGGAGGCCGTCTCGACGCTAGCCTGCTGTTGACCGAGATTTGACTTTTCTCCACTTTTACTCTTTTCATTCCTTTGCATCTTTTCACGCCCCGAGCACCCGATTAACTCTAATATGGCATTATAGCTCCAATCAACCATTTCCTACAAAATAAACATTAAAGCACAATAAAATGGCCCAAAAATCATAAAAGACTAGCTAAATTAAATAAGTAAAGATAGCTAGCTATGCTCGCTATCAACTACTTGAACTCATCTGCCTTGATGACTGGCCACCAGACCAACGCTTAAAGTCTTGACGGCCTGAAACATTCACTCCAGGTGTGAACCTCCACTGCTTACGACCTCGGAAACCGCTGGCTGTTGAAGCCCAATGACTAGGCTCCACTACTAACTTCTCCTCTATTATACTCTACTCCACACGTTGGGCAGTCTCTAATAACTGAGAAAAATTTGTCCACTAAGCAATAACTGTAACCGTGGGATGTATCTCAAAACGCAGCCCTCTTTCAAACCTTCGACACCTGTCACTCTCAGATGCCACAATCACATCAGCATACCGTGAAAGCTTGGTATACTTTCTCTCGTACTCGGCCACTAATAGTTACCCTTGCTTCAAGCCAGAAACTCATCCCTCTTTGCCTCACAATATGTGCTGGGATAATATTTGTCTTCGAATATGTCTCTGAAAGTCTTTCAGTTTAAGGTAAGTGCATCACTACGCCTGACTAATATGGATTTCCACCATCCCTCTGCCTCTTTCTGCAGTAGAAATGTGGCCAATCTAACTTTCTGTTCCTCAGCACAGCTCATCACATCAAAGCTTTTCTGAAGCATATTTAACCAAACCTCGGCGTCAACCAAGTTGTCACACCCCCTCCCGAACTACCTGCTAGCTTAGTCCGGGAGATTGCATGAAGTCAACGGACAT
The DNA here is from genome assembly GCA_036850905.1 of Luffa acutangula. NCBI lineage: Eukaryota > Viridiplantae > Streptophyta > Magnoliopsida > Cucurbitales > Cucurbitaceae > Luffa > Luffa acutangula. The sequence goes on along the minus strand of CM072087.1, from coordinate 27,716,236 downwards.
CATCCTCCTCTAACGATACCTATTGACCCTGCTGAACCGTTGAACCTGATAAAAATACTAATCTTATATATAAAATACTTTACATGTAACACAACACAGCAAAATCCTTGAAAACCTTTAGACATACATAAAGTGCAGCCCTGACATAACTCAGTTTGGGAAATAACCTGATAGAGACATCTCAACCAAAACATATCCAACTAGGGTTTACACAACCAGAACATTTAGAGCTTACACAAACCGTAAACTATCCAATTCTTACAAAGACATTTAATACAAACAGACACAATGTACAACTCCACCCACGTACTAAAACTTGATCTGGGACTTTTAGCAGACTATGGCAGTTTATCAGGCATCGGGAGCTCGATCGCTACCTGGAAAGTGGGAAAACATTTTGAAAGAGTGAGCTATAAAGCCCAATGAGTGACTAAATTTAAAACTATTAATCTGCAAATCAGACCACATGATAAACCTTAAACATATAAAGTTGTTTAAAGAAAGCGGGAAATATAAACGTGCAATGATAACATCTTTCTCAAATACTCAATAGGTATGTCATTAAAATCTAGCAAGGCATATCAAATATATTAAAAATTTTAACTAGCATGACTAATATAGGTTGTGTAGGACACACACAGTACAACCAACGTTTACTAGCTTTACGATGTAGTGGGGCCCGCCCAACACTCCCATCGTCTTTGTCGTAGTGGGGTTTGTCCAACATTCATGACACCATTGTTGTCACGAAGTACACTCAACGTCAACAACGAAATATAACCTGTATGCACACGGTACCATATAGCCTCGGGCTCAATATCTCAGTCACGTAGTCAATAGAAGTCTCAGAAAATCACATAAAAACATTAAAACATGCATGTTTATCTTTATCTTTCGTAAATCTCAAGCTTACTCAGCTTGCTCGGGAAAAACTGAAAATCTTTAAACAATACTCGCTAATACATAATTTTCTTAAAATGATGTCGTTTCAGCTACTTTTTAGAAAGTCAATAATCACGTGCTCATATATAAATCTCATTAGAAAATATTAGCTCAAAACTTATACTTGAAATCATTCATAGAAATCATGTATCATTCATAAATTCAGATTCAAGCATGTAAACCATTTAAGCATAAGTAACAGTTCAGAAATCATTTTCAAAATTTGTTTTGTCACTCATAGCCTTGGCTAGTTCTCTGGTCTGTAGACTCGGCCTATTTCGTCTTGGCCTGTCAAACAAACCAAAACTAAGTATCAGAACCTTAAACAGTCTTGCCTTTCTATGCTCATGAATTCTATACTCTAGAATTAAAATCACATTCCAAACTTTTTCCAGATTTTCCTGATTCAATACCCTAACTTCAAACACTCATAACTTCCTCAATACTTGACCAAAATTAATGTACTATATATCAAACTCTTCATTTTGGAACCCTCTACAACTTACTTGAAGAAATGGAAATGAAATTTGACGGGACGAGAGTTGTCGAGGCTCCCAGTTTTCCAAATAAATTTATAATTCCGCGAACACTCAACTACTTGCAGTAGTAGTGGCCAGGGTCCATCACAGGGAGTGGCGGTTGGTTATTTATTTTCTATTTATTTTGAGTTATGAAAGCAATAAATGGGGGGATTGGAAAATTGGGTGTATGAAAGTACAAGGAATTTAAAGCGCAAGAATTTAAACAAGCAAGAAATATAAGGGGCAAGAAAATAAATTGCAAGGATCATAAAAAGACAAGAAAATTAATTAAATTAGACAACACCGATTGGAATGACTATTGAGTTTGAATGATTTAATTTGATCATTGAATCTCTACCTATTAAAGGCTAGTTTGAATTGCTCGATTGCCCAATCAATCTAATCTAAACCCAGAGAAGACCTAAAGCCCACCTAAGCCATCTAACCCGATCATACAACGTCCATCGATTTAGACACTAATTAGTTAATTAATTAATCCAATTGGACTATCAAACTAAACTATTAACTTATTGCCTTAAGTCTAGTGGATTGATTAGGACATTAGAAATAATTAGGTCTATATTACTTCTAACGCTATTTTGGATTCTAAACCTATCGTGTCAAGCAACAAAGTCAGAGTCTGCTCTTCGGAGTCGTGCCCACGAATCAGTCTATGTGCTAACTATTAAACTAATATTCCATTAGCTACTTGGAAATCAATTTCATAGCAAATTATTAACATACGAGATGCGAGTTAGGATGTCAATCTAACCTACTGCGCATGTAAATAATACGAACTGAATCCAAAATACAATAGCAATATGAAATTAAACAACATTCAGAACATGAAACTCATAAAGAAGTACATTCTATAACCCAAAAATCATCCAACCAGCGTCAACGGGTTTAGACGACAGTTAAGCCGACTAAAACCTACGACCCAACGCTACAATAACGAGAAAATACAATGAAAATCAAAAGCGAAACTTACACCCCTTAATTTTGGTGTTCTAGGACAGAGAGAACCGGAAGGAGGAGCAAAAACAAAACCCTTAAAAAGATCCTCTTTCGACAGAATTAAAATAGGGGATTTATAGGAAAATCTGTCGTGGCATCGAGACGCTGGTCATGGCGTCGAGACGCCGTGCCATATGAGCCACAGGCTAAAAACGTGCTGGTGTCTCGGCGTCCCGACGCCGTGCCTCTTTTCAGCGTGCTTCGACTTTAATCCTCGTCGTTTCTTGCTTGGTTTTGCCTCGAACCTTTGACTCCTTGGAACTATTCTTCGGGCTCGTCAGGATCCTCACGGTCTTCTCACCTCCTCGAGATCCATGGCCCTCAAGTAAGCTTGAAAACTCCTTCAATTGTCCGAATTAGATCCAATTTGTGTGGTTCGACCCTAATACCTTGATTGCACAGATTATCTACAAAATAGACAAATAAAGCATAAAGTGCACCCCAACAAGTCTAGATTAACAACGAATAAATAGGACTATTTTAGTCCTATCAAGATTCCCAGCGGATTTGTCCAGAAATACCCCGAATACAGCTAATCCAAATTCGTACTTCTCTGCTACCCTATACTTTTCTCCTGAAATTAAACCTACTTCTAGTCAGTGAATTTCCAATTTGAGCTTCTAATTCAAGCTGTACACCCCAAAATGTTTGAAAAACTAGAGAAAACCAAAGACCCTTCAGATTTTTCTCTTTATACCACTAAGCACCGACGTAATTTTCCATCTTCTTTTTCTTTGTTTTTTTTTCCATTTCCTCATTTCTTTTCATTACTTTTCTTTGTTTTCTTTCTCTCTTTTTTTTTAAAAAAAAAATTAATAAATTCCAAAATTTATCAAAAACAACTTCGACCCAAAAGCTTTTCCATTTTTCTTCAACAATGAAACAACACAACTTTAATTCAACTTCCTATCATATGTGACAAGAGAAAATAATCCAAGGAAAGTCTCAAGTTTACAAAAAATCTAAAGGTGAAAGGAAAAAGGGGGTTCCTAAAAAAAGTTTAAAATCGGTTGAAAGCTAGGAGACCTAAGGATTCTAAAATAATGGATCCAATACTCAACACTTAAAAAGTCCTTCCTCCTTATAAACAAAATATAACCTGCCAAAGAGAAAAATCCCATAAAAAATAGCAGAAAATTTATACAAGGATAGGAAAAATAAGCCACAACAAGTTTTTCTCAACGATTTTCAGCTAGAAAATGTAAAAATCATGCTCAAATCAATCTTATTCAACTTATAATCTTAAGCAAATGTATGTAAACATGGAAAATCAAGAAAAGAAAAGAAGAAGAAGAGAAAATTGCTTTACTCAATCTTGAACAATGGAAAACGCCCAAAATCTTCAAGAAATCTCTCAAAATGTAAGAATACCCACAGATTCAAGGATGAAAATGCGAAAATTTTGAAGAATGTGGCTTGAAATCGTGTAAGGTTTGTAAAAAGATGAAGAAATTTGGTGGAAATTGGTGGGAGATTGAGGGAGAAGTGAAAAATGTAGAGAGAAAAAATAACCTAGGGCTTTTACCGAGTTTGTCGAGTCCTCCGATCAAAGCAAATTTATAATCCATGAACACTGAACTACTTGCAGTAGTAGTGGCTGAGGTCAATCACAGGGAGTGGCGGTTGGTTATTTGTTTTCTAATTAAATGGGGGGATTGGAAAATTGGATAAATGAACGTGCAAGGAATTTAAAATACAAGAATTTAAATAGGCAAGAAATTTAAAGGGACAAGAAATATAAATAAGCAGGAACCATAAACAATCGAGAAAATTAATTAAATTAGGCGACACATATTGGAGTGATTATTGGGGTTGAATGCTTTACTTTGATCATTGAATCACTACCTCGTCGTCATCGTCTTTGTCTCCAAAAGCCATAAATTACAGATTTGCTACTTCTTCCTCACTTTCAAATTCGCTTTCATCGCTTTCATCCCAAGTAGCTTTCATGGTCTTCTTTTTTTTCTTTGAAACTGAAGAATTGAAATTTCTTGTAGCAGAAGCGTATATCAGACCATCTAACAATTAATTTCGTTTTTAAAAAACCATACATTGAGAAACAGATAAATCAAGAACAATTTTATAATTATATCTAATGATTAAGCATGCCTTTCTATTCTAACGTAACCATTTAGAATTAGCATACCTTATGTGTTTTGTAGACAGATCTACACAGTATTCTCCCTTTGGATTTCACGTACAGAGGTTCCAAAGACACCACCACTGTATTTACCCGCTATTCTCTGGATTACTTGAGATTTGGGCTGTGTGGGAGCCCCAAATACTTGAAAGGGAATAATCTTACAGTAAGAATGGTTGTTGTATTCTTTACCTTAGTGAGAATTGAGAGAGACCACTCACTGGAGCATGGAGAGAGCAAGAGGAAGATCAGTTGCAAAAAACTCAGAACTATTTTTAGTAACCCTGCCCCCTATTACGTGAGAGAGATAGTGTTCTAGGATAACTCCTCAACCACTCACACGTTAGTTTTAAAATAAAATTAATTCAATTTTAATTAAAATTAAAATTAAATTAACTTTTAATTAATTAATTAATTATTAATATTTAATTAATGTATTCATCTAAATCATATTTAAATGAATATCTCTCTTTTAACCTATAGTTTTAATGTGCATCAAATGTACATTAATGATAAACTATAGTATTAATGTAACTAAATCATATTTAATTAAATTCAATTAAACTAATTAAATAATTCTCCAATTAATTAATTCCTAAATTAATTAAATAACACATATTTAATTAATTTCATATTTGAATCATATTCAAATTCATTTCTCTCTCTCACCGATTAGATTCGTAGTTTTGTTGGTTGGAGTGATTGGCAGTGAGTCAACACGTCTCGGGTTCGAATCTTTGGTATCGGTACATTTGGTCCGCATTTATTGCGGTTTGTCCCCTTTATGGGTTTGTCCACATTGATTGTGGTTTGTTGTCCCCTTTATGGGGTTGTGTTTCTCCCCTCAATATGATATAGTAATGATGGTGGTGATTGGTTGGATTCATTCCAAATTGGTTAACAACGAGGTATTCTAAAATACCTTTTTTTTTTCCTCATCTTTTCTTAAAAAAAAAAAGCATTTTTCTCTCTCACTATAGTTTTAATATGAATCTCATGCATATTAAATTTATACTAATGTTTTATTTTAAATCTAATTCACATTAATATTTGAACTCCTTCACATAATTAAATTCTCTCACTAAATAATTTTGAATCATATCCAAAATTAATTTTATATTATAAAGTTTAATTCAATAATTAAACTTATATTACAATGTATCTCCATACATTATATTAATTGCATCATATACAATGAACTAAAATTCCCTTTATGAATTTGAACACTTCAAATTCTATTCAAGACTATTTAACCTCAATACCCTTTACTGTTTGATGTGGAATTTTCTTACCGCAAGCGCACGGGTCAAGTAATAATAAAGTGTTCATATAAACGAGTGTCGTCCTCTGGATTGGATTTTTAAGCTAAATCAAGTATTATGAATTATCTTGCTCAATTTTATTTAGGGAACACAAAGTAGTAAGTGATAGATCGAAAACTAAATCAAAACAAGCAAACAGTGGAGATGCAATTGAAAGAACACTTAGGGAATTGATTTCGCCAAATTAGCCTAGGATTGATTTTAAGGAATAGGTAATCATGCACAATGGAATTATGAGCCTAAAAATCTTTAATCACAACTACCTCTCCCGAGTATAATTGATTCTCATGCAAATTAATTAACTTGATATCCCTATCTAAGTTTATTAACATGCAAGGCATTGAGTTCTTTTGACCAATTCTAAAGTTACTCTAAAAACCGTCACGAATTTAGAAAATAAACTTTTGTCATGCAATCTTGAATAAGTCTACATTAAATCAACTCTCCCAAGCAAGACTCAACACTTAAATCATTCAACTAATGGCCAATTAATTGAAAGCATTAAATCAAGATTGCATACATGAGCCATTGTACAACTTCTACCGTAAATCAATCCATAAACTAAAACGACTACATCAATCCCTAAGCCACAAGTTTAGCTACTCATACATGGCGTTACAAGCTCAACTAAACATGAAAAAGCCATTAAATGAAGCTAGAGATAAGGAAAAGGAAAGGAAACACTTAATGTCGTCGAATCCGACACGTCCACATCTCGATATCTGCGCCACCAAGTGAGATTCCCGGTCCTCGTCCTTGCTTCAGCTCTCACAGTAGGACTCTAGTCGAAATTAGGGCTAAAATCTCTCAATTTGGCCTCCCCCAATCCGTAGCATGAAAAGAAGTGAGATTCCCGGTCTCGACGCTGTCGCCTGGCGCGCCTTTTGAATAAGGGAAAAACAGTAGCGTCGAGACGCTCTTGTCACAGCGTCTCGACGCTGAGACTGTTGCCACCCAAAATAAACAAGGAAAGCGAGCGTCGAGACGCTCCAAGAGTGGCGTCTCGACGTTGATAGGCAGATTGCCCTCTCTTGGCTCCTTATTACTTGAATCGTTTCGGTTCTTTGGTATATTTTCACGTCCCGAACACCCGATTAACTCCAATTCCACGCTTTAACTCTAATCGACACTTTCCTACAAAATAAACAATTAAGTGCAATAAAATGGCCAATAAATCATAAAATACTAGCTGAATTAAATAGGGAAAAATAGCTAGCTATGCTCCCTATCACTGTTGGGGATGCTGCCCTAAACTCTTAGATAGTGAATGAAACAAATAGTAATATACTTGTTCGATAAAGTCGTTGTTGAGGTTTTGTTCACTTAAGTTATTAAATAAGTGAATTGCATGTTAAATAACCCAAATCCAATAAACTAAGATCCATGGCTATATAGTATGAATACTATAACTTTATGTAGTGACATAAAAGTGGATGAAGTTCAAGCAATAACCTAAACGGTCTATAGTATAGGGATAAGGCTGGGTACCTTATCCTGGGAACACTATGTGACGCAATCCACTTTGTAGTTAGTGCAGACGATGTGATCCTGAATCAACCATGTGGAGACATGCGAGTGGGGTCATCCTATGCAATGAGTTTGCATAAGACCAGGACCAAGGAATAAGTCACTTTCCTTTATAACGTCGTTTACTATTGAAATTGACTTATTTAGTGCGATGACCTAGATAACTCGATCTTAATTCTGAGCTAACTATGAACTCCTGTTTATTTCAGATTATCCTTTGATTTGCATGGGTGAGAATGGCTCATCATCACCGACTCAATAAGCTTACCATTTTGGAGATAAGACTGGGTAGTTAGCTGGGGGACGTAGTCCTGCAAAACGTAATTCATTCCTACCCATTTCAGGGATAGTAGAGAGGTTGTTCCCTTAAGTGAAGGTGTTAATATCTAAAATGCAGAAGAAATTTTTATTTGATAAATTACGTCATGTTATTCATATGAAGAAAAATAGAGATAGATTACCAACCTTGATTCAATGGAGAAATTGGTTGGATTTTCTTCTTGTTTTTCTTCACCAACGAGTCACGAACCACCAAAGGATCTTCCTTGCTATCCTAAAGCCTTTGGAACAGATTGTCGGATCCTCAAGTGATCGAATTGAAGGAGAAAATCTTGAAGAATAAGCTTATGGAGGTGGGGTATGGTGAGAATGGATTTTGGCAGCAATTCATTAGCTCTCAAGCTTAATTATTTTAGCCTTCTTCTTCAGTTATATAGAGGAAACAAAGTGGAAGAAAACTCCCAACAATTGACACCAAAACCTCCAAGAAGAAGTGTGAATCTGGGTGGCTATCATGAGGGGAGTGCATGAGTTTAGTCACCGTGCACTCCACCTCCAAAAAATCGAGTTTTTTTAATTTAATTTAATTCCATAATTATTTTTAATAATTAGATAGTTATCTACTTTTTAATTAATCTGAAAAATCAAAATTGATTTTTCAATTTTACAAATTTAAATTAATTCATAAGTAATTTAAAATAATTAATTATTAATTTAATATCAAATATTAAATTAATATTTTTGCCACTATTCCCGAACATTTCCAAAATTTCATTTTCTTGTCATGAATCCCTACTCATGTTCTCGATATTTAAATCATATTTAAATATTAAATTTCACACATACTCGGTTTTCACAAAACCTGACGTACCGACAATGCCTATCACCTCTATTCATTTCTCTTAACATGAACTTAAAGTAATTCATATTTTATGCATCACATTGTTCCAAAGCTTAGTCTCGAGCTAACAAGGGGATCAGACCTAATGGACCTACAGATCATGGGCTCCAACGGTATGAGGTTAAACTGGCCAAACTCTTTTAACCTAGTTAACTAACATTCGTTAACTACTGGAACACTCCACTATAGCCTAGTAGTTGAACTCCCCTCACTGTAGATATATTTTTGTCCACTCGATATAACCATAATTAGTAAGTCAATCCTTCACAGGTCGTACATTACTATAGACAGGTCAAATGTCCGTTTTTCCCTTATAGTACATCTTAGTTCCTTAAGTCCATTGGTCCTCTAATGAACAATTTGTTTATGGTCCAACCATTAAACAAGATCCCTCTTGGGCCAATGAGAGGGTGGGGCCTCTTGTTCAAGCCTTGGATTCAACACTTAAGGGAACAACCTTTCTACTAACTCAGAATCGAGCAGGAGTGAATTCCGTCTTGCTTTACTATGTCCCCAACCATCCATCTAGTGTTATCCCCAAAATGGTAGGATTATTGATCGGTAGTTTTAAACCACTATCACCCATGCAGATCAAAGTACAACCTTAAACAAATAGGAGTTCATAGTAAGCTCAAGATTAAGATCTAGTTACCTAGGTCATCATATGAAAAAGTCAGTCTTCACAGTAAACGACGTTATAAAGTAAGAGTGACTTATTTCTTTGTCCAGTCTTGTGTAAACATCTTTTACACAGGATGCCCCTACTTGCATGTCTCTACATGAACGATCCAGAATCACGTCATTTGCCTCATTCGCAAAGTAGGTCGCATCCATAGTGTTACCAAATCAAGGTACCCAACCTTATTCATTTACCATAGACAATTTAGGTTATATACTTGAACTTGATCCATGTCCATATCCAAGAGATAGTTCAAGTATCTTATATTATAACCATGGATGTTTCAATTGGATTTCAAGATACAAAATAAACAATTTAACTGAATAACATCTTTATTTATAAAAATGATAACAAAACTTGAGTTTTAGGACATAAACCCCAACACTACCTCCACTTCTAAAAGGTCCATTGTGTTTAGAATAGAGAACTTACAATAATACAATGTGCATACTTCGAAAATTGAGAAACAAGAATACATCTATTAAGAGAAAGATTCATTCAAAAATTTCCCCCTAACAGCCACGTGTTTGAGAAAGGAAAATTTGCCCAGTCGCAACTCGTACTTAGAAAATTTGGCATACAACTTGTTACTTCTCAAGGTCGTCTAAACTTGCCTAAGATACTCATAATGGTTATACTTGGTTCTAGAGATGGCCTTTGGAGATATTAACCTCCCCAATCCACAACTGATGGTATCCCGAGTATAAACTTGCCTTTTAAGATACCTTTGCTCCTTAAAGCTTGTCATAATTTATTCATGCGAGGAAAGAATACTTGCTCTTTACTATCATTCATTCAACTCTGTTCAACTGAAGCATAGCCACAATAGATCCATTTTTCTTCTTATGAAACAAAACTCTTATCATTCTTATATCTATGGACTTCCTCGACTCCGTTGAGTTGAGGCCACCTAGTATGAAGTTTCAGGAATGAGAGTTGGTCCCAACTCATACTCTCTGATGAGGTCTACCTCTCATGTCGATGGTAAACTTGGAAGGTCCAATCCACTTATCTAATACTATCAAATCTCTTTCATTCATTTCAAGTCGGTTTAGTTTCTCATCCCAATCAAAGTGATGACTTCATTGGTTTCTTGTACTAATTTGATTCCAAAGTCAAAATCTCTCAAACTTCGATAACACACCCGACAATCTACTTATTCACTAATAAAGCCTTAAAGTCCCTTTCCAATAGTTCCTTGGCAACTATTGCTAACAGTCTCACTTATTAAAAGTTGTTTCCGACAACTACTATGTAAATTTAAAATGGATGCTTGTCAAAGGACTCTTTCAATATCTAGTTTGTCCCAACTTGATCCTTTCTCTTTGGAGGAAAATTCTCAAACTAAAGCTGAGTTTCATATTCTACGCCTCTTATACAATTGCTTTCAATCTAAACATACAAGGGTTCTAACTTTCTAATAGAAACAAGATTTCTTGCACCCAATTTAACGACTTCTAAACACAAACCACATAATAGAAATCAAGCCATACTCATGATCTTGGAGTCTAAACTTTTTAATTTCTTTTGTCTCCCTGATAGCGAGCAGAGCTAGCTAGTTTTCCCTAATTAATTTAGCTAGTCTTTGATGATTTATTGGCCATTTTATTGCAGTTAATTGTTTATTTTGTAGGAAAGTGTTGATTAGAGCTTAAGCATGGAATTTGAGTCAATTGGGTGTTTGGGACGTGAAAAGATGCAAAAAAGCCGAAAAGAATCAAAAGAAGAAAAAGTCAAAGTAGGGTCAACCGTAGGCTAGCGTCGAGACGCTAGCTCTTAAGCGTCGAGACGCTAGCATTCCATCTCTGATCATTCGCTAAAAGGTCACAGCGTCTCGACGCTGCAACATTAGCGTCTCGACGCTGTGTAATTTCTGTTACAGAACGCGCGTTTTAGAGGCAGCGTCTCGACGCTATGACAAAAAAAACATAATATAAGCTATTTGCGGCTAGGTTTTTGGGGGATTCTATCGGGCTCCTAGAGTGAGTAATAATATGGTATAGAAGACTCTAGAATTCCTGTGCAAGTATACACAGTCTGCAACAAGTAATATTATCAATCCGAGTCCTGAATTAGTTTCCACTCTACCTATTTTGTGTAACTTTCTAATGGTTTCAAAGATGGTAAAATGATTTGGTTTTATAAGAATTATGCTGAGGCAAAATAAATGACAGAATAACGAGTAAACAAATAGATAGACAGATTAAAGACAGACGCTGGTTAGGATTTAGTGATTGTTCTAAAAGATGCTCTAGCAATATTATTGATCATGCATTTCTTGTAGTATTATTAGCGGATTCCTCCCGGAACTCCGGATCTTTTGGGATATGTTTCAAACCCAATGAAGTACGACCAATCAAGCACTAGGCAACTGGCTATCCCTAGCTCAGTCACTGGCGTTCACCAATACACAATGATCGTAGTGTGGAAAATTGCCACACACTCTCTAAATCATCCCTGAAACTAGAGAGAGCTATTCACACCGGCTGCCCAGGCGGGCATAAAAAAGAAATAAGTACAACAATTAACCAAAATGCGATAGTCAATATATTACTAAAGATAAAACACGACAATCACATTATTCCTAACCAACACCTAAGCTACTTAGTTCATAATAGGCATGGAAATACAAATCACAATCTGAGTAGGCATGTCCATAATCACAAGTTAATAAATAAAATAAACTCCTTAATCAGCTTGCAGATGATGGTGTTCTTGATGATCTTCAACCTCTCTATACTATTCGGCTTCCAAGGGAGAACATGGAATACTTTTGACTTTGACGACTACTTCCTTTTATAGAAGGATGGGAGGCTTGAATTAGGTCAACTAGGACACGTGTAAGGCTCTCCTTGATCCTTTATCACGAGAATAACTCAACAAAATTCGGTTCATGGAGTTGGCTAACGAGCTGTGATGTGGCAGTTATGTTCCCAGTTTTGCTGCAGCATAGAATTTGCTCCCTCCAGTCGCTCAGCAGCATAATCTGCACAAAATAATTTCCAATGCTTCCATTCTTCCAAATGGGTTAAAACATGTAATATCTCTCTAAAACCAACCCTATTAAGTATAAAGGAAACACAAATCCCTAAAGAAATGAGGCCTAAATAACTACCTTTTGGGCAGTTATCACACCCCGAAACTTGAACTATTGCACGTCTCGAGCAATACTAACTCACCTTCCCTTAAGAATTTAAAAACATTAGACAAAGAATTAGCTTAATTAAATCAGACAATCCAATACTACCTTTGACCTTTACTTGAGCACTCTGCAAAACCAAGCTCTGCTGCAGCAAAATGATTCCTTCAGTAGGGACAAATAATCACCACTTTTCAACTTAATTCTAAGAACTCACCACAGCCTAGCTCTATTATCAGACATTTCAAAACATATTTTTAAAGGGGTTTATATCCTTGTTTATCAGACTTAAAGCAGCCTTACGGTCATAAGTTCTTAAGCATGGGATGACCCACTTTATGGTGCAGTATACCCTTGCCTCAAGCTCATCACCAACTAGGCTCAATACTCATAAAGGTCAAAAATCCATAGTTATTCTATCTCTTGCCCCTCAGAATGGCGACATTTTGTGATGAAGCTCACCTAAGTTCTGGGAGACAGAAAAACTGTTGGATCATCATTCATCCTTCAAAACTTTTGCTCCATCAATTTTTTCAGCAAAATCTTCAACAAATAATTTTTTCAGCAAATAATTTTTCTCATTTTTTCACATTTCCTAGGTCATCTTTTGACGCGAAGACAAACTGTGGGTATCACAAATGTCCCCGGTTACTCAACAACCTAGCAAATTTTTACTTGAAGGAGAGGAATGCTCGAGCAAAACAATTGGAGTAGAAAAAAGTCCCCCAAACTTGAATTATTCATTGTCCCCAATGAATCATTATATAAGCAAGTACACCCCCAAACTTAAATTTTTCTACCTAAATTTTTAAACTAAACATGGGACTCAGATTAAGCTTAAAGTGGATCATATAAGTCAATACTACCGTCAAAATCTTCTTTGCCGCAGCAACAGTCCAGGCTAGAAGAAATGCTCAAGCAAAAGGTTCCTAAAGATCAGAATACCTTGATCTAATTAAGCGTAATCAGTCCAAGCTTCAAAAATTCAGAAGAAAATTAGTTAAGTTAGGCATTACTCAGTGCATATAGAATGAAAAACATCCGGAAATTTCATTAAAAACTGAAAAAAACATTACAAAGCAGATATATTTTTTCATCAGAAAAATTAAAAAGAAACAGACAAGCAATTATATAAGAAGATGTGGTCAAGAATGCGCCAGCAAACAAAATATGTCAGCAAAAATATTGCGCGCTCAAATCCTCCTGACCCAAATCTTCTTCTCCATCTTCCCTCTCAGCAGGTGGCGGTGGAATCCAGGGGTTCAGTAAGTCTTCGGGGAATGCAGGGAGAGCTGGATATGGCTTTGAAAAATTTTCTTGCAGCGCCCTCTTCAAACCAGCATCACGATTCTTAACATAGGTCCATAAGGTTAAAGTCTGCCTCTCAGCAAACTCCTGCCTGCTGGCCAACAGTGACAGGTGTTCTAGAATCGTATTCATGTTGTAGATCAGTCCTCCTTGTCGTATCTCCTACGTACGTTGGAGCCGCGCCAAATTGGGCGTATCAATGATCCCCTTATCAAACAGAATTACATCATTCTCATCCACTGGAACCCCTGCGTTTCTGCACAGCATAGTAATTGTATTTGGGAAGAACAACTTCCCCACCTTTTTTTTCCAGCAATCAACAATCTCAGAAGAAATAATTTTTCCTACATCAATACTCATCGAACGAAGAATGGCAAAGGCAAGCAATACTCTTTCTCGAGATACTGTGGAGTCTTGCGTTGTCGGTAGTAAGCGGAGCCTAATGAAACCCATCCAAGCGTTGGCTTCACTCTTCAAATAGGCAGCTTGAAATGTGTGCTTCCGCGTCTGCGACACCCTCCATTTAGCCCCCTCAACACCTACCTCTCGGACCGCCGCACTTAATTGGTCCCTCGATGGGGCGACCATCATCTCATTGAAAACTGCATGCAGAAAGTCCTGGAGATCAAACAAATTATTAAATGCTTCTAGGCTCCATTGTACAGGCACTCCTCGCACTATAACTTCAAAATCATCCTTAACGTTAAGATTAGCGTAGAATTCCCGAATGATGTTGGCGTTGACAGGATCAGGCTTTGCACAAAACTGCCTCCACCCAAGGCTCGCTATTTCAGACTCTAAGAACCTTGGCAAATCACTGCCAAATCCCCGCTCGAACAAGAAATCACGCTTCAGTACCTATTGATATTTTGCCTTTGCAAGTTCGTTGACGAAGCGAATGAACGGTACCCTCGGTTCCTCAATCTCATCCGATGCTTCGGCAATTCCTTTGCCCTTTTCTTCTCTTTGTTCGTCCAAAATCTCTTTTTCTGCCTTCTTTGCCTCTTCTTCCTTTGCCTTATTTTCAGCTTCCCTCTTTTCTTCCTTAGAGTCTGACATCGGAGGCGATGGACTGTTCCGAATCACCCTTATGCGACTCGCCTTCCGTTTGATGCGGCGGCGCTTGGGTGGTCCAGGCATTATGATCTCAACATGAGCCTCCTGCACCGGCTCCGGTGTTTTCTCTTTGTCAGGCATACCTGCGGCCTGCTCCTCAGCCTCTGTTTCTTGATTTTTCCCAGCATTCTCTTCTTGAACCGTATCAGAAATTATCAGTTCTTCCTCAGGATTTTGAGTTCCCTCTGTATCCACGACATTCACTGTTTCTTCTTGAATGGCTTCTTGCTCCGCAGCCCTCTGCTGCCTCCTTCTTCGTTTAACCTCTTTTTCTTCTGGCGTTCTCTTTTTCTTGGTTTTCCCTTTCTGCACTTTCGGAGTAACCAGTGTTTCCTCCTCTTCACTCTCTCTTTCTTTCCTAGCTCTAGCCTTTGCCATGGAGGACTCAACGGTTTTACAGAGAATGGAAGGGAAAAGGAAAGAATGCAGATGAAAAAATTGGATCAAGAAGACGAAGTGGAAAGAAACTTACCAGCGATTGTGAATAAATAAGGCTCCAGCAAAATGCAATCCTAACCGAAATGATTTGTTGTGCATTAAATAATATTACCGTTTTAATTTTAAATGCAAACCTGAAATTTCAAAACCAGCAACGGTAAAATCGTGGATTCCAAACGCCCATGGTAAAAATTGATGCGCTGTCCATCATCGAAGCCCTTGGATGATTGCTCTGTGACACGTGGCTTCATCAGATGATGTATATAAATTTACCTGCAAAAATTCAAAGCCAAATCCCCAACGGTAAAAATAATAAATTCCCAACGAAAACCCTTTTAATTCAGATTATTTTGCTTTAGCCATAATCTTGCTGCAACAACCTTCTGAACCTGCAAAATCTTTGATACAAAATTCAAATTTCAAATCAGGAAAATTAGATTTTTTTAATTCAAATTTTAAATTTTTTCCGAACAAATCAAATCT
This sequence comes from Luffa acutangula, assembly GCA_036850905.1. Classification (NCBI taxonomy): domain Eukaryota; kingdom Viridiplantae; phylum Streptophyta; class Magnoliopsida; order Cucurbitales; family Cucurbitaceae; genus Luffa; species Luffa acutangula. Next base: position 27,700,424 of record CM072087.1, on the reverse strand, counting down.
AATCCTTTATTTTTGAAGCCGAATTAATTTCGAGACAAACTTTATTAACTAAGCAAAATTCAAATAATTGAAGATAAAATCCAAATAAAACAAAATCTAACTAATGAAAAGATAATCCAAAGATAATTTAAATAAATAACCTGAAAATAAAATCAAATCAAATTCAAAACGAAATAGATAAAATCTAAATTAAGAGAAATAAATAAATAAAAATCTAATAAACCATGCAAAATCGAATCTAACCTAATCGAAATTAAAAATAAATCATAAAATTAATACAAACATTGGAAGCTCAAAATTTTGCTCTGTGAAATGCTCCCGCAAAAATCTTGCTCTCTCAATCATCAACTAACTTATCGGGCTCCTAGAGTGAGTAATAATATGGTATAGAAGACTCTAGAATTCTTGTGCAAGTATACACAGTCTGCAGCAAGTAATATTATCAATTCGAGTCCTGAATTAGTTTCCACTCTACCTATTTTGTGTAACTTTCTAATGGTTTCAAAGATGGTGAAATGATTTGGATTTATAAGAATTATGCTGAGGCAAAATAAATGACAGAACAACGAGTAAACAAATAGATAGACAGATTAAAGATAGGCGCTGGTTAGGATTTAGTGATTGTTCTAAAAGATGCTCTAGCAATATTATTGATCATGCATTTCTCGCAGTATTATTAGTGGATTCCTGCCGAAACTCCGGATCTTTTGGGATATGTTTCAAACCCAATGAAATACGACCGATCAAGCACTAGGCAACTGGCTATCCCTAGCTCAGTCACTGGCATTCACCAATACACAATGATCGTAGTCTGGATAATTGCCACACACTCTCTAAATCATCCCTGAAACTAGAGAGAGCTATTCACATCGGCTGGCCAGGCAGACATAAAATGGAAATAAGTACAACAATTAACCAAAATGCGATAGTCAATATATTACTAAAGATAAAGCACGACAATCACATTATTCCTAACCAACACCTAAGCTACTTAGTTCATAATAGGCATGGAAATACAAATCACAATCTGAGTAGGAATGTCCATAATCACAAGTTAATAAAGAAAATAAACTCCTTAATCAGCTTGCGGATGATGGTGTTCTTGATGATCTTCAACCTCTCTATACTATTCGGCTTCCAATGGAGAACATTGAATACTTTTGACTTTGACGGCTTCTTCCTTTTATAGAAGGATGGGAGGCTTGAATTAGATCAACTAGGACACGTGTAAGGCTCTCCTTGATCCTTTATCACGAGAATAACTCAACAAAAGTCGGTTCATGAAGTTGGCTAACGAGCTGTGATGTGGCAGTTATGTTCCTAGTTTTGCTGCAGCATAGAATTTGCTCCCTCCAGTCGCTCAGCAGCATAATCTGCACAAAATAATTTCCAATGCTTCCATTCTTCCAAATGGGTTAAAACATGTAATATCTCTCTAAAACCAACCCTATTAAGCATAAAGGACACACAAATCCCTATAGAAATGATGCCTAAATAACTACCTTTTGGGCAGTTATCAGATTCTCTTTTGGGACGTTTTGGAGCCGTAAAACAGAGCAGAAAACAGAGGATTGAGGCTGAACAAAGGGGAGCAAAGTGGAAATCAACCCATTTTTCGTGGGGATCGTGACAGGGACGTTCGGTCTTGGCTACATAGAGTTCTATTCTTCTTTCCCTCACTTTAGTTAGTTTTTATGGCGGTTTTAGATCATAGTCATATTGTAACGCAGTGTATGATTGGCTAGATATTGACTCTTAGGGATTGATGTAGCCGTTGGGCTCGTTATGGATTAATTTTATGGTTTTATGTTAATGATTCATTTATGCATATTTGTGTCCTTAGTGCTTTCAATTTACCGCCCATGAATTGAATGTTGTTTATGCTTAAATCTAACTCGGGAGAGAGGATTTAGCTTAGAAATCGTTATGCATAACTAGGATTTAGCTAGAGATCGGGAGATAATAGTTAATTCTAGAAATCGTTAAAAAAGGACATCCTTAATGCCTTGCATGTTTATTGAATTTAGATAGGGATATCGGGTTCAATTGCATGTGGGAGAATCATGTATGCTCGGGAGAGGTATGTGTGATATTAGGTTTCCAAGATTTATGAATCATTGCATGTTATTAATCCATTAATTTTTCCATAATCCCAATTGGTGAAGTCAAATCCCTAAGACCATTGTTTCCATTTGATTGTCCCTTTTTTGCATTAATTTTGTGTTTGATTTAATTAAATTCTCACTCAATTCGGTCCCCTAAATAAAATTGGGCAAGATTATTTTCGGTAATTAAAATTGGTTAGACACCAATCCAGAGGACGACATTCGAATTTTACATTCACTATATTATTACTTGACCCATACACTTGCGGTTAGCAATTTGCACATCACTCCCAAGATAGCAAAACTTTTCCATACTACTTTTCCTTTCTCAAATATAATATATATATAGTCATCAAACTTAAGATGTTGTCCTTCACTTTTCGAGTGAGAATTGCCTTCAACACCAAAAAGCAGGTCTCCACTTATAATATTCTCATAGATCTTTCATTTGGAGTTCTGAAATGAACCTATAGGGAGATTTTTCTTAATTACGTGGCTTTTCTATTAAACTTTAAAAAAAATCTCTTGGTCTGATTGAACTGGGGCCTCTCCATCATAATAATGGAATGAATCAAATCAAAGCCGCTCGATATATTTGGAGAAGTAACTTTTCAATTCAAACCCACAACACATTCTCTCTGTTTTGAAACTCATGTCGTTTTTTTTCAAGGTAATTAACTTTCTTTTTCGACCAACAAAGCTAGGAAACCTAAAAGAATTCCTCATATTATCATTTATACTGCATCTTTTCACTTTTCATTCTTTTAGGAGTGTCTCATAAAAATCCAAAAATACCTTACAAGTTTGCCCAAACATTGAACTCCACAAGAGTAGTCATGATGTATTGCTCCTTTCAAGGTCTTACTCAAGAGACACCATCTTTGATATTTAGTGACCTTTCAAAAGCCTTACTCTCTCAAGATTTTGTTTTCTTTCCTTGTCCATACTGACTACTTTAATCTCACATACACTTCGTGTTTGTAAAGACCCCTTTAAGTACTAAACACTTTCATTTCCACAATAATACATATCGTCAAACATTTAACAAAGCATCACATTCATAAATCCATTCATGAATCCTCCCTTTTTTTTTCCTTTCTTCACATAACATAAACATTGACATACCTGGCGGTGATCGGTTGCTTGTTGATAAGCCACAAACATACTTAAGGTTTACGATGTAAACCAGTCTACAGAACCTATAACCTATTGCTCTGATACCAACTGTAACGACCCAACTTCTCGTGACTAATTTCTAGGACTATTACCATATGCATGCCTACTTACTTTTAGGAGAAAGCTTATTTTGAAATAAACATTAACACAAAACATTCGACATTTTAGAAAAAGAAAACTTTCAGCCTGGGATCCCAAATAAAATAAGAAAAACTTGTAAAAACTTCATTAAAACAAATGTTTCCTAAGAATAACACATAGACATTTAAAATCTTATGAACCACCATTTTACAAAACTTACCAAAAGCAAAATGAGAAGCTAGACTATACGGAAGTCATGACCACATGTTTTCCATGGCTCGTTAGCAGCTTCCCGTCACCCGCTTTGTATGTCCTTGCTCGTACATAAAAGGAAACATTTTGAAACGAATGAGTATTAAAAATACTCAGTAAGTAATGCTACTATTGGGAGGGGATTTACATGTATTACAAGGGTAACTCGAGGTTAGTTGCTGCTAAAGGGTCTAATGGTCATTTCATTTCATTTCGATAGTCATGTCGTACGGGCCACGTGGACAATTAACCAGCCTGACATAGGCTTACCAACTCACTGGAGGTGCACAAGTGGGAATCCTGGGAGATCTCTACTCCTACTGATTGTAGAAGGCACCCAGTCAGTGGAGTCAAGTCTCATCCATCAAGGCACCCACGGTATGCATAGCACTCAAACTACAAACTCACTAGTGGAGCGTCCATGGGTTTTTAGTCAGAACTTTACTTCCACAGATAGTAGATGGCACCCAGTCTGCTGTTGGACCGCAAAGTGCACGGGCCGCAAGTAATATAAAACGGAAAGTATTCCGAGTATCGAATCCTCAGGGATTAGATTTATTCAATTAAGTACCACGAATAATCTTGCTTAGCTTTATTTAGAGAACAAAATCTAATGCCGAAAAGAATAATAAAAAGCTAATCTAGAAAGCAAAAGATAAATGGAGACACAATTTGATGGGATAATTCTAGAGTTGTTGAATTTATCAAATGGACCTTTAATGCTTAATCAATCAACTAATATGGATTAACTAATCATTTGATTCATAAGTCAAGAAGCCTAATGACAAGGACTCTCCTGTCGGTCTCTTCCTATCTCATACCTTTCAATAAAGAATCTCCTTTCAGTCTCATCTTTATTTACTTAGCATGGCATTACGACCCTTCAGTACAACCTCTAACGTTATTTATTTTGTCTCGTGTCACCTGGGTAAATAACCATTAGTCATGCATTCAGTTCTAGTCTAAGCTTCTCTCCGTCGAGTTTCCACTTAGTAACGATTCATTTAATCAGTGATCAGTTGATTAAAAGCATTACGGACAAAATGCACAAATGAATAATAATGACAATTAAACCACATCAATTCATTAATTCAGCAGAGGTTCAACATCTAAATCAATCTCATAGAATTTAGGAATTTACTACTCATAATCACTAAAATTCAATAATTCCTAATCACAACAATTCTAGAAACTAAAACATAAAGGAAAAGGGAAGAGAAATGCTCATAAAAGTGTCGATCTCCTCGATCCCGCGCCGACCTCCTTCGATCCCGAGCTCCAAAGATCTTCAACAAAGCTCCAAAACTCTCCCAAAAATCCCAAATTTTAGTGTAGACTCTAGAATGGGGTGAAAACCCACAAATTGGCACATCAAATATGGATGCAAAAGGCTCCTTTTATAGGCTCCCAGCAGGCGTAGTGTCGAGACGCTACAAGGACAGCGTCGAGACGCTCTGACGTCATCTTTTCTTGGGCTCCAAGACGTCGCAGCGTCGAGACGCTATTTGGACAGCATCGCGACGTTGTCGCGATTCTGGATCTTTCCACGCGGCTACCTAGCGTCGGGACGCTCCAGGCTTAGCGTCGAGACGCTAGGCCCTAAATCTTCTAGAATGGCCCGATTTTGACTCAATTTTTGGGCCTCCAACTTTCTTTTGGCCCAAATACTTCTTGTAATGGATTTTGGGCACTTTTCTTGACCCAAATTGATACTTTAAGACTTGAAATTCATGAATTTGGGTTTCTAATTCATTCTTCTTGGCTTTTTGGACTCGGATCTTCAATGTAATTCTCCAAATTGCTCCAAAAGCCTCCAAAATCATCTAAAATCTCTCAAAATTCCGGTTTTTCTTCTTTGACTCGGTTTTCTGAAATTTAAACAGAAAATAGCATTAAAGCACACAATTCAAGCATAAAACTAGCCAAAATTAATAGGAAAATGATGACATTTTTGCCTATCATCATCTGCGAAGCCGAGTCTCACCCATTTAGCTCCTCATCTCAGTCTATAAACATCTCAATTAAAGGTGTTTAATTGCCACAGTCCTTACAAGGATAAGTAACCTATCCTCATTTCGTTAATGGACTCCTATTAGCAAGTTTGACTTGCAACTTAACCATCAAGTTTCTTTCCCATAAAGGTTTCTGAAGGGCTAATCTAACATGTTCTAACTACCTCGCCTTTCATAACCTTCAAGCATAGATATCGTATATAACATCCAAAGCACTAAATAGAAAAGGCATATGCATATTTTAAACAACCATCAACAAATATAAGCACATCATAATCTAAGTGACATCACTAAACTTAGCCTCGTTATTCACTGTAATGGTATCGAAAATTCGACAACATAACGACATACGTATATCTGACCCCAAATTTTCTTATCACCTGTAAACAAGAGAATACGCTTCTATATTCGTAACTGCCCAACTACAAACTTCCACAACACTTTTGATCAATAGGATAGACTCTGAACTTCCACAAAACAAAGCAAGTCAGGTCTCGCATCCATAACTCAACCATGTAGAACATCCTATCTTCCCCAACATAGAGCATTCAGAGCATTTAGAGCATACAAAACTTATCCAACTAGAGCATTCTAAACATAAAGCAGATAAGGCATTTAACACAACTGGAACATTCCTCATAATCTAAGCGATTGATACTTTTAAACCAACACTATATTCAGAGTATATCGTTCAGACAAATGCACATAATTAGGATGTTCAGTAACACCAAATCACACATAATCCAACATCTCATAACTCGAACCATACATAAACAACAATTCATATAAGTACTCCCAGCCTAGTTAAGTCTATCAAATTAGTAAGGTTACTTACTTTAGTGAAGAAGATACTTGATTTAAGTGCAAACCAACTAATTCAATGTGACACCACTTGATAACTCTCGGGAGTTATTTATAGTTGATTATCTATTGATTTATATCTTAATTACGTCATTTGGATGAGGTTTATTAGATGAATTTCTTATGTTTTAGCTCAATTATAAGAATTGATGGTTTGGAGTTTCTTTACAGAAAAATGAATGCTAACAAGTTTAAGAGACCAAAGTTGATGATCCAGCAAAATATCAGCAAAACGGGCCACGAGAGTTGCACGTGATTCATTAAACGAGGTGGCATATTTCGTATAAGAATTGATGCTTTGGAGTTTCTTTTTGAGCAGCTGTTTCATCTCTCCAATTACTAAAAGGATTAGTATTTCTTGTGTATTTCGTATTATGGATGTGCTTATTGAGATTGTAACGTGTTTTATGTTTTCAATCATGAACTAATATCTTTGTAGGCATGGGTTAAGAATTATGTGATTGTTATATTTATAAAATCTTGAAATTCTATTTGATTAGGTCATCTTGAGTTATCGTTGTTCTTCAATTTCATTATGTGCCCGCCTATCTAGCCAGTATGTATAACTTCTCCTAGTTTCAAGGATGATTTAGGAGTTGTGTGGCAATAATTTACGTTAGACCATCATGAGTTGGTCGACACCAGCAGTTGAACTAGGGATAGTCAATTGCCTAACGCTTGATCGGTAGAGCTTCATTGGAGTTGAAACATATTCCAAAAAATTTGGAGTTCCGAGAGGATCCCGCTGATAAGACTGCATGAGATTGACTGATCAAAAGAATTGTTGGATCATCTTTATAAAAAATTACAAAAGTCTTAACCTGTGTTTGTTTCCATTTTGTTTTATCTAGTCGTAGTCATTTACTGCTTTTTTATTTATTTTGTTTCAGCATTTCAAAAACCCAATCAATTTAACCAACCATTTGAAATCACTAAAAATGCAAATTAAATCAATAGAGGTAGGCAATTTCAAGACCCTGTTGATACAATAAATACTTATCACTTGCTGCTAGATTGTGTATACTTGCATAGTATTTTAAGGTGAATTCTATCTATAATTTAAACCACCTCATAATTGCAACACCGTTCACGCCACAAGCAACTCAAATCTAAAATCACAAGAAAGGTCTTAAAATTAGAGGCATCCAATTCTCATAATTTTCTTTAGATCCAATTTAAAATAAGGAGGTCGAAACTCACCAAAAACAGATCAGTGCTTGTTGTCTGAGCTTCCATTTTCACCCTAATTCGAAAATTCAACCTCCATCACTATGGGCACCTCGAAATCATTAACCAAACTCAATAGGTATTTCTCTAAATCACTTTAAACAACCAAAAATATACTTAATTCACTTAGACATTGTTGAAGGTCACTAGAAAATTCTAAAAACAGCCCAAAAATGTTGTTGGATCGTCAAAATTTGAGGAAGAAAGTTACTGCCTGTCGTGCCAGTCACCAAAACGTGAAGAGGGAGAAGGAGACAGGAGAGAGAGAGCACCAAAAAGGGCTTACCGGTGGCAGCGGCGTCGTGGGTGGCTGTCAACGGTGGCAGTGCGACGAAAGGCGACGGTGGCGTGCGGTGCTGCAGACAGAGAGAAGACAGAGTGAGAATTGGAGATGAGGGCGTGAGAAGGGGGGAAAATCGGGGGGCGGGGAGAGAGAGAATAGCTATTGGTTTTTTAACACACTCACTTTTGCCCGAAAATTTGGGGGGGAAAATTCCCCCCTTTTCCCTTCTTGATCAGGCAAAAGAACCCAACCTACTTCCTTTTTTTTCAATGTGGGCTGTTACATGAACCCTTATAGTTAAGACCTTTAACGTCACGTTTCCTCTTGTAAATCCACTTGTAACCTATAGGTGTTACCCCAGCATATCTACACGATCCCAGATGGAACTGAAATGCAAAGATTTCATCTCTTGGTCCATGACTTTAATCCTCTGATTCTTGTCAACATCATTCATTTTCTTTCTAAAAGGCAATGAATCCTCTATGTGATCATCTGGTATGAAGACCTAGACTTTAACTAAGACCATGTAACAGTCATGTTTCTGAACAACCCTCCCACTACATCGAGTCACTCTCAACTATTGAGATGGATGTGACTGACCAAATGCACAGGTCCTTCAAAAACTCTTGATGAACAACCAACGTCATCAACAACTCTTGTGGATGTTTTTGTAGCTTCGTTAGTTTTCCACTTAAACTGACCTTGAAGGATTGGAATTCCCTAATTTCGTTAGCGGAAGCGAATTGGGAACAATTTGTATTTTAATTAAGTTTTCTAAAATACCAGTACATTGAAAAATCATACAAATTCATTCTATATATAAATTATGCTAAGCATGCATTAGATCTAAATCTAATAATTAAAAGAATAAAGTACTTACTTGTTGAAGACTTTCTTCATTGAACTCCCACAAAGAGTAATATGATTACAGTAGGGACACTAGCAACAAGATCTTCGACTGCTATATCTCTGGGACTAGGAACCACGTTGTGGAACTTGGTGTTCTTGAATTTTGGGAAAAACATTTCACTAGAATGTTGAGAAATTCTTAGGAAGAAATTTTTGCTTGAGAGCAAAGTCTTGAGTTCAGAGAGTTATCTCAATTGGGAAGGCATTATGTCCTAAGAGTGTCATATCCCTTTCCTATTCATAATAGGTTAGAGATATATTTAATTAATTAATAATTAATTACTCTTTCCAATTCTAGTAGGATGAGGATTCATTTAATTAATTAATATTATTTCATTAATTAAATCAATAATTAAATCAAATTTAATTAATTTCATTTAAATCATATTTAAATGAACATCTCCCACATAACCTATTGTTTAAAATTAGATCAAATTTTATTAAATTAATACTTAATTAATTATGCAATTAATTAATTACTAAATTAAATATCTAATATTTAATTTAAGCCTACACTTAAATCGTATTTAATTGTATTTATCTCAATCAATAAAATTTATTCTTTAATTAGATTTTATATTATAACGTATCACATACATTATATTAATTGTATCTCATACGATTAATTTGATTTACCATAATGGATTTTGAACTATTCAAACTCCTTTCAAGACTAATTGTTCCTAATTACCCTTTACGAGCTAGCAGGGGGACCTAATGAACCTACATATCAGAAGCTCCAATGATATAAGGTTAATTGACTAAACTCATTAATCGAGTTAACCAATATTCATTAACTATGAGTCATTCCACTAAAGACCCACAGCTGAACTTTTCTCATTGTAGAACATTTCTGTGTCCATAGATATAGACCACTAACGGTAAGTCAATCCTTCACGACTGTTCGTAACTATAGCTGGGTCAAATTGCTGCTTTTACCCCTGTGCTACCTCTGTCTGCTTAAGTACCAGTGCTCCTCTAATGAACAACCTGTTTATGGTCCAACCAATAAACAGAAAGTCCCTCTCGGATCAGTTTGAAGGTGACATCCCTTTGTTCAAGACCCGAAGTTACCACTTAAGGGAACACTCATCTACTTCTCCTAGAAGTGGGAAGGAGTGAATTCCATCTTGTGTTCTCATGTTCCCAATCCTCCACTCGGTCTTGTTCCCAACAAGGTAGGCTTATTGAGTCAGCGTACAAGCCTCTCTCACCCATACTTTGTAGGATTTGGAATTCTATAATTCCGATAAAACGAAGCGTAATTGGGACCGATTCGTAGTTAATTTTGTTTATCAAAAAATACCATTACATTAGCTAAAATCATAGAACAAATTCTATAGAAACTTAAGGCTAAGCATACAAAATTTAGATCTAAATCTATAATAAAGAAAAGAGAAGCAAACCTCTGTTGACGTCTCTGAGAATCAAGAATGATTCTTAATTGCTCTGCAACAATGAAGAACACCACCATTTGATCTTCCCCGCTATAACTCTGAGATTAGGAACGTAGTTGTGGGACTACCTAATCTTGAATGGGAAAAACTCTAGAGAGAAAATCCTCCCTAGAGTTCTTGAGTTGAGAGAATATGAGAGGGTCTTATGGTGGCCATATGTTGTAGTTCCTAAACCCTAGGTTTAGTGTTCTATTTACAAGAGAAAGACCATGAATAAAATATTCATTTTAAATCAATTATTTTCATAACTGATTTAATATTTTTCATAATTAATCAATTCCATAACAAATCAATTCCATAATTGATTAATCTTTTCCATAAATGATTGATCACTTCCATAAGTGATTAAATTTGTTCACACGTAACTTTGAAGATTGAGACACGTGGAATAAACAATATATTGTATTGATGTAATATGCGTGTGGGTGTACAATCTCTAATGTTAATCCTCTGATTCTCTCTCTTGTGTGTGAATATGTCTCACTCGAGGGTTGGAACGCTTGATCTCGAGTCTGAAGCTTCAATGGATTCTTGGAGCTTGAAGCCTTTCCAGTCTTGAAGGAATGTTCAGTCTTCAAGAAGTGTTGATGTCCTGAAGAGTCTTTGATCTTCAAGGAATGTTGAAGTCTTGAAGAGTGTTTGGTCTTCAAGAAGTGTTCAACACTTGAATTTATGGATTGCAGAGAGTCTTCGGTCATCAAACTTGGTGGAGTCGTCTCTCTGAATTCTCTGGTTATGCCTGAGAGCTTTAAAATTCTGAACTTTTGTCTTTGTGTGAGTCTAGAATTTTTGAACCCTTGAAATGGAGAATAACCCCTCTATTTATAGAGTTCTCGCTAGACGGGCCTTGGTGACATTTGGGCCTAACAACTTGGACTTGAGCTATATTGGTCTTGGGTTCAACTATTTGGTCTTGGTTTGGTTTATATTTGACCCAAAACGATATGACCCAAATATTTAAAAGACCCAAATTTGATCTAATTAATTATTTTCTTTAATTAATTCGTCAAATTAATTAATTTGGTCAAAATAATTTATTGTTAATTAATTGATCAAATGGACATATCGTCCAAAAAATTTATAATTGGTCAACTTTGTCATCAAATTAAATTTGGGACACATGTCAATTTATAATTGGTCCCAAATTTAATTAATCTTACTTTCGTCATTAATTTCATGTAATGAGTGACAATTTGTGATTGATCAAAATTTCTCTTTCAACAAATGCCCCTTTTCGATATTTATGCACAACTATGTGTGAGTGAATCTCGAAAAAGATAATTTGAAATCAAAACATAAGATATTTATTCTTGGATTTGAGGAGATTTGAATGTGAATAGGATTTAGTTCTATTCAAAATTTTGCTTGAATTTAGAATCAAATTTGGAAAATTTTGAATTATATCCAAGATTTGAAGAAATTTGAACTCTATCGAGAGATTTTTACATTGAATAGAATTCGAAATCTATCAAATCTGAGGTTTGGGAGTAATCTAGGATTATGTCCAAATTTGAATGTATGGTAAAATTTAGACTTTACCAAAATTCGGATTGAGTTTGCATTTTGATCCTATCTTTAATTTGGAACAATCCAATCTAAAATTTAGAATGGGGCGGTTGCATGTATAGCACATCTAGACAAAATAATAACATATGTAGCAACTTTATAAATTAATTTGCATATATAGCAAATTTTGTTGGAAAAGACCAAAAAACCCCTCTAGTACGATTAGTGTATGTTTATCTTCTATCAGCGTCTAACAGGTTCAATAATTGATTTTTTTTTCTGATTTATTGCTTGTTTTTGCTTATCAGAGTCATTTTTTTTTGCTTATTTAGTGTTTGTTTGGTTTTCTATCAGTGTCTATCTGCTTCGATAATAAAAAATGTTGTTCTCTTGCTGGTTTTTGCAGATGTTTTTTTTTGCTTATTTCGTGTTTATTTGTCTTCTATCGGTGTCTATTAGGTTCGATAACTGAAAATTATGTTCTGCTTCCATTGTTGGTTTTTGCTTAATTTAGCGTCTCTTTGTTTTCTATCGGTGTCTATCAACTTCAATAATTGAAAATTTTTGTGTTGCTTCATTGTTTTTTTTTTTTTTTTTTTTTTTTGCATATAGGAGTCATTTTTTTTTTTGCTTATTTAGTATCTGTTTGTTTTCAATCAGTGTCTACCAGCTTTAATAATTGCATTTTTGATAATTGTTAGACTCTAATAGTTGATAGCTATCTGTTCTCTTAGTGTCTATTAGTGATAAAAATTGATAGACTTTGATGATAAACTTCAATTAATCAGAGTCTATTAGTAATAGACACTGATAGACTCTGATAATCATAATCTATCATTTTTTATCGTGTTTAATTCAAGTCTATCAGTGATAGCCACTGATATAAAACAATTTAATTCAAGGCTATCAGTTTCTATCTCTCAGTTTAATTTAAGTCTATCAGTGATAATCACTAATAGAAAACCATTTAATTCAATGTTATCAGTTTCTGTCATTGATAGAAATCAATATAATTCAAGACTATTAGTTTCTATCACTGATAAAAACCAATTTAATTAAAGTTTATCAGTTCTATCAGAAATCAATTTAATTGAAGTCTATTGACTTGTATCACTTATAGAAATTAGTTTAATTCAAATCTATCATTTTCTATCGAGGATAAAAATCAGTTAATTGAAGTATATCGGTTTCTATCCCTGATAGAAATCAGTTAATTATCAATTAATTGAAGTCTATCAATGATTCCTACTGATAGAAATCAATTTAATTGAAATCTTTCAGTAAAGTACTTTCCATTGCAATCATCTCTGTAATTAGAAACTCATCCAAAATTATTATACTACAGTCATAAATTGAACAAAAAATTTAAGTCTCTTGTGGTAATTAGAACATAAATCCAAAAATAACCATTACGAACAAGAGACTCTCAATCAACAATATAATTTTTTAAAGACTAGCACACAAGCTCCATGACCACCACCATAAAATTGTTATTCTTGTATTCTTTGTATTTCATTATCTATCAATTATAGCCCTGATAGACTTCGACCAGTGATAGTCAGTGATAAACTACGATTAACCATCGTATATCAGTAATATACTTTGATATACGTATACAAACACTCACCAAAATTACTATTTTTGTATTCTTGACATTCTTGAATTAAAAAGAAGGTCAACAACAGCTTATCTCAATTGGCATAAGGTTGTACTGATAACCACAAGGTTTGTGGTTCGAATCCCCCTCCCCACATATTATCAAATATATATATATATATATATATATAATAAAAAGAAGAAGAAACAATCATAACAATACCTTGTGGGAAGAAGAATAAAAAGCAAGAACAAAAAAAAAAGAAATCATAACAGCTCATAAATGCACAACAAAAAAAAAAAAAAAAAAAGAAGAAGAAGAAAGCAAAAAAGAAAAAAAAAGAAAAAGGAAGAAGAAGAAACCGTATACACAAGGAAAAAAGAAGAAGAAGAACAAGAAATCAGGATAAATGAAAAGGGAGAGAAAGAGAAGGGTAAAATGGGAATATTCTAATTTTTTTGCCATATTTACAATTTTTTTTATTTGGTGCTAAATTTGCTATTATAGATAATTAATTTGCCACTCACTGCAATTACTCATTTAGAATTCTGTTTTGAACAAATCTTCCACTAACATCAAAATATGAATAAAATTAAAGATTTGGTGAACATAATAAATCTTAGGTTTTATGTTGTGATTGAGCTGGAGTGAGAACCTAAATTAGAATCCATCAAATTCAATTTCAATATGGAATGAAATCTTACCAAACTTTAAATGATCAATTTGACTGAAAATCTCATGAATTTCCTCTATATGTACCGTGGGTATTCACCATGCGTCCAACAGGTTAATTATCGGAACCTTGCTCTGCTGTGCTCGATGTGGATCCAAGTTGTCGATCATGGACCTTGTGGCAAATTGGCTGAAACGTTGTCGCTCTCACAAGCTAGTGCGTCAGCTTTCGTTGTGTTGGAGGAGGAAGGGTTTGCCATTGCCTAATACTATATTTTCACCCATTTTTGTTCACTCCACGAGACTTGTTGGATAGGAAGAAATCAGTTTGTAAAATTTTCGGCGTGCTTGTCTGTTGGAGAAGGAAAAAACGTTGAGCAAAATGGATGAAGACCCATCTTTTTTATCTACCTAGGCGGCGTACATGTGTGAGGAAAAAAGATTTCCTCTTTTCTTTTCTAAATGTATTGGACTAAGATTGTAAGTCCATTATTTTTTTAATTCAATTCCAACATTTTTTTAATCTTCCTTTAATTTTTTTTTTGTTGTTTTTTTTTCTTCTTTGCTAATCATAATTTCTTTATTGACTTTGAGTAACAACTTCGAATGCACAATAGATCGTCTTTGCCACTCATTTAAGTCAGGACATATTCAAAACCCTTTTTTTTCACATGTTCTGTTTTGTTGTCTCGGGTTGAATAAACATGCATAAACTGCTTCCACATGTAACATAGACTTTTTTTCTTGCTATTTCTTTTTTTTCATTTCTCTTTTTTTTAAGGAGCTTTTTCTTTTAAAATCGTCTTTTTTTTCTTTTTTTTTTAGATTCTTCCTTCTTTTTTTTTTTTTTTTTTTTTTTTTTTTTTTTTTTTTTTTAACTCACAACACTTTGCCTACATTTCAACTACAAGCATAGTGCTTCCTTCCACATTCCAAAAGGTAAGTACGTAACTAATTGATTTTTTTTAGGCATACATATCTTTGTTGCCTTCAATTTGCAGGTACAACACCTTTCAACATTAATCCAAGGACACATGATGTCTTTGGACTTTTGTTGCTACAACGCTCTCCGACCCAAGGACACATGATGTCATTCCCACTTGGGCTCCTTGCTGCCACGTCTTTCAGCATCAGTACAAGGACATGTTCCTTGAACTTTTGGCGTTGCCACGTCTTTTAGCATGAGTAAAGGACATGTTCCTTGAACTTTTGGCGTTGCCACGTCTTTTAGCATGAGTAAAGGACATGTTCCTTGAATTTTTGTCGCTGCCACGTCTTTCAGCATGAGTACAAGGACATGTTCCTTGGACTTAAGGACATGTTCCTTGAACTTTTGCTGCTACCACGTCTTTTAGCATGAGTACTAGGACATGTTCGTTGAACTTTTGCCGCTGCCACGTCTTTCAGCATGAGTACAAGGACATGTTTCTTGGACTTTTATCGTTGCCATGTCTTTCAGCATGAGTACAAGGACATGTTTCTTGGACTTTTGCCGTTGCCACGTCTTTCAGCATGAGTACAAGGACATGTTCCTTGGACTTTTGTTGTTGCCACGTCCTTCAGCAAGAGTACAAGGACATGTTCCTTGGACTTTAGGACACGTTCCTTGGACTTTTTGTTGGGTTTAATGTCCTATAAACTCGTAGTTTGTAAATCATTAAACATATTTCTATTTCCAATAAAGTCGTTATTGAGGTTATTTAGTAAAAGATATTATTGAATATGTAAATTGCGAATTATTAACCTAATAAATCCAATAAACTAAGATCCTTGGCTATAAAAATGAATACTTGAACTATATGCAGGGACATATCGTAGGATCAAGTTCAAGTTTATAGTCAAAATAGTCTATAGTATAAGGATACGGTTGGGTGCCTTATCCTGGAGACACTATGGACGCGTCCCACTTTGTATTAAGTAAAAACGATGAGATCCTAAGTCGTTCATGTGGAGACATGCGAGTGGGGGCGTCCTATGCAATGAGTTTGCATAAGACAAGACCACGAAATAAGTCACTTTCTCTTTATAACGTCGTTTACTGAAGAAACTGATTATTTCTTATAGATGACCTAGGTAACTCGTTCTTAATCTTGAGTTAACTATGAACTCCTGTTTATACGAGATTATCTTTTGATCTGCATGGGTGAGAGTGGCCAGCATCGCCTACTCAACAAGCCTACCATTTTGGGGATAAGATCGAATAGATAGCTGGGAACATAGTATCACAAGACGGAATTCACTCCTACCCATTTCAGAGATAACAGAGAGGTTGTTCTCTTAAGTACTAACTCCAGGACTTCAACAAGGGGCTCCACCCTCTTGTTGGATCGAGAGAGACTTAGGTTTGATGGTTGGACCACTAACCGATTGTTCATTAGAGGATTAGTGGAACTTAAGGAACAAGAAGTACTATAGGGGTAAATCGGTTATTTGACCTAGGTATAGCTACGAACAACTTGTGAAGGAATGACTTACTGAACATGGTTAAATCAAGTGGATGGAAATATATCTATAGTGAGGGGAGTCCAACTATCGGGCTATAGTGGAGTGTCCCGGTAGTTAACGAATATTAGCTAGCTTAGATAATCAGATTAGTCGGTTAGCCTCGAATCATTGGAGCCCATGATCTATAGGTCCATTAGGCCCCCCTACTAGCTCATATCGGATTAAAGCCTAGAATATATTGATAGGAATCTTTGAATAGTTCAAAAATGGGAAATAGGGTTTTATCGTAAAAAGTGTTCGACACAATGATTTAATTATGAGTTAAATTAGGAATTGAGAGATAAGGTATTTAAAAGTGTTTTAAATACCATATATATGTATTAGCAATCATATATAATTAATGGCACTAGGTGACAATGATTAATTAGATTAATCATGACAAATTACTTGGAAATGTCCCAATTAATTACCTAGAAATCAAATTCAATTTAGAATTTAATTAGGGTAAATTGAAAGTTGAAAAATTCAGAATCAAGATTCAATTTAGTGGATTTAGTGGCAATCCCACTATTGCATGTTGATGCATAGTGGAAAACAACAGAACCATGCACTAGTTGCATGTGTTGTAAGTTAAACACCTAGAATCCACTTTGAGTTGCATTTTCACCATGTGTCTAGTGTCATGAAGCTTGTCTTTGCATGGAAGAGGTCTATTTAAGTGCTTCAATCTAATTCACAAGCCAAGAGAGTGATTTACCTAATGTTATGTTGTTGGGATTTACTCTCAAACACATAGACCTCCATAGATCTCTCAAGAGCTTGTAACTTCAAACATTCCCTTCCCTTTTCCTATCACTATAGACTCCCACAAGTCATTCTTTGTTACACCCCCTCCCGGACCACCTGCTAGCTTAGCCCGAAAGACGGCGTGAAGCCAACAAACATCGTCACCTCTAACGATCCTTGTTGACCCTACTGAAACGTTGAACTTGATAAACATACTAATCATAGATATAAAATATTCTTCATGAAACACAACACAGTGGAATCCACGGAAACCTTTTAACATACACGAGGTGCAGTCCTGACAAAACATGGTTTGGAAGATAACCTGATATAGATATCACAACCAAAAACATATACAACTAGGGTTTATACAACCACGACCTCTAGGACGATATTATCCAATCCTTGCAAAACATTTGCAATATGAATAGACTCAATATACAACTCCACCCACGTACTGGAGCTTGTTCTGGAACTTTCAGCAGACGTTGGTAGTGTATTATCAGGCACCGGGAGCTCGATCTCTACCTGAAAGTGGGAAAATTTTTTGAAAAGAATGAGCTACGAAGCCTAGTGAGTGACTAGCTTTAAAAACTTTAGATTTGCAAATCGGAACACGTGATAAACCTTTAAGCGTATAATTATGCTCAATCAAAGCGTTTAACATAAACGTGTAATGAATAAGGCTTTCCAAAATATCTCGCAAGTTTGTCATTAAAAATCTAGCAAGGCATATGAAGTACATCAAGCGTTTTAACTAACATGACCGATCTACGTTGTGTAGGGCACGCCCAGTACAACCAACGTTTACTAGTCCTACGATGTAGTGGGGCCCGCCCAGCACTCACGATAGCATCGTTGTCACGGAGTACACTCAACGTCGACAACGAAATATAACCTGTGTGCACACGGTACCATATAGCCTCGGGCTCAATATCTCAGTCATGTAGTCAATAGAAATCTCAGAAAATCACATGAAAACGTTAAAATATGTCTGCTTATCGTTATCTTTCGTACAACTTAATCTTACTCAGCTTGCTCGTGAAAAACTGGAAATCGTTTAAAAGTACTTGCTAATACATACTTTACTTTAAAAGATAACGTTTCAACTATTTTTCATAAGGTCATTAACCACGGGCTCGTATATAAACCTCGTTAGAAAATCTAATTTCAAAACTTTCTTGAAACCATTCATAGAAATTGTATATCGTTTAAGGAAAAGTATATAAAACGTCTAAACATGAATAACCGTTGGAAACAATTTTCGAAATTCATTTTGTCACTCATAGTCTTAGCTAGTTCCCTGGTCTGTAGACTCGACCTATTTCCTCTTGGCCTGTCAAACAACCAAAACCGAGCATTAGAACCATAGATGGTCTTATTCATCCATGCTCATGAATTCTAGACACTTGAATTAAGAACTACATTCACATTCTACCCTTCCAGATTTCCAGATTCTATACCCTAACTTCCAACACCCATAACTTCCTCAATACTTAACCAAAATTAATGTACTACACATCACACTCTTCATTTTCGAACACTCTACAACTTACCTGGAGAAATAAAAACGAGATTCCCAACCAATTTTTCCAGAATTGTCCCGAACACAGACAATACAAAATTCGAGGTTCTCTACTACTCTTTATCTATCTCCTGCAGTTAACCTTACTTAAAGTAATTTTTGGCTCACAAAATGTTCATGAACGGTGTAGGAAATTGAATAAGATTTACAACCATACCCAATAGTGCTTCTGATTCGACTTGTACACCCCAGAATGCTCGAAACATCAGAGAACACCAGATATCCTCCTGGTTTGATCGAAAATCCTGTGCTCTGTTTTCCATTCCAAAAACCATTAACTTCTCATACGATTTAGCTCAAGCTTCCTTCATGAAATTTGTTATAAAATGAACTAACTTTCATGAAAATCAAACCTCACCTCTTAGTTCCTTCTGTGTAGCTCAAACCGAACAAAAAACCAGAGGTTGACAGTTTTGCACCCAGATTCTGCTATGGCTGGCTTTGCATAACTTTTTCCTATCTTCTTCAACCTCAAACCACGAAATTCTTCTTCTTCTGCTTCCTTCACTCTCTCCTTCAAGTGCTCTAAAAGTTTGAATGGAAAATGATTGAGAAATGAACCGAAATTGGGCTGAAAAAGGTGGTTGTCGGTGGTGGGGTCTTGCTGGCTTTTCCCACTTCCTTTCTTTTCTTTTCTTTTTTTTTTTTTTTTTTTTTTTTTGCTTTGCTGATTTCTTTTCTTTTTTTTTTCCTTTTTCCTTTTCCTTTTCCTTTTCCATTTATTTTCTTTTCTTCTTTCCCATCTCCTTTCTTTTTAAGTGTATAATTTCCAACAACTTAGATTCAACCATGAAGTCACAATAGATGATTTGAGTAAATGATCCAAGGAAAGTCTCGGGTTTACATTCTTGGCCCAAGAGAATAGTAGGGAAGACTCTAGAGGTAGTCCAAGGTGCATAGGAGAGGAAAACACCACAAGGAGTTCCACATTAGTGAGCTACAAAGGTTGGTGTTCTCTAACTCTTTATTCTGTCTTTTCTAGAACATGCATGCTTTAGGAGTAAAATTGAATGAGTTAAGTGCTTTCGATCTTCAATTGCTTCCGCTTGTGTTATATGAACACCTTCAATTGGTATCAGAGCATGATTACAGCACTTAAGTCGTTTTAATTTTGCTGTGGTGGGTACCATTTTGAAATTGAATTTTATGTGTGCTAAAATGGAAGTGTTCTGGTTTGGCAATTTTTTGAGCATTCAAACCTTCATGAAATTGTAATTGCTCGGAAATGTAAGAGCGCTAATGTGTGTTCTAGATTCTGTAATTTTTATAGAGTCATTAGAGTCCATATAGGCTGTAAAATTGAAGAAAAACTGGAGAAGATGCAGCAGAAAACAGCAACAGGAGGCTGCTGTTCGTGATAGCATCAGGGCGCTCTTCAAGCAGCGTCCCGACGCTGATGAACAAAAATTCTAGCAACTGCATTTTTCCAGCCCGGTTCGGTTCAACTGCTTCTGTTGGGGACCGGTTCAGTCTGCTGCAGCCTCTTTGTACTCGTTGCATGGTCGGTTCGGGTCTGTTCGTGTAGCTCGGGATAGTTACAAGAAATTTTTATTAATTATTATTGTAATAATTAGTTAATTGTTTGTTTTAAATTGCCAAACCATTCCATTTTAGCTTGCTTTAATTTATTTATGCATTGTTGAATGTGTATTAAATTAAATGGATGTATGTGCATTATGAGCATGCCATATAGTTTAAAATCCCACCATAGGAAAGCATGATCATGCATTTTTATTTTTAATAAGTGTTATTAATAATTCAAATGCATAAGGGAAATTTCATGATTTATTGATATAAATGTTGTATTAATTTAGGGAGATTCATGCTTGAATGGTTAATTAAAATTGGTTAATTGATATAAAAGTTTTATTAATTAAAAGATAAAATTAACGTAGCATGAAGTATGAAATTTCCTTAGTATTTGTTTATAAAGTGTTATAATCAAATTGGAAAGCATGTTATAGATTAGATTTATAATTGTTATAAATCACTTAGAAATCTAAGATCTATAACAAAGAAAAGGTGCATGCTCACTTAGTTTTAAATTGAATCCAATTTTTTTCGATCAATTTCAATTAGATTCAAATAGGTCGATAAGCTTGTAAAACAAAGGTTACAAGAGAACTCACCCGACGAGATGTTGTCTAAGGCTGGAGGTATTTAAGTTGACAGTTTACGGAACACCTCCTACCTGAGCATCGAGTCAGTTATTGAGTTAATGTTAACCCAGTTTTATGAGCATGCACGTGTGTGATGTGAGGTCTTAATTGTTATCACCTAGACATTGTAAGATTAAATGAACTTAGACTTAGGGTTATTCAATTAGCTGGAATTCGCCTAAGTATAAGTATACCCAAAACCGTTTAAAATACTTAGTGGGAGGGGAGAGATATATCAAATCCATTTCCCTTTCACGTTCTCCCTTTTGTTCACAAGGTGAGATTTATGCTTGGCCTCGTGTTGATTATACCTCAACTGCTCCATTCGGAAGGTGTTTGCATAAATCAATAACAAGGTGAATGGAGAAAGTATTTATAGTAAGTGAGTGAAGGAAATGTGTCAACACATCCTGCGGTCTCCTCCGTTAGGTTGCATCGTGAGATTTCCATCTTGCGCCTGCTTATATGCCCTCGAGCTACTAACCATTCGGAGGGTTGTAACATGGAGATCGGAACAACGCAAACTCCAGAAATGGATAGGATTACTTAGGACCATTTCCAACATTAGCTTTTCCATTCGGTAGCATTGTTGGGGTCGTTCTCTATAATCTTAAAACGACGGGTCACACTTAACAAGGGTTACTAAGTGTTAGTATATTCCTGACCAAATGTAATGATAATTAAACGACTATAGGAATAAGAGTTATTATGGGATTAGTATTTAGTCAAGAACGTCTTGGTTTAATGAAGGAGTAATTGACTGCCCCTCTGTAGCGGTTGCTCTAACTCACTAAAGTGTCGTTGCAAAATAATAATCCTTGGTACATTATTACTTTTGCTTAAACCTGGTTGGATTTTTTGTTAAAAATTGTTAAAAAGCAAATTAGTAATAGCTTTGTTTAAAATTTGCAGCATGAATAGCTCACTAGTACAATTACTCGCTTCAAATAAGCTTAACAAGGATAATTATGGAACTTGGAAGTCTAATCTGAATACAATACTAGTAATCGAGGATCTTAGATTTGTCCTTACCGAAGAGTGTCCACCTAACCCTGGCTCGTCAACAAACCGAATTGTTCGTGAAACATATGAGAAATGGACTCGAGCAAATGATAAAGCAAGAGTCTATATTTTAGCAAGCATTTCGGATGTCTTGTCTAAAAAGCACGAGAGGATGGTCACCGCAATGGAGATCATGACTTCGTTGCAAGGTATGTTTGGACAACCGTCCTCGCAAATCAGGCACGGAGCTCTCAAGAATATTTACAATTCCCGAATGAAGGAAGGTGCTTCAGTTAGGGAACATGTTTTGAACATGATGGTTCAGTTTAACATCGCTGAAGTAAACGATGCTACAATTGACGAGGGTAGTCAAGTAAGTTTCATAATGGAGTCTCTTCCTAAGAGCTTCATTCAGTTCAGGACAAACGTTGTCATGATCAAAATAGACTTTAACTTGACTACTTTGCTAAACGAGCTCCAGACTTACCAAAGTCTCACCAAGAGAGGACATGAAGGGGAAGCAAACGTTGCCACAACCAAAAGGTTCCAAAAAGGATCGTCCTCAGGAACCAAGTCTGGACCTTCCACTTCAAAGAATAAGAGTATTCAAACGAAGAAAAAGAAGGATAAAGGAAAGGAAAAGCTCCAATGGGAAGCAAGGCAAAAACAAAAACTGCAGATAAAGGAAAGTGTTTCCATTGTAATGTAGACGGACATTGGAAACGCAATTGTCCCAAGTACTTTGTGGAAAAGAAGGCTGAAAAGGAAAAACAAGGTAAATTTGATTTGCTCGATATCGAAACATGTTTAGTTGAGCAAGATAACTCTGCCTGGATATTAGATTCAGGAGCGACTAACCATGTATGCTCTTCTTTACAGGAAATTAGTTCCTGGCATATACTGGCAGATGGTTAAGTAACTCTCAGAGTTGGAACTGGAGAGGTCGTCTTAGCCAGAGCTTCAGGAACTCTCAAGTTGTATTTTGGAGATAGATTTTTAATACTTGGAAATGTCTTGTACGTTCCCGATATAAAAAGGAACTTAATTTCTATCTCTTGTTTGATTGAACATGAATATCAAGTATCTTTTGATATTAATGAAGTGTTTGTTAACAAAAGAGGTATGCATATATGTTCTTCAAAACTTGAAAGCAACTTATACGTGTTAAGGCAAATTCAAGTTAAAGCTATTTTTAATACGAAAAATGTTTAAAGTAGCAGAAAATCAAAACAAAAGGCAAAAATTTTCTCCTAATACCTATCTTTGGCACTTGAGATTAGGCCACATAAATTGCAATAGGATTGAAAGATTGGTAAAGAGTGGACTACTAAATCAGTTAGAAGATGACTCGTTACCACCATGTGAGTCCTGCCTCGAGGGAAAAATGACCAAACGACGTTTTTTTGGAAAAAGGTTATAGGGCCAAAGAACCTTTAGAACTCGTGCATTCGGATCTCTGTGGTCCTATGAATGTCAAAGCACAAGGAGGGTATCAATATTTCTTCAGTTTCATTGATGATTATTCAAGGTATGGCTACCTTTACCTAATGCATCACAAGTCTGAAGCCCTTGAAAAGTTCAAAGAGTACAAGACCGAGGTTGAGAACCAATTAGGTAAAACGATTAAAACACTACGGTCAGATCGAGGTGGAGAATATATGGACTTACAATTCCAAGACTATATGATAGAACACGAAATTACGTCTCAACTCTTAGCCCCTGCTACACCACAACAAAATGGTGTATCAGAGAGGAGAAACCGAACTTTGTTAGTCATGGTTCGATCAATGATGAGCTATGCTCAGTTGCCTGATTCGTTCTGGGGATATGCAGTTGAGACTGTCGTATACATTTTGAACATGGTTCCCTTTAAAAGTGTTTCTGAAACACCTTATGAGCTATGAAAAGGGCATAAAGGTAGTTTACGTCACTTCAGAATTTGGGGATGCCCGGTGATAACTGCTCAAAAGGTAGTTATTTAGGCCTCAATTATATAGGGATTTGTGTGTCCTTTATGCTTATTTGGGTTGGTTTTAGAGAGATATTACATGATTTAACCCATTTGGAAGAATGGAAGCTTTGGAAATCACTTTGTGCAGATTATGCTGCTGAGCGACTGGAAGGAGCAAATTTTATGCTGCAGCAAAATTGGGAACAGAAGCTGCCACATCACAGCTCGTTAGCCAACTTCACGAACCGACTTCTGTTGAGTTATTTTCGTGATAAAGGATCAAGGAGAGCCTTACACGTGTCCTAGTTGACCTAATTCAAGCCTCCCATCCTTCTATAAAAGGAAGTAGCCGTCAAAGTCAAATCCATTCCATGTTTTCCCTTGGAAGCCGAATAGCATAGAGATTGAAGATTATCAAGAACACCATCATCCGCAAGCTGATTAGGGAGTTTATTTTCTCTATTAACTTGTGGTTTTGGATATGCATACTCAGATTGTAATTCGTATTCCTATGCCTATTATGAACTAAGTAGCTTAGGGTGTTGGTTAGGAATAATGTGATTACTGTGCTTCGTCTCTAGTAATAAATTGACTATTGCATTTTGGTCAATTGTTGTGCTTATTCTTATTTTATGCCCGCCTGGCCAGCCGGTGTGAATAGCTCTCTCTAGTTTCAGGGATGATTTAGAGAGTGTGTGGCAATTATCCACACTACGATCATTGTGTATTGGTGAACGCCAGTGACTGAGCTAGGGATAGCCAGTTGCCTAGTGCTTGATCGGTCGCTCTTCATTGGGTTTGAAACATATCCCAAAAGATCCGGAGTTCCGGGAGGAATCCGCTAATAATACTGCGAGAAATGCATGATCAATAATATTGCTAGAGCATATCTTAGAAAAATCACTAAAGCCTAACCAACGCCTGTCTTTAATCTGTCTATCTATTTGTTTACTCGTTGTTCTGTCATTTATTTTGTTTTAGCATAATTCCGATAAAACCCAATCATTTTATTATTCTTGAAACCATTAAAAAGTTACACAAAAATAGGTAGAGTGGAAACTCATTCAGACCTTGGATTGATAATATTACTTGCTGCAGACTGTGTATACTTGCACAGGAATTCTAGAGTATTTTATACTATATTTTTACTCACTCTAGGAACCCAACAAGTTTTTGGCGCCGTTGCCGGGGACTTGAATAAGTTTTTATCTGATCTGTTTTGTGTATGTGTTTTAGTGGTTTGGTGCTAGAACTTTTTGATTGTTTCTTTTGTTTTTGCAGGTGTGATTTTTGTGCATGAGCGATCCGCCTGGGGTACAGTTTGAGCTTGATCCAGAAATTGAAAGGACATTTAGGAACAGAAGGAGGGAGCAACGCAGAAACCAGATGGAGAACGCCCCGCAACTTCTGCAGGTTCCTGAAGGTCCAGTAGCAGCAAACCCCCAGCAGAATCCGTTGCTGCAGCAAAACCCACTGTTTGAGCAAAATGAGCAGCGAAATAATCAGGCTGAGAATCCTATTCTGATAGCGAACGATAGGACCAGAGCCATTCGAGCATATGCTGTCCCGATGTTTAATGAGTTGAATCCAGGGATTGCACGTCCCCAAATCCAAACGGCAAATTTTGAAATGAAACCGGTAATGTTTCAGATGTTGCAAACCGTGGGGCAATTCCATGGTTTGTCATCTGAAGATCCTCATTTACATCTTAAGTCTTTTCTAGGAGTTAGTGATTCTTTTGTAATTCAAGGAGTGCCTAGAGATGCTCTTAGATTAACTTTGTTCCTGTATTCTCTTAGAGATGGAGCAAAGTCATGGTTAAACTCTTTTGCTCCAGGATCGATTAGGACGTGGGATGAGTTAGCTGAAAAGTTTTTGAGTAAATATTTCCCACCTAACAGAAATGCTAAATTAAGGAGTGAAATAGTAGGGTTTAGGCAACTTGAGGATGAGACTTTTAGCGAAGCTTGGGAGAGGTTTAAGGAGCTTTTACGAAAGTGTCCCCACCATGGGTTACCTCATTGTATTCAAATGGAAACATTTTACAATGGTTTAAATGGAGTAACCCAAGGTATGGTCGATGCTTCGGCTGGAGGGGCCCTTTTGGCAAAAACTTTTGATGAAGCCTATGAAATTTTAGAAAGAATATCTATTAATAGTTGTCAGTGGTCGGATGTTAGAGACACAAATAAAAAGGTTAAGAGTGTGTTAGAGGTTGATGGTGTGTCCACCATTAGTCATCAGCAGCCACCAGCTATGGAGCCTGCAGCAGTTGGTGAACCAAGTCACGAACGAAGCATGTGTCTATTGCGGTGAAGACCACAACTACGAGTTTTGCCCCAACAATCCAGCTTCTGTGTTTTTTGTAGGTAATCAGAGGAACAACCCTTATTCTAACTTCTATAATCCAGATTGGCGCAACCACCCCAACTTCTCATGGGGAGGTCAAGGAAATAACGTACAAGCACAACAAAAGGTGAACCAGCCGGGATTTGCTAAAGCGTAGGTAATGCCCCAGCAAAATAAGTCGGCTTTGCCCCAGCAAAATTCGGGAAATTCTCTCGAGGCGATGAGGAAAGAATTTATGGCTCGCACAGACGCTGCAATTCAAAGTAATCAAGCTTCAACGAGAGCCCTGGAATTGCAAGTGGGTCAGCTAGCTAATGAGCTAAAGGCAAGGCCTCAAGGGAAACTTCCATCAGATACTGAACACCCTCGAAGGGAAGGTAAGGAGCAGGTAAAGGCAGTAACCCTTAGGAGTGGTAAGCCACTAGAAGAGTCTAGAAAGACCCAGGATTTAAATAGTAATAGTGATAATATTGTTGTTGTTGAAAAAGAGTTGGAGTCTGGTCAGGGTGCTGGAGGCAGCAAAGAGAATGCTGGAGCATCTGGTTCTGTGCTAGATGTAGAACCACCATATGTGCCGCCCCCACCTTATGTACCACCTCTACCTTTTCCACAAAGACAAAAGCCTAAGAATCAGGATGGTCAATTTAAAAAGTTTTTAGAGATTCTTAAGCAATTGCATATAAATATCCCTTTAGTAGAAGCTATTGAGCAAATGCCTAATTATGCTAAATTTCTTAAGGATATTTTGACTAAAAAGAAAAGGTTAGGTGAGTTTGAAACTGTATCTCTTACTGAGGAGTGTAGTGCTATTCTCAAGAATGGTCTACCCCCCAAGGCTAAGGATCCAGGGTCATTTACCCTTATGATTTACCCTTATGATTTAGGTGAAAAGGAATTAGGTAGAGCACTCTGTGATTTAGGTGCAAGCATTAACCTTATGCCTCTTTCGGTCTATCGAAAGTTAGGTATTGGTGAAGGTAGACCTACCACAGTTACACTCCAACTAACTGATAGGTCTATCACATATCCAGAGGGTAAAATTGAGGATGTCTTAGTAAAAGTGGATAAGTTCATATTTCCTGTTGATTTTATTATTTTAGACTATGAGGCTGATAAAGATGTCCAAATTATTCTAGGTCGTCAATTTTTGGCTACGGGTAGGGCATTAATAGATGTTCAAAAAGGAGAATTAACAATGAGAGTCTGTAATGAGGAAGTGAAATTTAATGTGTTTAAAGCCATGAAATATCCAGACGAAATGGATGATTGCTCCTTCATTAGGATTCTGGAGAGCACAGTTATTGAGACAGCAATACAGGATTCGGCTGATAAGCATTCAGAAAAGCATGGAGAGGTTAGTATAGAAGATTTTGAATTTTGTTCTTTAGTTAGAAAAAATGAAAAAGAATTGTTTAGGTGTGAGGATGTTTTTGAGTCTTTAGATTTAGATCAAAGAAAGACTCCCCCAATTAAACCATCCCTGATTGAGGCACCTACTTTAGATTTGAAGCCTTTACCAGATCATCTAAAGTATGTGTATCTTGGGGAAAGTGAGACGTTGCTCATTATTGTTGCATCAGATTTAATGCCAGAGCATGAGGAGGCCTTAATAAAATTGCTGCAGCAATACCGCAAAGCTTTAGGTTGGACATTGGCTGATATTCAGGGGATTAGCCCATCTTTTTGTATGCACAAAATCACTCTAGAGGAGGGATCCTTTAGGAGCATTGAGCAACAAAAAAGGCTTAACCCTGCAATGAAAGAGGTTGTTAAAAAGGAGGTAATTAAATGGTTGGATGCTGGGATCATTTATCCAATTGCCGATAGCAATTGGGTAAGCCATGTCCAATGTGTTCCTAAGAAAGGAGGTGTCACTGTGGTGAGCAATAAAGATAATGAGTTGATCCCCACAAGGACAGTAACTGGCTGGAGGGCTTGTATAGATTACAGAAGGCTTAATAAAGCCACCCGAAAGGATCATTTCCCTCTACCATTTATCGACCAGATGTTGGATCGATTGGCTGGTCAGGCCTATTACTGTTTCTTGGATGGTTATTCTGGGTATAACCAGATTACAATTGCTCCTGAAGATCAGGAAAAAACCACTTTCACCTGCCCTTATGGGACATTAGCTTTTAGGAGAATGCCTTTTGGCCTTTGCAATGCTCCAGCAACATTTCTGCGGTGTATGCTAGCAATTTTTTCTTATATGATTGAGTCCACTGTTGAAGTCTTTATGGATGATTTTTCAGTTTTTGGAGGGTCTTTTCAGAGTTGTTTAGATAATTTAGGAAAGGTATTAAAAAGGTGTAAGGATACCCATCTAGTTCTTAATTGGGAGAAGTGCCACTTCATGGTGAAGGAGCGCATAGTGTTAGGTCATAGGAATTCTAAGAATGGTCTAGAAGTTGATAGAGCAAAAGTTGAGGTTATCGAAAGACTAGAGCCACCGAATTCAGTGAAGGGAATTAGGAGCTTCTTAGGACATGCTGGATTTTATAGGAGGTTCATAAAGGATTTTTCCAAAATCAGTAAACCTCTTTGTAACTTATTGTGCACTGATCATGTTTTTGACTTTAATGCAGATTGTAGGAAGGCTTTTGAAACGTTGAAGGTTGCTTTAATCTCAGCACCCATTCTCTGCGCGCCTAATTGGAATTTGTCATTCGAGGTAATGTGTGATGCGAGCGATGCTGCGGTAGGAGCGATGCTGGGGCAAAAGCAGGGCAAATTTATTCATCCTATATATTATGCAAGCAAGGTTTTAAATGAAGCACAGGTCAACTACACAACTACTGAAAAGGAGTTGTTAGCTGTTGTGTTTGTTTTGAGAAATTCCGGCCATATTTGGTTGGATCAAAAGTCACGATTTTCACGGATCATGCAACAATAAGGTATTTAATGACTAAGAAGGATGCAAAGCCTAGACTAATTCGTTGGATTTTATTACTGCAGGAATTTGACTTGGAGATAAAGGACAAGAAGGGATCAGAGAATGTCGTTGCAGATCATTTGTCTCGTCTTGATCCATCATCATCTTTACTGGAGCAATCTGCCATTTCCAATTCTTTTCCGGATGAACAGCTTTTGTTGTTCAGGTAAAGGTAGTCAGGGATGTCCCTTGGTATGCTGATATTGCAAACTTTTTAGTAAAGGGAGTCACCCCTATTGACATGGATTGGAGGCAGAAGAAAAAGTTTAAGCATGATGCAAAATTTTTCTATTGGGATGAGCCATTTATGTATAAGTAATGCTCTGACGGTATTATTCGTAGGTGCGTTTCAGGTGATGAAGCAAAGGAAATCCTGGCGCAATGCCACTCTTCGCCGTATGGAGGTCATTTCAGCGGTCAGAGGACAACTATGAAGATTTTGCATTGCGGATTTTTCTGGCCTACGTTATTTAAGGATGCCCATTGGTTTTACAAGCGATGTGATGCTTGCCAAAGGAGAGGAAATTTGGGACCTAGAGATGAAATGCCTCTTACTTACATTTTAGAAGTTGAATTATTTGATGTATGGGGTATTGATTTTATGGGGCCATTTCCCCCTTCTAATGGCAATGTTTTTATCTTATTGGCAGTTGATTATGTGTCCAAGTGGGTGGAGGCCACTGCATGCCATCAGAGTGATGCCAAGACAGTTGCAAGGTTTCTTCAATCGCACATCTTTGCGCTATTTGGGACACCTAGGGCTCTAGTGAGTGATGAGGGTACACATTTTGTTAATAATATCTTAACTAAGCTTTTAGCTAAGTATGGGATTAAGCATAGGATAGCTACCCCTTATCACCCACAAGCAAATGGTCAAGCTGAAATTAGTAATAGGGAAATTAAATCGATTTTAGAAAAAGTAGTCCATCCATCTAGAAAGGATTGGTCCTTTAGGTTAGATGAGGCTCTTTGGGCCTATAGGACAGCTTATAAGACTCCTCTAGGTATGTCTCCCTATAGGTTAGTATATGGGAAAGCTTGCCATTTATCATTAGAGCTAGAGCATAAGACGTTTTGGGCTTTGAAAAAGTTAAATTTTGATTTGAGTCGTGCAGGAGCAATCAGAATGCTGCAGCTTAATGAGTTAGAAGAATTTCGCCAATCCTCTTATGAGAATGCGAAGATGTATAAGGAAAAGACTAAGTTGTGGCATGACAAAAAAATTAAATCTAAGGAGTTTGTCAAGGGTCAAAAAGTTTTGCTTTATAATTCTAGATTAAAATTATTTCCTGGAAAATTAAAATCTAAATGGTCAAGACCGTTTATTGTGGTTGAGGTTTTTTCCAATGGAGCAATTACTTTGTAGGATGAAAAAGATGGGAGAGTGTTCAAGGTGAATGGACAGCGTGTGAAAAATTATTGGGGGTGAGGAATTTCAGGCGAAATATCCTTCCCTACGGTTGGTTGATTATTGAGAGAGCAGGACTTTTGCGGGAGCATTTCACAGAGCAAAATTTTTAGCTCCCAGGATTTGAATTGATTTTATTTTTCGGTTAGGTTAGATTTAATTTTGCATGATTTATTAGATTTTATCTTTTAAGTATTTTTATTATTTTTGGTAGGTTAGATTTGATCTATTTTTGATTTGATTTGATTTTCGGGTTATTTATTTAAATTATCTTGCAATCATCTTTTAGATAGTTAGATTTTATTTTATCTAGATTTTATTTTAGTTTTAATTCATAGAGATTTTCTCTAATTTATTCGGCTTCTTTTGAAAATAAAAGATTGGGATGATTGGTTTAAATTTAATTTGAATCTTTGATTTTTCTTGTTTTGAAATTCGAAATTCTGTATCTAAGATTCTTCAGGTTCAGTAGATTGTTGCGACAAAGATATTGCTGGAGCAAAGTATTCTGAGTTAGAAGGGTTTCCGTCGGAATTTATTATTGTTACCGTTAGATTTAGCTTTGAATTCTCGCAGGTAAATGTGTGTGCATCATCTGATGAGGCCACGTGTCGCAGAGCAATTATCCGAAGGCTGCAATGATGACAGCACATTAGTTTTTACCATAGGCGTTTGGAGTCCGCAATTTTACCGTTGGTAATTTTTGAATTTCAGGTTTGCATTTTTAATTTACAACGGTAATATTAGTTATGGCAGGGCAAATCTTTTCGGTTAGGATTCTTGTTTGCTGCAGCCCTATTTATTTGCAATCTCTGGTAAGCACGTTTCACTTTGTCTTCTTGATCAAATCTTTGTGCGTGTATTATTCTTTCTTTCTTTACATTCTCTGTCAAAACCATAGTACACCTTAAATGGCTAAAACAAGAGCTCGAAAAGAGAGGGAGAGTGAGGAAGAAGAGATACCCGTAACCCCCGAAGTTCGGAAAGGGAAAACTAAGAAAAAAAGAACGCTAGAAGAGAAGGAGGCGAAGCGAAGACGGAGGCAGCAGAGGGCTGCAGAACAAGAAGCCATCCAAGAAACAGAGGTTGTTCAGAATCTTGAGACAGAATCGGTAGTTTCTGCTACGGTTCAGGAAGGGAATACTGAGAAAGAACATGAGACAGAGGTCAAAAGACAAGTCAGAGGTATGCCTGAAAAAGAGAAAACACCAGAGCCGGTGCAGAAGGCTGATGTTGAAATCATTATGCCTGAACCGCCCAAGCGCCGCCGCATCAAGAGGAAGATGGGTCGCGTGAGGGTGGTTCGGAACACTCCATCACCTCTGACGTCGGACTCTGAGGAAGAAAGAAGGGAAGCTGAGAATAAGGAAAAAGAAGAAGAGGCAAGAAAGGCAGAAGAAGAGCGTCTGCGTGAACAGAGAGAAAGCAAGGGCAAAGGAATTGTCGAAGCATCGGGAGAAATTGAGGAGCCGAGGGCACCATTCATTCGCTTCGTCAACGATCTTGCTCGAACAAAATACCAGGAGGTGCTGAAATTGGACTTCTTGTTCGAATGAGGATTTGGCAGTGATTTGCCCAGGTTCTTGGAGTCTGGAATAGTGAACCTCGGATGGAGGCAATTTTGTGCGAAACCAGAACCTGTCAATGCCAACATTGTTCGAGAATTTTATGCCAATCTTGACGTTAAGAATGATTTTGAGGTTATCGTTCGAGGAGTGCCTGTACAGTGGAGTCCTGAGGCCATTAATGAATTGTTCGATCTCCTGAATTTTCCGCATGCCGTTTTTAATGAGATGGTGGCTGCACCATCTAGTGACCAACTGAGTGCGGCTGTCCGGGAGGTAGGCATTGAGGGGGCTCAATGGAGGGTGTCGCAGACGCGGAAGCATACGTTTCAAGCTGCTTATTTGAAGAGTGAAGCCAACACTTGGATGGGTTTCATCAGGCCACGCTTGCTGCCGACAACACACGTCTCCACAGTATCTCGGGACAGGGTATTGCTTGCTTTTGCCATTCTTCGCTCAATGAGTATTGATGTAGGAAAAATTATTTCTTCTGAGATTGTTGATTGCTGGAAAAAGAAGGTGGGGAAGCTGTTCTTTCCGAACACGATTACTATGTTATGCAGCAGGGCAGGAGTGCCCAGGGTTCCAGAAGATATGATCATGACTGATAAGGGAATCATTGACACACCTAATCTGGCGCGGCTTCAGCGTATGCAAGAGGTTCGCCAGGGTGGGCTTGTGTATGGCGTTAATCAGATCCTAGAGCAACTGTCAGTGTTGGCCAGTAGGTTAGAATTTGCTGAAAGGCAAGCTCAGACCTACTGGACTTATGCTAAAAGGAGAGATGATGCGCTCAGGGGGGCCTTGCAAACCAATTTCTCAACACCATATCCGGCCTTTCCAGTGTTTCCCGATGATTTGTTTAATCTTTGGATACCACCCCTGCCTGTTGAACGAGAAGAGGATGTTGATGAGGAGCAGGGTCAGGAAGACTGACTGATGGGATGACCTGGAGCGAGCATTACTTTTGTTTCTCCATTTTTATTGCTCGCGCATATTGACCCTGCTCACTGTTATAACTGCTTGTCTTGTTTCTTTTTAATTTTTTTTATTGCGAAAAAAATATATCTACTTTGTACCGTTTTTTCTATGATTTTAATGAAATTTCTGAATGTTTCTATTCCATGAGCACTGACTAACTCTAACTTAACTAATTCTCTTCTGAATTTTTGAAGCTTGGATTGGTTACGCTTAATTAGATCAAGGTATTCTGATCTCCAGAAACCTTTTGCTTGAGCAATTCTTCTAGCCTGGACTGTTGCTGCGGCAAGAAGATTTTGACGGTAGTATTGACTTATATGATCCACTTTAAGCTTAATCCTAGTCCCATATTTAGTTTAAAAATTCAGTGCGAAAAATTTAAGTTTGGGGGTATAATTTGCAAAAAATTAATGATTCATTGGGGACAATGAATAATTCAAGTTTGGGGGACTTTTTGCTACTCCAATTGTTTTGCTCGAGCATTCCTCTCCTTCAAATTAAAATTTGCTAGGTTATTGAGTAAGCGGGGACATTTGTGATACCCACAGTTTGTCTTCGCGTCAAAAGATGACCTAGGAAATTTGAAAAAATGAGAAATATGAGAAAACATTATTTGCTGAAAAATTATTTGTTGAAAATTTTGCTGAAAAAAAAAATTGACAGAGCAAAAGCTTTGAAGGATGAATGATGATCAAGTAGTTTTTCTGTCTCCCATAACTTAGGTGAGCTTCATCATAAAATGTCGCCATTCTGAGGGGCAAGAGATAGAATAACAAAGGATTTTTTAGCTTTATAATGAGTATTGAACCTAGTTGGTCATGAGCTTGAGGCAAGGGTATACTGCACCATAAAGTGGGTCATCCCATGCTTAAGAGCTTATGACTGTAAGGCTGCTTTAAGTCTGATAAACAAGGATATAAACCCCTTTAAAAATATGTTTTGAAATGTCTGATAATAGAGCTAGGCTGTGGTGAGTTCTTAGAATTAAGTTGAAAAGTGGTGATTATTTGTCCCTGCTGAAGGAATCATTTTGCTGCAACAGAGCTTGGTTTTGCAGAGTGCTCAGGTAAAGGTTAAAGGTAGTGTTGGACTGTCTGGTTTGATTTAAGCTAATTCTTTGTCTAATGTTTTGAGATTCTTGAAGGAAGGTTGGTTAGTATTGCTCGGGACACGCAATAGTTCAAGTTTGGGGGTATGATAACTGCCCAAAAGGTAGTTATTTAGGCCTCAATTATATAGGGATCTGTGTGTCCTTTATGCTTATTAGGGTTGGTTTTAGAGAGATATTACATGATTTAACCCATTTGGAAGAATGGAAGCTTTGGAAATCACTTTGTGCAGATTATGCTGCTGAGCGACTGGAAGGAGCAAATTTTATGCTGCAGCAAAATTGGGAACAGAAGCTGCCACATCACAGCTCGTTAGCCAACTTCATGAACCGACTTCTGTTGAGTTATTTTCGTGATAAAAGATCAAGGAGAGCCTTACACGTGTCCTAGTTGACCTAATTCAAGCCTCCCATCCATGTATAAAAGGAAGTAGCCGTCCAAGTCAAATCCATTCCATGTTTTCCCTTGGAAGCCGAATAGCATAGAGATTGAAGATTATCAAGAACACCATCATCCGCAAGCTGATTAGGGAGTTTATTTTCTCTATTAACTTGTGGTTTTGGATATGCATACTCAGATTGTAATTCGTATTCCTATGCCTATTATGAACTAAGTAGCTTAGGGTGTTGGTTAGGAATAATGTGATTACTGTGCCTCATCTCTAGTAATAAATTGACTATTGCATTTTGGTTAATTGTTGTGCTTATTCTTATTTTATGCCCGCCTGGCCAGCCGGTGTGAATAGCTCTCTCTAGTTTCAGGGATGATTTAGAGAGTGTGTGGCAATTATCCACACTACGATCATTGTGTATTGGTGAACGCCAGTGACTGAGCTAGGGATAGCCAGTTGCCTAGTGCTTGATCGGTCGCTCTTCATTGGGTTTGAAACATATCCCAAAAGATCCGGAGTTCCAGGAGGAATCCGCTAATAATACTGCGAGAAATGCATGATCAATAATATTGTTAGAGCATATCTTAGAAAAATCACTAAAGCCTAACCAGCGCCTGTCTTTAATCTGTCTATCTATTTGTTTACTCGTTGTTCTGTCATTTATTTTGCTTCAGCATAATTCCGATAAAACCCAATCATTTTATTATTCTTGAAACCATTAAAAAGTTACACAAAAATAGGTAGAGTGGAAAGTCATTCAGACCTTGGATTGATAATATTACTTGTTGCAGACTGTGTATACTTGCACAGGAATTCTAGAGTATTTTATACTATATTTTTACTCACTCTAGGAACCCAACACCCGGCACACGTGTTGGTGCAAAACCCAAAGAAATTGGAATGACGTTCAAAACTGTGCCTGTTTGTAGGATTCTAAGGTGGTTTATTTTACGACCCTCAGGATAATAAAGTGATTGTATCCACAAACGTTACTTTCCTTGAGGAAGATAACATAAAAGATCATCGACCTTGCAGTAAACTAGTATTAAATGAGATTAAAAGAAAAACTACAAAAGAATCTACAAAAGTTGTAGATCAAGCTGGTCCATCGTCAAGTGTTGTTGATCAAACACATCCATCTCAAATAGTGAGAGAGCGTCGATGTAGTGGGAGGATTATAATACAACCTGACCGCTACATGGGTTTAACAGAAACTCAAACCATCATATCTGATGATGGTATAGAGGATCCATTGTCCTTTAATCAGACAATGAATGATGTTGATAAGGACCAGTGGATCAAAGCCATGGATCTCGAAATGGAGTCAATGTACTTCAATTCGGTCTGGGATCTTGTAGAGCAGCCAGATGGGGTAAAACCTATTGGTTGCAAATGGATCTACAAGAGAAAATGAGACCAAGCCAGTAAGGTTCTAACCTTTAAGGCTCGAGTTGTGGCAAAGGGTATTACCCAGCGGGAAGGAGTCGATTTTGAAGAAACTTTTTCCCCTGTTTCCATGCTTAAGTCGATTAGAATACTCTTATCCATTGCCACATATTATGATTATGAAATATGGGAAATCGATGTCAAGACAACCTTTTTGAATGGCAATCTTGAAGAGACTATCTATATGGCTCAACCAAAGGGATTTATAGTCCAGGGTGATGAGCAAAGGGTTTGCAAACTTAAACGATCCATTTATGGATTAAAAAAAGCATGAAGATCCTTGAATATACGTTTTGACACTGCGATCAAAACGTATGGCTTTGAACAGAATGTTGACAAACCTCGTGTTTATAAGAAAATCGTCAAATCCACTGTAGCTTTTCTAGTTCTATACGTAGATGATATCCTACTTATTGGGAATAATGTAGGATTCCTGACTGACGTAAAACAACGGCTAGCGACTCAATTCCAAATGAAAGATTTGGGTGAGGCTCAATTTGTTCTGGGCATTCAAATAATAAGAAATAGAAAGAACAAAGCGCTAGCACTGTCTCAAGCATCATATATCGACAAAATGTTGGTACGATATTCGATGCAGAACTCCAAGAAAGGGTTATTACCTTTTAGGCACGAGGTTCACCTGTCAAAGGAACAAAGTCCTAAGACACCTCAAGAGGTTGAGGAAATGAGACGTATTCCCTATGCATCAACAGTTGGTAGTTTGATGTATGCCATGTTGTGTACCAGACCCAACATAGGCTATGCCGTAGGAATGGTCAGCAGATATCAGTCCAATCCTAGACATACGCATTGGGTTGCTGTTAAAAACATCCTTAAGTATCTAAGGAGAACTAAGGATTATACGCTCGTGTATGGAGCTAAGGATCTGATCCTTACACGATACACTGACTCAAACTTTCAGACCGATATAGATTCAAGAAAATCAACATCGGGATCTGTGTTTACTCGAAATGGAGGAGCTGTAGTATGAAGGAGTATTAAGCAAGGTTGCATTGTTGACTCTACCATGGAAGTAGAGAACGTAGCCGCCTGCGAAGCAGCAAAAGAGGCAGTATGGCTAAGAAAATTCCTAACAGAGTTGGAAATTGTTCCAAATATGCAACTGCCTATCACCCTCTATTGTGATAACAGTGGAGCAGTTGCAAACTTTAAGGAACCTCGAAGTCACAAGCGAGGAAAGCATATTGAGCGCAAATACCATCTCATCACAGAGATCGTGCAGTGAGGAGATGTGATCGTCACTTAGATTGCTTCGGAACACAACATGGCGAAGCTGTATAAAAAATCCCTCACAGCTAAAGTTTTTTAGGGTCACCTAGTTAATCTAGGTTTACGAGCTTTGTTAGACTATGGCAAGTGGGAGAAATGTAAGGGTATGGATGATGCCCTAGTTTATTGTCTTTATGCTTCTCTCACACCTAACTTCATGTATCCCACTAGAGTTTCTAGTCAAAGTGGGAGTTTGTTGGGTTTAATGTCCTATAAACTCGTAGTTTGTAAATCATTAAACATATTTCTATTTCCAATAAAGTCGTTATTGAGGTTCTTCAGTAAAAGATATTATTTAATATGTAAATTGCGAATGATTAACCTAAATCCAATAAACTAAGATCCTTGGCTATAAAAATGAATACTCGAACTATATGTAGGGACATATCGTAGGATCAAGTTCAAGTTTATAGTCAAAATAGTCTATAGTATAAGGATACTGTTGGGTGCCTTATCCTGGTGACACTTTGGACGCGGTGTTGGGTTCCTAGAGTGAGTAAAAATATGATATAAAAGACTCTAGAATTCCTGTGCAAGTATACACAGTTTGCAGCAAGTAATTTTATCAATCCGAGCCCTGAATTAGTTTCCACTCTACCTATTTTTGTGTAACTTTCCAATGGTTTCAAGAATAGTAAAATGATTTGGTTTTATCGGAATTATGTTGAAGCAAAATAAATGATACAATAACAAGTAAACAAATAGATAGACAGATTAAAGATAGGCGCTGGTTAGGCTTTAGTGATTGTTCTAAGATATGCTCTAACAATATTATTGATCATGCATTTCTCGCAGTATTATTAGCGGATTCCTCCCGGAACTCCGGATCTTTTGGGATATGTTTCAAACCCAATGAAGAGTGATCAATCAAGCACTAGGCAACTGGCTATCCCTAGCTCAGTCACTGGCGTTCACCAATACACAATGATCGTAGTGTGGATAATTGCCACACACTCTCTAAATCATCCCTGAAACTAGAGAGAGCTATTCACACCGACTGGCCAGGCGGGCATAAAATGGAAATAAGCACAAAAATTAACCAAAATGCGATAGTCAATTTATTACTAGAGATGAAGCACAGTAATCACATTATTCCTAACCAACACCTTAAGCTACTTAGTTCATAATAGGCATAGGAATACGAATTACAATCTGAGTATGCATGTCAATAACCACAAGTTAATAAAGAAAGTAAACTCCCTAATCAGCTTGCGGAAGATGGTGTTCTTGATGATCTTCAATCTCCCTATACTATTCGGCTCCCAAGGGAAAACATGGAATGTCTTTGACTTGGACGACTTCTTCCTTTTATAGAAGGAGAGGAGACTTGAATTAGGTCAACTTGGACACGTGTAGGGCTCTCCTTGCTCCTTTATCACGAAAATCACTCAACAAAAATCGGTTCATGAAGTTGGCTAACAAGCTGTGATGTGGCAGTTTCTGTTCTCAGTTTTGCTGCAGCACAGAATTTGCTCCCTCCAGTCGCTCAGCAGCATAATCTACACAAAATAATTTCCAATGCTTCCATTCTTCCAAATGGGTTAAAACATGTAATATCTATCCAAAACCAACCCTAATAAACATAAAGGACACA
This sequence comes from Luffa acutangula, assembly GCA_036850905.1. Taxonomy (NCBI): domain Eukaryota; kingdom Viridiplantae; phylum Streptophyta; class Magnoliopsida; order Cucurbitales; family Cucurbitaceae; genus Luffa; species Luffa acutangula. Next base: position 27,661,293 of record CM072087.1, on the reverse strand, counting down.
CAAATCCCTATATAATTGAGGCCTAAATAACTACCTTTTGGGTAGTTATCACGCGGCCCACTTTGTATTAAGTACAAACGATGAGATCCTAAGTCGTTCATGTGGAGACATGCAAGTGGAGGCGTCCTATGCAATGAGTTTGCATAAGACGGGACCACGAAATAAGTCACTTTCTCTTTATAACGCCGTTTACTGAAGAAACTGATTATTTCTCATAGATGACCTAGGTAACTCGTTCTCAATCCTGAGCTAACTATGAACTCCTGTTTATACGAGATTATCGTTTGATCTGCATGGGTGAGAGTGGCTAGCATCGCCGACTCAACAAGCCTACCATTTTGGGGATAAGATTGAATAGATAACTGGGGACATAGTATCACAAGACGGAATTCACTCCTACCCATTTCAGGGATAGCAGAAAGGTTGTTCTCTTAAGTACTAACTCCAGGACTTGAACAAGGGGCCCCACCCTCTCGTTGGATCGAGAGAGACTTAGGTTTGATGGTTGGACCACTAACCGATTGTTCATTAGAGGATCAGTGGAACTTAAGGAACAAGAAGTACTATAGGGGTAAATCGGTTATTTGACCTAGCTATAGCTACGAACAACCTGTGAAGGAACGACTTACTGAACATGGTTAAATCAAGTGGACGAAAATATATCTATAGTGAGGGGAGTGCAACTATCGGGCTATATATCTATAGTGAGGGGAGTGCAACTATCGGGCTATAGTGGAGTGTCCCGGTAGTTAACGAATGTTGGCTAGCTTAGATAATGAGATTAGTCGGTAAGCCTCGAATCGTTGGAGCCCATGATCTATAGGTCCATTAGGTCCCCCTTGTTGGGTTTTATGCCCTAAAACTCGTAGATATTGAATGTAAAAAAAATTTATACTTGTGTTCAATAAAGTGTTATTTAGTTTCTGCAATAAAATGTTATTGTTTAATATTGCACTATTTGATCCAAATCCAATAAACTAAGATCCAAGGTTGTTTGTATGTAACTTGAACTAGTATGTAGGGACATACGGGGATCGATGTTCAAGTAACAACCTAAAGTGTCTATAGTATAGGGATAAGGTTGGGTACCTTATCCTGGTGACACTATGGATACGGTCCACTTTGTATTATGATACAAACGCTATGATCCAACACGTTCATGTAGTTGACATGCGAGTGGGGATATCCTATGCAATGAGTTTGCATAAGACAGTACCGTAAAATAGTTAACCACTAACTGTAACACCGTTAGTTGGATTGGTTTCTATTTCACTAGGATGACCTAGACAACTCAGTCTCAATCCTGAGTGGATTATGGACTCCTGTTCACGAGGAGTTGTCCTTTGATTTGTATGGGTGAGAGTGGCCAGCACGCCGACTCAATAAGCCTACCATTTTGGGGACAATACCGAGTGGGAAGCTGGGAACATAATCACACAAGATGGAATTCACTCCTTCTCGACTTTAGGGTAAGTAGAGGTGTGCTCCCTTAAGTGGTGTCTCCGGGACTTGAACAATGGGCCCAACCCTCTCTATGGCATGAGAGGGACTTCTGTTTGTGTGTTGGACCTCAAACAGGTTGTTCAATAGAGGAGCACTGGGAACTTAAGGACAAAGATGTAAACCAGTGTAAAACGGTAATTTGACCCAGCTGGGATACGAACACACGTGAAGGACTGACTTGTAGTATTGGTCCATATCCGTGGACATATAAATATTCTACAGTGAGAAGAGTACAGCTGAGGGTCTTTAGTGGAATGACCCACAGTTAACGAATGAAGACTAACTTGGTTAATGAGTTTAAGCCGATTAGTCTCATATCGTTGAAGCTTCTGATTTGTAGGTCCATTAGGTCACACTGGTAGCTCGTAAAAAGACTTGAAGCAAACAAATATAAATTGTAAATTGAAAGTGTTCAATTTATCCTGGGAATCATATAATGTATATTGATGCATTATAATATAAAGTTTATGAAACTTTATAATATAATTTTGGAATTAATTTCAAAAATTAATTCTTTAGAGAAAATATTTGAAAGAGTTCAAATAAATTTAATATGAATTGGATTCATATTAATTTTAATAAAATACCTAAGATTAAATATATGATATTTAATTGGATAATTAATTAATTATGGAATTAATTAATTATTTATTAATTAGAGACTTTTTCCTATTAGGAAAGAAAATATTTGAAAGAGTTCAAATAAATTTAATATGAATTGGATTCATATTAATTTTAATAAAATCCCGAAGATTAAATATGTGATATTTAATTGGGTAATTAATTAATTATGAAATGAATTAATTGTTTATTAAAATTAGATATTGTCATGGCCTTTACCTATATATAGGACCCATGGGTGGGGTGAAAGGCATTTCATTGTCTCTAATTCTCTCAGAGATCTCTCCCAAAAGACTTCCACAAGTCTCATGCTTCAAGAAGTCTTAGAGATATACTGGTGTAGCCGATTGGTGGTGTTCGCACAAGAGGGTTGCTGCGTTTTCATTCTTATTGGCAAGAAAAGGCGAATTGATCAAGGTTTTCTACAAAAGTAAGTTTTCTATGAAATCCTTGATCACTAGGATCAATCTAGTTGATTTTTTAGCATGTTTATAGCCTATGTACAACCCATTAAATATAGATTTACTGCTGTAATATTTTGCAAATTGTATTGGTATTTCAATTAGACTCTAAGACTCTGAGTAGGTTCGGTAATACTTTCCGCTGCGTGGGGCTTTTATGCCTTCAATTGGTATCAGAGCCAACTCAGTTGTTCTTGATTTTTAAATTGAAATTTTCAATTTGTTCTTGGTGGGATTTATGCATTATGAATGTTATGGTTTGCGTATAAATGGTTTCGATTAATTTGGTCATAGATTTACGCTTTCTTGAATAGTTCAATGTAAGGGCCCTGCGTTTTTTGGCATATTTTGTAAATCCATTATCCTTTGTAAGTCCGGGTCTAGATTAGGGTGTTTCATGATGAAGATCGTTGAAAATCACGTCCAAAATCGAAGCCAAACACGAAGAACAATCGCTGGAATTTCCAATTTTTGCCTCCATACGCAACAGCGTCACGACGCTGTCCATCAAGCGTCGCGACGCTATCCCGATTTCGCGAAAAACGTGGGAATTGCGCGGAACAGATGTTTTTTTTTTTAAAAATAAGATATATATATATATATATATATATATATATATATATAACAAAAGCATGCAATTGCTGTGTTGGTTTGAGTAGCCTTATATAGAACCAGAGGTTTGTTGTTCGAGTTTAGCTTGGTTCAATTTGGCTGAATTATTTTTTTATTTTCCCGCAGTTCTTCAGTTTTTGACTGGTTCGTGATATGTTTGACTTGTTCTTGACTTGTTCAAGGATATTTGACCCGGTTTATGCATTATTTGCACGGTTCAAGCATGTTTTGGCATTTTTGGGTCCGGTCTGAAGCAGTTCGGGTCGGTTCGTGCGGTCTAGTCCGGTTCTGAAGCTGCAGAAGGATGTTTTTAGGATAAAATAGCTTAAATTATTGTAATTTATGTGTTTTATTTTATCCAAGGGGCCAATTAATCGGTTTATACGCTATTTAAATGTTTTATGGATGTAATTTAGATTTAAAATCTCACCTTAGGTTATAAAGCATGCTCAAGCATTTTATATATATTATAATTAGTTATAATGTATGGATTGAAATGCATGGTTTATTTTCATGAGTTTTTAATATATAGTTGAGTTATATTAATATCATGAAAAAGGATAAGCATGATGCATAAAACACCTAGTTAAATATAAATAGTTATATTTAATAAAATTTTTTGCAGCATGCTACTTTGATTTACCATTTTTGGCAATAATTTAATTGTTAATTTATTAATAATGGAAATCAAAGTTGCATTGGGCATGAAACATCCATAGTCGAATATAATTGTTATATTAATTTCATGCAATGCAAGACAATATATATAGTTTTATTATATTAACTTGAATATGATTGTTAATTATTTTAAAACTATAGTATGCATGATTATAGGGCCAATCATTAAAATTTCGAATAGTTTAAAATTGATGATTAGAAACCGTCAACCTATAATAAAGATTGCATGCAAACATAGGATCATAGGTAAATGAATTAATTTTACAATGTTTAAAATTAATTAGACCTAAGATCTCGTTAATTATAATAGGATTAGAATTAAGTCTTGCTTAGTTTTTTAAAAATAGTTTTAACCTACTAAGTAGGACAAACATTACTATGATTATGAGGGAACTCTACCGGTAAAGTTCTGTCTAAGGTTGGGGGTACTTAAGTTGACGGTTTACGGAACACCTCCTACCTGAGAACTGACCTAGAATACCGGAGTTGAATTAATCATGGTTAAATGTTAGCATGCAATGTCACTAGGTTTATTAAAAGAGTTTAATACACCTAGATCTTTAGAGTAAAGACTTTACATTACTATGGTTAAAAGGGAACTCTCCCGGTTACGTTCTGTCTAAGGCTGGAGGTATTTAAAGTGACGGTTTACGGAACACCTGCTACCTGGGAACAAACTCGGAACCTGAGTTGAAATAACCATAGTCATGTTAGCATACGGTGTTGCTAGGTTTGTTAAAAATGTTTAAATGACCTAGAACATTACAATTCTCATTATAATAGTTATAATAGGATTAGACTTAGATAAATTGAATTAGCCGGATTTATCTAGGTTAATAAACCCTAAAATATACGGTAGGTCACTTTAGTGGGAGGTAAAATCAAAACTTGATTTAAATCAACTTTTTGCTCCTACATCCCTATATTCAAAACGTGAGATCCATGCTCGGCTTTGTGTCGTTTTAGCGCGACCACCCTTCGGAAAGTGTTTGCATGAGTCAATAACAAGGTGAATGGGGAAAGTGCCCATAGTAAGTGGGAGCGGGACACGTGTCAACGTATCCCTCGGTCTCCACCCATAGGTCACACATATCATATCATATCGTTTTGTAATAGCATATCATATCATATCGTTTTGTCCTTTTGTAATTATTATACCTTTAATAATTTTATCTTTTGTCACATCAATCTAGTCAGGGGTCCTGTCCTGTCGGATTGATTGTTATCTTTTAATATTTTGTATTCAATTGTAGTTTCAAATCCGGAGTCTATAAAAGACTTCCATCTTGTAATCAAAGGGCATCGGAAAATTTCGAGCTTTCATTTGAAGTTTGAAACATTTCCACGCTCTCCTGCTATCATTTCCTCCCTTGTAATCGATCCTAATTCTCTTCGCGGTTTACCGAGGAGCAATTGGTATTAGCGCCCTAATTCAATAAAGAGTTTATTCAAATCTTACCCTCTTCCATTCATATAACAATCTAAAGAAAGAACAATTTCTCTTTCTATCTTCAAATCTTTAAGGATTCAACAATTACGTCTTGCGTCCGCTAGTCGTCCGTTGGTTGGTAAAGGTTGTGTTCCCGGCAGAAAGAGTAAGACCATTGGTAAGCTCCTGTTCCCCAGTAACTAGTACTTAATAAATTTTTGTGTTTTTAAAGTTTTTAGAAAGAAAGAAAATTATTCTCTATTTATATTGTGATATGAATCAAAGAAGATAAAATATGTCTAAACTCTTTAAACGAATGTGAAGCTCTAAAGTCAAAGGGAAAGCGATTTCAATTTCTGAAGATCATGAAGATCACAAAGGTAATTCAGGTTCAAAACTTTCAAACACCACCAATCTGTTGGGGTTTATGTCCTAAAACTCGTGGATAGTAAATGTAACAAATTTATATATAAAACTTATTAGAATAGCTTTTATTATGGTTGTCGAAAGATTTGTTTAACTATGTTTTTATTAACTCGAATCCAATAAAACTAGAATCCTTGGCTATGAGATGAATGTTTGAACTTTATGTAGTGACATAAAAGTGGATCAGGTTCAAGTACATAGCCTAAAACGGTCTATAGTATAGGGATAAGACTGGGTATCTTATCCTAGAAAAAACTATGTGACGAGGCCCACTTTGTTTTAATACAAACGATGTGATTCTAAATTGTTCGTGTAGAGACATGTGAGTGGGGGCGTCCTATGAAAAAGAAGTTTGTATAAGACCGGACCGTGAAATAAGTCACTTTCACTTTATAACGCTGTTTACTGTGAAACTGACTATTTCAAAGTGATGACCTAGGTAACTCGATCTTAATCTTGAGCTAACTATGAACTCCTGTTTATTCGGGATTATCCTTTGATTTGCATAGGTGAGAGTGGCCCATAAACGCCGCTCAATAAACCTGCCACTTTGGGGATAAGACCGAGTAGATAGCTGGGGACATAGTCCTGCAAGATGGAATTCACTCCTACCCGTCTTTAGGGATAGTAGAAAGGTTGTTCCCTTAAGTGCTGACTCCGGGACGTGAACAAAGGCGCGCCACCCTCTCATTGGCCCGAGAGGTTTCAGGTTTAGTGGTGGGACCACAAACCAATTGTTCATTAGGGACTCAGTTGAGGCTTAAGGAACAAGAAGTGCTATAGGGGTAAAACAGACTTTTGACCTTACTATAGTTACGAACAACCTGTGAAGGATTGACTTACTGATCACGGTTATATCGGGTGGACAAAAATATATCTACAGTGAGGGGAGTTCAGCTACGGGCTATAGTGGAGTGTCCCGTTAGTTAACGAATGTTGGTTGACTAGGATTGAAAGAGTTCAACCGGTTAATCTCGGATTGTTGGAGCCCATGATCTGTAGGTCCATTAGGTCCCCCTGCTATCTCAATCGGATCTAACCTTAGAACAGAATGATGAAAGAATTTGAAAGCGTTCAAGTTCATATTAGGGAGATATTGTTAATTATATTTCGATATAATTTAACATAACGGTTTAATTGTTAATTAAACCATAATTTGAGAGAGTTATGATTATTTAAATATGATTTATATATAACACACGTGAATAGGGATTCACGTTTGATATTTAAAATTGAATAATGATTCACATTGTCCGGTTTTGAGAGAAATGGGATTGGTGCAAATTATTTAATTTAATATTTGTTGTTAAATTAAATAATTATAATTAATTAAAATTAATTAGTTAAATTGATTTTAAGTATATATATTAATTTTATGTAAAATTGATTTCAAGAAAAAATTGAAAATTGAGATTCAATTTTAGGAGGTGGTGGAATGTGATTTTTCACATTTTTCATCCTTAAAATGACACCTCCATGGACACCAATTCAACTCAATTTTTTGCTGTCATTCATTGTGAATTCCACCAGCACAATCAACTCCTTTAAAAGGAAAAGAAAGGCTAATGTGAGTTTAGTTTTTGCTGAAATTTTCTCTCTCAAACCGTGGGCATCAAAATGACCAAAACCCATCTTTTCTCTCCTAAAATTCATCATGCTCGGGTTCCCACAAGCTCATTCTAAGGCCGGAGAATAGCGGGGAAGATCTTGGTGGTCGTCCATGTCAAGCTCGTGATGAGAAACATCCAACGACAAGCTTGAATTCGGAGTTAAAAGAGGTAAGTTCATAACACTCTGTTTTCGTTCTTGTTTTCAAACATGCTTTTAATCCTCAAAATTAATGAAAATCAAGGCCCAAGATCCGCTAACGCTTCCGCTCGAGTGTTCTTCACTCCTTCAATTAGTATCAGAGCGTGGTTTGGGCACTTGATTTCCATTAATTCGAGTTTGGTGGGTGAATTTCAATTGTTGAATGGTTTTTGGTTGCTAAAGTTGGATTCTCGGTTTTGGCATCAAATTAAGCTTTTAATCCTTGTTTAAATTGTAATTGCCTTCATGTATATGGGCATTAATGTCTTGGCAAGAGTCTGTATCAATTTGGGAGTCATTAGAGTAGTAATTAAGCTGTAACCGATCGAGGAAGATGAAGTGTTCAAGCTGCCAGAAAAACAGAGCATCGAAGAACAGCGTTTTCTGGGCTGCTGTATGAACAGCGTCGAGACGATGTTTCAACAGTGTCGAGACGCTACCGCCAAAAATTAAAAAAGTTTGAATTTTGGCGGTGGTTCGGTTCAAGGGTTCATTTCCCGATCCGGTTCGGTTGATTCATGCCGGTTCAAACCAATTTTGAAGTCCTTTGGTCCGATTCAAGCGTTTTATGGATGGTTCGAGCTGGTTCGAGGTGTTCAGGGCCGGTTCGGGAGCTGTCCAAGGTAGTTCTCCTATTTTTTTTTATTCAATTATTAATGTAATAATTTAGCTTAGTTTGATTGTTTGGATGCCAAAACCGGTCCGCTTTAGTGTGTTTAATTATTTATGCATTAGGAATGTATGTTATAATTAAAATAGAATTAAATATGAATAATGTATGTCATATAGATTTAAAATCCCACCATAGGAAAGCATGTTCATGCATTAGTTATTAATTATAAGGGGTTATAATAAAAGGAATGCATGTTAGGTTTCGCGTTAGATGCATGTTGGTTGTTTTAATTTTTCGTTTATGGATGTTTAATATAAAGCGTTGTATTAATAAACGAAAACGAACAAGCATGCAGCATGAAACCACCTTAGCATAGATGAATGTTATAGGTTGTCTATATTATAAAGTGTTATAAAAATTGAGATAGACGTTAAAACCTATAACAAAGATAAATGCATGCTCACTTAGGGTTAATGAAATCAAATTTCGAATAATTCGCATAGAATAGGTCGATATCTTGTAAAGCTAAGGTTACAAGTGAACTCACCCGGCAAGATGCTGTCTAAGGCTGGAGGTATTTAAGTTGACGTTTACGGAACACCTCCTACCTGGGCATCGAGCCGGTACTTGAGTTAGGTTAACCCGGCCTTATGAGCATGTGTGAGAGATGAGAGGTTTTATCACCTAGACATCATAGCGTAATATTTATGTCGTTTGAAATCACCTAGATTTAGGTTGTTACAAAACGTTTAAAGCTTTTTTGAATGGTGATTTATTTATATAACTTGAATTATGATTGTTATATGTTTTCATCACCATTAGAAGCTTGTTATAGGATTAATTCATTAAAAGTTATAAATAGTTATAAGGTTAATGAATAGAAACCGTCAAACCTATAACAAAGAGTTGCATGCTAAACATAGGATCTTAGGTAGCACGGATTAATTTTTTTAAAATGTTTAAAATAAATTAGACCTAAGATCATATTTTCTAATAAGATTAGAAGAGATTCCTACTCAGTGTTTTAATAGAATTAAAATTCGATAAGTAGGATATAAGACGTTTGTTATAAGGGAACTATGCCAGTAATCCGGTACCTGAGTTGAATTAACCATAGTCTTATTAGCATGCAATGTCACTAGGAAATTAAAGGAGTTTAATTCGCCTAGACATTAGAATAAAGATCTTATTTAAAATAGTTATCTATAAGGCATTAACTTAGATAAATTTGTTTAGCCGGGATTTACCTAAGTAAAAGACCCTAAATTTTAAAATACTTAGTGGGAGGAAAAAGGTCTATGAAAAATCGTTTTCTTCTCAAGTTCTCCATAGAGTTCATACGATGAGATTTATGCATAGCTTTTTGTTATTTTCTAACGTAACCATTCCATTCGGAGGGTGATTGCATAAATCAACATCAAAGTGAACAGAGAAAGTATTTATATGAAAAAAAAATCTTTTTCTTCTCACGCTTCTCCCTAAAGTTCACACCGTGAAATTTATGCATAGCCTCTTGTTACTTACTAACGTAACCATTCCATTCGGAAGGTGATGGCATAAATCAATATCAAGGTGAATGGAGAAAGTATTTATAGTAAGTGGGAGAAGGAAGCGTGTCAACGCATCCTACAGTCTCCTCCATTGGTTTACATTGCGAGATCTCTATGTTCGCCTGCTAAGCACGCCCTGGGGCTGCTACACCATTCGGAGGGTTGTAACATAGAGATTATAGCACAGTGAACACCCCATAAGGATAAAGGATTTCTTAGGGTCGTTCCCAGCATTAGCTTTTCCATTCGGTAGCATTGTTGGGACCGCTCTCTGAGATCTAAAAAAAATGGAGGGTCACACTTACAAGATAAAACTAATGGTTAGCTTATTCTTGACCAAACAACGGTAACTAAACAAAATAACAAGATATGAGCGATTATGGTGTTAACGTTTAGTTGAGAATGTCCCAGTTCAAAGGAGGACTAGCTGACCACCCCTCGGTGGCAGTTACTCTGAACCTCTGAAGTACCGTAGCAAAAGAATTATGAATATAGGGCGTGTAATTTCTTTTGCTAAATTCATTGGATTAGAAAAAGGGTTAAAACTTTTAAGACAACCCATTTAAAGTTTATTTGTTTATTTTCAGCAATAGGTATATGTTTTATAAAATGTCTCTTACGCCAAATTCGTCATTGGTATAGAAATATACTACTAAACAAACCTTATACACTATATCGTGGTAAGTGATACGTAAACGGTCTTAAAAATGTAATATGTCCTCAAGATGTTATATTTGTTTCATTCTCGCAATGATCATAATGAATATAACATAGAAAATTGTCTAGCCAAAAGAACATGATTCAAGACTAGAAATATGATTTATTCGTCTCGAAAACGTGCTTGGTAAGAATAGTGATTCAACCTGGATATTCAATTCAGGACCTACTAAATCACGTATGTTCTTTTCCAGGAATGAGTTCCTAGTGCTCGTCGTGAACTAGTTTAGATAACTCTTAGACTTTAAATAGAAGAGTTCATCTCGGCTAAGGCAGTGGGAGACATAAAGTTATTCTTTCAAGGAACAATACATATCGTTCCTAAGATTACAAGAAAATTTTATTTAAATATCTTGTTTTCTAGAAGAAGGCTATTATATTACCTTTTATGTATGAACCGTTCATATCGAAAGAGGATGCCAATATTTGTTCTGCGAACATAAAGAATAACATATACATTTTAAGACCAATAGAGTCCAGAGCGATTTTAAATTATGAGATATTTAAACAGCTGAGACTGAAAAGAAAAAGGTGACATGTTTTTCCAATGCACCTATCTTTTGCACTTGAGGTTAGGCCAAACTAAATTTCAATAGGATTGAAGGCTGGTCTAAAATGAACTTCTAAACAGGTTATAAGACAACTCATTTCCTCCCTATAAGTCATACCTTAAAAGTAGACTGACTTGATGACCTTTCAGGAAAAAGGTTATCGTGCAAAAGAAACCTTAGAGCTAATACATTCTGAATGTTAATACTCGAAAAGGAATGAGTAATACATTTGTTTCATTGATGATTATTCAAGGTGCTCTATGCTTGCCTAGTGCGTCATATATCTGAACTCTTGAAGTTCAGATAGTATAATGGTAAGGATAAGATCCAAATTAGGTAAAATAAAAACGACACTTTGATGCGATCAAAGTAGAGAGTAAATGGACTTGAAATTCCAAGTCTATTTGATAGAACATGGAATTATGTCCTAAACACCTTATACACCATAATAGAATGACATATAGCTAAAGAGAAACAGAACATTGTTTAACATGGTTCATTAGATAATGAGTTGCCTAAACTCGTTTTGGGATATGCAGTATTAATTGCGATTTAAAATATGAATATGGTTCGTTTAAAAGAATATTTCTGAAACATTGCTTGAACTTTGAAAAAGCATAAAATGTGTTTATGTTGTTCCATAATTTAGGGTTATCCTCATTTGAGATAATCCTGAAGGATATAGAACCTCATTCAAAATTGTGCCTATCTATAGGTTATTCCATAGAAACGAGTTATGGATACTTCTTTGTTTAAAAGAAAATATTTGTATGGAAAAATGTTACTTTCTTAAAAGAAGGTTGCGTTAGAAATCACAACCACGAAGTAAAAGAGTGTTAAGTAAATTATAAATAAAAGCTGCAAGTACATCAACAAAGAGTTGTTAATAGGATTTGTTCTTCAAAAAAGGGTTGTTGATCAAACTGACACATTAAATTAGTCTTGTCCTTCTCAATTGTTGAGAGAGTCTCGATGCAGTGGGAGGGTTGTTAAACAACCTAATGAAAACTGTGTGAGTTTAACTGTAACTCCGATTGTCATGCCTGATGACAATATCGAGGATTCATTCACCTTTAATGAAGTAATGAATGACATGGATAAACGACAATTAAGTCAAAACTATGAACCTAGAAATGGAATATATATATTTCAATGCATTTTGGTATTGACCAGAAAAGTTCATAGTCCAAGATCTAGAGCAAAAGGTTTGCAACCTTAACCAATCCATTTTTTGGTTTGAATTAAAGGTTTCGATCTTCGAACATAAGATTTAATGCATGATTAAACTTATGGTTTTTTACCAGACTTGTGTCAGCCGAAGAATTACAAATTGTTTGGTAGCTTTATTAGTTTAGTATATTATTACTATCTTAATGATTAGGGATGATGTAGATTATCAATACTAACAATTAAAAGTGAGCTAGCAGCCTAGTTCCAAATAAGAGAATTGGAAAGGCTTAGTATGTTCCTAGAATCCAAACGTTTGGAATAGCAAGAACGAAGATCGTTAGCTCTATCTCAAGTATCTTATATGGACAAAAGTGTTGGCTAGATATAAGATTAGAATTCCGAGAAAGGTTATTTACCTTTCAAATATGGAATTCATTTGTCACAGGAACAATGTCCTGAGATGCCTCAAAAGGTTGAGGACTTGAGATGAAATTCTCGTGCCTTGACAATAAGTTGTCAGGCTTAGCATAAAGTATGCAACAGGAATTGTCAGTAGATACCAATTTAGTCCAGGGTAATGCCATTGGACTACAGTACAAATTTCCTCAAGTATCTTACGAGAACGAGGGTTTATAAGCTCATGTATGGTGCTAAGGATCTGATCCTTACAGGATACACTAATTCTGGTTTGCACGCCGATTAGGATTCATGGAAATCCACATCGGTATCAGAATTCTCCCTTAACAGGGAGCTATATGTTGGCGTAGCATCGAGTATGGATGTATCACAGACTTCATCTTGAAGGCCAAGGAAAATTGCTACTTGTAAAGCAAATTCAAGAGTCTGTAAGACTTAGGAAGTTCATTTGGAAAGTTGTTCCAAATATGAGGCAGTGTATAGAACAGGAAGTTCATTTTCACATTTTTCATCCTTAAAATGACACCTCCATGGACACCAATTGAACTCAATTTTTTGCTGTCATTCATTGTGAATTCCACCAGCACAATCAACTCCTTTAAAAGGAAAAGAAAGGCTAATGTGAGTTTAGTTTTTGCTGAAATTTTCTCTCTCAAACCGTGGGCATCAAAATGACCAAAACCCATCTTTTCTCTCCTAAAATTCATCATGCTCGGGTTCCCACAAGCTCGTTCTAAGGCCGGAGAATAGCGGGGAAGATCTTGGTGGTCGTCCATGTCAAGCTCGTGATGAGAAACATCCAACGACAAGCTTGAATTCAGAGTTAAAAGAGGTAAGTTCATAACGCTCTGTTTTCGTTCTTGTTTTCAAACATGCTTTTAATCCTCAAAATTAATGAAAATCAAGGCCCAAGATCCGCTAACGCTTCCGCTCGAGTGTTCTTCACTCCTTCACAATCAAGAACTATCTATAGCAAAGATAGAAGATAAACTCCATCAATGGAATATTCCAAAGGTAGATCCCAAAACAATCTACTACCATAGTACTTTCAATTTTACTCAAAAAAAAAATTGTATCAAGATATCAGAAAAGAATATTCCAATCAACAATGATCGTGAAACAATAAATCTTTTTTTCAAAAAAGCTTATCCTTCATCATCGTGAAGAATTTAATTATCTTCACATAGAACTAGTTCAAATAGCCATTAAACCCTTGTTCAAACTTGGGTTAGATATTCCAGTCCTTGTTTCTTTAAGAGACAAAAGACATCTAAATTTTTCAAACTCCTTATTAGGAATCGTTCAATCTAACCTTGAAGGAGGACCTATCTTCTTCAATTGTTATCCAAATTTTACCCTCTCTTTGAAAGATCCAAACATCTTATCTTCTTTCATAGCCGATGTTTATGCTCAAAATCTTAATATACAGGATCAAACTCATTCTGCTGTAATGATTTTTAAAATCTATTACAAATTGATGAATACAAATATCTCTCCTAGGGCTTTAAGATCTTCTCCAAAAGGATCCACCGTCCTTTTAGAAGCAAATCTAGAGAGATCATCAGTCACTGTTCCTAAAAGTCTATCATGGGAACAGATCACCAGAAACCCAACATGGAGGCTTACAGAAGCTTTCACTCCTCCAAAAAAGAGCTCAAACCTTGCTCAAATTATCGAACATCCAGATGGATCAGTAGAAGTTCAATTTTCTGATGAACCAGAGAGGTCAAAGGTCAAAGACTTCATGTCTTCACGACCTAGTACTTCCGGATCAACTTCAGAAGATGGATCAAAATTCTATATGAATAGATCTAACTCGCTAAGAGTAAAATCTGCAAATATAGAACAAAACGTAGCAAATGTTCAATACAAGGATCAACCTCAATCACCGACTCAAACGGACATGGATGGTAGATCTGTGTTCGAAAGTCAATTGAATGTCCTTATTCAAGAATTTTCAATCGATAAATAAGCCTTAAAAAAGGACTTTCTTTCCCGCAAAAATAATGCAAAAAGAGAAGCCTTTTTCAAAAACTATGATAAAGACCAAAGATCTGAGATAAGATCAAAATGGTATTCATTCATGGAAGAAACCGAACAAAATATTCCATTTTTTACTTGGATGAAAGAATCCGAAAATGAAATCAATATGCTTCAAGAATCTTGGAAAACCACTCAAAGAGCGAGTATACACTCTACTCATCCTCCCTTAGAGGAAATTGAATTTGAAACAATTTACGGCGAAAAGGTCAAAGCTAGTCCATTAAAAAATATTAGTGAAAAGGACGAGAAGAACGCTCCTTCGCTTAAGGATATAAAAAATATCCAGCTTCAAAACAATTTTTCCAATAAAATCCTTTTCTACTATAGCTAACCAAGTAGAAAAGATTGAAGAGAAAATATCAAAGCCTTCAATTACTTCGTCTTCAAACAGAGAAATCTTTATACCTCCCATTGATGAGTCAATTCCATTATTCAAACCTATAGTAATTGACAACAAAGATTAAAATAATGTCCAAAGAAGAAGAAACCCTAGCTTTAATTGAAGAAAAGCTAAGTAGTCTTCATATCTCAAAACCATCAAGTTCGAAGTCAACCCCTACAATCAACGTCCTAAATGATTCTGTTATTGATCAAATTATTCAAAAAACAAGAAATCTTTCCTTAGAGGAAGAAGCGATTGAACTACCAAACGAAGTCCTAAAAATAGGAACAACATCAAAAGCGTCAAAACCAGTGTTAATGCGAAATTGGTATCCACAACCTTCTTTCCCAGATGTCCAATTTGAAGAAAAAGCACAAATGACTCAAGTCGTTTATGACGGATTAGCCATCCATGAATGGAATATAGATGGCATATCTGATTATCTTATCCTCAACGTGCTCAATGAAATGTTCATTGCCTCAAACGCTTATCGACAAAGAGGCAAAAAAGATCATGAAATAGCCCAACTGCTTGTTGCAGGATTCACAGGGCAATTGAAACAATGGTGGGATCAATATCTGACCGATTATGATCGTCAGCATATTTTAACCCACACCACTATTGAGAAGAAAAAACAGACAATCAAACTCGAGGGTCAATTACCTCAAACTGTTGAAAGAGAAGAAAGTATAGAAGACGCTGTCAATACCCTCGTATATACCCTTACAAATGCCTTTGTAGGCGATCCAACTCAATATCAGGCCAGATCGGCTAATATCCTTTTAAACCTCAAATGTCCAACTCTAGGAGATTTTAGATGGTACAAAGATATGTTTTTAAGCAAAGTCCTTATTAGAGCTGATTGCTCTTCTTCAATCTGGAAGGAACAATTCATTAAGGGTCTTCCCAGTTATTTTGCTGAAAGAGTCAAGATCAATTTAAACGCAAAATATGACGGGAAAATTCCATGGGACACCCTAACCTATGGGAATCTAACTTCCTTTATAATAGGTTAAGGTATTCGTCTCTGCAATGAGTCAAAAGTTCAATCAAAACTTAGCAAATCCTTCGGGTCAAGACGAGCCGAGTTAGGAATTTTTTGCGATCAATATGGATGTGGAAAAATTCGTCCGCCATCCACAATCAGAAAATCTTCTATCAAAAGATATCGAAAATATCAAGAACGACAAAACTATAAACCGTATAGGAAATTTCAAAGAAAGAATTATAAGAAGACATATAATTCTTACAATAAAAAACGACCCTTCTACAAAGGAGGAAGCTCCAAAAGAAACGTCCAGTGTTATAAATGTAGATCAAGTGGACATTATGCCAATAAATGTCCAATGAAAAAGAAGATCAATGAATTAGAAATTAATAATGATACAAAGCAACAGCTTTTGAGTATCATTCAATCTGATTCAGAAGAGTCAATAATTTATAGTTCGGATGAAGGTCAAATTCTTGAATTACAAGAAGAAACAGATTCGTATTCTAGTAGTGATTACAATGACGAAGAATATGATGGCAAACGAGTCTGCTCGGGATGCATATGTGTCCTGACAAAAGACCAAGAAACTCTACTCAATGTTGTTGACAAAATAGACAACGTCGAACTCCAAAAGTCAATCTTACATAGTTTAAAAAACTCAATCCTTGAAAAAAGAGATCAAGAAGAGCCAAGTAACTTTAAACCTTATGAATGGAAGAATGTTGTCAAAAAATTTGAAGAACCAAAACCAGTTACCATTCAAGATCTTCAAGCTGAGATTAATATTCTAAAAAGAGAAGTCTCAGAACTCAAAAGAAATACTGATCAAGAAATTTTTCATCTCCGTCAAGAAATATCTCAAATCAAAACCGAAGTTGAAACAATCCCCAACGAAGAGGAAGAGTCTTTCGTTGGAGCTATTTCTAGTATACGATTTCAAAAATTGTATTCTTTAGTAACTCTAAAGATCCATGATTTTACAATCACGCTCCATGCACTAATTGATTCAGGTGCAGATCAAAATTGTATTCGAGAAGGATTAATACCTTCAATATACTTCGAGAAAACTTCTGAATCCCTTCGAGGTGCTAATAATAATCAACTTATAATCAATTATAAATTGTCAAAAGTCCATGTTTGCAACGAAGGAGTTTGCTTTATAAACTCTTTCCTTTTAGTCAAAGATTTAGGACATGAATTGATCCTAGGTACACCATTCCTCACTCAATTATATCCAATAACAATCTCAGAAGAAGGAATAATCTCTGACGTCTTAGGACAGGAGATAATATTTAAATTTACAAGTCCAATAACCCGTCATGAAATCCATAATCTTCAAAAAGAAACAATTCAAAATTCAATAAATGTCATAGAAAGTAAAGAAAAACAGATACAATTCTTAAAAGAAGAAATCTCTTACAAAAGAATAGAAGAAGATTTAAAAAAGAAATCAATACAAGATAAAATAACCTATTTCAAATCAAAATTAGAAAAAGAAATTTGTTCAAATCTTCCAAACGCCTTTTGGAAAAGAAAGCAACATATTGTCAATCTCCCTTATATCAAAGATTTCAAAGAAGAGAAAATTCCAACGAAGGCTAGACCAATACAAATGAATCTTGAATTACTAACACATTTCAAAAAAGAAATAGATGATCTTTTGCAGAAAGGTCTCATTCGAGCTTCAAAGAGCCCTTGGTCTTGTGTCGCATTCTATGTCAATAATCAAGCTGAAAAAGAACGAGGAGTTCCAAGGTTAGTTATCAATTACAAACCTCTTAATAAAGTTTTGGAATGGATTAGATATCCAATTCCGAATAAACAAGATTTACTAAAAAGAATTTCAAATTCAAAAATTTTCTCAAAATTTGACATGAAGTCAGGATTTTGGCAAATTCAAATTTCAGAAAAAGATCGTTACAAAACCGCCTTTAATGTTCCTTTCGGTCAATATGAATGGAATGTTATGCCATTCAGATTAAAAAATGCTCCATCAGAATTTCAAAAAATTATGAATGATATTTTCAATCCATTTCAAGAATTTTCAATTGTTTATATTGATGATGTGTTAATATTTTCTCAAAACCTAGATCAACATTTTAAACATCTCAATATATTTTTAGATATCATTAAACGAAATGGTTTAGTGGTATCACTTCCAAAGATCAAACTATTTCAAACTCAAATTCAATTTCTAGGATTTGATATTCATTTAGGTTTAATAAAACCTATTCAAAGATCAATAGAGTTTGCTTCAAATTTTCCTGATCAAATTCTTGATAAAACTCAATTGCAACGATTTCTAGAATGCCTCAATTATGTATCTGACTTTATTCAAAATCTAAGAATCATTTGCAAGCCACTTTATGAGCGACTAAAAAAGAATCCAAAGCCCTGGTCGGATGAACATACAAGGGCTGTCAAGTGTATTAAAACTTTAGTCAAATCAATTCCCTATTTGAGTCTTGTCAATCCAAAAGCTGAATTAATAGTGGAGTCTGACGCATCCGATATCGGATATGGAGGAATCCTAAAACAGTGTGTTGATAACAAAGAATCAATTATCAGATTTCATTCTGGAGTTTGGAATAGTGCTCAGAAAAATTATTCAACAGTCAAAAAAGAGATTTTAGCAATAGTCTTATGTGTTCAAAAGTTTCAAGGAAATTTAATTAATAAGAGTTTTACAATAAAAACGGATTCAAGAGCCTCAAAATTTATTTTAGAAAAGGATGTAAAAAATCTTGTTTCAAAACAAATATTTGCAAGGTGGCAAGCAATCTTGTCATGCTTTGATTTTAAAATTTTGCCTATAAAAGGAGTTCAAAATCCTTTGGCTGATTACCTCTCAAGGGAGTTCCTTACAAGAAAAACTCCTTCTCTCTCTCTCTCTAAAAATGAGTGATCAGCGAGGCAAAGCCTCTTCATCTTCTTCAAAGGGCAAAAGCCCAGCTTCATCCTCAAAATCTCCAGCTCCTATGAGCGCAGATCAATATGCAATGGATCTTGGCTTCACTCCTGTGAACCGTCCAAGAACCAGAAGTACATCTCTTCAAATTCGTGATTCAATGGAGTCTTTAACTCCACCACAGAGGCCATCTGCCTCTCTCGTACGACCTTCTGCCGTTCCTTCAATGAGACCTATTGTCTCTCCAATCCCTGTAACTCAAACGAGACCTACTGTCTCCCCAATTACTCAAGCTTCTTCTCAAGAGGGATCTTCTATCCCTACAACTTTTGCGGATGTTGTTCAGCCTCCCAAAAGATTTATTCCAACACCTGAGATCAAAAATTATTTTGAAAAATCACTTCAATTATCAGAACCAATAGTTGAACCCGAATTCGACGGGTCTTCAATTATTGAAATTATGGTAGATTCAAAATCTGTTGAGATAACCCATATCCCAGACAGAAATGATCCATCAATTATAGCTTATTCAAAGCTAAAAATCAAAAAGGTCATAAACCCTACTCATTGGAATCAAAATATTCTTACAGAAAGAACTCTTTCAAAACCTTTCAATCCCCAAACATACTCATACCGGGACTATATCGAAGCTTGGTATAAAGTTATGTGGTACAAAAATTATGACCATTCTTGGTTCATTCAATTTTGTCAAAATGCTTACAAATGTCAATTTCCTTTTTGGTTCATCAAATGGTGGAAAACCTTCGGATCCTCCGAAGAAATTTTTCCCGTTCCCATCCAAGAATCTTTTCATTATTTCTCTCAAACGATATACAAAAATGCATTTCCCCTAAATATGCGTTTTTGTTTATATTTCCAAATTCCCTGGATTTTCTGTTGGAATTTCCAGACAAGTTCATATCCATATTTCAAACAACTTGTAAAAATTCTTCAAATCAAATGGTGGGATAAGTATAATTTTTCTCACGCCGGTATCAAAGAAGTCAAACAATGGTTCGCCGACAACGGCTACCTTCAAGACCTTTCAAAGAATAAAAATGCAGAATTCTTAAATTCAAAATTCATGCTCATAGCTGCTTTGGCGCAGACGACGACTGAAGCAGACTTCCAAAAGATCCTTAATCAAGCAACATCAATAGCGTCCTCATCCTCTCATCACAACTTCGACGTAGAAAATGAAGAAGAGGATGAATACGACCTCAATGATCCATTTCTAGATTCACAACCCATGTGAGTATAATTTTCAAAAAAAGAAAAAAGGTGTAAATTATAAGAGTGTGCAAAATAAGTTGTAAATTATAAGTGTGTGTACATTAAAACTGCTGTAAATTATAATAAAACTCCATCTCAGAACATAAAGATAAGTTCCAAGTCTCCAAGCTGAAGAAAATTATGAATACTCATTGTAAAGGACTGTTGCGGAGGACTGTTGCGGTGTGTGGTCCCGGTTATAAGTCACGAGATATGCAATAAATCTGTTGGTCAGCATACCTTGCCTTCATGCCTAATAAAGTGAGAAGACATAATATTCAAAGCCATCAGACAAGGACAATAATTGCAGACTTTATTAAAGCTACTTTAATAAAGTGATATGACAAAAGATGGAGGGGGAACAACATATCATATCATATCGTTTTGTAATAGCATATCATATCATATCGTTTTGTCCTTTTGTAATTATTATACCTTTAATAATTTTATCTTTTGTCACATCAATCTAGTCAGGGGTCCTGTCCTGTCGGATTGATTGTTGTCTTTTAATATTTTGTATTCAATTGTAGTTTCAAATCCGGAGTCTATAAAAGACTTCCATCTTGTAATCAAAGGGCATCGAAAAATTTCGAGCTTTCATTTGAAGTTTGAAACATTTCGACGCTCTCCTGCTATCATTTCCTCCCTTGTAATCGATCCACTTGTAGTATTGGTCGATATCCCTGGACACATAAATATTCTACAGTGAGAAGAATACAGCTGAGGGTCTTTAGTGGAATGACCCACAGTTAACGAATGGAGACAAACTTGGTTAATGAGTTTAAGCCGATTAGTCTCGTATCGTTGGAGCTTCTGATCTGTAGGTCCATTAGGCCCCACTGGTAGCTCGTAAAAAGACTTGAAGCAAACAAATATAAATTGTAAATTGAAAGTGTTCAATTTATCCTGGGAATCATATAATGTATATTGATGCATTATAATATAAAGTTTATGAAACTTTATAATATAATTTTTGAATTAATTTCAAAAATTAATTATTGAGAGAAAATATATGAAAGAGTTCAAATAAATTTAATATGAATTGGATTCATATTAATTTTAATAAAATACCTAAGATTAAATATATGATATTTAATTGGGTAATTAATTAATTATGGAATTAATTATTTATTTATTAATTAGAGACATTTTCCTATTAGGAAAGAAAATATTTGAAAGAGTTCAAATAAATTTAATATGAATTGGATTAATATTTATTTTAATAAAATCCCTAAGATTAAATATGTGATATTTAATTGGTTAATTAATTAATTATGGAATTAATTATTTATTTATTAAAATTAGATATTGTTCAAATAATAGATTTGAACTTATTCCTAGACCTTTTCCTATTAGGAAAAAGTCTTGACCTTTACCTATATATAGGACTCCTGGGGTGGGGTGAAAGACATCTCATTGTCTCTAATTCTCTCAGAGATCTCTCCCAAAAGACTCCCACAAGTCTCCTGCTTCAAGAAGTCTTAGAGATATACCGGTGTAGCCGATTGGTGGTGTTCGCACAAGAGGGTTGCTACGTTTTCATTCTTATTGGCAAGAAAAGGCGAATTGATCAAGGTTTTCTACAAAAGTAAGTTTTCTATGAAATCCTTGATCACTAGGATCAATGTCGTTGATTTTTTAGCATGTTTATAACCTATGTACAACCCATTAAATATAGATTTACAATTGTAATATTTTACAAATTGTATTGGTATTTCAATTAGAATCTAAGACTCTGAGTAGGTTCGATAATACTTTATGTTGTGTGGGGATTTTATGCCTTCACCCCTACTAGCTCATATCGGATTAAAGCCTAGAATATATTGATAGGAATCTTTGAATCGTTCAAAAATGGAAAATAAGGTTTTATCGTAAAAAGTGTTCGACACAATGATTTAAGTTGTGAATTAAATTATGAATTTAGAGATAAGGTATTTAAAAGTGTTTTAAATACCGTATATATGTATTAGGAATCATATATAATTAATGGCACTAGGTGACAATGATTAATTAGATTAATCATGACAAATTACTTGGAAATGTCCCAATTAATTACCTAGAAATCAAATTCAATTTAGAATTGAATTACGGTAAATTGCAAGTTGAAAAATTCAGAATCAAGATTCAATTTAGTGGATTTAGTGGCAATCCCACTATTGCATGTCGATGCATTGTGGAAACAACACAACCATGCACTAGTTGCATGTGTTGTAAGTTAAACACCTAGAATCCACTTTGAGTTGCATTTTCACCATGTGTCTAGTGTCATGAAGCTTGTCTTTGCATGGAAGAGGTCTATTTAAGTGCTTCAATCTGATTCACAAGCCAAGAGAGTGATTTACCTAATGTTATGCTGCTGGAATTTACTCTCAAACACATAGACCTCCATAGATTTCTCAAGAGCTTGTACCTTCAAGCATTCCCTTCCCTTTCCCTATCACTATAGACTCCCACAAGACATCTGGGCCTAACAACTTGGACTTGAGCTTTATTGGTCTTGGGTTCAACTATTTGGTCTTGGTTTGATTTATATTTGACCTAAAACGATATGACTCAAATATTTAAAAGACCCAAATTTGATCCAATTAATTATTTTTCTTTAATTAATTGGTCAAATTAATTAATTTGATCAAAATAATTTATTTTTAATTAATTGATCAAATGGACATTTTGCCCAAAAAATTTATAATTGGCCAACTTTGTCTTCAAATTAAATTTGGGACACATGTTAATTTATAATTGGTCCCGAATTTAATTAATCTTACTTTCGTCATTAATTTCATGTAATGAATGACAATTTGTAATTGGTCAAAATTTCTCTTTCAACAAATGTCCCTTTTCGATATTTATGCACAAATATGTGTGAGTGAATCTCGAAAAAGATAATTTGAAATCAAAACGTAAGATATTTGTTCTTAATTTTGACTTTGAATAGAATTTAAATTTGAATTTTCCTCAAAAGTTGATTTGGGATCAAATTTGGATTATGCCCAAAATTTGATTTGGAAGAAAATTCGGAGTATGCCAAATTTTAATTTGAGAAGATTTCGAATTTGAATAAAATTGAGGTTCTACCAAAAAATTTGATTTGGATTTGGAATGAAATTCAAAATTGTTTCATATCCAAATTTTGATTTACGAGACATTTATTGTATATCCCAACTTTTGATTTGAGCAATTTTGACAAAGTTTTTATCTTGAATAGAATTTAACTTGAATTTGGGATGAAATTTGAATTTGAATCTCAAATTTGAATTTGGAGTATGTCCAAATCTTTTTGGATTTGAGGAGATTTGAATTTGAATAGAATTTAGTTCTATTCAAAATTTTGCTTGAATATTTAGAATCAAATTTGGAAAAATTTGAAGTATATCCAAGATTTGAAGAAATTTGAACTCTATAGAGAGATTTTTACATTGAATAGAATTCGAAATCTATCAAATCTGAGGTTTGGGAGGAATTTAGGATTATGTCCAAATTTGAATGTATGGTAAAATTTAGACTTTACCAAAATTCGGCTTGAGTTTGCATTTTGATCCCATCTTTGATTTGGAATAATCCAATCTAAAATTTAGAATTCTGCCTTGAACAAATCTTCCACTAACATCAAAATATGAATAAAATTAAAGATTTGGTGAACATAATAAATCTTAGGTTTTATGTTGTGATTGAGCTGGAGTGAGAACCTAAATTAGAATCCATCAAATTCAATTTCAATATGGAATGAAATCTTACCAAACTTTAAATGATCAATTTGACTGAAAATCTCATGAATTTCCTCTATATGTACCGTGGGTATTCACCATGCGTCCAACAGGTTAATTATCGGAACCTTGCTCTGCTGTGCTCGATGTGGATCCAAGTTGTCGATCATGGACCTTGTGGCAAATTGGCTGAAACGTTGTCGCTCTCACAAGCTAGTGCGTCAGCTTTCGTTGTGTTGGAGGAGGAAGGGTTTGTCATTGCCTAATACTATATTTTCACCCATTTTTTTCACTCCACGAGACTTGTTGGATAGGAAGAAATCAGTTTGTAAAATTTTCGGCGTGCTTGTCTGTTGGAGAAGGAAGAAACGTTGAGCAAAATGGATGAAGACCCATCTTTTTTATCTACCTAGGCGGCGTACATGTGTGAGGAAAAAATATTTCCTCTTTTCTTTTCTAAATGTATTGGACTAAGATTGTAAGTCCATTATTTTTTTAATTCAATTCCAACATTTTTTTAATCTTCCTTTAATTTTTTTTTTTTGTTGTTTTTTTTTCTTCTTTGCTAATCATAATTTCTTTATTGACTTTGAGTAACAACTTCGAATGCACAATAGATCGTCTTTGCCACTCATTTAAGTCAGGACATATTCAAAACCCTTTTTTTTCACATGTTCTGTTTTGTTGTCTCAGGTTGAATAGACAAGCATAAACTGCTTCCACATGTAACATAGACTTTTTTTCTTGCTATTTCTTTTTTTCATTTCTCTTTTTTTAAGGAGCTTTTTCTTTTAAAAAAAAAATCGTTTTTTTTTAGATTCTTCCTTCTCTTTTTTTTTTTTTTTTTTTTTTTTTTTAACTCACAACACTTTGCCTACATTTCAACTACAAGCATAGTGCTTCCTTCCACCTTCCAAAAGGTAAGTACGTAACTAATTGATTTTTTTTAGGCATACATATCTTTGTTGCCTTCAATTTGCAGGTACAACACCTTTCAACATTAATCCAAGGACACATGATGTCTTTGGACTTTTGTTGCTACAACGCTCTCCGACCCAAGGACACATGATGTCATTCCCACTTGGGCTCCTTGCTGCCACGTCTTTCAGCATGAGTACAAGGACATGTTCCTTGAACTTTTGGCGTTGCCACGTCTTTTAGCATGAGTAAAGGACATGTTCCTTGAACTTTTGGCGCTGCCACGTCTTTTAGCATGAGTAAAGGACATGTTCCTTGAACTTTTGTCGCTGCCACGTCTTTCAGTATGAGTACAAGGACATGTTCCTTGGACTTAAGGACATGTTCCTTAAACTTTTGCTGCTACCACGTCTTTTAGCATGAGTACTAGGACATGTTCGTTGAACTTTTGCCGCTGCCACGTCTTTCAGCATGAGTACAAGGACATGTTTCTTGGACTTTTATCGTTGCCATGTCTTTCAGCATGAGTACAAGGACATGTTTCTTGGACTTTTGCCGTTGCCACGTCTTTCAGCATGAGTACAAGGACATGTTCCTTGGACTTTTGTTGTTGCCACGTCCTTCAGCAAGAGTACAAGGACATGTTCCTTGGACTTTAGGACACGTTCCTTGGACTTTTTGTTGGGTTTAATGTCCTATAAACTCGTAGTTTGTAAATCATTAAACATATTTCTATTTCCAATAAAGTCGTTATTGAGGTTATTTAGTAAAAGATATTATTGAATATGTAAATTGCGAATTATTAACCTAATAAATCCAATAAACTAAGATCCTTGGCTATAAAAATGAATACTTGAACTATATGCAGGGACATATCGTAGGATCAAGTTCAAGTTTATAGTCAAAATAGTCTATAGTATAAGGATACGGTTGGGTGCCTTATCCTGGAGACACTATGGACGCGTCCCACTTTGTATTAAGTAAAAACGATGAGATCCTAAGTCGTTCATGTGGAGACATGCGAGTGGGGGCGTCCTATGCAATGAGTTTGCATAAGACAAGACCACGAAATAAGTCACTTTCTCTTTATAACGTCGTTTACTGAAGAAACTGATTATTTTTTATAGATGACCTAGGTAACTCGTTCTTAATCTTGAGTTAACTATGAACTCCTGTTTATACGAGATTATCTTTTGATCTGCATGGGTGAGAGTGGCCAGCATCGCCTACTCAACAAGCCTACCATTTTGGGGATAAGATCGAATAGATAGCTTGGAACATAGTATCACAAGACGGAATTCACTCCTACCCATTTCAGAGATAACAGAGAGGTTGTTCTCTTAAGTACTAACTCCAGGACTTGAACAAGGGGCTCCACCCTCTTGTTGGATCGAGAGAGACTTAGGTTTGATGGTTGGACCACTAACCGATTGTTCATTAGAGGATTAGTGGAACTTAAGGAACAAGAAGTACTATAGGGGTAAATCGGTTATTTGACCTAGGTATAGCTACGAACAACTTGTGAAGGAATGACTTACTGAACATGGTTAAATCAAGTGGATGGAAATATATCTATAGTGAGGGGAGTCCAACTATCGGGCTATAGTGGAGTGTCCCGGTAGTTAATGAATGTTGGCTAGCTTAGATAATCAGATTAGTCGGTTAGCCTCGAATCATTGGAGCCCATGATCTATAGGTCCATTAGGCCCCCCTACTAGCTCATATCGGATTAAAGCCTAGAATATATTGATAGGAATCTTTGAATCGTTAAAAAATGGGAAATAGGGTTTTATCGTAAAAAGTGTTCGACACAATGATTTAATTATGAGTTAAATTAGGAATTTAGAGATAAGGTATTTAAAAGTGTTTTAAATACCATATATATGTATTAGCAATCATATATAATTAATGGCACTAGGTGACAATGATTAATTAGATTAATCATGACATATTACTTGGAAATGTCCCAATTAATTACCTAGAAATCAAATTCAATTTAGAATTTAATTAGGGTAAATTGAAAGTTGAAAAATTCAGAATCAAGATTCAATTTAGTGGATTTAGTGGCAATCTCACTATTGCATGTTGATGCATAGTGGAAAACAACAGAACCATGCACTAGTTGCATGTGTTGTAAGTTAAACACCTAGAATCCACTTTCAGTTGCATTTTCACCATGTGTCTAGTGTCATGAAGCTTGTCTTTGCATGGAAGAGGTCTATTTAAGTGCTTCAATCTAATTCACAAGCCAAGAGAGTGATTTACCTAATGTTATGTTGTTGGGATTTACTCTCAAACACATAGACCTCCATAGATCTCTCAAGAGCTTGTAACTTCAAACATTCCCTTCCCTTTTCCTATCACTATAGACTCCCACAAGTCATTCTTTGTTACACCCCCTCCCGGACCACCTGCTAGCTTAGCCCGAAAGACGGCGTGAAGCCAACAAACATCGTCACCTCTAACGATCCTTGTTGACCCTACTGAAACGTTGAACTTGATAAACATACTAATCATAGATATAAAATATTCTTCATGAAACACAACACAGTGGAATCCACGGAAACCTTTTAACATACACGAGGTGCAGTCCTGACAAAACATGGTTTGGAAGATAACCTGATATAGATATCACAACCAAAAACATATACAACTAGGGTTTATACAACCACGACCTCTAGGACGATATTATCCAATCCTTGTAAAACATTTGCAATATGAATAGACTCAATATACAACTCCACCCACGTACTGGAGCTTGTTCTGGAACTTTCAGCAGACGTTGGTAGTGTATTATCAGGCACCGGGAGCTCGATCTCTACCTGAAAGTGGGGAAAATTTTTGAAAAGAATGAGCTACGAAGCCTAGTGAGTGACTAGCTTTAAAAACTTTAGATTTGCAAATCGGAACACGTGATAAACCTTTAAGCGTATAATTATGCTCAATCAAAGCGTTTAACATAAACGTGTAATGAATAAGGCTTTCCAAAATATCTCGCAAGTTCGTCATTAAAAATCTAGCAAGGCATATGAAGTACATCAAGCGTTTTAACTAACATGACCGATCTACGTTGTGTAGGGCACGCCCAGTACAACCAACGTTTACTAGTCCTACGATGTAGTGGGGCCCGCCCAGCACTCACGATAGCATCGTTGTCACGGAGTACACTCAACGTCGACAACGAAATATAACCTGTGTGTGTTGGGTTTTATGCCCTAAAACTCGTAGATAGTAAATGTACTTTTGACCGAACATTAATAAAGTGATGTATTATTCAATGTTTGTATTATATCTTGTCTTGTTAACCCTAATCCAATAAACTAAACATCCATGGCTAATAGAATGAGGCTTGAACTAGTATGTAGGGACATACGGGGATCAATGTTCAAGTTTTAGCCTAAAGGGTCTGTAGTATAGGGATAAGGCTGGGTACCTTATCCTGGTGACACTATGGATACGGCCCGCTTTGTATACTGATACAAACGTAATGATCCAACGCGTTCATGTGGTTGACATGTGAGTGGGGGTATCCTGTGTAATGAGTTTGCACAAAGACCGGACCGCGAAATAGTTAACCACTAACTGTAACACCGTTAGTTAGCTTGGTTTCTATTTCACGAGGATGACCTAGGCAACTTGGCCTTAATCCTGAGTGGATTATGGACTCCTGTCCATGAGGGATTGTCCTTTGATTTGTACGGGTGAGAGTGGCCTGTTCGCCGACTCAATAAGCCTACCATTTTGGGGACAAGACCGAGTGGGGAGCTGGGAACGTAGTCTTACAAGATGGAATTCACTCCTTCCCGATATTAGGGTAAGTAGAGGTGTGTTCCCTTAAGTGGTGTCTCCGGGTCTTGAACAATGGGCCCTACCCTCTTCATGGCACGAGAGGGATTTCTGTTTGCTGGTTGGACCACAAACAGGTTGTTCATTAGAGGAGCACTGGTACTTAAGGACCAAGAGGTAGCCCAGGGGTAAAACGGTAATTTGACCTAGCTGGGGTACGAACACACGTGAAGGGCTAACTTGCTGTTGACGGTCGATATCCGTGGACACAGAAATATATCTGCAGTGAGAAGAGTGCAGCTATGGTTCTATAGTGGAGTGAACCACAGTTAACGAACATTGATTAATTTGGTTAATGAGTTTAGCCAATTAATCTCACATCGTTGGAGCTTCTGATCTGTAGGTCCATAAGGTCCCACCGGTAGCTCTATAAGGGCGTTGAGGTAAATTTCTAAGGGAGAATTGAATATTCGAAGTGGTTTGAATAGTAAAATAAAATATGAATTTGATTCATATTATAAAACTATAGGTTATAATTAATGCACATTAGATGTACATTAATACTATAGTTTATTTTTGAGAGGAATATAATTAAATATGAGATATTTAATTATGATATTAATTAATTAGAGAATTAATTAATTATTGTTTTAATTCAATTCAATTAAATTTGATTTAATTGAATTAGATTAAAACTTTAGGTTATGTGGGAATGTTATGTAAATATATGATTTACATTAATTATAATAATTAATTAATTTAATTGTTAAATTAATTATATTATTATAAATTGGTTAATGATTTAGAATTATTAATTATTTAAATTATCAGTTAGTTGAACTGATAAAGGAGAACGTGTGAAGGGGAGTTAAATTAGGGAGTGGGAAGTTTTCATCGGTAAAAATAACCACTCCCCAATTTAATCCCATTTTTGGTTGAGTTGGTTACAGAACTCAGTCTCACGCCATTCTCTCCCTCTGACTCTCCAGATCTCTCTGCATTTTCTCTCTAGGATACAGAGAAGAAAAAATTCTCCCAAGCCTTTTAGAAAATTTTGCTCCCACAAGCACTCTTCACACATCCCTTTGAGTATACTGGTGAAACCTCGTGGTGGTGTTCGTGACAATCTTTTCCAGCGAAGAACCAGGGAATTTTGGTGAAGCAATTCAAGAAATCTTCAAGGGTAAGTTATTCTTGAATTCTAGGATCATTAGGATCCAATTTAGATTAGATCTAAATAAGGTCAAGCATGTTTTATTATTAAAATTCAGTAGTTTTAATTTGATTTTACTGCTGTATTTTTTTTATGTTGCCAAACGTATTGGTATTTTATTCCAAATTAAATACTGAGAAAAGGTTCTGTAAATTTTCGCTGCGCAAGGGCTTTTATCCCTGCAATTGGTATCAGAGCCTTCTCTGTATTTTAATTTGTGAGTTAAAATTTGCGTTGGTTATAGGTGGGATTTAATTGCATTATGAATGTTAATTTGCTGTGAACTGGAGATTAATTGGCCTTAGATTTACAATTTTTTTTTGATGTGATCAAATGTAAAGGCCCCTGCGTTTTTGGGCAATTAAATTGTAAATCGAGTCTCTGTAAGTCCAAGTCTAGTTTAGGCTGAAGAACGATGAAGATCGGGACTAAAATTGGCCAAAAACGGCGGAAAACGGCGAGGAATTGCGGCTGGAACAGTGCAGGATTTTCCAGAAATTTCGAAAAAAAAAAAAAAAAAAAAAATTCGAAATTCAGACGAGGGCTGACGTCAGCATGGAGGACGCTGACGTCATGAGGCGCGGTCCAGGGAGCGGTCCAGTTTGCGTCGCCCGGTTCTTCGGATTCGTGCGGTTCGCGCTTGGTTCGTTGACTGGCGTCCGGTTCGTTGACTGGTCCGCGTGGTTCGTTGACTGGTTCGCCTGGTTCGTTGACTGGGCGGTTTTTGACACTGGTTTCATGTTTTTCCGGTCTGGTTCGAGCGGTTTTGAGCTGGTTCGAGCGGTTTTGGCATTTTTAAAGCGGTTTTGGTCCGGTTCGGGGCTGCAGCAGGCTGTAATAGGATAGAATTTTGCTTTATTATTGTAATTTAGCTTTAATTTTGTCCTAGAGGCCAATTAATCGGTTCATATGCTATTTTATATGCT
The DNA here is from genome assembly GCA_036850905.1 of Luffa acutangula. Taxonomy (NCBI): domain Eukaryota; kingdom Viridiplantae; phylum Streptophyta; class Magnoliopsida; order Cucurbitales; family Cucurbitaceae; genus Luffa; species Luffa acutangula. Next base: position 27,630,593 of record CM072087.1, on the reverse strand, counting down.
TTATGGATGTCATATAAAAATTAGAAATCCCACCTTAGGTTATAAAGCATGCTCATGCATTTATGTATGTTATAATTAGATTATAATATATGATTGAAATGCATGGTTTAATTTTCATGAGTTATTAATATATAGTTGAGTTATATTAGATTCATGAAAATGGAAAAAGTATGATGCATGCAATTAAATAGTTTTAATGTAAGAGTTATATTAAAAATAATTTGTTTGCAGCATGCTAAGTTGATTTTCCATTTTTTGGCCATAATAAATTGTTTATTATTTAAAATGGAAATCAAGTTGCATTGAGCATGATACATCCATAGGTTAATATAAAGGTTATATTAATTTTCATGCAATGCGAAGTACTATAGTTTAAATTTCATTAACTTGAATATGATTGTTAATTGTTTTAAAACTATAGAATGCATGATTATAGGGCTAATCATTAAAATTTTGAAATAGTTTAAAATTTTATGATTATGAACCGTCAATCTATAATCAAGATATGCATGTTCACATAGGATCTTAGGTTAAAATTGAATTAATTTTAATGGGTTAAAATTAATTAGACCTAAGATCACTTTCTAATAGGATTAGAATATCTTACTTAGTTTTAAAATAGTTTTAATGAACTAAGTAGGACAAACATTCCTGAGATTATAAGGGAACTCTACCAGTGAAGTTCTGTCTAAGGATTGGAGGTATTTAAGTTGACGGTAAACGGAACACCTCCTACCTGGGAACTAATCTGGAACACCGGAGTTGAATTAATCTCAGGTTAATGTTAGAATAATGTCGCTAGGTTAATTAAATTGGTTTAATACACCTAGACATTAGGTCTTATTATAATAGTTATAATAGGACTAGACTTAGATAAATGACTTAGCCGGATTTATCTAGGTTTAATCAAACCCTAAAATTAATAATAGGTTACTTTAGTGGGAGGAAAAATTACAAAACTTGATTTAAATCGAGTTTTGCTCCTGCGTCCCTGTGATGTTCACACCGTGAGATCCATGCTCGGCTTTGTGTCGTTTTAGCGCGGCCTCCCTTCGGAGAGTGTTTGCATGGGTCAATACCAAGGTGAATGGGGAAAGTGACTATAGTAAGTGGGAGCAGGACACGTGTCAACGTATCCTTCGGTCTCCGCCCCTAGGTCACAACATGAGATTCCTATGATCCGCCTGCGTGTTGTCTCGGCGCAACCATCCCTTCGGAGGGCCTGATCATAGGATTCGGAACACCGTGAACTCCTGAATAGGATAGGGTCACTTAGGCTAATTACCAACAGTTGTCTTTCCTAACGGTAGCCTGTTGGTGCGTGCCTCTGGGATCTAAAAGTGGGAGGGTTACACTTACGGGGAGGAGTTAATTTGTTAACAAATCCTTGACCGAACAACGGTGGTTAATATCTAATGGAATATGAGTTATTCTGGTATTAGAAATTGACTGAGAAGAGTCTCATTTTAGAGGAGGAACAACTGATCATCCTTCGGTGGCTGTTCTTCTAAACCTCTAAAGCATCGTTGCGACACACAATCATAGTTTTATTAGGGTTCTTTGATTGTTGGTTTGCAAAATTGATTGGATGTATGCAATTGTTTGTATTGCTTGTGTGATGGGTTAAGGCATAGATAACTAATACGGTCACTTGTTTGTTTTTCAGCAATGTCTTCCTCTATAATATCCCTGCTTAAAAATGAACAACTTACCGGCGAGAATTTTCCTCAATGGAAATCAAACCTCAATACAATACTCGTGGTTGAGGACTTAAGATTCGTCTTAACGGAGGAATGTCCTCCCGTTCCCCCTCGCACTGCCTCTCAGGCAGTTAAGGACGCCTACGAACGCTGGACCAAGGCCAATGAAAAGGTCAAAGTCTATATTCTGGTCAGCTTGTCTGAAGTGTTGGCCAAGCGTTACGAGAACGTGGGAACTGCTAGGGAGATTATGACCTCCCTGCAGGAGATGTTTGGACTCCCGTCCTACCAGCTCCACCACGACGCCTTGAAGAACGTCTTCAATGCCAAGATGCCTGAAGGTCAATCTGTTCGGGAACACGTCCTGGACATGATTAACCAATTCAACATAGCTGAGGCAAATGGCGGGGTTGTCTGCGAGCGCAGTCAGGTTGCGTTCATCCTTCACTCGCTCCCAGCGAGCTATCTGTCTTTCAGGACAAACGCGAGCATGAATAAGATTCAGTTCAACCTGACTACCCTCCTCTCGGAGTTACAGATTTATGAGTCCTTGCAAAAGGGCAAAAATGTGGTTAAAGGAGAGGCCAATGTGGCCCATTCCAAGAAGAAGTTTCTGAAGGGTTCATCCTCAGGGACTAAATCTGTACCTCAGGCTTCTTCATCGAAGCAGATCCAAAAGAGGAAGGGAGACAAGGGGAAGGCTCCTGCACAGGCTGTGCAAGGGAAGGGGAAGGCCAAGGTCGTGGCCGACAAAGGTAGATGCTTCCACTGCAATGCAGATGGTCACTGGAAGCGCAACTGTCCCCGCTACCTTGCTGAGAAGAGAAGAGAAAAAGAAGGTAAATTCGATTTACTTGTGTTAGAGACTTGTCTCGTTGAACATGATGAGTTTGCCTGGATACTAGATTCGGGAGCCACTAATCATGTTTGTTCTTCTTTTCAGGGAAATAATTTCCAGCAGCTGGCAGAGGGTGAAATGACGCTCAAGGTCGGAACGGGAGACGTCGTTTCAGCTCGTGCAGTGGGAGCTGCAAAATTATTCTTTAGAAATAGGTTTTTAATTTTAGAGGACTTGTACTTGGTTCCTAGAATTAAAAGGAACCTTATTTCTGTTTCAGCTTTGTTAGAACAATGTTATTCAATTTCCTTCTTGCTTAATGAAGCTTTAATTTCAAAGAATGGAGTTTACATTTGTTCAGCTAAGCGTGAGAATAATTTATTTGTGTTAAGACCAAATGATGTTAAGGCTATTTTAAGTCATGAAATGTTTAAAACAGCCGAAACGCAAAACAAAAGGCAAAAAGTTTCTCTTTTAAGTAACAACACGTATCTTTGGCATCTTCGTCTTGGTCATATTAACATCGATCGGATCGATCGTTTGGTTAAAAATGGACTTCTAAGTGACATAGAAGATACATCTTTACCACCCTGTGAATCGTGTCTCGAGGGTAAAATGACCAAGAGGCCTTTTACCGGAAAAGGTTATAGGGCCAAAGAACCACTTGAACTGATACATTCGGATCTTTGTGGTCCAATGAATGTAAAGGCTCGAGGTTGTTTTGAATACTTCATCTCTTTTATAGATGATTATTCACGATACGGTTACTTGTACCTAATGGGCCATAAGTCTGAGGCTCTTGAAAGGTTCAAAGAGTTTAAGGCTGAGGTAGAAAACCTGTTAGGTAAAACGATTAAAACACTTCGATCAGATCGAGGTGGAGAGTATTTAGATCAGCGATTCCAGGACTATATGATAGAACATGGAATTCAATCACAACTCTCAGCACCTGGTACACCTCAGCAGAATGGTGTATCAGAAAGGAGAAACAGAACCTTGTTAGACATGGTTCGATCTATGATGAGCTATGCTCAGTTGCCTAGCTCGTTTTGGGGGTATGCAGTAGAGACTGCAGTACATATTCTTAACAGTGTTCCCTCAAAAAGTGTTTCTGAAACTCCTTTTGAGTTATGGAGGGGGCGTAAACCTAGTTTACGTTACTTTCGAATCTGGGGTTGTCCTGCACATGTGTTAGTGACAAATCCTAAGAAACTGGAACCACGTACGAGAATATGCCAATTTGTTGGTTACCCGAAAGAAACGAGAGGTTGTCTTTTCTACGACCCTCAAGATAATAAAGTATTTGTATCGACAAATGCAACTTTCTTGGAGGAAGACCACATTCGAGATCATCGACCACGAAGTAAGTTAGTATTAGGAGAAGCTACAGAAGGGTCAACAAGGGTTGTTGATGAACCTGGTCCTTCAACAAGAGTTGTTGGAGAATGCAGTTCTTCTCGTCAATCTAGTCCTCCTCACGTAGTGGGAGAGCTTCGACGCAGTGGGAGGGTTGTGACACAACCTAACCGCTACTTGGGTTTAACAGAAACACAAGTAGTCATACCTGATGACGGCGTAGAAGATCCATTGTCTTATCGTCAGGCAATGAATGATGTAGATAAGGACGAGTGGGCCAAAGCCATGGACCTTGAGATGGAGTCAATGTACTTCAATCAAGTTTGGGAACTTGTAGATCTACCTGAGGGGGTCAAACCCATTGGGTGTAAATGGATCTATAAGAGGAAAAGAGATGCTGCTGGGAAAGTACAGACTTTCAAAGCAAGACTTGTAGCAAAGGGTTATACCCAACGAGAAGGAGTGGACTATGAAGAAACTTTTTCTCCAGTTGCTATGCTTAAGTCCATAAGAATCCTCTTATCCATTGCCACATTTTATGATTATGAAATTTGGCAAATGGATGTCAAGACAGCTTTTCTGAATGGCAATCTTGACGAGAGTATTTTTATGTCTCAACCTGAAGGGTTCATATCCCAAGGTCATGAGCAAAAAGTTTGCAAACTGAATCGATCCATTTATGGGTTGAAACAGGCTTCTCGATCTTGGAATATTAGATTTGATACTGCGATCAAATCTTTTGGTTTTGACCAGAATGTTGATGAGCCTTGTGTATACAAGAAGATCGACAAGAATAAAGTAGCTTTCCTCATACTTTATGTAGACGACATCCTGCTCATTGGGAATGATGTAGGGTATCTGTCTGACGTAAAAGAATGGCTAGCAGCTCAATTCCAAATGAAAGATTTGGGTGAGGCCCAGTATGTTCTTGGCATCCAGATTATTCGGGATAGAAAGAACAAATCGCTAGCTTTGTCTCAGGCAACGTATATCGACAAGATGTTGGCTCGATATTCGATGCAGAATTCCAAGAAGGGCTTGTTGCCTTTCAGGCATGGGGTTCACTTGTCTAAGGAACAGTCTCCTAAGACACCTCAAGACGTTGAGGATATGAGACGGATTCCCTACGCATCTGCAGTGGGTAGCTTAATGTATGCCATGCTATGCACCAGGCCTGACATTTGTTACGCTGTAGGGATTGTCAGCAGATATCAGTCGAATCCAGGGTTAGACCATTGGACCGCCGTTAAAGGAATCCTCAAGTATCTTAGGAGAACGAGAGATTACATGTTGGTGTTTGGGGCTTAGGAGTTAGTTCTCACGGGTTACACCGACTCTGACTTCCAAACTGACAAGGATTCTAGGAAATCTACGTCAGGGTCAGTTTTCACCCTTAACGGGGGAGCTGTAGTTTGGAGGAGTATAAAGCAAGGATGCATAGCAGACTCCACAATGGAGGCTGAGTATGTAGCTGCTTGTGAAGCAGCTAAGGAAGCTGTTTGGCTAAGGAAGTTCTTGACAGATTTGGACGTTGTTCCAAATATGAACTTGCCCATTACGTTATACTGTGACAACAGTGGGGCAGTAGCCAATTCAAAGGAACCTCGGAGCCACAAAAGAGGTAAACACATAGAGAGGAAGTACCATCTAATTCGAGAAATTGTGCAAAGAGGAGATGTGGTCGTGACCAAGATCGCTTCCGAGCACAACATTGCTGATCCGTTTACGAAGGCCCTCTCGGCTAAAGTGTTCGAGGGTCATCTAGAAAGTCTAGGTCTGCGAGACATGTATATAGCCTAATCTAGGGCAAGTGGGAGATGTGTAATGGGTGTGAGGATGCCCTAGTTTATTGTATTTTGTATATTTACCTTTTATGTAATGTACAATATACATGTACCATTTCCAGCTTTGGATTATATTGTATATATATTTTCCCTGTAACTTGAGTTTTAGTTCAAGTGGGAGTTTGTTGGGTTTTATGCCCTAAAACTCGTAGATAGTAAATGTACTTTTGACCGAACATTAATAAAGTGATGTATTATTCAATGTTTGTATTATATCTTGTCTTGTTAACCCTAATCCAATAAACTAAACATCCATGGCTAATAGAATGAGGCTTGAACTAGTATGTAGGGACATACGGGGATCAATGTTCAAGTTTTAGCCTAAAGGGTCTGTAGTATAGGGATAAGGCTGGGTACCTTATCCTGGTGACACTATGGATACGGCCCGCTTTGTATACTGATACAAACGTAATGATCCAACGCGTTCATGTGGTTGACATGTGAGTGGGGGTATCCTGTGTAATGAGTTTGCACAAAGACCGGACCGCGAAATAGTTAACCACTAACTGTAACACCGTTAGTTAGCTTGGTTTCTATTTCACGAGGATGACCTAGGCAACTTGGCCTTAATCCTGAGTGGATTATGGACTCCTGTCCATGAGGGATTGTCCTTTGATTTGTACGGGTGAGAGTGGCCTGTTCGCCGACTCAATAAGCCTACCATTTTGGGGACAAGACCGAGTGGGGAGCTGGGAACGTAGTCTTACAAGATGGAATTCACTCCTTCCCGATATTAGGGTAAGTAGAGGTGTGTTCCCTTAAGTGGTGTCTCCGGGTCTTGAACAATGGGCCCTACCCTCTTCATGGCACGAGAGGGATTTCTGTTTGCTGGTTGGACCACAAACAGGTTGTTCATTAGAGGAGCACTGGTACTTAAGGACCAAGAGGTAGCCCAGGGGTAAAACGGTAATTTGACCTAGCTGGGGTACGAACACACGTGAAGGGCTAACTTGCTGTTGACGGTCGATATCCGTGGACACAGAAATATATCTGCATTGAGAAGAGTGCAGCTATGGTTCTATAGTGGAGTGAACCACAGTTAACGAACATTGATTAATTTGGTTAATGAGTTTAGCCAATTAATCTCACATCGTTGGAGCTTCTGATCTGTAGGTCCATAAGGTCCCACCGGTAGCTCTATAAGGGCGTTGAGGTAAATTTCTAAGGGAGAATTGAATATTCGAAGTGGTTTGAATAGTAAAATAAAATATGAATTTGATTCATATTATAAAACTATAGGTTATAATTAATGCACATTAGATGTACATTAATACTATAGTTTATTTTTGAGAGGAATATAATTAAATATGAGATATTTAATTATGATATTAATTAATTAGAGAATTAATTAATTATTGTTTTAATTCAATTCAATTAAATTTGATTTAATTGAATTAGATTAAAACTTTAGGTTATGTGGGAATGTTATGTAAATATATGATTTACATTAATTATAATAATTAATTAATTTAATTGTTAAATTAATTATATTATTATAAATTGGTTAATGATTTAGAATTATTAATTATTTAAATTATCAGTTAGTTGAACTGATAAAGGAGAACGTGTGAAGGGGAGTTAAATTAGGGAGTGGGAAGTTTTCATCGGTAAAAATAACCACTCCCCAATTTAATCCCATTTTTGGTTGAGTTGGTTACAGAACTCAGTCTCACGCCATTCTCTCCCTCTGACTCTCCAGATCTCTCTGCATTTTCTCTCTAGGATACAGAGAAGAAAAAATTCTCCCAAGCCTTTTAGAAAATTTTGCTCCCACAAGCACTCTTCACACATCCCTTTGAGTATACTGGTGAAACCTCGTGGTGGTGTTCGTGACAATCTTTTCCAGCGAAGAACCAGGGAATTTTGGTGAAGCAATTCAAGAAATCTTCAAGGGTAAGTTATTCTTGAATTCTAGGATCATTAGGATCCAATTTAGATTAGATCTAAATAAGGTCAAGCATGTTTTATTATTAAAATTCAGTAGTTTTAATTTGATTTTACTGCTGTATTTTTTTTATGTTGCCAAACGTATTGGTATTTTATTCCAAATTAAATACTGAGAAAAGGTTCTGTAAATTTTCGCTGCGCAAGGGCTTTTATCCCTGCAGTGTGCACACGGTACCATATAGCCTCGGGCTCAATATCTCAGTCATGTAGTCAATAGAAATCTCAGAAAATCACATGAAAACATTAAAATATGTCTGCTTATCGTTATCTTTCGTAAAACTTAATCTTACTCAGCTTGCTCGTGAAAAACTGGAAATCGTTTAAAAGTACTTGCTAATACATACTTTACTTTAAAAGATAACGTTTCAACTATTTTTCATAAGGTCATTAACCACGGGCTCGTATATAAACCTCGTTAGAAAATCTAATTTCAAAACTTTCTTGAAACCATTCATAGAAATCGTATATCGTTTAAGGAAAAGGATATAAAACGTCTAAACATGAATAATCGTTGGAAACAATTTTCGAAATTCATTTTGTCACTCATAGTCTTAGCTAGTTCCCTGGTCTGTAGACTCGACCTATTTCCTCTTGGCCTGTCAAACAACCAAAACCGAGCATTAGAACCATAGATGGTCTTATTCATCCATGCTCATGAATTCTAGACACTTGAATTAAGAACTACATTCACATTCTACCCTTCCAGATTTCCAGATTCTATACCCTAACTTCCAACACCCATAACTTCCTCAATACTTAACCAAAATTAATGTACTACACATCACACTCTTCATTTTCGAACACTCTACAACTTACCTGGAGAAATAAAAACGAGATTCCGAACCAATTTTTCCAGAATTGTCCCGAACACAGACAATACAAAATTCGAGGTTCTCTACTACTCTTTATCTATCTCCTGCAGTTAACCTTACTTAAAGTAATTTTTGACTCACAAAATGTTCATGAACGGTGTAGGAAATTGAATAAGATTTACAACCATACCCAATAGTGCTTCTGATTCGACTTGTACACCCCAGAATGCTCGAAACATCAGAGAACACCAGATATCCTCCTGGTTTGATCGAAAATCTTGTGCTCTGTTTTCCATTCCAAAAACCATTAACTTCTCATACGATTTAGCTCAAGCTTCCTTCATGAAATTTGTTATAAAATGAACTAACTTTCATGAAAATCAAACCTCACCTCTTAGTTCCTTCTGTGTAGCTCAAACCGAACAAAAAACCAGAGGTTGACAGTTTTGCACCCAGATTCTACTATGGCTGGCTTTGCATAACTTTTTCCTATCTTCTTCAACCTCAAACCACGAAATTCTTCTTCTTCTGCTTCCTTCACTCTCTCCTTCAAGTGCTCTAAAAGTTTGAATGGAAAATGATTGAGAAATGAACCGAAATTGGGCTGAAAAAGGTGGTTGTCGGTGGTGGGGTCTTGCTGGCTTTTCCCACTTCCTTTCTTTTCTTTTTTTTTTTTTTTTTTTTTTTTTTTTTGCTTTGCTGATTTCTTTTCTTTTTTTTTTCCTTTTCCTTTTCCATTTATTTTCTTTTCTTCGTTCCCATCTCCTTTCTTTTTAAGTGTATAATTTCCAACAACTTAGATTCAACCATGAAGTCACAATAGATGATTTGAGTAAATGATCCAAGGAAAGTCTCGGGTTTACATTCTTGGCCCAAGAGAATAGTAGGGAAGACTCTAGAGGTAGTCCAAGGTGCATAGGAGAGGAAAACACCACAAGGAGTTCCACATTAGTGAGCTACAAAGGTTGGTGTTCTCTAACTCTCTATTCTGTCTTTTCTAGAACATGCATGCTTTAGGAGTAAAATTGAATGAGTTAAGTGCTTTCGATCTTCAATTTCTTCCGCTTGTGTTATATGAACACCTTCAATTGGTATCAGAGCATGATTACAGCACTTAAGTCGTTTTAATTTTGTTGTGGTGGGTACCATTTTGAAATTGAATTTTATGTGTGCTAAAATGGAAGTGTTCTGGTTTGGCAATTTTTTGAGCATTCAAACCTTCATGAAATTGTAATTGCTCGGAAATGTAAGAGCGCTAATGTGTGTTCTAGATTCTGTAATTTTTATAGAGTCATTAGAGTCCATATAGGCTGTAAAATTGAAGAAAAACTGGAGAAGATGCAGCAGAAAACAGCAACAGGAGGCTGCTGTTCGTGATAGCATCAGGGCGCTCTTCAAGCAGCGTCCCGACGCTGATGAACAAAAATTCCAGCAACTGCATTTTTCCAGCCCTGTTCGGTTCAACTGCTTCTGTTGGGGACCGGTTCAGTCTGCTGCAGCCTCTTTGTACTCGTTGCATGGTCGGTTCCGGTCTGTTCGTGTAGCTCGGGATAGTTACAAGAAATTTTTATTAATTATTATTGTAATAATTAGTTAATTGTTTGTTTTAAATTGCCAAACCATTCCATTTTAGCTTGCTTTAATTTATTTATGCATTGTTGAATGTGTATTAAATTAAATGGATGTATGTGCATTATGAGCATGCCATATAGTTTAAAATCCCACCATAGGAAAGCATGATCATGCATTTTTATTTTTAATAAGTGTTATTAATAATTCAAATGCATAAGGGAAATTTCATGATTTATTGATATAAATGTTGTATTAATTTAGGGAGATTCATGCTTGAATGGTTAATTAAAATTGGTTAATTGATATAAAAGTTTTATTAATTAAAAGATAAAATTAACGTAGCATGAAGTATGAAATTTCCTTAGTATTTGTTTATAAAGTGTTATAATCAAATTGGAAAGCATGTTATAGATTAGATTTATAATTGTTATAAATCACTTAGAAATCTAAGATCTATAACAAAGAAAAGGTGCATGCTCACTTAGTTTTAAATTGAATCCAATTTTTTTCGATCAATTTCAATTAGATTCAAATAGGTCGATAAGCTTGTAAAACAAAGGTTACAAGAGAACTCACCCGACGAGATGTTGTCTAAGGCTGGAGGTATTTAAGTTGACAGTTTACGGAACACCTCCTACCTGAGCATCGAGTCAGTTATTGAGTTAATGTTAACCCAGTTTTATGAGCATGCACGTGTGTGATGTGAGGTCTTAATTGTTATCACCTAGACATTGTAAGATTAAATGAACTTAGACTTAGGGTTATTCAATTAGCTGGAATTCGCCTAAGTATAAGTATACCCAAAACCGTTTAAAATACTTAGTGGGAGGGGAGAGATATATCAAATCCATTTCCCTTTCACGTTCTCCCTTTTGTTCACAAGGTGAGATTTATGCTTGGCCTCGTGTTGATTATACCTCAACTGCTCCATTCGGAAGGTGTTTGCATAAATCAATAACAAGGTGAATGGAGAAAGTATTTATAGTAAGTGAGTGAAGGAAATGTGTCAACACATCCTGCGGTCTCCTCCGTTAGGTTGCATCGTGAGATTTCCATCTTGCGCCTGCTTATATGCCCTCGAGCTACTAACCATTCGGAGGGTTGTAACATGGAGATCGGAACAACGCAAACTCCAGAAATGGATAGGATTACTTAGGACCATTTCCAACATTAGCTTTTCCATTCGGTAGCATTGTTGGGGTCGTTCTCTATAATCTTAAAACGACGGGTCACACTTAACAAGGGTTACTAAGTGTTAGTATATTCCTGACCAAATGTAATGATAATTAAACGACTATAGGAATAAGAGTTATTCTGGGATTAGTATTTAGTCAAGAACGTCTTGGTTTAGTGAAGGAGTAATTGACTGCCCCTCTGTAGCGGTTGCTCTAACTCACTAAAGTGTCGTTGCAAAATAATAATCCTTGGTACATTATTACTTTTGCTTAAACCTGGTTGGATTTTTTGTTAAAAATTGTTAAAAAGCAAATTAGTAATAGCTTTGTTTAAAATTTGCAGCATGAATAGCTCACTAGTACAATTACTCGCTTCAAATAAGCTTAACAAGGATAATTATGGAACTTGGAAGTCTAATCTGAATACAATACTAGTAATCGAGGATCTTAGATTTGTCCTTACCGAAGAGTGTCCACCTAACCCTGGCTCGTCAACAAACCGAATTGTTCGTGAAACATATGAGAAATGGACTCGAGCAAATGATAAAGCAAGAGTCTATATTTTAGCAAGCATTTCAGATGTCTTGTCTAAAAAGCACGAGAGGATGGTCACCGCAATGGAGATCATGACTTCGTTGCAAGGTATGTTTGGACAACCGTCCTCGCAAATCAGGCACGGAGCTCTCAAGAATATTTAAAATTCCCGAATGAAGGAAGGTGCTTCAGTTAGGGAACATGTTTTGAACATGATGGTTCAGTTTAACATCGCTGAAGTAAACGATGCTACAATTGACGAGGGTAGTCAAGTAAGTTTCATAATGGAGTCTCTTCCTAAGAGCTTCATTCAGTTCAGGACAAACGCTGTCATGATCAAAATAGACTTTAACTTGACTACTTTGCTAAACGAGCTCCAGACTTACCAAAGTCTCACCAAGAGAGGACATGAAGGGGAAGCAAACGTTGCCACAACCAAAAGGTTCCAAAAAGGATCGTCCTCAGGAACCAAGTCTGGACCTTCCACTTCAAAGAATAAGAGTATTCAAACGAAGAAAAAGAAGGATAAAGGAAAGGAAAAGCTCCAATGGGAAGCAAGGCAAAAACAAAAACTGCAGATAAAGGAAAGTGTTTCCATTGTAATGTAGACGGACATTGGAAACGCAATTGTCCCAAGTACCTTGTGGAAAAGAAGGCTGAAAAGGAAAAACAAGGTAAATTTGATTTGCTCGTTATCGAAACATGTTTAGTTGAGCAAGATAGCTCTGCCTGGATATTAGATTCAGGAGCGACTAACCATGTATGCTCTTCTTTACAGGAAATTAGTTCCTGGCATATACTGGCAGATGGTTAAGTAACTCTCAGAGTTGGAACTGGAGAGGTCGTCTTAGCCAGAGCTTCAGGAATTCTCAAGTTGTATTTTGGAGATAGATTTTTAATACTTGGAAATGTCTTGTACGTTCCCGATATAAAAAGGAACTTAATTTCTATCTCTTGTTTGATTGAACATGAATATCAAGTATCTTTTGATATTAATGAAGTGTTTGTTAACAAAAGAGGTATGCATATATGTTCTTCAAAACTTGAAAGCAACTTATACGTGTTAAGGCAAATTCAAGTTAAAGCTATTTTTAATACGAAAAATGTTTAAAGTAGCAGAAAATCAAAACAAAAGGCAAAAATTTTCTCCTAATACCTATCTTTGGCACTTGAGATTAGGCCACATAAATTGCAATAGGATTGAAAGATTGGTAAAGAGTGGACTACTAAATCAGTTAGAAGATGACTCGTTACCACCATGTGAGTCCTGCCTCGAGGGAAAAATGACCAAACGACGTTTTTTTGGAAAAAGGTTATAGGGCCAAAGAACCTTTAGAACTCGTGCATTCGGATCTCTGTGGTCCTATGAATGTCAAAGCACGAGGAGGGTATCAATATTTCTTCAGTTTCATTGATGATTATTCAAGGTATGGCTACCTTTACCTAATGCATCACAAGTCTGAAGCCCTTGAAAAGTTCAAAGAGTACAAGACCGAGGTTGAGAACCAATTAGGTAAAACGATTAAAACACTACGGTCAGATCGAGGTGGAGAATATATGGACTTACAATTCCAAGACTATATGATAGAACACGGAATTACGTCTCAACTCTCAGCCCCTGCTAGACCACAACAAAATGGTGTATCAGAGAGGAGAAACCGAACTTTGTTAGTCATGGTTCGATCAATGATGAGCTATGCTCAGTTGCCTGATTCGTTCTGGGGATATGCAGTTGAGACTGTCGTATACATTTTGAACATGGTTCCCTCTAAAAGTGTTTCTGAAACACCTTATGAGTTATGAAAAGGGCATAAAGGTAGTTTACGTCACTTCAGAATTTGGGGATGCCCGGTGATAACTGCTCAAAAGGTAGTTATTTAGGCCTCAATTATATAGGGATTTGTGTGTCCTTTATGCTTATTAGGGTTGGTTTTAGAGAGATATTACATGATTTAACCCATTTGGAAGAATGGAAGCTTTGGAAATCACTTTGTGCAGATTATGCTGCTGAGCGACTGGAAGGAGCAAATTTTATGCTGCAGCAAAATTGGGAACAGAAGCTGCCACATCACAGCTCGTTAGCCAACTTCATGAACCGACTTCTGTTGAGTTATTTTCGTGATAAAGGATCAAGGAGAGCCTTACACGTGTCCTAGTTGACCTAATTCAAGCCTCCCATCCTTCTATAAAAGGAAGTAGCCGTCCAAGTCAAATCCATTCCATGTTTTCCCTTGGAAGCCGAATAGCATAGAGATTGAAGATTATCAAGAACACCATCATCCGCGAGCTGATTAGGGAGTTTATTTTCTCTATTAACTTGTGGTTTTGGATATGCATACTCAGATTGTAATTCGTATTCCTATGCCTATTATGAACTAAGTAGCTTAGGGTGTTGGTTAGGAATAATGTGATTACTGTGCCTCATCTCTAGTAATAAATTGACTATTGCATTTTGGTCAATTGTTGTGCTTATTCTTATTTTATGCCCGCCTGGCCAGCCGGTGTGAATAGCTCTCTCTAGTTTCAGGGATGATTTAGAGAGTGTGTGGCAATTATCCACACTACGATCATTGTGTATTGGTGAACGCCAGTGACTGAGCTAGGGATAGCCAGTTGCCTAGTGCTTGATCGGTCGCTCTTCATTGGGTTTGAAACATATCCCAAAAGATCCGGAGTTCCGGGAGGAATCCGCTAATAATACTGCGAGAAATGCATGATCAATAATATTGCTAGAGCATATCTTAGAAAAATCACTAAAGCCTAACCAACGCCTGTCTTTAATCTGTCTATCTATTTGTTTACTCGTTGTTCTGTCATTTATTTTGCTTTAGCATAATTCCGATAAAACCCAATCATTTTATTATTCTTGAAACCATTAAAAAGTTACACAAAAATAGGTAGAGTGGAAACTCATTCAGACCTTGGATTGATAATATTACTTGCTGCAGACTGTGTATACTTGCACAGGAATTCTAGAGTATTTTATACTATATTTTTACTCACTCTAGGAACCCAACAAGTTTTTGGCGCCGTTGCCGGGGACTTGAATAAGTTTTTATCTGATCTGTTTTGTGTATGTGTTTTAGTGGTTTGGTGCTAGAACTTTTTGATTGTTTCTTTTGTTTTTGCAGGTGTGATTTTGGTGCATGAGCGATCCGCCTGGGGTACAGTTTGAGCTTGATCCAGAAATTGAAAGGACATTTAGGAACAGAAGGAGGGAGCAGCGCAGAAACCAGATGGAGAACGCCCCGCAACTTCTGCAGGTTCCTGAAGGTCCAGTAGCAGCAAACCCCCAGCAGAATCCGTTGCTGCAGCAAAACCCACTGTTTGAGCAAAATGAGCAGCGAAATAATCAGGCTGAGAATCCTATTCTGATAGCCAACGATAGGACCAGAGCCATTCGAGCATATGCTGTCCCGATGTTTAATGAGTTGAATCCAGGGATTGCACGTCCCCAAATCCAAGCGGCAAATTTTGAAATGAAACCGGTAATGTTTCAGATGTTGAAAACCGTGGGGCAATTCCATGGTTTGTCATCTGAAGACCCTCATTTACATCTTAAGTCTTTTCTAGGAGTTAGTGATTCTTTTGTAATTCAAGGAGTGCCTAGAGATGCTCTTAGATTAACTTTGTTCCTGTATTCTCTTAGAGATGGAGCAAAGTCATGGTTAAACTCTTTTGCTCCAGGATCGATTAGGACGTGGGATGAGTTAGCTGAAAAATTTTTGAGTAAATATTTCCCACCTAACAGAAATGCTAAATTAAGGAGTGAAATAGTAGGGTTTAGGCAACTTGAGGATGAGACTTTTAGCGAAGCTTGGGAGAGGTTTAAGGAGCTTTTACGAAAGTGTCCCCACCATGGGTTACCTCATTGTATTCAAATGGAAACATTTTACAATGGTTTAAATGGAGTAACCCAAGGTATGGTCGATGCTTCGGCTGGAGGGGCCCTTTTGGCAAAAACTTTTGATGAAGCCTATGAAATTTTAGAAAGAATATCTATTAATAGTTGTCAGTGGTCGGATGTTAGAGGCACAAATAAAAAGGTTAAGAGTGTGTTAGAGGTTGATGGTGTGTCCACCATTAGGGCTGATCTTGCTATGATTGCTAACGCTCTTAAGAATGTGACAGTGATTAGTCATCAGCAGCCACCAGCTATGGAGCCTGCAGCAGTTGGTGAACCAAGTCACGGACGAAGCATGTGTCTATTGCGGTGAAGACCACAACTACGAGTTTTGCCCCAACAATCCAGCTTCTGTGTTTTTTGTAGGTAATCAGAGGAACAACCCTTATTCTAACTTCTATAATCCAGATTGGCGCAACCACCCCAACTTCTCATGGGGAGGTCAAGGAAATAACGTACAAGCACAACAAAAGGTGAACCAGCCGGGATTTGCTAAAGCGCAGGTAATGCCCCAGCAAAATAAGTCGGCTTTGCCCCAGCAAAATTCGGGAAATTCTCTCGAGGCGATGATGAAAGAATTTATGGCTTGCACAGACGCTGCAATTCAAAGTAATCAAGCTTCAATGAGAGCCCTGGAATTGCAAGTGGGTCAGCTAGCTAATGAGCTAAAGGCAAGGCCTCAAGGGAAACTTCCATCAGATACTGAACACCCTCGAAGGGAAGGTAAGGAGCAGGTAAAGGCAGTAACCCTTAGGAGTGGTAAGCAACTAGAAGAGTCTAGAAAGACCCAGGATTTAAATAGTAATAGTGATAATATTGTTGTTGTTGAAAAAGAGTTGGAGTCTGGTCAGGGTGCTGGAGGCAGCAAAGAGAATGCTGGAGCATCTGGTTCTGTGCTAGATGTAGAACCACCATATGTGTCGCCCCCACCTTATGTACCACCTCTACCTTTTCCACAAAGACAAAAGCCTAAGAATCAGGATGGTCAATTTAAAAAGTTTTTAGAGATTCTTAAGCAATTGCATATAAATATCCCTTTAGTAGAAGCTATTGAGCAAATGCCTAATTATGCTAAATTTCTTAAGGATATTTTGACTAAAAAGAAAAGGTTAGGTGAGTTTGAAACTGTATCTCTTACTGAGGAGTGTAGTGCTATTCTCAAGAATGGTCTACCCCCCAAGGCTAAGGATCCAGGGTCATTTACCCTTATGATTTACCCTTATGATTTAGGTGAAAAGGAATTAGGTAGAGCACTCTGTGATTTAGGTGCAAGCATTAACCTTATGCCTCTTTCGGTCTATCGAAAGTTAGGTATTGGTGAAGGTAGACCTACCACAGTTACACTCCAACTAACTGATAGGTCTATCACATATCCAGAGGGTAAAATTGAGGATGTCTTAGTAAAAGTGGATAAGTTCATATTTCCTGTTGATTTTATTATTTTAGACTATGAGGCTGATAAAGATGTCCAAATTATTCTAGGTCGTCAATTTTTGGCTACGGGTAGGGCATTAATAGATGTTCAAAAAGGAGAATTAACAATGAGAGTCTGTAATGAGGAAGTGAAATTTAATGTGTTTAAAGCCATGAAATATCCAGACGAAATGGATGATTGCTCCTTCATTAGGATTCTGGAGAGCACAGTTATTGAGACAGCAATACAGGATTCGGCTGATAAGCATTCAGAAAAGCATGGAGAGGTTAGTATAGAAGATTTTGAATTTTGTTCTTTAGTTAGAAAAAATGAAAAAGAATTGTTTAGGTGTGAGGATGTTTTTGAGTCTTTAGATTTAGATCAAAGAAAGACTCCCCCAATTAAACCATCCCTGATTGAGGCACCTACTTTAGATTTGAAGCCTTTACCAGATCATCTAAAGTATGTGTATCTTGGGGAAAGTGAGACGTTGCTCATTATTGTTGCATCAGATTTAATGCCAGAGCATGAGGAGGCCTTAATAAAATTGCTGCAGCAATACCGCAAAGCTTTAGGTTGGACATTGGCTGATATTCAGGGGATTAGCCCATCTTTTTGTATGCACAAAATCACTCTAGAGGAGGGATCCTTTAGGAGCATTGAGCAACAAAAAAGGCTTAACCCTGCAATGAAAGAGGTTGTTAAAAAGGAGGTAATTAAATGGTTGGATGCTGGGATCATTTATCCAATTGCCGATAGCAATTGGGTAAGCCATGTCCAATGTGTTCCTAAGAAAGGAGGTGTCACTGTGGTGAGAAATAAAGATAATGAGTTGATCCCCACAAGGACAGTAACTGGCTGGAGGGCTTGTATAGATTACAGAAGGCTTAATAAAGCCACCCGAAAGGATCATTTCCCTCTACCATTTATCGACCAGATGTTGGATCGATTGGCTGGTCAGGCCTATTACTGTTTCTTGGATGGTTATTCTGGGTATAACCAGATTACAATTGCTCCTGAAGATCAGGAAAAAACCACTTTCACCTGCCCTTATGGGACATTAGCTTTTAGGAGAATGCCTTTTGGCCTTTGCAATGCTCCAGCAACATTTCTGCGGTGTATGCTAGCAATTTTTTCTTATATGATTGAGTCCACTGTTGAAGTCTTTATGGATGATTTTTCAGTTTTTGGAGGGTCTTTTCAGAGTTGTTTAGATAATTTAGGAAAGGTATTAAAAAGGTGTAAGGATACCCATCTAGTTCTTAATTGGGAGAAGTGCCACTTCATGGTGAAGGAGCGCATAGTGTTAGGTCATAGGAATTCTAAGAATGGTCTAGAAGTTGATAGAGCAAAAGTTGAGGTTATCGAAAGACTAGAGCCACCGAATTCAGTGAAGGGAATTAGGAGCTTCTTAGGACATGCTGGATTTTATAGGAGGTTCATAAAGGATTTTTCCAAAATCAGTAAACCTCTTTGTAACTTATTGTGCACTGATCATGTTTTTGACTTTAATGCAGATTGTAGGAAGGCTTTTGAAACGTTGAAGGTTGCTTTAATCTCAGCACCCATTCTCTGCGCGCCTAATTGGAATTTGTCATTCGAGGTAATGTGTGATGCGAGCGATGCTGCGGTAGGAGCGATGCTGGGGCAAAAGCAGGGCAAATTTATTCATCCTATATATTATGCAAGCAAGGTTTTAAATGAAGCACAGGTCAACTACACAACTACTGAAAAGGAGTTGTTAGCTGTTGTGTTTGTTTTGAGAAATTCCGGCCATATTTGGTTAGATCCAAAGTCACGATTTTCACGGATCATGCAGCAACAAGGTATTTAATGACTAAGAAGGATGCAAAGCCTAGACTAATTCGTTGGATTTTATTACTGCAGGAATTTGACTTGGAGATAAAGGACAAGAAGGGATCAGAGAATGTCGTTGCAGATCATTTGTCTCGTCTTGATCCATCATCATCTTTACTGGAGCAATCTGCCATTTCCAATTCTTTTCCAGATGAACAGCTTTTGTTGTTCAGGTAAAGGTAGTCAGGGATGTCCCTTGGTATGCTGATATTGCAAACTTTTTAGTAAAGGGAGTCACCCCTATTGACATGGATTGGAGGCAGAAGAAAAAGTTTAAGCATGATGCAAAATTTTTCTATTGGGATGAGCCATTTATGTATAAGCAATGCTCTGACGGTATTATTCGTAGGTGCGTTTCAGGTGATGAAGCAAAGGAAATCCTGGCGCAATGCCACTCTTCGCCGTATGGAGGTCATTTCAGCGGTCAGAGGACAACTATGAAGATTTTGCATTGCGGATTTTTCTGGCCTACGTTATTTAAGGATGCCCATTGGTTTTACAAGCGATGTGATGCTTGCCAAAGGAGAGGAAATTTGGGACCTAGAGATGAAATGCCTCTTACTTACATTTTAGAAGTTGAATTATTTGATGTATGGGGTATTGATTTTATGGGGCCATTTCCCCCTTCTAATGGCAATGTTTTTATCTTATTGGCAGTTGATTATGTGTCCAAGTGGGTGGAGGCCACTGCATGCCATCAGAGTGATGCCAAGACAGTTGCAAGGTTTCTTCAATCGCACATCTTTGCGCTGTTTGGGACACCTAGGGCTCTAGTGAGTGATGAGGGTACACATTTTGTTAATAATATCTTAACTAAGCTTTTAACTAAGTATGGGATTAAGCATAGGATAGCTACCCCTTATCACCCACAAGCAAATGGTCAAGCTGAAATTAGTAACAGGGAAATTAAATCGATTTTAGAAAAAGTAGTCCATCCATCTAGAAAGGATTGGTCCTTTAGGTTAGATGAGCCTCTTTGGGCCTATAGGACAGCTTATAAGACTCCTCTAGGTATGTCTCCCTATAGGTTAGTATATGGGAAAGCTTGCCATTTATCATTAGAGCTAGAGCATAAGACGTTTTGGGCTTTGAAAAAGTTAAATTTTGATTTGAGTCGTGCAGGAGCAATCAGAATGCTGCAGCTTAATGAGTTAGAAGAATTTCGCCAATCCTCTTATGAGAATGCGAAGATGTATAAGGAAAAGACTAAGTTGTGGCATGACAAAAAAATTAAATCTAAGGAGTTTGTCAAGGGTCAAAAAGTTTTGCTTTATAATTCTAGATTAAAATTATTTCCTGGAAAATTAAAATCTAAATGGTCAAGACCGTTTATTGTGGTTGAGGTTTTTTCCAATGGAGCAATTACTTTGTAGGATGAAAAAGATGGGAGAGTGTTCAAGGTGAATGGACAGCGTGTGAAAAATTATTGGGGGTGAGGAATTTCAGGCGAAATATCCTTCCCTACGGTTGGTTGATTATTGAGAGAGCAGGACTTTTGCGGGAGCATTTCACAGAGCAAAATTTTTAGCTCCCAGGATTTGAATTGATTTTATTTTTCGGTTAGGTTAGATTTAATTTTGCATGATTTATTAGATTTTATCTTTTAAGTATTTTTATTATTTTTGGTAGGTTAGATTTGATCTATTTTTGATTTGATTTGATTTTCGGGTTATTTATTTAAATTATCTTGCAATTATCTTTTAGATAGTTAGATTTTATTTTATCTAGATTTTATTTTAGTTTTAATTCATAGAGATTTTCTCTAATTTATTCGGCTTCTTTTGAAAATAAAAGATTGGGATGATTGGTTTAAATTTAATTTGAATCTTTGATTTTTCTTGTTTTGAAATTCGAAATTCTGTATCTAAGATTCTTCAGGTTCAGTAGATTGTTGCGGCAAAGATATTGCTGGAGCAAAGTATTCTGAGTTAGAAGGGTTTCCGTCGGAATTTATTATTGTTACCGTTAGATTTAGCTTTGAATTCTCGCAGGTAAATGTGTGTGCATCATCTGATGAGGCCACGTGTCGCAGAGCAATTATCCGAAGGCTGCAATGATGACAGCACATTAATTTTTACCATAGGCGTTTGGAGTCCGCAATTTTACCGTTGGTAATTTTTGAATTTCAGGTTTGCATTTTTAATTTACAACGGTAATATTAGTTATGGCAGGGCAAATCTTTTCGGTTAGGATTCTTGTTTGCTGCAGCCCTATTTATTCGCAATCTCTGGTAAGCACGTTTCACTTTGTCTTCTTGATCAAATCTTTGTGCGTGTATTATTCTTTCTTTCTTTACATTCTCTGTCAAAACCATAGTACACCTTAAATGGCTAAAACAAGAGCTCGAAAAGAGAGGGAGAGTGAGGAAGAAGAGATACCCGTAACCCCCGAAGTTCGGAAAGGGAAAACTAAGAAAAAAAGAACGCTAGAAGAGAAGGAGGCGAAGCGAAGACGGAGGCAGCAGAGGGCTGCAGAACAAGAAGCCATCCAAGAAACAAAGGTTGTTCAGAATCTTGAGACAGAATCGGTAGTTTCTGCTACGGTTCAAGAAGGGAATACTGAGAAAGAACATGAGACAGAGGTCAAAAGACAAGTCAGAGGTATGCCTGAAAAAGAGAAAACACCAGAGCCGGTGCAGAAGGCTCATGTTGAAATCATTATGCCTGAACCGCCCAAGCGCCGCCGCATCAAGAGGAAGGTGGGTCGCGTGAGGGTGGTTCGGAACACTCCATCACCTCTGACGTCGGACTCTGAGGAAGAAAGAAGGGAAGCTGAGAATAAGGAAAAAGAAGAAGAGGCAAGAAAGGCAGAAGAAGAGCGTCTGCGTGAACAGAGAGAAAGCAAGGGCAAAGGAATTGTCGAAGCATCGGGAGAAATTGAGGAGCCGAGGGCACCATTCATTTGCTTCGTCAACGATCTTGCTCGAACAAAATACCAGGAGGTGCTGAAATTGGACTTCTTGTTCGAATGAGGATTTGGCAGTGATTTGCCCAGGTTCATGGAGTCTGGAATAGTGAACCTCGGATGGAGGCAATTTTGTGCGAAACCAGAACCTGTCAATGCCAACATTGTTCGAGAATTTTATGCCAATCTTGACGTTAAGAATGATTTTGAGGTTATCGTTCGAGGAGTGCCTGTACAGTGGAGTCCTGAGGCCATTAATGAATTGTTCGATCTCCTGGATTTTCCGCATGCCGTTTTTAATGAGATGGTGGCTGCACCATCTAGTGACCAACTGAGTGCGGCTGTCCGGGAGGTAGGCATTGAGGGGGCTCAATGGAGGGTGTCGCAGACGCGGAAGCATACGTTTTAAGCTGCTTATTTGAAGAGTGAAGCCAACACTTGGATGGGTTTCATCAGGCCACGCTTGCTGCCGACAACACACGTCTCCACAGTATCTCGGGACAGGGTATTGCTTGCTTTTGCCATTCTTCGCTCAATGAGTATTGATGTAGGAAAAATTATTTCTTCTGAGATTGTTGATTGCTGGAAAAAGAAGGTGGGGAAGCTGTTCTTTCCGAACACGATTACGATGTTATGCAACAGGGCAGGAGTGCCCACGGTTCCAGAAGATATGATCATGACTGATAAGGGAATCATTGACACACCTAATCTGGCGCGACTTCAGCGTATGCAAGAGGTTCGCCAGGGTGGGCTTGTGTATGGCGTTAATCAGATCCTAGAGCAACTGTCAGTGTTGGCCAGTAGGTTAGAATTTGCTGAAAGGCAAGCTCAGACCTACTGGACTTATGCTAAAAGGAGAGATGATGCGCTCAGGGGGGCCTTGCAAACCAATTTCTCAACACCATATCCGGCCTTTCCAGTGTTTCCCGATGATTTGTTTAATCTTTGGATACCACCCCTGCCTGTTGAACGAGAAGAGGATGTTGATGAGGAGCAGGGTCAGGAAGACTGACTGATGGGATGACCTGGAGCGAGCATTACTTTTGTTTCTCCATTTTTGTTGCTCGCGCATATTGACCCTGCTCACTGTTATAACTGCTTGTCTTGTTTCTTTTTAATTTTTTTTATTGCGAAAAAAATATATCTACTTTGTACCGTTTTTTCTATGATTTTAATGAAATTTCTGAATGTTTCTATTCCATGAGCACTGACTAACTCTTACTTAACTAATTCTCTTCTGAATTTTTGAAGCTTGGATTGGTTACGCTTAATTAGATCAAGGTATTCTGATCTTCAGAAACCTTTTGCTTGAGCATTTCTTCTAGCCTGGACTGTTGCTGCGGCAAGAAGATTTTGACGGTAGTATTGACTTATATGATCCACTTTAAGCTTAATCCTAGTCCCATATTTAGTTTAAAAATTCAGTGTGAAAAATTTAAGTTTGGGGGTATAATTTGCAAAAAATTAATGATTCATTGGGGACAATGAATAATTCAAGTTTGGGGGACTTTTTGCTACTCCAATTGTTTTGCTCGAGCATTCCTCTCCTTCAAATTAAAATTTGCTAGGTTATTGAGTAAGCGGGGACATTTGTGATACCCACAGTTTGTCTTCGCGTCAAAAGATGACCTAGGAAATTTGAAAAAATGAGAAATATGAGAAAAAATTATTTGCTGAAAAATTATTTGTTGAAAATTTTGCTGAAAAAAAAAATTGACAGAGCAAAAGCTTTGAAGGATGAATGATGATCAAGTAGTTTTTCTGTCTCCCATAACTTAGGTGAGCTTCATCATAAAATGTCGCCATTCTGAGGGGCAAGAGATAGAATAACAAAGGATTTTTTAGCTTTATAATGAGTATTGAACCTAGTTGGTCATGAGCTTGAGGCAAGGGTATACTGCACCATAAAGTGGGTCATCCCATGCTTAAGAGCTTATGACTGTAAGGCTGCTTTAAGTCTGATAAACAAGGATATAAACCCCTTTAAAAATATGTTTTGAAATGTCTGATAATAGAGCTAGGCTGTGGTGAGTTCTTAGAATTAAGTTGAAAAGTGGTGATTATTTGTCCCTGCTGAAGGAATCATTTTGCTGCAACAGAGCTTGGTTTTGCAGAGTGCTCAGGTAAAGGTTAAAGGTAGTGTTGGACTGTCTGGTTTGATTAAGCTAATTCTTTGTCTAATGTTTTGAGATTCTTGAAGGAAGGTTGGTTAGTATTGCTCGGGACACGCAATAGTTCAAGTTTGGGGGTATGATAACTGCCCAAAAGGTAGTTATTTAGGCCTCAATTATATAGGGATCTGTGTGTCCTTTATGCTTATTAGGGTTGGTTTTAGAGAGATATTACATGATTTAACCCATTTGGAAGAATGAAAGCTTTGGAAATCACTTTGTGCAGATTATGCTGCTGAGCGACTGGAAGGAGCAAATTTTATGCTGCAGCAAAATTGGGAACAGAAGCTGCCACATCACAGCTCGTTAGCCAACTTCATGAACCGACTTCTGTTGAGTTATTTTCGTGATAAAAAATCAAGGAGAGCCTTACACGTGTCCTAGTTGACCTAATTCAAGCCTCCCATCCTTCTATAAAAGGAAGTAGCCGTCCAAGTCAAATCCATTCCATGTTTTCCCTTGGAAGCCGAATAGCATAGAGATTGAAGATTATCAAGAACACCATCATCCGCGAGCTGATTAGGGAGTTTATTTTCTCTATTAACTTGTGGTTTTGGATATGCATACTCAGATTGTAATTCGTATTCCTATGCCTATTATGAACTAAGTAGCTTAGGGTGTTGGTTAGGAATAATGTGATTACTGTGCCTCATCTCTAGTAATAAATTGACTATTGCATTTTGGTTAATTGTTGTGCTTATTCTTATTTTATGCCCGCCTGGCCAGCCGGTGTGAATAACTCTCTCTAGTTTCAAGGATGATTTAGAGAGTGTGTGGCAATTATCCACACTACGATCATTGTGTATTGGTGAACGCCAGTGACTGAGCTAGGGATAGCCAGTTGCCTAGTGCTTGATCGGTCGCTCTTCATTGGGTTTGAAACATATCCCAAAAGATCCGGAGTTCCAGGAGGAATCCGCTAATAATACTGCGAGAAATGCATGATCAATAATATTGTTAGAGCATATCTTAGAAAAATCACTAAAGCCTAACCAGCGCCTGTCTTTAATCTGTCTATCTATTTGTTTACTCGTTGTTCTGTCATTTATTTTGCTTCAGCATAATTCCGATAAAACCCAATCATTTTATTATTCTTCAAACCATTAAAAAGTTACACAAAAATAGGTAGAGTGGAAAGTCATTCAGACCTTGGATTGATAATATTACTTGTTGCAGACTGTGTATACTTGCACAGGAATTCTAGAGTATTTTATACTATATTTTTACTCACTCTAGGAACCCAACACCCGGCACACGTGTTGGTGCAAAACCCAAAGAAATTGGAATGACGTTCAAAATTGTGCCTGTTTGTAGGATTCTAAGGTGATTTATTTTACGACCCTCAGGATAATAAAGTGATTGTATCCACAAACGTTACTTTCCTTGAGGAAGATCACATAAAAGATCATCGACCTTGCAGTAAACTAGTATTAGATGAGATTAAAAGAAAAACTACAAAAGAATCTACAAAAGTTGTAGATCAAGCTGGTCCATCGTCAAGTGTTGTTGATCAAACACATCCATCTCAAATAGTGAGAGAGCGTCGATGTAGTGGGAGGATTATAATACAACCTGACCGCTACATGGGTTTAACAGAAACTCAAACCATCATATCTGATGATGGTATAGAGGGTCCATTGTCCTTTAATCAGACAATGAATGATGTTGATAAGGACCAGTGGATCAAAGCCATGGATCTCGAAATGGAGTCAATGTACTTCAATTCGGTCTGGGATCTTGTAGAGCAGCCAGATGGGGTAAAACCTATTGGTTGCAAATGGATCTACAAGAGAAAATGAGACCAAGCCAGTAAGATTCTAACCTTTAAGGCTCGACTTGTGGCAAAGGGTATTACCCAGTGGGAAGGAGTCGATTTTGAAGAAACTTTTTCCCCTGTTTCCATGCTTAAGTCGATTAGAATACTCTTATCCATTGCCACATATTATGATTATGAAATATGGGAAATCGATGTCAAGACAACCTTTTTGAATGGCAATCTTGAAGAGACTATCTATATGGCTCAACCAAAGGGATTTATAGTCCAGGGTGATGAGCAAAGGGTTTGCAAACTTAAACGATCCATTTATGGATTAAAAAAAGCATGAAGATCCTTGAATATACGTTTTGACACTGCGATCAAAACGTATGGCTTTGAACAGAATGTTGACAAACCTCGTGTTTATAAGAAAATCGTCAAATCCACTGTAGCTTTTCTAGTTCTATACGTAGATGATATCCTACTTATTGGGAATAATGTAGGATTCCTGACTGACGTAAAACAACGGCTAGCGACTCAATTCCAAATGAAAGATTTGGGTGAGGCTCAATTTGTTCTGGGCATTCAAATAATAAGAAATAGAAAGAACAAAGCGCTAGCACTGTCTCAAGCATCATATATCGACAAAATGTTGGTACGATATTCGATGCAGAACTCCAAGAAAGGGTTATTACCTTTTAGGCACGATGTTCAACTGTCAAAGGAACAAAGTCCTAAGACACCTCAAGAGGTTGAGGAAATGAGACGTATTCCCTATGCATCAACAGTTGGTAGTTTGATGTATGCCATGTTGTGTACCAGACCCAACATAGGCTATGCCGTAGGAATGGTCAGCAGATATCAGTCCAATCCTAGACATACGCATTGGGTTGCTGTTAAAAACATCCTTAAGTATCTAAGGAGAACTAAGGATTATACGCTCGTGTATGGAGCTAAGGATCTGATCCTTACACGATACACTGACTCAAACTTTCAGACCGATATAGATTCAAGAAAATCAACATCGGGATCTGTGTTTACTCGAAATGGAGGAGCTGTAGTATGAAGGAGTATTAAGCAAGGTTGCATTGTTGACTCTACCATGGAAGTAGAGAACGTAGCCGCCTGCGAAGCAACAAAAGAGGCAGTATGGCTAAGAAAATTCCTAACAGAGTTGGAAATTGTTCCAAATATGCAACTGCCTATCACCCTCTATTGTGATAACAGTGGAGCAGTTGCAAACTTTAAGGAACCTCGAAGTCACAAGCGAGGAAAGCATATTGAGCGCAAATACCATCTCATCACAGAGATCGTGCAGTGAGGAGATGTGATCGTCACGCAGATTGCTTCGGAACACAACATGGCGGATCTGTATAAAAAATCCCTCACGGCTAAAGTTTTTTAGGGTCACCTAGTTAATCTAGGTTTACGAGCTTTGTTAGACTATGGCAAGTGGGAGAAATGTAAGGGTATGGATGATGCCCTAGTTTATTGTCTTTATGCTTCTCTCACACCTAACTTCATGTATCCCACTAGAGTTTCTAGTCAAAGTGGGAGTTTGTTGGGTTTAATGTCCTATAAACTCGTAGTTTGTAAATCATTAAACATATTTCTATTTCCAATAAAGTCGTTATTGAGGTTCTTCAGTAAAAGATATTATTTAATATGTAAATTGTGAATGATTAACCTAAATCCAATAAACTAAGATCCTTGGCTATAAAAATGAATACTCGAACTATATGTAGGGACATATCGTAGGATCAAGTTCAAGTTTATAGTCAAAATAGTCTATAGTATAAGGATACTGTTGGGTGCCTTATCCTGGTGACACTTTGGACGCGGTGTTGGGTTCCTAGAGTGAGTAAAAATATGATATAAAAGACTCTAGAATTCCTGTGCAAGTATACACAGTTTGCAGCAAGTAATTTTATCAATCCAAGCCCTGAATTAGTTTCCACTCTACCTATTTTTGTGTAACTTTCCAATGGTTTCAAGAATAGTAAAATGATTTGGTTTTATCGGAATTATGCTGAAGCAAAATAAATGATACAATAACAAGTAAACAAATAGATAGACAGATTAAAGATAGGCGCTGGTTAGGCTTTAGTGATTGTTCTAAGATATGCTCTAACAATATTATTGATCATGCATTTCTCGCAGTATTATTAGCGGATTCCTCCCGGAACTCCGGATCTTTTGGGATATGTTTCAAACCCAATGAAGAGTGATCAATCAAGCACTAGGCAACTGGCTATCCCTAGCTCAGTCACTGGCGTTCACCAATACACAATGATCGTAGTGTAGATAATTGCCACACACTCTCTAAATCATCCCTGAAACTAGAGAGAGCTATTCACACCGACTGGCCAGGCGGGCATAAAATGGAAATAAGCACAAAAATTAACCAAAATGCGATAGTCAATTTATTACTAGAGATGAAGCACAGTAATCACATTATTCCTAACCAACACCTTAAGCTACTTAGTTCATAATAGGCATAGGAATACGAATTACAATCTGAGTATGCATGTCCATAACCACAAGTTAATAAAGAAAGTAAACTCCCTAATCAGCTTGCGGAAGATGGTGTTCTTGATGATCTTCAATCTCCCTATACTATTCGGCTCCCAAGGGAAAACATGGAATGTCTTTGACTTGGACGACTTCTTCCTTTTATAGAAGGAGAGGAGACTTGAATTAGGTCAACTTGGACACGTGTAGGGCTCTCCTTGATCCTATATCACGAAAATCACTCAACAAAAATCGGTTCATGAAGTTGGCTAACAAGCTGTGATGTGGCAGTTTCTGTTCTCAGTTTTGCTGCAACACAGAATTTGCTCCCTCCAGTCGCTCAGCAGCATAATCTACACAAAATAATTTCCAATGCTTCCATTCTTCCAAAGGGTTAAAACATGTAATATCTATCCAAAACCAACCCTAATAAACATAAAGGACACACAAATCCCTATATAATTGAGGCCTAAATAACTACCTTTTGGGTAGTTATCACGCGGCCCACTTTGTATTAAGTACAAACGATGAGATCCTAAGTCGTTCCTGTGGAGACATGCAAGTGGAGGCGTCCTATGCAATGAGTTTGCATAAGACGGGACCACGAAATAAGTCACTTTCTCTTTATAACGCCGTTTACTGAAGAAACTGATTATTTCTCATAGATGACCTAGGTAACTCGTTCTCAATCCTGAGCTAACTATGAACTCCTGTTTATACGAGATTATCGTTTGATCTGCATGGGTGAGAGTGGCTAGCATCGCCGACTCAACAAGCCTACCATTTTGGGGATAAGATTGAATAGATAACTGGGGACATAGTATCGCAAGATGGAATTCACTCCTACCCATTTCAGGGATAGCAGAAAGGTTGTTCTCTTAAGTACTAACTCCAGGACTTGAACAAGGGGCCCCACCCTCTCGTTGGATCGAGAGAGACTTAGGTTTGATGGTTGGACCACTAACCGATTGTTCATTAGAGGATCAGTGGAACTTAAGGAACAAGAAGTACTATAGGGGTAAATCGGTTATTTGACCTAGCTATAGCTACGAACAACCTGTGAAGGAACGACTTACTGAACATGGTTAAATCAAGTGGACGAAAATATATCTATAGTGAGGGGAGTGCAACTATCGGGCTATAGTGGAGTGTCCCGGTAGTTAACGAATGTTGGCTAGCTTAGATAATGAGATTAGTCGGTAAGCCTCGAATCGTTGGAGCCCATGATCTATAGGTCCATTAGGTCCCCCTTGTTGGGTTTTATGCCCTAAAACTCATAGATATTGAATGTAAAAAAAAATTATACTTGTGTTCAATAAAGTGTTATTTAGTTTCTGCAATAAAATGTTATTGTTTAATATTGCACTATTTGATCCAAATCCAATAAACTAAGATCCAAGGTTGTTTGTATGTAACTTGAACTAGTATGTAGGGACATACGGGGATCGATGTTCAAGTAACAACCTAAAGGGTCTATAGTATAGGGATAAGGTTGGGTACCTTATCCTGGTGACACTATGGATACGGTCCACTTTGTATTATGATACAAACGCTATGATCCAACACGTTCATGTAGTTGACATGCGAGTGGGGATATCCTATGCAATGAGTTTGCATAAGACAGTACCGTAAAATAGTTAACCACTAATTGTAACACCGTTAGTTGGATTGGTTTCTATTTCACTAGGATGACCTAGACAACTCAGTCTCAATCCTGAGTGGATTATGGACTCCTGTTCACGAGGAGTTGTCCTTTGATTTGTATGGGTGAGAGTGGCCAGCACGCCGACTCAATAAGCCTACCATTTTGGGGACAATACCGAGTGGGAAGCTGGGAACATAATCACACAAGATGGAATTCACTCCTTCTCGACTTTAGGGTAAGTAGAGGTGTGTTCCCTTAAGTGGTGTCTCCGGGACTTGAACAATGGGCCCAACCCTCTCTATGGCATGAGAGGGACTTCTGTTTGTGTGTTGGACCTCAAACAGGTTGTTCAATAGAGGAGCACTGGGAAGTTAAGGACAAAGATGTAAACCAGGGTAAAACGGTAATTTGACCCAGCTGGGATACGAACACACGTGAAGGACTGACTTGTAGTATTGGTCCATATCCGTGGACACATAAATATTCTACAGTGAGAAGAGTACAGCTGAGGGTCTTTAGTGGAATGACCCACAGTTAACGAATGAAGACTAACTTGGTTAATGAGTTTAAGCCGATTAGTCTCATATCGTTGAAGCTTCTGATTTGTAGGTCCATTAGGTCACACTGGTAGCTCGTAAAAAGACTTGAAGCAAACAAATATAAATTGTAAATTGAAAGTGTTCAATTTATCTTGGGAATCATATAATGTATATTGATGCATTATAATATAAAGTTTATGAAACTTTATAATATAATTTTGGAATTAATTTCAAAAATTAATTCTTTAGAGAAAATATTTGAAAGAGTTCAAATAAATTTAATATGAATTGGATTCATATTAATTTTAATAAAATACCTAAGATTAAATATATGATATTTAATTGGATAATTAATTAATTATGGAATTAATTAATTATTTATTAATTAGAGACTTTTTCCTATTAGGAAAGAAAATATTTGAAAGAGTTCAAATAAATTTAATATGAATTGGATTCATATTAATTTTAATAAAATCCCTAAGATTAAATATGTGATATTTAATTGGGTAATTAATTAATTATGAAATGAATTAATTGTTTATTAAAATTAGATATTGTCATGGCCTTTACCTATATATAGGACCCATGGGTGGAGTGAAAGGCATCTCATTGTCTCTAATTCTCTCAGAGATCTCTCCCAAAAGACTTCCACAAGTCTCATGCTTCAAGAAGCCTTAGAGATATACTGGTGTAGCCGATTGGTGGTGTTCGCACAAGAGGGTTGCTGCGTTTTCTACAAAAGTAAGTTTTCTATGAAATCCTTGATCACTAGGATCAATCTAGTTGATTTTTTAGCATGTTTATAGCCTATGTACAACCCATTAAATATAGATTTACTGCTGTAATATTTTGCAAATTGTATTGGTATTTCAATTAGACTCTAAGACTCTGAGTAGGTTCGGTAATACTTTCCGCTGCGTGGGGCTTTTATGCCTTCAATTGGTATCAGAGCCAACTCAGTTGTTCTTGATTTTTAAATTGAAATTTTCAATTTGTTCTTGGTGGGATTTATGCATTATGAATGTTATGGTTTGCGTATAAATGGTTTCGATTAATTTGGTCATAGATTTACGCTTTCTTGAATAGTTCAATGTAAGGGCCCTGCGTTTTTTGGCATATTTTGTAAATCCATTATCCTTTGTAAGTCCGGGTCTAGATTAGGGTGTTTCATGATGAAGATCGTTGAAAATCACGTCCAAAATCGAAGCCAAACACGAAGAACAATCGCTGGAATTTCCAATTTTTGCCTCCATACGCAACAGCGTCACGACGCTGTCCATCAAGCGTCGCGACGCTATCCCGATTTCGCGAAAAACGTGGGAATTGCGCGGAACAGATGTTTTTTTTTAAAAAAATAACATATATATATATATATATATATATAACAAAAGCATGCAATTGTTGTGTTGGTTTGAGTAGCCTTATATAGAACCAGAGGTTTGTTGTTCGAGTTTAGCTTGGTTCAATTTGGCTGAATTATTTTTTTATTTTCCCGCAGTTCTTCAGTTTTTGACTGGTTCGTGATATGTTTGACTTGTTCTTGACTTGTTCAAGGATATTTGACCCAGTTTATGCATTATTTGCACGGTTCAAGCATGTTTTGGCATTTTTGGGTCCGGTCTGAAGCAGTTCGGGTCGGTTCGTGCGGTCTAGTCCGGTTCTGAAGCTGCAGAAGGATGTTTTTAGGATAAAATAGCTTAAATTATTGTAATTTATGTGTTTTATTTTATCCAAGGGGCCAATTAATCAGTTTATACGCTATTTAAATGTTTTATGGATGTAATTTAGATTTAAAATCTCACCTTAGGTTATAAAGCATGCTCAAGCATTTTATATATATTATAATTAGTTATAATGTATGGATTGAAATGCATGGTTTATTTTCATGAGTTTTTAATATATAGTTGAGTTATATTAATATCATGAAAAAGGATAAGCATGATGCATAAAACACCTAGTTAAATATAAATAGTTATATTTAATAAAATTTTTTGCAGCATGCTACTTTGATTTACCATTTTTGGCAATAATTTAATTGTTAATTTATTAATAATGGAAATCAAAGTTGCATTGGGCATGAAACATCCATAGTTGAATATAATTGTTATATTAATTTCATGCAATGCAAGACAATATATATAGTTTTATTATATTAACTTGAATATGATTGTTAATTATTTTAAAACTATAGTATGCATGATTATAGGGCCAATCATTAAAATTTCGAATAGTTTAAAATTGATGATTAGAAACCGTCAACCTATAATAAAGATTGCATGCAAACATAGGATCATAGGTAAATGAATTAATTTTACAATGTTTAAAATTAATTAGACCTAAGATCTCGTTAATTATAATAGGATTAGAATTAAGTCTTGCTTAGTTTTTTAAAAATAGTTTTAACCTACTAAGTAGGACAAACATTACTATGATTATGAGGGAACTCTACCGGTAAAGTTCTGTCTAAGGTTGGGGGTACTTAAGTTGACGGTTTACGGAACACCTCCTACCTGAGAACTGACCTAGAATACCGGAGTTGAATTAATCATGGTTAAATGTTAGCATGCAATGTCACTAGGTTTATTAAAAGAGTTTAATACACCTAGATCTTTAGAGTAAAGACTTTACATTACTATGGTTAAAAGGGAACTCTCCCGGTTACGTTCTGTCTAAGGCTGGAGGTATTTAAAGTGACGGTTTACGGAACACCTACTACCTGGGAACAAACTCGGAACCTGAGTTGAAATAACCATAGTCATGTTAGCATACGGTGTTGCTAGGTTTGTTAAAAATGTTTAAATGACCTAGAACATTACAATTCTCATTATAATAGTTATAATAGGATTAGACTTAGATAAATTGAATTAGCCGGATTTATCTAGGTTAATAAACCCTAAAATATACGGTAGGTCACTTTAGTGGGAGGTAAAATCAAAACTTGATTTAAATCAACTTTTTGCTCCTACATCCCTATATTCAAAAAGTGAGATCCATGCTCGGCTTTGTGTCGTTTTAGCGCGACCGCCCTTCGGAAAGTGTTTGCATGAGTCAATAACAAGGTGAATGGGGAAAGTGCCCATAGTAAGTGGGAGCGGGACACGTGTCAACGTATCCCTCGGTCTCCACCCATAGGTCACACATATCATATCATATCGTTTTGTAATAGCATATCATATCATATCGTTTTGTCCTTTTGTAATTATTATACCTTTAATAATTTTATCTTTTGTCACATCAATCTAGTCAGGGGTCCTGTCCTGTCGGATTGATTGTTATCTTTTAATATTTTGTATTCAATTGTAGTTTCAAATCCGGAGTCTATAAAAGACTTCCATCTTGTAATCAAAGGGCATCGGAAAATTTCGAGCTTTCATTTGAAGTTTGAAACATTTCCACGCTCTCCTGCTATCATTTCCTCCCTTGTAATCGATCCTAATTCTCTTCGCGGTTTACCGAGGAGCAATTGGTATTAGCGCCCTAATTCAATAAAGAGTTTATTCAAATCTTACACTCTTCCATTCATATAACAATCTAAAGAAAGAACAATTTCTCTTTCTATCTTCAAATCTTTAAGGATTCAACAATTACGTCTTGCGTCCGCTAGTCGTCCGTTGGTTGGTAAAGGTTGTGTTCCCGGCAGAAAGAGTAAGACCATTGGTAAGCTCCTGTTCCCCAGTAACTAGTACTTAATAAATTTTTGTGTTTTTAAAGTTTTTAGAAAGAAAGAAAATTATTCTCTATTTATATTGTGATATGAATCAAAGAAGATAAAATATGTCTAAACTCTTTAAACGAATGTGAAGCTCTAAAGTCAAAGGGAAAGCGATTTCAATTTCTGAAGATCATGAAGATCACAAAGGTAATTCAGGTTCAAAACTTTCAAACACCACCAATCTGTTGGGGTTTATGTCCTAAAACTCGTGGATAGTAAATGTAACAAATTTATATATAAAACTTATTAGAATAGCTTTTATTATGGTTGTCGAAATATTTGTTTAACTATGTTTTTATTAACTCGAATCCAATAAAACTAGAATCCTTGGCTATGAGATGAATGTTTGAACTTTATGTAGTGACATAAAAGTGGATCAGGTTCAAGTACATAGCCTAAAACGGTCTATAGTATAGGGATAAGACTGGGTATCTTATCCTAGAAAAAACTATGTGACGAGGCCCACTTTGTTTTAATACAAACGATGTGATTCTAAATCGTTCGTGTAGAGACATGTGAGTGGGGGCGTCCTATGAAAAAGAAGTTTGTATAAGACCGGACCGTGAAATAAGTCACTTTCACTTTATAACGCCGTTTACTGTGAAACTGACTATTTCAAAGTGATGACCTAGGTAACTCGATCTTAATCTTGAGCTAACTATGAACTCCTGTTTATTCGGGATTATCCTTTGATTTGCATAGGTGAGAGTGGCCCATAAACGCCGCTCAATAAACCTGCCACTTTGGGGATAAGACCGAGTAGATAGCTGGGGACATAGTCCTGCAAGATGGAATTCACTCCTACCCGTCTTTAGGGATAGTAGAAAGGTTGTTCCCTTAAGTGCTGACTCCGGGACGTGAACAAAGGCGCGCCACCCTCTCATTGGCCCGAGAGGTTTCAGGTTTAGTGGTGGGACCACAAACCAATTGTTCATTAGGGACTCAGTTGAGGCTTAAGGAACAAGAAGTGCTATAGGGGTAAAACAGACTTTTGACCTTACTATAGTTACGAACAACCTGTGAAGAATTGACTTACTGATCACGGTTATATCGGGTGGACAGAAATATATCTACAGTGAGGGGAGTTCAGCTACGGGCTATAGTGGAGTGTCCCGTTAGTTAACGAATGTTGGTTGACTAGGATTGGAAGAGTTCAACCGGTTAATCTCGGATTGTTGGAGCCCATGATCTGTAGGTCCATTAGGTCCCCCTGCTATCTCAATCGGATCTAACCTTAGAACAGAATGATGAAAGAATTTGAAAGCGTTCAAGTTCATATTAGGGAGATATTGTTAATTATATTTCGATATAATTTAACATAACGGTTTAATTGTTAATTAAACCATAATTTGAGAGAGTTATGATTATTTAAATATGATTTATATATAACACACGTGAATAGGGATTCACGTTTGATATTTAAAATTGAATAATGATTCACATTGTCCGGTTTTGAGAGAAATGGGATTGGTGCAAATTATTTAATTTAATATTTGTTGTTAAATTAAATAATTATAATTAATTAAAATTAATTAGTTAAATTGATTTTAAGTATATATATTAATTTTATGTAAAATTGATTTCAAGAAAAAATTGAAAATTGAGATTCAATTTTAGGAGGTGGTGGAATGTGATTTTTCACATTTTTCATCCTTAAAATGACACCTCCATGGACACCAATTCAACTCAATTTTTTGCTGTCATTCATTGTGAATTCCACCAGCACAATCAACTCCTTTAAAAGGAAAAGAAAGGCTAATGTGAGTTTAGTTTTTGCTTAAATTTTCTCTCTCAAACCGTGGGCATCAAAATGACCAAAACCCATCTCTTCTCTCCTAAAATTCATCATGCTCGGGTTCCCACAAGCTCATTCTAAGGCCGGAGAATAGCGGGGAAGATCTTGGTGGTCGTCCATGTCAAGCTCGTGATGAGAAACATCCAACGACAAGCTTGAATTCGGAGTTAAAAGAGGTAAGTTCATAACACTCTGTTTTCGTTCTTGTTTTCAAACATGCTTTTAATCCTGAAAATTAATGAAAATCAAGGCCCAAGATCCGCTAACGCTTCCGCTCGAGTGTTCTTCACTCCTTCAATTGGTATCAGAGCGTGGTTTGGGCACTTGATTTCCATTAATTCGAGTTTGGTGGGTGAATTTCAATTGTTGAATGGATTTTGGTTGCTAAAGTTGGATTCTCGGTTTTGGCATCAAATTAAGCTTTTAATCCTTGTTTAAATTGTAATTGCCTTCATGTATATGGGCATTAATGTCTTGGCAAGAGTCTGTATCAATTTGGGAGTCATTAGAGTAGTAATTAAGCTGTAATCGATCGAGGAAGATGAAGTGTTCAAGCTGCCAGAAAAACAGAGCATCGAAGAACAGCGTTTTCTGGGCTGCTGTATGAACAGCGTCGAGACGATGTTTCAACAGTGTCGAGACGCTACCGCCAAAAATTCAAAAAGTTTGAATTTTGGTGGTGGTTCGGTTCAAGGGTTCATTTCCCGATCCGGTTCGGTTGATTCATGCCGGTTCAAACCAATTTTGAAGTCCTTTGGTCCGGTTCAAGCGTTTTATGGATGGTTCGAGCTGGTTCGAGGTGTTCAGGGCCGGTTCGGGAGCTGTCCAAGGCAGTTCTCCTATTTTTTTTTTTTTCAATTATTAATGTAATAATTTAGCTTAGTTTGATTGTTTGGATGCCAAAACCGGTCCGCTTTAGTGTGTTTAATTATTTATGCATTAGGAATGTATGTTATAATTAAAATAGAATTAAATATGAATAATGTATGTCATATAGATTTAAAATCCCACCATAGGAAAGCATGTTCATGCATTAGTTATTAATTATAAGGGGTTATAATAAAAGGAATGCATGTTAGGTTTCGCATTAGATGCATGTTGGTTGTTTTAATTTTTCGTTTATGGATGTTTAATATAAAGCGTTGTATTAATAAACGAAAACGAACAAGCATGCAGCATGAAACCACCTTAGCATAGATGAATGTTATAGGTTGTCTATATTATAAAGTGTTATAAAAATTGAGATAGACGTTAAAACCTATAACAAAGATAAATGCATGCTCACTTAGGGTTAATGAAATCAAATTTCGAATAATTCGCATAGAATAGGTCGATATCTTGTAAAGCTAAGGTTACAAGTGAACTCACCCGGCAAGATGCTGTCTAAGGCTGGAGGTAATTAAGTTGACGTTTACGGAACACCTCCTACCTGGGCATCAAGCCGGTACTTGAGTTAGGTTAACCCGGCCTTATGAGCATGTGTGAGAGATGAGAGGTTTTATCACCTAGACATCATAGCGTAATATTTATATCGTTTGAAATCACCTAGATTTAGGTTGTTTCAAAACGTTTAAAGCTTTTTTGAATGGTGATTTATTTATATAACTTGAATTATGATTGTTATATGTTTTCATCACCATTAGAAGCTTGTTATAGGATTAATTCATTAAAAGTTATAAATAGTTATAAGGTTAATGAATAGAAACCGTCAAACCTATAACAAAGAGTTGCATGCTAAACATAGGATCTTAGGTAGCACGGATTAATTTTTTTAAAATGTTTAAAATAAATTAGACCTAAGATCATATTTTCTAATAAGATTAGAAGAGATTCCTACTCAGTGTTTTAATAGAATTAAAATTCGATAAGTAGGATATAAGACATTGGTTATAAGGGAACTATGCCAGTAATCCGGTACCTGAGTTGAATTAACCATAGTCTTATTAGCATGCAATGTCACTAGGAAATTAAAGGAGTTTAATTCGCCTAGACATTAGAATAAAGATCTTATTTAAAATAGTTATCTATAAGGCATTAACTTAGATAAATTTGTTTAGCCGGGATTTACCTAAGTAAAAGACCCTAAATTTTAAAATACTTAGTGGGAGGAAAAAGGTCTATGAAAAATCGTTTTCTTCTCAAGTTCTCCATAGAGTTCATACGATGAGATTTATGCATAGCTTTTTGTTATTTTCTAACGTAACCATTCCATTCGGAGGGTGATTGCATAAATCAACATCAAAGTGAACAGAGAAAGTATTTATATGAAAAAAAAATCTTTTTCTTCTCACGCTTCTCCCTAAAGTTCACACCGTGAAATTTATGCATAGCCTCTTGTTACTTACTAACGTAACCATTCCATTCGGAAGGTGATGGCATAAATCAATATCAAGGTGAATGGAGAAAGTATTTATAGTAAGTGGGAGAAGGAAGCGTGTCAACGCATCCTACAGTCTCCTCCATTGGTTTACATCGCGAGATCTCTATGTTCGCCTGCTAAGCACGCCCTGGGGCTGCTACACCATTCGGAGGGTTGTAACATAGAGATTATAGCACAGTGAACACCCCATAAGGATAAAGGATTTCTTAGGGTCGTTCCCTGCATTAGCTTTTCCATTCGGTAGCATTGTTGGGACCGCTCTCTGAGATCTAAAAAAAATGGAGGGTCACACTTACAAGATAAAACTAATGGTTAGCTTATTCTTGACCAAACAACGGTAACTAAACAAAATAACAAGATATGAGCGATTATGGTGTTAACGTTTAGTTGAGAATGTCCCAGTTCAAAGGAGGACTAGCTGACCACCCCTCGGTGGCAGTTACTCTGAACCTCTGAAGTACCGTAGCAAAAGAATTATGAATATAGGGCGTGTAATTTCTTTTGCTAAATTCATTGGATTAGAAAAAGGGTTAAAACTTTTAAGACAACCCATTTAAAGTTTATTTGTTTATTTTCAGCAATAGGTATATGTTTTATAAAATGTCTCTTACGCCAAATTCGTCATTGGTATAGAAATATACTACTAAACAAACCTTATACACTATATCGTGGTAAGTGATACGTAAACGGTCTTAAAAATGTAATATGTCCTCAAGATGTTATATTTGTTTCATTCTCGCAATGATCATAATGAATATAACATAGAAAATTGTCTAGCCAAAAGAACATGATTCAAGACTAGAAATATGATTTATTCGTCTCGAAAACGTGCTTGGTAAGAATAGTGATTCAACCTGGATATTCAATTCAGGACCTACTAAATCACGTATGTTCTTTTCCAGGAATGAGTTCCTAGTGCTCGTCGTGAACTAGTTTAGATAACTCTTAGACTTTAAATAGAAGAGTTCATCTCGGCTAAGGCAGTGGGAGACATAAAGTTATTCTTTCAAGGAACAATACATATCGTTCCTAAGATTACAAGAAAATTTGATTTCAATATCTTGTTTTCTAGAAGAAGGCTATTATATTACCTTTTATGTATGAACCGTTCATATCGAAAGAGGATGCCAATATTTGTTCTGCGAACATAAAGAATAACATATACATTTTAAGACCAATAGAGTCCAGAGCGATTTTAAATTATGAGATATTTAAACAGCTGAGACTGAAAAGAAAAAGGTGACATGTTTTTCCAATGCACCTATCTTTTGCACTTGAGGTTAGGCCAAACTAAATTTCAATAGGATTGAAGGCTGGTCTAAAATGAACTTCTAAACAGGTTATAAGACAACTCATTTCCTCCCTATAAGTCATACCTTAAAAGTAGACTGACTTAATGACCTTTCAGGAAAAAGGTTATCGTGCAAAAGAAACCTTAGAGCTAATACATTCTGAATGTTAATACTCGAAAAGGAATGAGTAATACATTTGTTTCATTGATGATTATTCAAGGTGCTCTATGCTTGCCTAGTGCGTCATATATCTGAACTCTTGAAGTTCAGATAGTATAATGGTAAGGATAAGATCCAAATTAGGTAAAATAAAAACGACACTTTGATGCGATCAAAGTAGAGAGTAAATGGACTTGAAATTCCAAGTCTATTTGATAGAACATGGAATTATGTCCTAAACACCTTATACACCATAATAGAATGACGTATAGCTAAAGAGAAACAGAACATTGTTTAACATGGTTCATTAGATAATGAGTTTCCTAAACTCGTTTTGGGATATGCAGTATTAACTGCGATTTAAAATATGAATATGGTTCGTTTAAAAGAATATTTCTGAAACATTGCTTGAACTTTGAAAAAGCATAAAATGTGTTTATGTTGTTCCATAATTTAGGGTTATCCTCATTTGAGATAATCCTGAAGGATATAGAACCTCATTCAAAATTGTGCCTATCTATAAGTTATTCCATAGAAACGAGTTATGGATACTTCTTTGTTTAAAAAAAAAATATTTGTATGGAAAAATGTTACTTTCTTAAAAGAAGGTTGCGTTAGAAATCACAACCACGAAGTAAAAGAGTGTTAAGTAAATTATAAATAAAAGCTGCAAGTACATCAACAAAGAGTTGTTAATAGGATTTGTTCTTCAAAAAAGGGTTGTTGATCAAACTGACACATTAAATTAGTCTTATCCTTCTCAATTGTTGAGAGAGTCTCGATGCAGTGGGAGGGTTGTTAAACAACCTAATGAAAACTGTGTGAGTTTAACTGTAACTCCGATTGTCATGCCTGATGACAATATCGAGGATTCATTCACCTTTAATGAAGTAATGAATGACATGGATAAAGGACAATTAAGTCAAAACTATGAACCTAGAAATGGAATATATATATTTCAATGCATTTTGGTATTGACCAGAAAAGTTCATAGTCCAAGATCTAGAGCAAAAGGTTTGCAACCTTAACCAATCCATTTTTGGTTTGAATTAAAGGTTTCGATCTTCGAACATAAGATTTAATGCATGATTAAACTTATGGTTTTTGACCAGACTTGTGTCAGCCGAAGAATTACAAATTGTTTGGTAGCTTTATTAGTTTAGTATATTATTACTATCTTATTGATTAGGGATGATGTAGATTATCAATACTAACAATTAAAAGTGAGCTAGCAGCCTAGTTCCAAATAAGAGAATTGGAAAGGCTTAGTATGTTCCTAGAATCCAAACGTTTGGAATAGCAAGAACGAAGATCGTTAGCTCTATCTCAAGTATCTTATATGGACAAAAGTGTTGGCTAGATATAAGATTAGAATTCCGAGAAAGGTTATTTACCTTTCAAATATGGAATTCATTTGTCACAGGAACAATGTCCTGAGATGCCTCAAAAGGTTGAGGACTTGAGATGAAATTCTCGTGCCTTGACAATCAGTTGTCAGGCTTAGCATAAAGTATGCAACAGGAATTGTCAGTAGATACCAATTTAGTCCAGGGTAATGCCATTGGACTACAGTACAAATTTCCTCAAGTATCTTAGGAGAACGAGGGTTTATAAGCTCATGTATGGTGCTAATTATCTGATCCTTACAGGATACACTAATTCTGGTTTGCACGCCGATTAGGATTCATGGAAATCCACATCGGTATCAGAATTCTCCCTTAACAGGGAGCTATATGTTGGCGTAGCATCGAGTATGGATGTATCACAGACTTCATCTTGAAGGCCAAGGAAAATTGCTACTTGTAAAGCAAATTCAAGAGTCTGTAAGACTTAGGAAGTTCATTTGGAAAGTTGTTCCAAATATGAGGCAGTGTATAGAACAGGAAGTTCATTTTCACATTTTTCATCCTTAAAATGACACCTCCATGGACACCAATTGAACTCAATTTTTTGCTGTCATTCATTGTGAATTCCACCAGCACAATCAACTCCTTTAAAAGGAAAAGAAAGGCTAATGTGAGTTTAGTTTTTGCTGAAATTTTCTCTCTCAAACCGTGGGCATCAAAATGACCAAAACCCATCTTTTCTCTCCTAATATTCATCATGCTCGGGTTCCCACAAGCTCGTTCTAAGGCCGGAGAATAGCGGGGAAGATCTTGGTGGTCGTCCATGTCAAGCTCGTGATGAGAAACATCCAACGACAAGCTTGAATTCGGAGTTAAAAGAGGTAAGTTCATAACGCTCTGTTTTCGTTCTTGTTTTCAAACATGCTTTTAATCCTCAAAATTAATGAAAATCAAGGCCCAAGATCCGCTAACGCTTCCGCTCGAGTGTTCTTCACTCCTTCACAATCAAGAACTATCTATAGCAAAGATAGAAGATAAACTCCATCAATGGAATATTCCAAAGGTAGATCCCAAAACAATCTACTACCATAGTACTTTCAATTTTACTCAAAAAAAATTGTATCAAGATATCAGAAAAGAATATTCCAATCAACAATGATCGTGAAACAATAAATCTTTTTTTCAAAAAAGCTTATCCTTCATCACCGTGAAGAATTTAATTATCTTCACATAGAACTAGTTCAAATAGCCATTAAACCTTTATTCAAACTTGGGTTAGATATTCCAGTCCTTGTTTCTTTAAGAGACAAAAGACATCTAAAATTTTCAAACTCCTTATTAGGAATCGTTCAATCTAACCTTGAAGGAGGACCTATCTTCTTCAATTGTTATCCAAATTTTACCCTCTCTTTGAAAGATCCAAACATCTTATCTTCTTTCATAGCCGATGTTTATGCTCAAAATCTTAATATACAGGATCAAACTCATTCTGCTGTAATGATTTTTAAAATCTATTACAAATTGATGAATACAAATATCTCTCCTAGGGCTTTAAGATCTTCTCCAAAAGGATCCACCGTCCTTTTAGAAGCAAATCTAGAGAGATCATCAGTCACTGTTCCTAAAAGTCTATCATGGGAACAGATC
This sequence comes from Luffa acutangula, assembly GCA_036850905.1. Taxonomy (NCBI): domain Eukaryota; kingdom Viridiplantae; phylum Streptophyta; class Magnoliopsida; order Cucurbitales; family Cucurbitaceae; genus Luffa; species Luffa acutangula. Next base: position 27,587,783 of record CM072087.1, on the reverse strand, counting down.
ACCAGAAACCCAACATGGAGGCTTACAGAAGCTTTCACTCCTCCAAAAAAGAGCTCAAACCTTGCTCAAATTATCGAACATCCAGATGGATCAGTAGAAGTTCAATTTTCTGATGAACCAGAGAGGTCAAAGGTCAAAGACTTCATGTCTTCACGACCTAGTACTTCCGGATCAACTTCAGAAGATGGATCAAAATTCTATATGAATAGATCTAACTCGCTAAGAGTAAAATATGCAAATATAGAACAAAACGTAGCAAATGTTCAATACAAGGATCAACCTCAATCACCGACTCAAACGGACATGGATGGTAGATCTGTGTTCGAAAGTCAATTGAATGTCCTTATTCAAGAATTTTCAATCGATAAATAAGCCTTAAAAAAGGACTTTCTTTCCCGCAAAAATAATGCAAAAAGAGAAGCCTTTTTCAAAAACTATGATAAAGACCAAAGATCTGAGATAAGATCAAAATGGTATTCATTCATGGAAGAAACCGAACAAAATATTCCATTTTTTACTTGGATGAAAGAATCCGAAAATGAAATCAATATGCTTCAAGAATCTTGGAAAACCACTCAAAGAGGGAGTATACACTCTACTCATCCTCCCTTAGAGGAAATTGAATTTGAAACAATTTACGGCGAAAAGGTCAAAGCTAGTCCATTAAAAAATATTAGTGAAAAGGACGAGAAGAACGCTCCTTCGCTTAAGGATATAAAAAATATCCAGCTTCAAAACAATTTTTCCAATAAAATCCTTTTCTACTATAGCTAACCAAGTAGAAAAGATTGAAGAGAAAATATCAAAGCCTTCAATTACTTCGTCTTCAAACAGAGAAATCTTTATACCTCCCATTGATGAGTCAATTCCATTATTCAAACCTACAGTAATTGACAACAAAGATTAAAATAATGTCCAAAGAAGAAGAAACCCTAGCTTTAATTGAAGAAAAGCTAAGTAGTCTTCATATCTCAAAACCATCAACTTCGAAGTCAACCCCTACAATCAACGTCCTAAATGATTCTGTTATTGATCAAATTATTCAAAAAACAAGAAATCTTTCCTTAGAGGAAGAAGCGATTGAACTACCAAACGAAGTCCTAAAAATAGGAACAACATCAAAAGCGTCAAAACCAGTGTTAATGCGAAATTGGTATCCACAACCTTCTTTCCCAGATGTCCAATTTGAAGAAAAAGCACAAATGACTCAAGTCGTTTATGACGGATTAGCCATCCATGAATGGAATATAGATGGCATATCTGATTATCTTATCCTCAACGTGCTCAATGAAATGTTCATTGCCTCAAACGCTTATCGACAAAGAGGCAAAAAAGATCATGAAATAGCCCAACTGCTTGTTGCAGGATTCACAGGGCAATTGAAACAATGGTGGGATCAATATCTGACAGATTATGATCGTCAGCATATTTTAACCCACACCACTATTGAGAAGAAAAAACAGACAATCAAACTCGAGGGTCAATTACCTCAAACTGTCAAAAGTCCATGTTTGCAACGAAGGAGTTTGCTTTATAAACTCTTTCCTTTTAGTCAAAGATTTAGGACATGAATTGATCCTAGGTACACCATTCCTCACTCAATTATATCCAATAACAATCTCAGAAGAAGGAATAATCTCTGACGTCTTAGGACAGGAGATAATATTTAAATTTACAAGTCCAATAACCCGTCATGAAATCCATAATCTTCAAAAAGAAACAATTCAAAATTCAATAAATGTCATAGAAAGTAAAGAAAAACAGATACAATTCTTAAAAGAAGAAATCTCTTACAAAAGAATAGAAGAAGATTTAAAAAAGAAATCAATACAAGATAAAATAACCTATTTCAAATCAAAATTAGAAAAAGAAATTTGTTCAAATCTTCCAAACGCCTTTTGGAAAAGAAAGCAACATATTGTCAATCTCCCTTATATCAAAGATTTCAAAGAAGAGAAAATTCCAACGAAGGCTAGACCAATACAAATGAATCTTGAATTACTAACACATTTCAAAAAAGAAATAGATGATCTTTTGCAGAAAGGTCTCATTCGAGCTTCAAAGAGCCCTTGGTCTTGTGTCGCATTCTATGTCAATAATCAAGCTGAAAAAGAACGAGGAGTTCCAAGGTTAGTTATCAATTACAAACCTCTTAATAAAGTTTTGGAATGGATTAGATATCCAATTCCGAATAAACAAGATTTACTAAAAAGAATTTCAAATTCAAAAATTTTCTCAAAATTTGACATGAAGTCAGGATTTTGGCAAATTCAAATTTCAGAAAAAGATCGTTACAAAACCGCCTTTAATGTTCCTTTCGGTCAATATGAATGGAATGTTATGCCATTCAGATTAAAAAATGCTCCATCAGAATTTCAAAAAATTATGAATGATATTTTCAATCCATTTCAAGAATTTTCAATTGTTTATATTGATGATGTGTTAATATTTTCTCAAAACCTAGATCAACATTTTAAACATCTCAATATATTTTTAGATATCATTAAACGAAATGGTTTAGTGGTATCACTTCCAAAGATCAAACTATTTCAAACTCAAATTCAATTTCTAGGATTTGATATTCATTTAGGTTTAATAAAACCTATTCAAAGATCAATAGAGTTTGCTTCAAATTTTCCTGATCAAATTCTTGATAAAACTCAATTGCAACGATTTCTAGAATGCCTCAATTATGTATATGACTTTATTCAAAATCTAAGAATCATTTGCAAGCCACTTTATGAGCGACTAAAAAAGAATCCAAAGCCCTGGTCGGATGAACATACAAGGGCTGTCAAGTGTATTAAAACTTTAGTCAAATCAATTCCCTATTTGAGTCTTGTCAATCCAAAAGCTGAATTAATAGTGGAGTCTGACGCATCCGATATCGGAAATGGAGGAATCCTAAAACAGTGTGTTGATAACAAAGAATCAATTATCAGATTTCATTCTGGAGTTTGGAATAGTGCTCAGAAAAATTATTCAACAGTCAAAAAAGAGATTTTAGCAATAGTCTTATGTGTTCAAAAGTTTCAAGGAAATTTAATTAATAAGAGTTTTACAATAAAAACGGATTCAAGAGCCTCAAAATTTATTTTAGAAAAGGATGTAAAAAATCTTGTTTCAAAACAAATATTTGCAAGGTGGCAAGCAATCTTGTCATGCTTTGATTTCAAAATTTTGCCTATAAAAGGAGTTCAAAATCCTTTGGCTGATTACCTCTCAAGGGAGTTCCTTACAAGAAAAACTCCTTCTCTCTCTCTCTCTAAAAATGAGTGATCAGCGAGGCAAAGCCTCTTCATCTTCTTCAAAGGGCAAAAGCCCAGCTTCATCCTCAAAATCTCCAGCTCCTATGAGCGCAGATCAATATGCAATGGATCTTGGCTTCACTCCTGTGAACCGTCCAAGAACCAGAAGTACATCTCTTCAAATTCGTGATTCAATGGAGTCTTTAACTCCACCACAGAGGCCATCTGCCTCTCTCGTACGACCTTCTGTCGTTCCTTCAATGAGACCTATTGTCTCTCCAATCCCTGTAACTCAAACGAGACCTACTGTCTCCCCAATTACTCAAGCTTCTTCTCAAGAGGGATCTTCTATCCCTACAACTTTTGTGGATGTTGTTCAGCCTCCCAAAAGATTTATTCCAAAACCCGAGATCAAAAATTATTTTGAAAAATTACTTCAATTATCAGAACCAATAGTTGAACCCGAATTCGACGGGTCTTCAATTATTGAAATTATTCAAAATATTTATCCCCAAGGATTCTATTTCATTCCAGAATCCTTGTTCAAAACCAGAAAATATTATGAATTCATTATGGTAGATTCAAAATCTGTTGAGATAACCCATATCCCAGACAGAAATGATCCATCAATTATAGCTTATTCAAAGCTAAAAATCAAAAAGGTCATAAACCCTACTCATTGGAATCAAAATATTCTTACAGAAAGAACTCTTTCAAAACCTTTCAATCCCCAAACATACTCATACCGGGACTATATCGAAGCTTGGTATAAAGTTATGTGGTACAAAAATTATGACCATTCTTGGTTCATTCAATTTTGTCAAAATGCTTACAAATGTCAATTTCCTTTTTGGTTCATCAAATGGTGGAAAACCTTCGGATCCTCCGAAGAAATTTTTCCCGTTCCCATCCAAGAATCTTTTCATTATTTCTCTCAAACGATATACAAAAATGCATTTCCCCTAAATATGCGTTTTTGTTTATATTTCCAAATTCCCTGGATTTTCTGTTGGAATTTCCAGACAAGTTCATATCCATATTTCAAACAACTTGTAAAAATTCTTCAAATCAAATGGTGGGATAAGTATAATTTTTCTCACGCCGGTATCAAAGAAGTCAAACAATGGTTCGCCGACAACGGCTACCTTCAAGACCTTTCAAAGAATAAAAATGCAGAATTCTTAAATTCAAAATTCAAGCTCATAGCTGCTTTGGCGCAGACGACGACTGAAGCAGACTTCCAAAAGATCCTTAATCAAGCAACATCAATAGCGTCCTCATCCTCTCATCACAACTTCGACGTAGAAAATGAAGAAGAGGATGAATACGACCTCAATGATCCATTTCTAGATTCACAACCCATGTGAGTCTATAATTTTCAAAAAAAAAAAAAGGTGTAAATTATAAGAGTGTGCAAAATAAGTTGTAAATTATAAGTGTGTGTACATTAAAACTGCTGTAAATTATAATAAAACTCCATCTCAAAACATAAAGATAAGTTCCAAGTCTCCAAGCTGAAGAAAATTATGAATACTCATTGTAAAGGACTGTTGCGGAGGACTGTTGCGGTGTGTGGTCCCGGTTATAAGTCACGAGATATGCAATAAATCTGTTGGTCAGCATACCTTGCCTTCATGCCTGATAAAGTGAGAAGACATAATATTCAAAGCCATCAGACAAGGACAATAATTGCAGACTTTATTAAAGCTACTTTAATAAAGTGATATGACAAAAGATGGAGGGGGAACAACATATCATATCATATCGTTTTGTAATAGCATATCATATCATATCGTTTTGTCCTTTTGTAATTATTATACCTTTAATAATTTTATCTTTTGTCACATCAATCTAGTCAGGGGTCCTGTCCTGTCGGATTGATTGTTATCTTTTAATATTTTGTATTCAATTGTAGTTTCAAATCCGGAGTCTATAAAAGACTTCCATCTTGTAATCAAAGGGCATCGAAAAATTTCGAGCTTTCATTTGAAGTTTGAAACATTTCGACGCTCTCCTGCTATCATTTCCTCCCTTGTAATCGATCCACTTGTAGTATTGGTCGATATCCCTAGACACATAAATATTCTACAGTGAGAAGAATACAGCTGAGGGTCTTTAGTGGAATGACCCACAGTTAACGAATGGAGACAAACTTGGTTAATGAGTTTAAGCCGATTAGTCTCGTATCGTTGGAGCTTCTGATCTGTAGGTCCATTAGGCCCCACTGGTAGCTCGTAAAAAGACTTGAAGCAAACAAATATAAATTGTAAATTGAAAGTGTAAAATTTATCCTGGGAATCATATAATGTATATTGATGCATTATAATATAAAGTTTATGAAACTTTATAATATAATTTTTGAATTAATTTCAAAAATTAATTATTGAGAGAAAATATTTGAAAGAGTTCAAATAAATTTAATATGAATTGGATTCATATTAATTTTAATAAAATACCTAAGATTAAATATATGATATTTAATTGGGTAATTAATTAATTATGGAATTAATTATTTATTTATTAATTAGAGACATTTTCCTATTAGGAAAGAAAATATTTGAAAGAGTTCAAATAAATTTAATATGAATTGGATTAATATTTATTTTAATAAAATCCCTAAGATTAAATATGTGATATTTAATTGGTTAATTAATTAATTATGGAATTAATTATTTATTTATTAAAATTAGATATTGTTCAAATAATAGATTTGAACTTATTCCTAGACCTTTTCCTATTAGGAAAAAGTCTTGGCCTTTACCTATATATAGGACTCCTAGGGTGGGGTGAAAGACATCTCATTGTCTCTAATTCTCTCAGAGATCTCTCCCAAAAGACACCCACAAGTCTCCTGCTTCAAGAAGTCTTAGAGATATACCGGTGTAGCCGATTGGTGGTGTTCGCACAAGAGGGTTGCTACGTTTTCATTCTTATTGGCAAGAAAAGGCGAATTGATCAAGGTTTTCTACAAAAGTAAGTTTTCTATAAAATCCTTGATCACTAGGATCAATGTCGTTGATTTTTTAGCATGTTTATAACCTATGTACAACCCATTAAATATAGATTTACTGTTGTAATATTTTGCAAATTGTATTGGTATTTCAATTAGAATCTAAAACTCTGAGTAGGTTCGATAATACTTTCTGTTGTGTGGGGATTTTATGCCTTCACCCCTACTAGCTCATATCGGATTAAAGCCTAGAATATATTGATAGGAATCTTTGAATCGTTCAAAAACGGGAAATAAGGTTTTATCTTAAAAAGTGTTTGACACAATGATTTAAGTTGTGAATTAAATTATGAATTGAGAGATAAGGTATTTAAAAGTGTTTTAAATACCATATATATGTATTAGGAATCATATATAATTAATGGCACTAGGTGACAATGATTAATTAGATTAATCATGACAAATTACTTGGAAATGTCCCAATTAATTACCTAGAAATCAAATTCAATTTAGAATTGAATTAGGGTAAATTGCAAGTTGAAAAATTCAGAATCAAGATTCAATTTAGTGGATTTAGTGGCAATCCCACTATTGCATGTCGATGCATTGTGGAAACAACACAACCATGCACTAGTTGCATGTGTTGTAAGTTAAACACCTAGAATCCACTTTGAGTTGCATTTTCACCATGTGTCTAGTGTCATGAAGCTTGTCTTTGCATGGAAGAGGTCTATTTAAGTGCTTCAATCTGATTCACAAGCCAAGAGAGTGATTTACCTAATGTTATGCTGCTGGAATTTACTCTCAAACACATAGACCTCCATAGATTTCTCAAGAGCTTGTACCTTCAAGCATTCCCTTCCCTTTCCCTATCACTATAGACTCCCAAAAGACATCTGGGCCTAACAACTTGGACTTGAGCTTTATTGGTCTTGGGTTCAACTATTTGGTCTTGGTTTGGTTTATATTTGACCCAAAACGATATGACTCAAATATTTAAAAGACCCAAATTTGATCCAATTAATTATTTTTCTTTAATTAATTGGTCAAATTAATTAATTTGATCAAAATAATTTATTTTTAATTAATTGATCAAATGGACATTTTGCCCAAAAAATTTATAATTGGCCAACTTTGTCTTCAAATTAAATTTGGGACACATGTTAATTTATAATTGGTCCCGAATTTAATTAATCTTACTTTCTTCATTAATTTCATGTAATGAGTGACAATTTGTGATTGGTCAAAATTTCTCTTTCAACAAATGTCCCTTTTCGATATTTATGCACAAATATGTGTGAGTGAATCTCGAAAAAGATAATTTGAAATCAAAACGTAAGATATTTGTTCTTAATTTTGACTTTGAATAGAATTTAAATTTGAATTTTCCTCAAAAGTTGATTTGGGATCAAATTTGGATTATGCCCAAAATTTGATTTGGAAGAAAATTCGGAGTATGCCAAATTTTAATTTGAGAAGATTTCGAATTTGAATAAAATTGAGGTTCTACCAAAAAATTTGATTTGGATTTGGAATGAAATTCAAAATTGATTCATATCCGAATTTTGATTTACGAGACATTTATTGTATATCCCAACTTTTGATTTGAGCAATTTTGACAAATTTTTTACCTTGAATAGAATTTGACTTGAATTTGGGATGAAATTTGAATTTGAATCTCAAATTTTGATCTGAAGAAAATTTGGAGTATGTCCAAATCTTTTTGGATTTGAGGAGATTTGAATTTGAATAGAATTTAGTTCTATTCAAAATTTTGCTTGAATATTTAGAATCAAATTTGGAAAAATTTGAAGTATATCCAAGATTTGAAGAAATTTGAACTCTATCGAGAGATTTTTACATTGAATAGAATTCGAAATCTATCAAATCTGAGGTTTGGGAGGAATTTAGGATTATGTCCAAATTTGAATGTATGGTAAAATTTAGACTTTACCAAAATTCGGCTTGAGTTTGCATTTTGATCCCATCTTTGATTTGGAATAATCCAATCTAAAATTTAGAATTCCGCTTTGAACAAATCTTCCACTAACATCAAAATATGAATAAAATTAAAGATTTGGTGAACATAATAAATCTTAGGTTTTATGTTGTGATTGAGCTGGAGTGAGAACCTAAATTAGAATCCATCAAATTCAATTTCAATATGGAATGAAATCTTACCAAACTTTAAATGATCAATTTGACTGAAAATCTCATGAATTTCCTCTATATGTACCGTGGGTATTCACCATGCGTCCAACAGGTTAATTATCGGAACCTTGCTCTGCTGTGCTCGATGTGGATCCAAGTTGTCGATCATGGACCTTGTGGCAAATTGGCTGAAACGTTGTCGCTCTCACAAGCTAGTGCGTCAGCTTTCGTTGTGTTGGAGGAGGAAGGGTTTGCCATTGCCTAATACTATATTTTCACCCATTTTTGTTCACTCCACGAGACTTGTTGGATAGGAAGAAATCAGTTTGTAAAATTTTCGGCGTGCTTGTCTGTTGGAGAAGGAAAAAACGTTGAGCAAAATGGATGAAGACCCATCTTTTTTATCTACCTAGGCGGCGTACATGTGTGAGGAAAAAAGATTTCCTCTTTTCTTTTCTAAATGTATTGGACTAAGATTGTAAGTCCATTATTTTTTTAATTCAATTCCAACATTTTTTTAATCTTCCTTTAATTTTTTTTTTGTTGTTTTTTTTTTCTTCTTTGCTAATCATAATTTCTTTATTGACTTTGAGTAACAACTTCGAATGCACAATAGATCGTCTTTGCCACTCATTTAAGTCAGGACATATTCAAAACCCTTTTTTTTCACATGTTCTGTTTTGTTGTCTCGGGTTGAATAAACATGCATAAACTGCTTCCACATGTAACATAGACTTTTTTTCTTGCTATTTCTTTTTTTTCATTTCTCTTTTTTTTAAGGAGCTTTTTCTTTTAAAATCGTCTTTTTTTTCTTTTTTTTTTAGATTCTTCCTTCTTTTTTTTTTTTTTTTTTTTTTTTTTTTTTTTTTTTTTTTAACTCACAACACTTTGCCTACATTTCAACTACAAGCATAGTGCTTCCTTCCACATTCCAAAAGGTAAGTACGTAACTAATTGATTTTTTTTAGGCATACATATCTTTGTTGCCTTCAATTTGCAGGTACAACACCTTTCAACATTAATCCAAGGACACATGATGTCTTTGGACTTTTGTTGCTACAACGCTCTCCGACCCAAGGACACATGATGTCATTCCCACTTGGGCTCCTTGCTGCCACGTCTTTCAGCATCAGTACAAGGACATGTTCCTTGAACTTTTGGCGTTGCCACGTCTTTTAGCATGAGTAAAGGACATGTTCCTTGAACTTTTGGCGTTGCCACGTCTTTTAGCATGAGTAAAGGACATGTTCCTTGAATTTTTGTCGCTGCCACGTCTTTCAGCATGAGTACAAGGACATGTTCCTTGGACTTAAGGACATGTTCCTTGAACTTTTGCTGCTACCACGTCTTTTAGCATGAGTACTAGGACATGTTCGTTGAACTTTTGCCGCTGCCACGTCTTTCAGCATGAGTACAAGGACATGTTTCTTGGACTTTTATCGTTGCCATGTCTTTCAGCATGAGTACAAGGACATGTTTCTTGGACTTTTGCCGTTGCCACGTCTTTCAGCATGAGTACAAGGACATGTTCCTTGGACTTTTGTCGTTGCCACGTCCTTCAGCAAGAGTACAAGGACATGTTCCTTGGACTTTAGGACACGTTCCTTGGACTTTTTGTTGGGTTTAATGTCCTATAAACTCGTAGTTTGTAAATCATTAAACATATTTCTATTTCCAATAAAGTCGTTATTGAGGTTATTTAGTAAAAGATATTATTGAATATGTAAATTGCGAATTATTAACCTAATAAATCCAATAAACTAAGATCCTTGGCTATAAAAATGAATACTTGAACTATATGCAGGGACATATCGTAGGATCAAGTTCAAGTTTATAGTCAAAATAGTTTATAGTATAAGGATACGGTTGGGTGCCTTATCCTGGAGACACTATGGACGCGTCCCACTTTGTATTAAGTAAAAACGATGAGATCCTAAGTCGTTCATGTGGAGACATGCGAGTGGGGGCGTCCTATGCAATGAGTTTGCATACGGCAGGACCACGAAATAAGTCATTTTCTCTTTATAACGTCGTTTACTGAAGAAACTGATTATTTCTCATAGATGACCTAGGTAACTCGTTCTTAATCTTGAGTTAACTATGAACTCCTGTTTATACGAGATTATCCTTTGATCTGCATGGGTGAGAGTGGCCATCATCGCCTACTCAATAAGCCTACCATTTTGGGGATAAGATCGAATAGATAGCTGGGGACATAGTATCACAAGACGGAATTCACTCCTACCCATTTAAGAGATAACAGAGAGGTTGTTCTCTTAAGTACTAACTCCAGGAAATGAACAAGGGGCCCCACCCTCTTGTTGGATCGAGAGAGACTTAGGTTTGATGGTTGGACCACTAACCGATTGTTCATTAGAGGATTAGTGGAACTTAAGGAACAAGAAGTACTATAAGGGTAAATTGGTTATTTGACCTAGCTATAGCTACGAGCAACTTGTGAAGGAATGACTTACTGAACATGGTTATATCAAGTGGATGGAAATATATCTATAGTGAGGGGAGTGCAACTATCGGGCTATAGTGGAGTGTCCCGGTAGTTAACGAATGTTGGCTAGCTTAGATAATCAGATTAGTCGGTTAGCCTCGAATCGTTGGAGCCCATGATCTATAGGTCTATTAGGCCCCCCTACTAGCTCATATCGGATTAAAGCGTAGAATATATTGATAGGAATCTTTGAATCGTTGATAACTGCCCAAAAGGTAGTTATTTAGGCCTCATTTATATAAGGATTTGTGTGTCTTTAATGCTTAATAGGGTTGGTTTTAGAGAGATATTACATGATTTAACCCATTTGGAAGAATGGAAGCTTTGGAAATCACTTTGTGCAGATTATGCTGCTGAGCGACTGGAGGGAGCAAATTCTATGCTGCAGCAAAACTGGGAACAGAAACTGCTACATCACAGCTCGTTAGCCAACTTCATGAACCGACTTCTGTTGAGTTATTTTCGTGATAAAGGATCAAGGAGAGCCTTACACGTGTCCTAGTTGACCTAATTCAAGCCTCCCATCCTTCTATAAAAGGAAGTAGCCGTCAATGTCAAAGTCATTCCACGTTTTCCCTTGGAAGCCGAATAGTATAGGGAGATTGAAGATCATCAAGAACACCATCTACCGCAAGCTGATTAGGGAGTTTATTTTCTTTATTAACTTGTGGTTATGGATATGCATACTCAAATTGTAATTCGTATTCCTATGCCTATTATGAACTAAGTATCTTAGGGTGTTGGTTAGGAATAATGTGATTACTGTGCTTCATCTCTAGTAATAAATTGACTATCGCATTTTGGTTAATTGTTGTGCTTATTCTTATTTTATGCCCGCCTGGCCAGCCGGTGTGAATAGCTCTCTCTAGTTTCAGGGATGATTTAGAGAGTGTGTGGCAATTATCCACACTACGATCATTGTGTATTGGTGAACGCCAGTGACTGAGCTAGGGATAGCCAGTTGCCTAGTGCTTGATCGGTCGTACTTCATTGGCTTTGAAACATATCCCAAAAGATCCGGAGTTCCGGGAGGAATCCGCTAATAATACTTCGAGAAATGCATGATCAATAATATTGCTAGAGCATATCTTAAAACAATCACTAAAACCTAACCAACGCCTGTCTTTAGTCTGTCTATCTATTTGTTAACTCGTTGTTCTGTCATTTATTTTGCTTCAGCATAATTCTTATAAAACCCAACATTTTTATTATCTTCGAAACCATTAGGAAGTTACACAAAATAGATAAAGTGGAGGCTCATTCAGACATTGGATTGATAATATTACTTGTTGCAGACTGTGTATACTTGCATAGGAATTCTAGAGTATTTTATACTATATTTTTACTCACTCTAGGAGCCCAACAAGTTTTTGGCGCCGTTGTCGGGGACTTGAATAAGTTTTTATCTGATCTGTTTTGTGTATGTGTTTTAGTGGTTTGGTGCTAGAACTGTTTGATTGTTTCTTTTGTTTTTGCAAGTGTGATTTGGTGCATGAGCGATCCGCCTGGGGTACGGTTTGAGCTTGATCCGGAAATTGAAAGGACATTTAGGAACAGAAGGAGGGAGCAGCGCAGAAACCAGATGGAGAACGTGCCGCAACTTCCAAAGGTTCCTGAAGGTCCAGCAGCAGCAAACCCCCAGCAGAATCCGTTGCTGCAGCAAAACCCACTGTTTGAGCAAAATGAGCAGCGAAATAATCAGGCTGAGAATCCTATCTTGATAGCGAATGATAGGACCAGAGCCATTCGAGCATATGTTGTCCCGATGTTTAATGAGTTGAATCCAGGGATTGCACGTCCCCAAATCCAAGCGGCGAATTTTGAAATGAAACCGGTAATATTTCAGATGTTGCAAACCGTGGGGCAATTCCATGGTTTGTCATCTGAAGACCCTCATTTACATCTTAAGTCTTTTCTAGGAGTTAGTGATTCTTTTGTAATTCAAGGAGTGCCTAGAGATGCTCTTAGATTAACTTTGTTCCCGTATTCTCTTAGAGGTGGAGCAAAGTCATGGTTAAACTCTTTTGCTCCAGGATCAATTAGGACGTGGGATGAGTTAGCTGAAAATGTTTTGAGTAAATATTTCCCACCTAATAGAAATGCTAAATTAAGGAGTGAAATAGTAGGGTTTAGGCAACTTGAGGATGAGACTTTTAGTGAGGCTTGGGAGAGGTTTAAGGAGCTTTTACGAAAGTGTCCCCACCATGGGTTACCTCATTGTATTCAAATGGAAACATTTTACAATGGTTTAAATGGAGTAACCCAAGGTATGGTCGATGCTTCGGCTGGAGGGGCCCTTTTGGCAAAAACTTTTGATGAAGCCTATGAAATTTTAGAAAGAATATCTATTAATAGTTGTCAGTGGTCGGATGTTAAGAGTGTATTAGAGGTTGATGGTGTGTCCACCATTAGGGCTGATCTTGCTATGATTGCTAATGCTCTTAAGAATGTGACAGTGATTAGTCATCAGCAGTCACCAGCTATGGAGCCTGCAGCAGTGGTGAACCAAGTCACGGACGAAGCATGTGTCTATTGCGGTGAAGACCACAACTACGATTTTTGCCCCAGCAATCCAGCTTCTGTGTTTTTTGTAGGTAATCAGAGGAACAACCCTTATTCTAACTTCTATAATCCAGGTTGGCGCAACCACCCCAACTTCTCATGGGGAGGTCAAGCAAATAACGTACAAGCGCAACAGAAGATGAACCAGTCGGGATTTGTTAAAGCGCAGGTAATGCCCCAACAAAATAAGCCGGCTCTGCCCCAGCAAAATTCGGGAAATTCTCTCGAGGCGATGATGAAAGAATTTATGGCTCGCACAGATGCCGCAATTCAAAGTAATCAAGCTTCGATGAGAGCCCTGGAATTGCAAGTGGGTAAGCTAGCTAATGAGCTAAAGGCGAGGCCTCAAGGGAAACTTCCCTCGGATACTGAACACCCTCGAAGGGAAGGTAAGGAACAGGTAAAGGCAGTAACCCTTAGGAGTAGTAAGCCACTAGAAGAGTCTAGAAAGACCCAGGATTTAAATAGTAATAGTGATAATAATGTTGTTGTTGAGAAAGAGTTGGAGTCTGGTCAGGGTGTTGGAGGCAGCAAAGAAAATGCTGGAGCATCTGGTTCTGTGCCAGATGTAGAACCACCATATGTGCCGTCCCCACCTTATGTACCACCTCTACCTTTTCCACAAAGGCAAAAGCCTAAGAATCAGGATGATCAATTTAAAAAGTTTTTAGAGATTCTTAAGCAGTTGCATATAAATATCCCTTTAGTAGAAGCTATAGAGCAAATGCCTAATTATGCTAAATTTCTTAAGGATATTTTGACTAAAAAGAAAAGGTTAGGTGAGTTTGAAACTGTATCTCTTACTGAGGAGTGTAGTGCTATTCTTAAGAATGGGCTACCCCCCAAGGCTAAGGATCAAGGGTCATTTACTATACCTGTGTCTATTGGTGGAAAGGAATTAGGTAGAGCACTCTGTGATTTAGGTGCAAGCATTAACCTTATGCCTCTTTCGGTCTATCGGAAGTTAGGTATTGGTGAAGCTAGGCCTACCACAGTCACACTCCAATTAGCTGATAGGTCTATCACATATCCAGAGGGTAAAATTGAGGATGTCTTAGTAAAAGTTCATAAGTTCATATTTCCTGTTGATTTTATTATTTTAGACTATGAGGCTGATAAAGATGTCCCAATTATTCTAGGTCGTCCATTTTTGGCTACTGGTAGGGCATTAATAGATGTTCAAAAAGGATAATTAACAATGAGAGTCTGTAATGCGGAAGTGAAATTTAATGTCTTTAAAGCCATGAAATATCCAGACGAAATGGAGGACTGCTCCTTCATCAGGATTCTGGAGAGCACAGTTATTGAGACAACGATACAGGATTCGGCTGATAAGCATTCAGAAAAGCATGGAGAGGTTAGTGTAGAAGATTTTGAATTTTGTTCTTTAGAAAGAAAAAATGAAAAATAATTGTTTAGGTGTGAGGATGTTTTTGAGTCTTTAGATTTAGATCAAAGAAAGGTTCCCCCAATTAAACCATCCCTGATTGAGGCCCCTACTTTAGATTTGAAGCCCTTGCCGGATCATCTAAAGTATGTGTATCTTTGGGAAAGTGAGACATTGCCCATTATTGTTGCATCAGATTTAATGTCGGAGCATGATGAGGCCTTAATAAAATTGCTGCAGCAATACTGCAAAGCTATAGGTTGGACATTGGCTGATATTCAGGGGATTAGCCCATCTTTTTGTATGCACAAAATCACTCTAGAGGAGGGATCCTTTAGGAGTATTGAGCAACAAAGAAGGCTTAACCCTACAATGAAAGAGGTTGTTAAAAAGGAGGTAATTAAATGGTTGGATGCTGGCATCATTTATCCGATTGCAGACAGAAATTGGGTGAGCCCTGTCCAATGTGTTCCTAAGAAAGGAGGTGTCACTGTGGTAAGCAATAAAAACAATGAGTTGATCCCAACTAGGACAGTAACTGGCTGGAGGGTTTGTATGGATTACAGAAGGCTTAATAAAGCTACCCGAAAGGATCATTTCCCTCTGCCATTTATCGACCAGATATTGGATCGATTGGCTGGTCAAGCCTATTACTGCTTCTTGGATGGTTATTCTAGGTATAACCAGATTACTATTGCTCCTGAAGATCAGGAGAAAACCACTTTCACCTGCCCTTATGGGACATTCGCTTTTAGGAGAATGCCTTTTGGCCTTTGCAATGCTCCAGCAACATTTCAGCGGTGTATGTTAGCAATTTTTTCTGATATGATTGAGTCCACTGTTGAGGTCTTTATGGACGTTTTTTCAGTTTTTGGAGGGTCTTTTCAGAGTTGTTTAGATAATTTAGGTAAGGTGTTAAAAAGATGTGAGGATACCCATCTAGTTCTTAATTGGGAGAAGTGCCACTTCATGGTGAAGGAGGGCATAATGTTAGGTCATAGGATTTCTAAGAATGGTCTAGAAGTTGATAGAGCAAAAGTTGAGGTTATTGAAAGACTAGAGCCACCGAGTTCAGTGAAGGGAATTCAGAGTTTTTTTGCTGGATTTTATAGGAGGTTCATAAAGGATTTTTCCAAAATCAGTAAACCTCTTTGTAACTTATTGTGCAATGATCATGTTTTTTACTTTAATGCAGATTGTAGGAAGGCTTTTGAAACGTTGAAGGCTGCTTTAATCTCAACACCCATTCTCTGTGCACCTAATTGGAATTTGCCATTCGAGGTAATGTGTGATGCGAGTGATGCTGCAGTAGGTGCAATGCTGGGGCAGAAGCAGGGCAAATTTATTCATCCTATACATTATGCAAGCAAGGTTTTAAATGAGGCACAGGTCAACTACACAACTACTGAAAAGGAGTTGTTAGCTGTTGTGTTTGCTTTTGAGAAATATCGGCCATATTTGGTAGGATCCAAAGTCACGGTGTTCACGGATCATGCAACAATAAGGTATTTAATGTCAAAGAAAGATGCAAAGCCTAGACTAATTCGTTGGGTTTTATTACTGCAAGAATTCGACTTGGAAATTAAGGACAAGAAGGGATAAGAGAATGTCATTGCAGATCATTTGTCTCGTCTTGATCCATAATCATCTTTGCTGGGGCAATCTGCCATTTCCGATTCTTTTCCAGATGAACAGCTTTATGCTGTTCAGGTAAAGGTAGTCAGGGATGCCCTTGGTATGCTGATATTGCCAACTTTTTAGTGAAGGGAGTCACCCCTATTGATATGGATTGGAGGCAGAAGAAAAAGTTTAAGCATGATGCAAAATTTTTCTATTGGGATGAGCCATTTATGTATAAGCAATGCTCTGACGGTATTATTCGTAGGTGCGTTTCAGGTGATGAAGCAAAGGAAATCCTGGAGCAATGTCACTCTTCGCCATATGGAGGTCATTTCAGCGGTCAGAGGACAGCTATGAGGATTTGGCATTGCGGATTTTTCTGGCTTACGTTATTTAAGGATGCCCATTGGTTTTACAAGCAATATGATGCTTGCCAAAGGAGAGGAAACTTGGGACCTAGAGATGAAATGCCTCTTACTTATATTTTAGAAGTTGAATTATTTGATGTATGGGGTATTGACTTTATGGGGCCATTTGCCCCTTCTAATGGCAATGTTTTTATCTTATTGGCAGTTGATTATGTGTCCAAGTGGGTGGAGGCCATTGCATGCCATCAGAGTGATGCCAAGACAGTTGCAAGGTTTCTTCAATCGCACATCTTTGCGCGGTTCGGGACACCTAGAGCTCTAATAAGTGATGAGGGTACACATTTTGTTAATAATATCTTAACCAAGCTTTGAGCTAAGTATGGGATTAAGCATAGGAGCCCTTATCACCCACAAGCAAATGGTCAAGCTGAAATTAGTAATAGGGAAATTAAAGCTATTTTAGAGAAAGTAGTCCATCCATCTCGAAAGGATTGGTCCTTTAGGTTGGATGAGGCTCTTTGGGCTTATAGGACAGCTTATAAGACTCCTCTAGGTATGTCTCCCTATAGGTTAGTATATGGGAAAGCTTGCCATTTACCATTGGAGCTAGAGCATAAGACGTTTTGGGCTTTGAAAAAGTTAAATTTTGATCTGAGTCGTGCAAGAGCAATAAGAATGCTGCAGCTTAATGAGTTAGAAGAATTTCGTCAATTTTCTTACGAAAATGCGAAAATGTATAAGGAAAAGACTAAGCTGTGGCATGACAAAAAAATTAAATCTAAGGAGTTTGTCAGGTGTCAAAAAGTTTTGCTTTATAATTCTAGTTTAAATTATTTCCTGGAAAATTAAAATCTAGATGGTCAGGACCATTTATTGTGATTGAAGTTTTTCCCCATGGAGCAATTACTTTGCAGGATGAAAAAGATGGGAGATTGTTCAAAGTGAATGGGCAGCGTGTGAAGCATTATTGGGGTGAGGAGTTTCAGTCGAAATATCCTTCCCTAAGGTTGGTTGATGATTGAGAAAGCAAGACTTTTGCGGGAGCATTTCACAGAGCAAAATTTTGAGCTCCCAGACTTTGTATTGATTTTAAGTTTCTCTGATTTTTTTTTAATTCCGATTAGGTTAGGTTTGATTTTTGCATAGTTTATTAGATCTCAGTATTTTTATTATTTTAGATTTTATTTCATTTTGAATTTGATTTGATTTTATTCTCAGGTTATTTATTTAAATTATATTTATATTATCTTTTAATTAATTAGATTTAGTTAGATTTTATTTAGTTTTTATTTTCGGTTATTTGAATTTCTGTTTAGGTTTAGATTTAATAATATTTCAGTGTGAAAAGATAAGATAAGATAAGATAAGAATTACATATTCGGCTGAAGTAAATAATAAGATAAGATTTGATTTTGACGGTTTGAATTTGAATTTTCCGTGTGAAAAGATTCTTCTAGAAGAAAATTTTGTTACCCAGTTTGTTTTTGCAATCTTCTAGTTAGAGTGAATATATCATCAGAATATTACAGATGTGGTTAAGAATATTTTTATCGTTGGGATTTAAATTTTCAGTGAGCAGGTAATATTGCATGAAGATCAGGTGCTTCCATGTGTTGCATAGGGAAATCGAACAGTAGAGCCGGTGGACAGCACATCATTATGGTAAAATCTTACCGTTTTGAAAATTTAATTTGATTAATTACTTGTAGGATTAAACGGTAAAAGATATTAATGGGGGAAGATTTGTCACTGATTATTTTATTTTCTGAAGCTCCATTTAAACACCACTCAGGTTTGTTTCTTCTTCAATTCGTTTTTCCTTATGTTTCTTTCCATTCTTCGAGTGAAAAAATTTTCTTCAAGTCTATAATAGAGAAAACGAGAAGCAGCAAGGAAAGGGATGTAGAGGAAATTGAACCTAATACACCTGATGCTCCGAAAAAGAAAGCTAAAAAGAAGAGAACCCCAGTTTTTATTTTCTGTTTCTAGGCGACAAAAATATCTGCTGATGTATATTTTTCTCTGTTCTTTTTGAAATTTCCTGATGTTTCCATTCCATGAGCACTGACTAACTCGAACTTAACTAATTCTCTTCTGAATTTTTGAAGCTTGGACTGGTTACGCTTAATTAGATCAAGGTATTCTGATCTCCAGAAACCTTTTGCTTGAGCATTTCTTCTAGCCTGGACTGTTGCTGCGGCAAAGAAGATTTTGACGGTAGTATTGACTTATATGATCCACTTTAAGCTTAAATCTAAGTCCCATGTTTAGTTTAAAAATTCAGATAGAAAAATTTAAGTTTGAGGGTATAATTGCTTAATTAATGATTCATTGGGGACAATGAATAATTCAAGTTTGGGGGACTTTTTGCTACTCCAACTATTTTGCTCGAGCATTCCTCTCCTTCAAAATTAAAATTTGCTAGGTTATTGAGTAACCGGGGACATTTGTGATACCCACAGTTTGTCTTCGCGTCAAAAGATGACCTAGGAAATGTGAAAAAATGAGAAAAAATAAGAAAAATTATTTGCTGAAAAAAAATTATTTGTTGAAGATTTTGCTGAAAAAAACTGACGGAGCAAAAGTTTTGAAGGATGAATGATGATTCAGCAGTTTTTCTGTCTCCCAGAACTTAGGTGAGCTTCATCACAAAATGTCGCCATTCTGAGGGGCAAGAGATGGAATAACTAAGGATTTTTTAGCTTTATAATGAGTATTGAGCCTAGTTGGTGATAAGCTTGAAGCAAGGGTATACTGCACCATAAAGTGGGTCATCTCATGCTTAAGAGCTTATGACTGTAAGGCTGCTTTAAGTCTGATAAATAATGAAATAAAACCCTTTAAAAATATGTTTTGAAATGTCTGATAATAGAGCTAGGCTGTGGTGAGTTCTTAGAATTAAGTTGAAAAGTGGTGATTATTTGTCCATACCGGAGGAATCATTTTGCTGCAGCAGAGCTTGGTTTTGCAGAGTACTCAGGTAAAGGTTAAAGGTAGTATTGGATTGTCTGGTTTGATTAAGCTAATCTTTGTCTAAAGTTTAGAATTCTTGAAGGGAAGGTTGGTTAGTATTGCTCGGGACGCGCAATAGTTCAAGTTTGGGGGTATGATAACTGCCCAAAAGGTAGTTATTTATGCCTCATTTATATAAGGATTTGTGTGTCTTTAATGCTTAATAGGGTTGGTTTTAGAGAGATATTACATGATTTAACCCATTTGGAAGAATGGAAGCTTTGGAAATCACTTTGTGCAGATTATGCTGCTGAGCGACTGGAGGGAGCAAATTCTATGCTGCAGCAAAACTGGGAACAGAAACTGCCACATCACAGCTCGTTAGCCAACTTCATGAATCGACTTCTGTTGAGTTATTTTCGTGATAAAGGATCAAGGAGAGCCTTACACGTGTCCTAGTTGACCTAATTCAAGCCTCCCATCCTTCTATAAAAGGAAGTAGCCGTCAATGTCAAAGTCATTCCACGTTTTCCCTTGGAAGCCGAATAGTATAGGGAGATTGAAGATCATCAAGAACACCATCTACCGCAAGCTGATTAGGGAGTTTATTTTCTTTATTAACTTGTGGTTATGGATATGCATACTCAAATTGTAATTCGTATTCCTATGCCTATTATGAACTAAGTATCTTAGGGTGTTGGTTAGGAATAATGTGATTACTGTGCTTCATCTCTAGTAATAAATTGACTATCGCATTTTGGTTAATTGTTGTGCTTATCCTTATTTTATGCCCGCCTGGCCAGCCGGTGTGAATAGCTCTCTCTAGTTTCAGGGATGATTTAGAGAGTGTGTGGCAATTATCCACACTACGATCATTGTGTATTGGTGAACGCCAGTGACTGAGCTAGGGATAGCCAGTTGCCTAGTGCTTGATCGGTCGTACTTCATTGGGTTTGAAACATATCCCAAAAGATCTGGAGTTCCGGGAGGAATCCGCTAATAATACTGTGAGAAATGCATGATCAATAATATTGCTAGAGCATATCTTAAAACAATCACTAAAACCTAACCAGCGTCTGTCTTTAATCTGTCTATCTATTTGTTTACTCGTTGTTCTGTCATTTATTTTGCTTCGGCATAATTCTTATAAAACCCAACATTTTTATTATCTTCGAAACCATTAGGAAGTTACACAAAATAGATAAAGTGGAGGCTCATTCAGACCTTGGATTGATAATATTACTTGCTGCAGACTGTGTATACTTGCACAGGAATTCTAGAGTATTTTATACTATATTTTTACTCACTCTAGGAGCCCAACAATCGTTCAAAAACGGGAAATAGGGTTTTATCGTAAAAAGTGTTCGACACAATGATTTAATTATGAATTAAATTAGGAATTGAGAGATAAGGTATTTAAAAGTGTTTTAAATACCATATATATGTATTAACAATCATATATAATTAATGGCACTAGGTGACAATGATTAATTAGATTAATCATGACAAATTACTTGGAAATGTCTCAATTAATTACCTAGAAATCAAATTCAATTTAGAATTGAATTAGGGTAAATTGCAAGTTGAAGAATTCAGAATCAAGATTCAATTTAGTGGATTTAGTTGCAATGGCACTATTGTATGTTGATGCATAGTGGAAAACAACAGAACCATGCACTAGTTGCATGTGTTGTAAGTTAAACAGCTATAATCCACTTTGAGTTGCATTTTCACCATGTGTCTAGTGTCATGAAGCTTGTCTTTGCATGGAAGAGGTCTATTTAAGTGCTTCAATCTAATTCACAAGCCAAGAGAGTGATTTACCTAATGTTATGCTGCTGGAATTTACTCTCAAACACATAGACCTCCATAGATCTCTCAAGAGCTTGTACCTTCAAGCATTCCCTTCCCTTTTCCTATCACTATAGACTCCCACAAGTAATTCTTTGGCACACCCCCTCCCGGACCACCTGCTAGCTTAGCCCGAAAGACGGCGTGAAGCCAACAAACATCGTCACCTCTAACGATCCCTGTTGACCCTACTGAAACGTTGAACCTGATAAACATACTAATCATAGATATAAAATATTCTACATGAAACACAACGCAGTGGAATCCACGGAAACCTTTTAACATACACGAGGTGCAGTCCTGACAAAACTTGGTTTGGAAGATAACCTGATATAGATATCACAACCAAAAACATATACAATTAGGGTTTATATAACCACGACCTCTAGGACGATATTATCCAATCCTTGCAAAACATTTGCAGTATGAACAGACTCAATATACAACTCCACCCACATACTGGAGCTTGTTCTGAAACTTTCAGCAGACGTTGGCAGTGTATCAGGCACCGGGAGCTCGATCTCTACCTGAAAAGTGGGAAAACACTTTGAAAAGAATGAGCTACCAAGCCCAGTGAGTGACTAGCTTTAAAAACTTTAGATTTGCAAATCGGAACACGTGATAAACCTTTAAGCGTATAATTATGCTCAATCAAAGCGTTTAACATAAACGTGTAATGAATAAGGCTTTCCAAAATATCTCGCAAGTTCGTCATTAAAAATCTAACAAGGCATATGAAGTACATCAAACGTTTTAACTAACATGACCGATCTACGTTGTGTAGGGCACGCCCAGTACAACCAACGTTTACTAGTCCTACGATGTAGTGGGGCCCACCCAGCACTCCCATCGTCTTTGTCGTAGTGGGGCCCGCCCAGCACTCACGACAGCATCGTTGTCACGGAGTACACTCAACGTCGACAACGGAATATAACCTGTGTGCACACGGTACCATATAGCCTCGGGCTCAATATCTCAGTCATGTAGTCAATAGAAATCTCAGAAAATCACATGAAAACATTAAAATATGTCTGCTTATCGTTATCTTTCGTAAAACTTAATCTTACTCAGCTTGCTCATGAAAAACTGGAAATCGTTTAAAAGTACTTGCTAATACATACTTTACTTTAAAAGATATCGTTTCAACTATTTTTCATAAGGTCATTAACCATGGGCTCGTATATAAACCTCGTTAGAAAATCTAAGCTCAAAACTTTCTTGAAATCATTCATATAAATCATATATCGTTTATGGAAAAGCATATAAAACGTCTAAACATGAACAACCGTTGGAAACAATTTTCGAAATTCATTTTGTCACTCACAGTCTTAGCTAGTTCCCTGGTCTGTAGACTCGACCTATTTCCTCTTGGCCTGTCAAACAACCAAAACCGAGCATTAGAACCATAGATGGTCTTATTCATCCATGCTCATGAATTCTAGACACTTGAATTAAGAACTACATTCACATTCTACCCTTCAAGATTTCCAGATTATATACCCTAACTTCCAACACCCATAACTTCCTCAATACTTAACCCAAATTAATGTACTACACATCAAACTCTTCATTTTCGAACACTGTACAACTTACCTGGAGAAATGAAAACGAGATTCCCAACCAATTTGTCCAGCATTGTCCCGAACACAGACAATACAGAATTTGAGGTTCTCTACTACTCTTTATCTATCTCCTGCAGTTAACCCTACTTAAAGTCATTTTTGGCTCACAAACTCTTCATGAACGGTGTAGGAAATTGAATAAACTTTACAACCATACCCAATAGAGTTTCTGGTTCGACTTGTACACCCCAGAATGCTCGAAACATCAGAGAACACCAGAGATTCTCCTGGTTTGATCGAAAATCTTGTTCTCTGTTTTCCATCCAAAAAACCATTAACTTATCATACGATTTAGCTCAAGCTTCCTTCATGAAATTTTTTACAAAATGAACTAACTTTCAAGAAAATCAAACCTCACCTCTTAGTTCCTTCTGTGTAGCTCAAACCGAACAAAAAACCAGAGGTTGATAGTTTTGCACCCAAATTCTGCTAGGCTGGCTTTGCAAAACTTTTTCCTATCTTCTTCAACCTCAAACCACAAAATTCTTCTTCTTCTGCTTCCTTCGCTCTCTCCTTAAAGTTCTCTAAAAGTTTGAATGGAAAATGATTGAGAAATGAACCGAAATTGGGCTGAAAAAGGTGGTTGTCGGTGGTGGGGTCTTGTTGGCTTTTCCCACTTCCTTTTTTTTTTTTTTTTTTTTTTTTTTTGCTTTGCTGATTTCTTTTCTTTTTTTTTCCTTTTTCCTTTTCCTTTTCCATTTATTTTCTTTTCTTCTTTCCCATCTCCTTTCTTTTTAAGTGTATAATTTCCAACAACTTAGATTCAACCATGAAGTCACAATAGATGATTTGAGTAAATGATCCAAGAAAAGTCTCAGGTTTACATTTTTGGCCCAAGAGAATAGTAGGGAAGACTCTAGAGGTAGTCCAAGCTGCATAGGAGAGGAAAACACCACAAGGAGTTCCACATTAGTGAGCTACAAAGGTTGGTGTTCTCTAACTCTCTATTCTGTCTTTTCTAGAACATGCATGCTTTAGGAGTAAAATTGAATGAGTTAAGTGCTTTCGATCTTCAATTGCTTCCGCTTGTGTTATATGAACACCTTCAATTGGTATCAGAGCATGATTAGAGCACTTAGGTCGTTTTAATTTTGTTGTGGTGGGTACCATTTTGAAATTGAATTTTATGTGTGCTAAAATGGAAGTGTTCTGGTTTGGAAATTTTTTGAGCATTCAAAGATTCATGAAATTGTAATTGCTCGGAAATGTAAGAGCGTTAATGTGTGTTCTAGAGGCTGTAATTTTTATAGAGTCATTAGAGTCCATATAGGCTGTAAAATCGAAGAAAAACTGGAGAAGATGCAGTAGAAAACAGCAGCAGGAGGCTGCTGTTCGTGATAGCATCGGGACGCTCTTCAAGCAGCGCCCCGACGCTGATGAACAAAAATTCCAGCAACTGCATTTTTCCAGCCCGGTTCGGTTCAACTGCTTCTGTTGGGGTCCGGTTCAGTCTGCTGTAGCCTCTTTGTACTCATTGCATGGTCAGTTCGGGTTTGTTCGTGTAGCTCGGGATAGTTAGAAGAAATTTTTATTAATTATTATTGTAATAATTAGTTAATTGTTTGTTTTAAATTGCCAAACCATTCCATTTTAGCTTGCTTTAATTTATTTATGCATTGTTGAATGTGTATTAAATTAAATGGATGTATGTGCATTATGAGCATGCCATATAGTTTAAAATCCCACCATAGGAAAGCATGATCGTGCATTTTTATTTTTAATAAGTGTTATTAATAATTCAAATGCATGAGGAAAATTTCATGATTAATTGATATAAATGTTGTATTAATTTAGGGAGATTCATGCTTGAATGGTTAATTAAAATTGGTTAATTGATATAAAAGTTTTATTAATTAAAAGATAAAATTAACCTAGCATGAAGTATGAAATTTCCTTATTATTTGTTTATAAAGTGTTATAATCAAATTGGAAAGCATGTTATAGATTAGATTTATAATTGTTATAAATCACTTAGAAATCGAAGATCTATAACAAAGAAAAGGTGCATGCTCACTTAGGGTTAAATTGAATCCAATTTTTTCGATCAATTTCATTTAGATTCAAATAGGTCGATAAGCTTGTAAAACAAAGGTTACAAGAGAACTCACCCGACGAGATGTTGTCTAAGGCTGGAGGTATTTAAGTTGACAGTTTACGGAACACCTCCTACTTGAGCATCGAGTCAGTTCTTGAGTTAAAGTTAACCCAGTTTTATGAGCATGCACGTGTGTGATGTGAGGTTTTAATCGTTATCATCTAGACATTGTAAGATTAAATGAACTTAAACTTAGGGTTATTCAATTAGTTGGAATTCGCCTAAGTATAAGTATACCCAAAACCGTTTAAAATACTTAGTGGGAGGGGAGAGATATATCAAATTCATTTCCCTTTCACGTTCTCCCTTTTGTTCACAAGGTGAGATTTATGCTTGGCCTCGTGTTGATTATACCTCAACTGCTCCATTCGGAAGGTGTTTGCATAAATCAATAACAAGGTGAATGGAGAAAGTATTTATAGTAAGTGAGTGAAGGAAGTGTGTCAACACATCCTGCGGTCTCCTCCGTTAGGTTGCATCGTGAGATTTCCATGTTGCGCCTGCTTATATGCCCTCGAGCTACTAACCATTCGGAGGGTTGTAACATGGAGATCGGAACAATGCAAACTCCATAAATGGATAGGATTACTTAGGACCATTTCCAACATTAGCTTTTCCATTCGGTAGCATTGTTGGGGTCGTTCTCTGTAATCTTAAAACGATGGGTCACACTTACAAGGGTTACTAAGTGTTAGTATATTCCTGACCAAATGTAATGATAATTAAACGACTATAGGAATAAGAGTTATTCTGGGATTAGTATTTAGTCAAGAACGTCTTGGTTTAGTGAAGGAGTAATTGACTGCCCCTCTGTAGCGGTTGCTCTAACTCACTAAAGTGTCGTTGCAAAATAATAATCTTGGGTACATTATTACTTTTGCTTAAACCTGGTTGGATTTTTTTGTTAAAAATGGTTAAAAAGCAAATTAGTAATAGCTTTGTTTAAATTTTTCAGCATGAATAGCCCACTAGTACAATTACTTGCTTCAGATAAGCTTAACAGGGATAATTATGGAACTTGGAAGTCTAATCTGAATACAATACTAGTAATCGAGGATCTTAGATTTGTCCTTACCGAAGAGTGTCCACCTAACCCTGGCTCGTCAACAAACCGAATTGTTCGTGAAACATATGAGAAAGGGAATCGAGCAAATGATAAAGCAAGAGTCTATATTTTAGCAAGCATTTCAGATGTCTTGTCTAAAAAGAACGAGAGGATGGTCACCGCAATGGAGATCATGACTTCGTTGCAAGGTATGTTTGGACAACCGTCCTTGCAAATCTGGCACGGAGCTCTCAAGAATATTTACAATTCCTGAATGAAGGAAGGTGCTTCAGTTAGGGAACATGTTTTGAACATGAAGGTTCAGTTTAACATCGCTGAAGTAAACGGTGCTACCATTGACGAGGGTAGTCAAGTAAGTTTCATAATTGAGTCTCTTCTGAAGAGCTTCATTCAGTTCAGGACAAACGCTGTCATGATCAAAATAGACTTTAACTTGACTACTTTGCTAAACGAGCTCCAGACTTACCAAAGTCTCACCAAGAGAGGACATGAAGGGGAAGCAAACGTTGCCACAACCAAAAGGTTCCAAAAAGGATCGTCCTCAGGAACCAAGTCTGGACCTTCCACTTCAAAGAATAAGAGTATTCAGACGAAGAAAAAGAAGGATAAGGGAAAGGAAAAGCTCCAATAGGAAGAATGGCAAAAACAAAAACTGCAGATAAAGGAAAGTGTTTCCATTGTAATGTAGACGGACATTGGAAACGCAATTGTCCCAAGTACCTTGTGGAAAAGAAGGTTGAAAAGGAAAAACAAGGTAAATTTGATTTGCTCGTTATCGAAACATGTTTAGTTGAGCAAGATAGCTCTGCCTGGATATTAGATTCAGGAGCGACTAACCATGTATGCTCTTCTTTACAGGAAATTAGTTCCTGGCATATACTTGCAGATGGTTAAGTAACTCTCAGAGTTGGAACTGGAGAGGTCGTCTTAGCCAGAGCTTCAGGAACTCTCAAGTTGTATTTTGGAGATAGATTTTTAATACTTGAAAATGTCTTGTACGTTCCCGATATAAAAAGGAACTTAATTTCTATCTCTTGTTTGATTGAACATGAATACCAAGTATATTTTGATATTAATGAAGTGTTTGTTAACAAAAGAGGTATGCATATATGTTCTTCAAAACTTGAAAGCAACTTATACGTGTTAAGGCCAATTCAAGTTAAAGCTATTTTTAATACGAAAAATGTTTAAAGTAGCGGAAACACAAAACAAAAGGAAAAAAGTTTCTCCTAATACCTATCTTTGGCACTTGAGATTAGGCCACATAAATTGCAATAGGATTGAAAGATTGGTAAAGAGTGGACTACTAAATCAGTTAGAAGATGACTCGTTACCACCATGTGAGTCCTGCCTCGAGGGAAAAATGACCAAACGACTTTTTTTTGGAAAAAGGTTATAGGGCCAAAGAACCTTTAGAACTCGTGCATTCGGATCTCTGTGGTCCTATGAATGTCAAAGCACGAGGAGGGTATGAATATTTCGTCAGTTTCATTGATGATTATTCAAGGTATGGCAACCTTTACCTAATGCATCACAAGTCTGAAGCCCTTGAAAAGTTCAAAGAGTACAAGACCGAGGTTGAGAACCAATTAGGTAAAACGATTAAAACACTACGGTCAGATCGAGATGGAGAATATATGGACTTACAATTCCAAGACTATATGATAGAACACGGAATTACGTCTCAACTCTCAGCCCCTGCTACACCACAACAAAATGGTGTATCAGAGAGGAGAAACCGAACTTTGTTAGTCATGGTTCGATCAATGATGAGCTATGCTCAGTTGCCTGATTCGTTCTGGGGATATGCAGTTGAGACTGTCGTATACATTTTGAACATGGTTCTCTCTAAAAGTGTTTCTGAAACACCTTATGAGCTATGAAAAGGGCATAAAGGTAGTTTACATCACTTCAGAATTTGGGGATGCCCGGCACACGTGTTTGTGCAAAACCCAAAGAAATTGGAATGACGTTCAAAACTGTGCCTGTTTGTAGGATATCCTAAAGAAACGAAAGGTGGTCTATTTTACGACCCTCAGGATAATAAAGTGATTGTATCCACAAACGTTACTTTCCTTGAGGAAGATCACATAAAAGATCATCGACCTTGCAGTAAACTAGTATTAGATGAGATTAAAAGAAAAACTACAAAAGAATCTACAAAAGTTGTAGATCAAGCTGGTCCATCAAATGTTGTTGATCAAACACATCCATCTCAAATAGTGAGAGAGCGTCGACGTAGTGGGAGGGTTATAATAAAACCTGACCGCTACATGGGTTTAACAGAAACTCAAACCATCATATCTGATGATGGTATAGAGGATCCATTGTCCTTTAATCAGACAATGAATGATGTTGATAAGGACCAGTGGATCAAAGCCATGGATCTCGAAATGGAGTCAATGTAATTCAATTCGGTCTGGGATCTTGTAGAGCAGCCAGATGGGGTAAAACCTATTGGTTGCAAATGGATCTACAAGAGAAAACGAGACCAAGCCAGTAAGGTTCAAACCTTTAAGGCTCGACTTGTGGCAAAGGGTTTTACCCAGCGGGAAGGAGTCAATTTTGAAGAAACTTTTTCCCCTGTTTCCATGCTTAAGTCGATTAGAATACTCTTATCCATTGCCACATATTATGATTATGAAATATGGCAAATGTATGTCAAGACAACCTTTTTGAATGGCAATCTTGAAGAGATTATCTATATGGCTCAACCAGAGGGATTCATAGTCCAGGGTGATGAGCAAAGGGTTTGCAAACTTAAACGATCCATTTATGGATTAAAACAAGCATGAAGATCCTGGAATATACGTTTTTACACTGCGATCAAAACGTATGGCTTTGAACAAAATGTTGACAAACCTCGTGTTTATAAGAAAATCGTCAAATCCACTGTAGCTTTTCTAGTTCTATGCGTAGATGATATCCTACTTATTGGGAATAATGTAGGATTCCTGACTGACGTAAAACAATGGCTAGCGACTCAATTCCAAATGAAAGATTTGGGTGAGGCTCAATTTGTTCTGGGCATTCAAATCATAAGAAATAGAAAGAACAAAACGCTAGCATTGTCTCAAGCATCATATATCGACAAAATGTTGGTACGATATTCGATCCAGAACTCCAAGAAAGGGTTATTACCTTTTCGGCACGGGGTTCACCTGTCAAAGGAACAAAGTCCTAAGACACCTCAAGAGGTTGAGGAAATGAGACGTATTCCCTATGCATCAACAGTTGGTAGTTTAATGTATGCCATGCTGTGTACCAGACCCGACATATGCTATGTCGTAGGAATGGCCAGCAGATATCAGTCCAATCCTAGACATACGCATTGGGTTGTTGTTAAAAACATCCTTAAGTATCTAAGGAGAACTAAGGATTATACGCTCGTGTATGGAGTTAAGGATCTGATCCTTACAGGATACACTGACTCAGATTTTCAGACCGATATAGATTCAAGAAAATCAACATCGGGATCTGTGTTTACTCTAAATGGAGGAGCAGTAGTATGAAGGAGTATTAAGCAAGGTTGCATTGCTGACTCTACCATGGAAGTAGAGAACGTAGCCGCCTGCGAAGCAGCAAAAGAGGCAGTATGGCTAAGAAAATTTCTAACAGAGTTGGAAATTGTTCCAAATATGCAACTGCCTATCACCCTCTATTGTGATAACAGTGGAGCAGTTGCAAACTCTAAGGAACCTCGAAGTCACAAGCGAGGAAAGCATATTGAGCGCAAATACCATCTCATCAGAGAGATCGTGCAACGAGGAGATGTGATCGTCACGTAGATTGCTTCGGAACACAACATGGCTGATCCGTTTAAAAAATCCCTCACGGCTAAAGTTTTTTAGGGTCACCTAGTTAATCTAGGTTTACGAGCTTTGTTAGACTAGGGCAAGTGGGAGAAATGTAAGGGTATGGATGATGCCCTAGTTTATTGTCTTTATGCTTCTCTCACACCTAACTTCATGTATCCCACTAGAGTTTCTAGTCCAAGTGGGAGTTTGTTGGGTTTAATGTCCTATAAACTCGTAGTTTGTAAATCATTAAACATATTTCTATTTCCAATAAAGTCGTTATTGAGGTTATTCAGTAAAAGATAATATTTAATATGTAAATGTCGAATGATTAACCTAAATCCAATAAACTAAGATCCTTGGCTATAAAAATGAATACTCGAACTATATGTAGGGACATATCGTAGGATCAAGTTCAAGTTTATAGTCAAAATAGTCTATAGTATAAGGATACGGTTGGGTGCCTTATCCAGGAGACACTTTGGACGCGGCCCACTTTGTATTAAGTACAAACGATGAGATCCTAAGTCGTTCATGTGGAGACATGCAAGTGGAGGCGTCCTATGCAATGAGTTTGCATAAGACAGGACCACGAAATAAGTCACTTTCTCTTTATAACGTCGTTTACTGAAGAAACTGATTATTTCTCATAGATGACCTAGGTAACTCGTTCTCAATCCTGAGCTAACTATGAACTCCTGTTTATACGAGATTATCCTTTGATCTGCATGGGTGAGAGTGGCCAGCATCGCCGGCTCAACAAGCCTACCATTTTGGGGATAAGATCGAATAGATAACTGGGGACATAGTATCGCAAGATGGAATTCACTCCTACCCATTTCAGGGATAACAGAGAGGTTGTTCTCTTAAGTACTAACTCTAGGACTTGAACAAGGGGCCCCACCCTCTCGTTGGATCGAGAGAGACTTAGGTTTGATGGTTGGACCACTAACCGATTGTTCATTAGAGGATTAGTGGAACTTAAGGAACAAGAAGTACTATAGGGGTAAATCGGTTATTTGACCTAACTATAGCTACGAACAACCTATGAAGGAACGACTTACTGAACATGGTTAAATCAAGTGGACGAAAATATATCTATAGTGAGGGGAGTGCAACTATCGGGCTATATATCTATAGTGAGGGGAGTGCAACTATCGGGCTATAGTGGAGTGTCCCGGTAGTTAACGAATGTTGGCTAGCTTAGATAATGAGATTAGTCGGTTAGCCTCAAATCGTTGGAGCTCATGATCTATAGGTCCATTAGGTCCCCCTTGTTGGGTTTTATGCCCTAAAACTCGTAGATAGTGAATGTAAAAAAAATTTATACTTGTGTTCAATAAAGTGTTATTTAGTTTCTGTAATAAAATGTTATTGTTTAATATTGCACTATTTGATCCAAATCCAATAAACTAACATCCAAGGTTGTTTGTATGTAACTTGAACTAGTATGTAGGGACATACGGGGATCGATGTTCAAGTAACAACCTAAAGGGTCTATAGTATAGGGATAAGGTTGGGTACCTTATCCTGGTGACACTATGGATTCGGCCCACTTTATATTATGATACAAACGCTATGATCCAACACGTTTATGTAGTTGACATGCGAGTGGAGGTATCCTATGCAATGAGTTTGCATAAGACATGACCGTAAAATAGTTAACCACTAACTGTAACACCGTTAGTTGGATTGGTTTCTATTTCACTAGGATGACCTAGACAACTCAGTCTCAATCCTAAGTGGATTATGGACTCCTGTTCACGAGGAGTTGTCCTTTGATTTGTATGGGTGAGAGTGGCCAGCACGCCGACTCAATAAGCCTACCATTTTGGGGACAATACCGAGTGGGGAGCTGGGAACATAATCACACAAGATCGAATTCACTCCTTCCCGACTTTAGGGTAAGTAGAGGTGTGTTCCCTTAAGTGGTGTCTTCGGGACTTGAACAATGGGCCCAACCCTCTCTATGGCACGAGAGGGACTTCTGTTTGTTGGTTGGACCTCAAACAGGTTGTTGATTAGAGGAGCACTGGGAACTTAAGGACAAATATGTAAACCAGGGTAAAACGGTAATTTGACCCAGCTGGGATACGAAAACACGTGAAGGACTGACTTGTAGTATTGGTCCATATCCGTGGACACAGAAATATTCTACAGTGAGAAGAGTACAGCTGAGGGTCTTTAGTGGAATGACCCACAGTTAACGAATGGAGACTAACTTGGTTAATGAGTTTAAGTCGATTAGTCTCATATCGTTGGAGTTTCTGATCTGTAGGTCCATTAGGTCACACTGGTAGCTCGTAAAAAGACTTGAAGCAAACAAATATAAATTGTAAATATAAAGTGTTCAATTTATCCTGGGAATCATATAATGTATATTGATGCATTATAATATAAAGTTTATGAAACTTTATAATATAATTTTGGAATTAATTTCAAAAATTAATTCTTTAGAGAAAATATTTGAAAGAGTTCAAATAAACTTAATATGAATTGGATTCATATTAATTTTAATAAAATCCCTAAGATTAAATATATGATATTTAATTGGATAATTAATTAATTATTTATTAATTAGAGACATTTTCCTCTTAGGAAAGAAAATATTTGAAAGAGTTCAAATAAATTTAATATGAATTGGATTCATATTAATTTTAATAAAATCCCTAAGATTAAATATGTGATATTTAATTGGGTAATTAATTAATTATGGAATTAATTAATTATTTATTAAAATTAGATATTGTTCAGATAATAGATTTGAATTTATTCCTAGACCTTTTCCTATTAGGAAAAAGTCTTGGCCTTTACCTATATATAGGACCCATGGGGTGGGGTGAAAGGCATCTCATTGTCTCTAATTCTCTCAGAGATCTCTCCCAAAAGACTCCCACAAGTCTCTTGCTTCAAGAAGTCTTAGAGATATACTGGTGTAGCCGATTGGTGGTGTTCGCACAAGAGGGTTGCTGCGTTTTCATTCTTATTGGCAAGAAAAGGCGAATTGATCAAGGTTTTCTACAAAAGTAAGTTTTATATGAAATCCTTGATCACTAGGATCAATCTAGTTCATTTTTTAGCATGTTTATAGCCTATGTACAACCCATTAAATATAGATTTACTGCTGTAATATTTTGCAAATTGTATTGGTATTTCAATTAGAATCTAAGACTTTGAGTAGGTTCAGTAATACTTTCCGCTGCGTGGGGCTTTTATGCCTTCAATTGGTATCAGAGCCAACTCAGTTGTTCTTGATTTTTCAATTGAAATTTGCAATTTGTTCTTGGTGGGATTTATGCAATATGAATGTTATGGTTTGCATATAAATGGTTTCGATTAATTTGGTCATAGATTTATGCTTTCTTGAATAGTTCAATGTAAGGGCCCCTGCATTTTGTGGCATATTTTGTAAATCCATTATCCTTTGTAAGTCCGGGTCTAGATTAGGGTGTTTCATGATGAAGATCGTTGAAAATCACGTCCAAAATCGAAGCCAAACATGAAGAACAGTCGCTGGAATTTCCAATTTTTGCCTCCAGACTCAACAGCGTCACGACGCTGTCCATCAAACGTCGCGACGCTATCGCGATTTCGCGAAAACGTGGAAATTGCGCGGAACGGATGTTTTTTTTTTTAAAAATAACATATATATATATAAAGATATAACCGATAATTGACACAAAAGCATGCAGGTGCTGTGTTGGTTTGAGCAGCCTTCTATGGAACTAGAGGTCTGTTGTTTGAGCTTAGCTTGGTTTAATTTGGCTGAATTATTTTTATTTTCCCGCGGTTCTTCAGTTTTTGACTGGTTCGTGATATGTTTGACCTGTTCTTGACTTGTTCAAGGATATTTGACCCGATTTATGCATTATTTGCACGGTTCAAGCATGTTTTGGCATTTTGGGGTCCAGTCTGAAGCAGTTCGGGTCGGTTCGTGCGGTCTAGTCCGGTTCTGAAGCTGCAGAAGGATGTTTTTGAGCAGCCTTCTATGGAACCAGAGGTTTGTTGTTCGAGCTTAGCTTGGTTCAATTTGGCTGAATTATTTTTATTTTCCCGCGGTTCTTCAGTTTTTGACTGGTTCGTGATATGTTTGACCTGTTCTTGACTTGTTCAAGGATATTTGACCCGGTTTATGCATTATTTGCATGGTTCAAGCATGTTTTGGCATTTTGGGGTCCGGTCTGAAGCAGTTTTGGTCGGTTCGTGCGGTCTAGTCCGGTTCTGAAGCTGCAGAAGGATGTTTTTAGGATAAAATAGCTTAAATTATTGTAATTTGTGTGTTTTATTTTATCCAAGGGGCCAATTAATCGGTTTATACGCTATTTAAATGTTTTATGGATGTCATTTAGATTTAAAATCTAACCTTAGGTTATAAAGCATGCTCATGCATTTTATATATATTATAATTAGTTATAATGTATGGATTGAAATGCATGGTTTATTTTCATGAGTTTTTAATATATAGTTGAGTTATATTAATATCATGAAAAAGGATAAGATGAGTTTTTAATATATAGTTGAGTTATATTAATATCATGAAAAAGGATAAGCATGATGCATACAAATACCTAGTTAAATATAAATAGTTATATTTAATAAAATTGTTTGCAACATGCTACTTTGGTTTACCATTTTTGGCAATAATTTAATTTTTAATTTATTAATAATGGAAATCAAAGTTGCATTCGGCATGAAACATTGATAGCGAGCATAGCTAGCTACTTTTACTTATTTAATTTAGCTAGTCTTTTATGATTTTTGGGTCATTTTATTGTGCTTTAATGTTTATTTTGTAGGAAATGGTTGATTGGAGCTATAATGCCATATTAGAGTTAATCGGGTGCTCGGGGCGTGAAAAGATGCATCGGAATGAAAAGAGTAAAAGAGGAAAAAAGTCAAATCTCGGTCAATAGCAGGCTAGCGTCTCGACGCTAGCTCTTGAGCGTCTCGACGCTCACATTCCATATCAGGTCAGGCGCGTAAAGCTCATAGCGTCGAGACGCTATGATAGGAAGCGTCCCGACGCTACCGTTTTTCCTTATTCAGAACGCGCGTATAAGTGACAGCGTCGCGACGCTGTCTTGACAGCGTCTCGACGCTAAGACGAAAAATCAGAATAAAAGCTTATTTTCGGCTAGGTTTTTGGGGAGTTCAATTGGGGACCTTAGAGAGCCGTAAAGAGGACAGAATAGAGCATTTGGAGGCTGAAACCAAAGGGGGAGACTTGGAAATCAACCTATTGTTCGTGGGGATCGTGACGGGGACGTCGGGACTCGGCCTACATTGAGTTTTCTTTTCCCTTTTCTTCCTTTAGTTAGATTTATGGCTTTCACATGTTTAGTTGAGCTTGTATTTACATTCATGAGTAGCTAAACTTGTAGCTTAGGGATTGATGTAGTTGATTAAGTTTATGGATTGATTTATGGTTTAAGTTGTGCAATGTTATTGTGTTTGTAATCTTGATTTAATGCTTTTAATTAATCGGCCATTAGTTGAATGATTTAAGTTTCGAATCTAGCTCGGGAGAGGAGATTTGATCTAGACTTGCTCAAGATTGCATGAATAAAGTTTACTTTCTAATTCATGACGGTTTTAGATTAACTTTAGAATTGGTTGAAAGATCTCATTGCCTTGCATGTTAATAACTTAGATAGGGATATCAAGTTGGTTAATTTGCATGAGAATCAATTATACTCGGGAGAGGTAGTTGTGATTAAAGGGTCTTTGGCTCATAATTTCATTGTGCATAATAACTTATTCTTTAAAATCAATCCTAAACGGAATCGGCGAAATCAATTCCCTAAGTAATTTTCCCAACTGAAATTCCATACTTTTTAATTGCTTTGATTCGTTTTCATATCACCTATTCATCACTTTTTGATCCCTAAATAAAATTGGGCAAGATAATTCACAATACTTGATTTGTTTAAAAATCCAATCCAGAGGACGACATTCGAATTTACTATTCACTATATTGTTACTTGACCTGTGCGCTTGCGGTTAGGAAAAGTCCACATCAAACATCCATAGTTGAATATAATTGTTATATTAATTTCATGCAATGCAAGACAATATATATAGTTTTATTATATTAACTTGAATATGATTGTTAATTATTTTAAAACTATAGTATGCATGATTATAGGGTCAATCATTAAAATTTTGAATAGTTTAAAATTGATGATTAGAAACCGTCAACATATAATAAAGATTGCATGCTGATGTGGACTTTTCCTACCGCAAGCGCACGGGTCAAGTAATAATATAGTGAATAGTAGATTCGAATGTCGTCCTCTGGATTGGATTTTTAAGCAAATCAAGTATTGTGAATTATCTTGCCCAATTTTATTTAGGGATTAAAAAGTGATGAATAGGTGATGATAAAAACAAATCAAAGCAAGTAAAAAGAATGGAAATTCAATTGGGAAAACTACTTAGGGAATTGATTTCGCCGATTTCGTTTAGGATTGATTTTAAAGAATAAGTTATTATGCACAATGAAATTATGAGCCAAAGACCCTTTAATCACAACTACCTCTCCCGAGTATAATTGATTCTCATGCAAATTAACCAACTTGATATCCCTATCTAAGTTTATTAATAAGCAAGACAATGAGATCTTTTAACCAATTCTAAAGTTAATCTAAAATCGTCAAGAATTAGAAAGTAAACTTTATTCATGCAATCTTGAGTAAGTCTATATCAAATCCCCTCTCCCGAGCTAGATTCGAAACTTAAATCATCCAACTAATGGCCAATTAATTGAAAGCATTAAATAAAGATTACAAACACAATAACATTGCACAACTTAAACCATAAATCAATCCATAAACTTAATCAACTACATCAATCCCTAAGCTACAAGTTTAGCTACTCATGAATGTTAATACAAGCTCAACTAAACATGGGAAAGCCATAAATCTAACTAAAGAAAGAAAAGGGAAAAGAAAACTCAATGTAGGCCGAGTCCTGACGTCCCCGTCACGATCCCCACGAACAATGGGTTGATTTCCAAGTTCCTCCTTTGTTTGCAGATCCAAAAGTGCTCTATTATGTCTTCTTTACGGCTCCAAAAGGTCCCAAATTGATCTCCCTTAAAACCTAGCCGAAGTGAAGCTTTTATTTTGATTTTTCGTCTTAGCGTCGAGACGCTGCCTCTTATACGCGCGTTCTGAATAAGGAAAAACGGTAGCGTCGGGACGCTTCCTATCGTAGCGTCTCGACACTGTGAGCTTTACGCGCCTAATCTGATATGGAATGTGAGCGTCGAGACGCTCAAGAGCTAGCGTCTCGACGCTAGCCTGCTGTTGACCGAGATTTGACTTTTCTCCACTTTTACTCTTTTCATTCCTTTGCATCTTTTCACGCCCCGAGCACCCGATTAACTCTGATATTGCATTATAGCTCCAATCAACCATTTCCTACAAAATAAACAATAAAGCACAATAAAATGGCCCAAACACCATAAAAGACTAGCTAAATTAAATGAGTAAAAGTAGCTAGCTATGCTCGCTATCAAATACCCCCAAACTTAAGCTTTTGCTAGTCCTCGAGCAAACTCTAAATCAGACATACAATGGAAGAATGGATGCAACAATCATAACTCAATCCTCAAGGCTCAAAAGTCAATAACCAAGCAAGCAAGAGACATGCACATAAGGACCAATGAGGGAGACAAATTAAAATTTGTCCAAAATTAACTTGCACAAGCGAGATCTAACTCAACAAGATCAGACTCTACTAGCTCGAGATTGATTTATTAAACTCTCAGCTCATTTTCCCTCTACACTGGCACTAAGGTTTCACTAATGAGTTAATGCAACAAATTAGTTTGTTTATCTCCATACTTAGGTGCTTTTAATTAACAAATGAATTAAGCATTTAAATGTGGCACTAGCTTTCACACACCCATTGCAGGGACCCTTAACCTGAGATTTCTCTGGTTGGCCTAACTGATCACAACAGGGGTAGCTCTTTTTGCCTTAATCTTTATTAAACATTGCAAACTGTGCACAGGCCATGGCATAATAATTTTTTTCAACAGTAACTACAAGAATGATTTTTCGAAAAGAGCATCAATAGCAGATATTCTTTTCTTTTCTCCTAAGCAAGATCAAACATGCTAATTTGCAAAAAATTAACTCTTTAGCTCTACCCTACACCTATCGAGGTGACAACAAGCATATGAACCCAATAATTCGCTCCTAAGCATTCAAATCCAAATCTAGCCAAGACAAATACTCTACTCATGCAAGCCATCTCCTAGAAAAATTTTAAAAAGTCTCCCTTTTTGGGCACTTATGCTTACATCTCATCACAAGCTTGAAAATTGAGAAGAAAGCCTATCCTAGGATATCATAATCATGCAAAAGTAGCATCCAGAAAACAACCATATGCATAATTCAAAGAAAGCTCAAAACTATAGCCCGAACTCAGATGCTCAAGGGCTCCACAAACATGCTAATCCACCCTCAAACTTAAAGTATGCATTGTCCTCAATGTATAAAGAAAATAGGGCATAAACAAACATGAGAACAATAAAAGAATGACAGGAGTGAATAATACTGGCCTGGAATGATGATGACTTCTTGCTTGAGAGCTTTGAATCTTGAAAGCTTGAAAGCAAAGGAGAGGAAGAAAACAAGACCTACAAAACAAAAACAAACAATAAATAAAAAACAAAAAGAAAACACACTAACTTACTTGGGTTGCCTCCCATAAGCGTTTGTTTAACGTCATTAGCTCGACGTGTTGCATGTGCTTCAAGGAGGCTTTTGTTCTGTGAATCCAACAGAGGTGCTCTTTCTTGCACCTTTCCTGTAGCCCATGTAAAGCACTTCATCTTTAGAGTCTTCAACTGCTTTAAAGATTTCTTTTTCGTTCTTGACTCTAATAGTGAGCTCCCTGCGCTCAATATCTATAATTGCTCGCCTAGTAGCGAGGAATGGTCGTCCTAATATGACAGGCATTGAAGGATTTTCTATCATGTCCATAACATACAAGTCAATAGGGAGAAAAAATCTACCTACTCTGATTAACACATTTTCTATAATACCAACTGGTCTCACCACAGATTGATCAGCCAATTGGAGCTTTACAGGAGTAGACTTAATCTCACCTATATCTAACGTTTTACACAAGGACAATGGGATAATATTAATGCTAGCACCTAAATCACATAATGCTCTGAAAGAATAAGTACCAAAACTACAAGGAACAGAAAAACTCCCTAGATCTGCTACTTTTTCAGGTACTTTCTGTTGTACTCTGGTGCTGCAAGTGGAAGCAAGATAAACAGTGTCAACCTTCTTTTCTTTTCGCTTCTTTGCTAACCACTCCTTCATGAACCTGTTGTACTGGGGCATCTCTAATGCCTCTGCAAAAGGAATATTAATATTCAGATTCATAAAAGCATTCATAAATTTATCAAACTGAACCTGATTGTTCTTTTTCTTCTTTTTCTTTTTCCTTTCCTTGGGAACCAACAGTGTGGGAGAAGGAGTAAGAGGCTCAAGGTTAGGCTTTTCAGCCTCATCAGATGATGTGTCCTCCTCAGCTTCCCCTGTAGGTGTTTCATAGTCCTCAGATTCAGGTTCCTCTTCAGATTCCTCCTGGTGCACAGTGATTGTCTTACAATACTCCATCTGGGGTTTCTCTTGTTCAGCTGGGGCCTTACCTTTGTTCATGGTGCTTACAACATTCACCAACTGTCCCAGCTGAGTCTCAATGTTCTTTATGGCTGCACTGTGGCCATTCACTGTTGTGTTGATAGCAATGACTGCCTCCTCTAATTTGGTTGTCCTGTTACTAGACTCTGCAATGAAAGCTCCAACAAGATCTTCTAACTTTTTATTATCTTGAGTTTGAGGGGCAAAACCAGGAGGATTAAGAACATTCTTAGTATTAGCATAAGAGAAATTTTCATGGTTCCTGTTGTTAGGGTGATAATGTGTAGGTGTAGAACTATTATTATATCCCCTAGAATTAAAATTTGATACATATTGAACCTGCTCGATGGTCTCCTCCTGAGGTCTAGATGCTAAAGCAGCAACTGATTCAATTGATTGAGCACTCCCTGTACCTGAAAATTTCATAAAAGCCTTGGCAAGAGAGGTCATCTGGGCCTGGAGTGCACTTACTTTATCAACCTCAAACACTCCAGCAACAATCTTTTTAGGTGTAGACCGCTCAGATGGCCACTGATAGTTGTTGGTGGCCATATCCTCTAGAAGTGTGCGAGCGTTTTCCACGGTGTTGGACAACAGAGTCCCACCTGCAGCGGCATCAACAATCGTTTTTGTACTAGGAGTTAAACCATTATAAAACAACTGTACCTGAAGCCAATCGGGGTAACCATGCTGAGGACACTTCCTCAGTAGCTGTTTGAATCGCTCCCAAGCTTCGAGCAGCTGTTCATCATATTGTTGTTGGAATGTCCCAATCTCGGTCCTCAGCTTGACCGTCTTTGCAGGAGGGAAAAATTTCTTTAAAAAGGCCTGGACCAAAGCATCCCAGGTGGTGATGCTCCCAGGAGTAATAGATTGCAACCAATCTCGTGCTTTATCCTGCAAAGAAAAGGGAAATAAACGTAAGCGAATAGCATCCTCAGAGACTCCATTAATCTTTACCGTCCCACAAATATCCAAAAATGATTTAAGATGAGAATTTGGATCCTCAGTGGGCGATCCTCTGTATGCACAGTCTCGAGCCATCTGAATGAGACCGGTCTTCAGCTCAAAGTTGTTGGCATTAATCGGTGCATAGACAATTCCCGACTGTTGCCCCTGAAACACAGGCTGAAAATAATCTCTAATAGGCCTAGGCTCCTCAGGTGGATTTTGGTCAGCCATTTGAAAATTTTCTCTAGTTTCCCTTCGAAGCCTAAGAATTGTTCTTTCTATCTCGGGATCAAATGGTGCTAAAATTAAATCTTTATCCCTACGCATA
The DNA here is from genome assembly GCA_036850905.1 of Luffa acutangula. Classification (NCBI taxonomy): domain Eukaryota; kingdom Viridiplantae; phylum Streptophyta; class Magnoliopsida; order Cucurbitales; family Cucurbitaceae; genus Luffa; species Luffa acutangula. Next base: position 27,546,661 of record CM072087.1, on the reverse strand, counting down.
AACAAACAAAACTACCCTAAAAAATGAAAGAAAACAATTATGGAATGAAATAAAGAAAAGGAAACAACTAATCCCAATATGGAAAATATAATCTAGAAAAGGAAACAAAGTAACCTAATATGGAATGCAAAAATAAATATGACAAAATGCAAATAAGGAAACTAACCTAGAAAATCAAATATGGAAAGAAAAAAAAATAAGGAAAAAAATGCAACAAACCTAAAAAAGTGACAATACACCCTAAATTAAGATCAAGCAATTTTTCCACAATATCAATCTAGCTAAATGTGCCAATCCCCGGCAACGGCGCCAAAAACTTGATGTGGACTTTTCCTACCGCAAGCGCACGGGTCAAGTAATAATATAGTGAATAGTAAATTCGAATGTCGTCCTCTGGATTGGATTTTTAAGCAAATCAAGTATTGTGAATTATCTTGCCCAATTTTATTTAGGGATTAAAAAGTGATGAATAGGTGATGATAAAAACAAATCAAAGCAAGTAAAAAGAATGGAAATTCAATTGGGAAAACTACTTAGGGAATTGATTTCGCCGATTTCGTTTAGGATTGATTTTAAAGAATAAGTTATTATGCACAATGAAATTATGAGCCAAAGACCCTTTAATCACAACTACCTCTCCCGAGTATAATTGATTCTCATGCAAATTAACCAACTTGATATCCCTATCTAAGTTTATTAATAAGCAAGGCAATGAGATCTTTTAACCAATTCTAAAGTTAATCTAAAATCGTCAAGAATTAGAAAGTAAACTTTATTCATGCAATCTTGAGTAAGTCTATATCAAATCCCCTCTCCCGAGCTAGATTCGAAACTTAAATCATCCAACTAATGGCCAATTAATTGAAAGCATTAAATAAAGATTACAAACACAATAACATTGCACAACTTAAACCATAAATCAATCCATAAACTTAATCAACTACATCAATCCCTAAGCTACAAGTTTAGCTACTCATGAATGTTAATACAAGCTCAACTAAACATGGGAAAGCCATAAATCTAACTAAAGAAAGAAAAGGGAAAAGAAAACTCAATGTAGGCCGAGTCCCGACGTCCCCGTCACGATCCCCACGAACAATGGGTTGATTTCCAAGTTCCTCCTTTGTTTGCAGCTCCAAAAGTGCCCTATTCTGTCTTCTTTACGACTCCAAAAGGTCCCAAATTGATCTCCCCTAAAACCTAGCCGAAGTGAAGCTTTTATTCTGATTTTCCGTCTTAGCGTCGAGACGCTGTCAAGACAGCGTCGCGACGTTGCCTCTTATACGCACGTTCTGAATAAGGAAAAACGGTAGCGTCGGGACGCTTCCTATCGTAGCGTCTCGACGCTATGAGCTTTACGCGCCTAATCTGATATGGAATGTGAGCGTCGAGACGCTCAAGAGCTAGCGTCTCGATGCTAGCCTGCTGTTGACCGAGATTTGACTTTTCTCCACTTTTACTCTTTTCATTCCTTTGCATCTTTTCACGCCCCGAGCACCCGATTAACTCTGATATTGCATTATAGCTCCAATCAACCATTTCGTACAAAATAAACAATAAAGCACAATAAAATGGCCCAAACACCATAAAAGACTAACTAAATTAAATGAGTAAAAGTAGCTAGCTATGCTCGCTATCACATGCAAACATAGGATCATAGGTAACTGTATTAATTTTAAAATGTTTAAAATTAATTAGACCTAAGATCTCGTTAATTCTAATAGGATTAGAATTAAGTCTTGCTTAGTTTTTTTAAAATAGTTTTAACCTACTAAGTATGACAAACATTACTATGATTATGAGGGAACTCTACCGGTAATGTTCTGTCTAAGGTTGGGGGTACTTAAGTTGACGGTTTACGGAACACCTCCTACCTGAGAACTGACCTAGAATACCGGAGTTGAATTAATCATGGTTAAATGTTAGCATGCAATGTCACTAGGTTTATTAAAAGAGTTTAATACACTTAGATCTTTAGAGTAAAGACTTTACATTACTATGGTCAAAAGGGAACTCTCCCTGTTACGTTCTGTCTAAGGCTGGAGGTATTTAAGGTGACGGTTTACGGAACACCTGCTACCTGGGAACAAACTCAGAACCTGAGTTGAAATAACCATAGTCATGTTAGCATACGGTGTTGCTAGGTTTGTTAAAAATGTTTAAATGACCTAGAACATTTCAATTCTCATTATAATAGTTATAATAGGATTAGACTTAGATAAATTGAATTAGCCGGATTTATCTAGGTTAATAAACCTTAAAATATATGGTAGGTCACTTTAGTGGGAGGTAAAATCAAAACTTGATTTAAATCGAGTTTTTGCTCCTACGTCCCTATATTCGCAGCGTGAGATCCATGCTCGGCTTCGTGTCGTTTTAGTGCGACCTCCCTTCGGAAAGTGTTTGCATGAGTCAATAACAAGGTGAATGGGGAAAGTGCCCATAGTAAGTGGGAGCGGGACACGTGTCAACGTATCCCTCGGTCTCCACCCATAGGTAACACAGTGAGAGTCTTATGATCCGCCTGCGTGTTGTCCTGGAGCAACCATCCATTCGGAGGGTCTGATCATAAGATTCGTAACACCATGAACTCCTGGAAAGGATAGGGTCACTTAGTCTAATTACCAACAGTTGTCTTTCCCTTCGGTAGCCTGTTGGTGCGTGCCTCTGGGATCTGAAAGTGGGAGGGTTACACTTACAAGGATGAGTTAAGTGTTGTTAACAAATCCTTGACCAAATAACGGTGGCTAATGCCTATAGGAATATGAGTTATTCCAGAATTAGAATTAGCTGAGAAGTGTCTCATTTCAAAGGAGGAGTAGCTGATCACCCTTCGGTGGTTGTTGCTCTAAACCTCTGAAACATCGTTGCAAAACTAAATCAATAGTCTTAGGGTTCTATGATTGTTTGTTTTTGCTAAACCGATTGGATTGCATGAAATTGTTTGTATTTCTCTTGTAATGGGTTAGTGCGATTAATAATCAAGTAATTTGTTATTTCAATTCAATGATTAAATATGTGCATAATCTTACCCCTATAACATTGATTAAACAACAAACTTAAACGATTAATTTGTGGCGAATATTTTAAGATTAGTCTTAACAGAGAAATGTTCTCATGCCCCAAATGTTTAATTCATTAAGAAGTGTTATTAATGAATGCGACATTGAGCCTTGCTCAGGCAAAGAAGACTTGTCCAAAGACAGTAAATTCAATTTACTAGTCTTTGAAGCGTAATTTGTGAAGAATGGTGATTCTACCCAAATACTTGATTCATGGTCACAAATCACGTTTGTTCTTCTTATTGAAAGGAATGAATCCCTGGCAACAGTTTGATGCTATTTAGATAACTCTCAAAGTTTTGTACTCGAGAGGTTATCTTGGCTATAGCAGTGGGAACGTTTAAGTTATTTTTCCCAGTGAGAGCAAATACATATTATTAGATAATGTGTATATAATTCTTAAGATCAAAAGAAATTTGATTTCTGTATCTTATTGGCTGGAACAATGTTACTCTTTACCTTTCCCTACTAATGCAGTTCATTTCAAGAATGGGAGTTAACTTTTGTTCAGCTGAATTGAAAAATAACATAAATGTTTTTAAGACTAATCAAGAGTAAGGCAGTCATAAACACTATGTTGCCTGAGGCTGCTACTATTCAAAGAAATGAAAGGCAAAAGATTTCTCCTAAAGGAAATACCTTCCTTTGGTTCTTAAGGTGTTAGGTTAGTTTTGATCTCAATATGATTGGGAGCTTAGTCTAGAGTATACTTCTAAGTTAGTTAGAAGAACACTCTCTAATACCAATTAAGTCATGCCTTATGGGCAATATGACTGATAGATCTTTTACTAGAAAAGAGCAAAAAGAGCCAAAGAGACCTTAGAGCTTGTACATTTGGATCCTTGTGGTCTAATATGTTAAAGCAGTGGGAGGGTATGAATAATTCATCTATATTATAGATAATTATTCAAGGTATGTGTATCTCAACCTAATGCAACTTAAGTCTAAAGCTCTTGAGAAATTCAAAGTGGTTTGAGACTGAAGTTGGAAACTTGTTAGGTGAGATGATAAAAACACTTCGATCTGATCGAGGTGTATAGTAGATGAGACTTGAGATTCCAAGACTATTTGATAGAACATGGAATTACATCTCAACAACCCCTGAAACACCTTAAGGAAATAGTGTATCAGATAGGAGAAATAGAACCCTATTGGATATGGTTCGATTCATTATGAGCTTTGCTCATTTGCCTGACTCGTTTTGGGGTCATGCAATGTTGACTGCAGCACATATTTCGAACAATGTTCCATCAAAAGTGTTTCTGATGCATCTTTTGGATTGTGGATAAGACGTAAAAGTAGTTTACGTTATTTTGGGGAGTTCAACATACGTGCTTGTGACTAACCCAAAAAGAAATTGGAACACTGTTCAACAGTATACCTATTCGTAGGCTACCCCATGAAAACGAAAGATGTGGATACTTCTTCAATCTGCAAGAAAATAAAGAATTTGGACAGACAAATTCTACATTCTCAGAAGAATACCGCATAAGAAATAATAAGCCACAAAGTAAGTGAAGGTGTACATATTACACATGCGGAAGCAATTGAAGATCGAAAGCACTTAAGACATTTAATTTTGCTCCTAAAGCATGCATGTTCTATAAAAGACAGAAAAGAGAGTTTAGAGAAAACCAACCTTTGTAGCTCACAAATGAGGTACTCCTTGTGGTGTTTTCCTTCTCCAACTTCTCTTGGACAACCTTTAGAGTCTTCCCTACTATTCTTCGGGCCGAGAACGACTTGTGGGAGTCTATAGTGATAGGGAATGGGAAGGGAATGCTTGAAGGTTCAAGCTCTATAGAGATATGAGATGAGAGAGTGATTGAGGAAGAAATTCAGCAGCATAACATTAAGGTAAATCCAATCCTCCTCTCCAATCTGATTCTTCTTCTACTTATAGAGAGAATCCATGCAAGAAGAAGCCTCAAGATGCAAGACACATGGTGGTCTTAAGGGTGAAAGTGGAAGCTAGGTGTTCAAACAACATTACATGCAAGTATGCATGTTTGTGGTGTAATTCCACTTTGAATCTTCATGCAAGAGTGGAATTACATCATTTTCTACTTACCATGATTCAAAATCAGATTTCAAATGTTCATTTATGATATTAATATCAATTCTAAATGTGACATTAATATATAAGATCATATTTGAACCTTGCCCAATTGATTATAAATGATTAAGCAAGTTAATCACCTTAATATTGTGCATCTTATATATATGAATCTTAATTCATGTATATAGTATTTAAAACCCTTTTAAATACTTTATCTCTCATTTTCTAATTTAATTCATAATTAAATTATTGTGTCAAACACAATTTTACGATAATACCCTTTTTCCCGACTTTGAACAATTCAAAGAATCCTATCAATTTGTTCTAGGCTATATTCCAATATGAGCTAGTAGGGGGACCTAATGGACCTATAGATCATGGGCTCCAACGATTCGAGACTAACCGACTAATCTCATTATTCAAGCTAGCCAACATTCGTTAACTACCGGGACACTCCACTATAGCCCGATAGTTGCACTCCCCTCACTATAGATATATTTTCGTCCACTTGATTTAACCATGTTCAGTAAGTCGTTCCTTCACAGGTTGTTCGTAGCTATAGCTAGGTCAAATAACCGTTTTACCCCTATAGTACTTCTTGTTCCTTAAGTTCCACTAATCCTCTAATGAACAATCGGTTTGTGGTCCAACCATCAAACCTAAGTCCCTCTCGATCCAACGAGAGGGTGGGGCCCCTTGTTCAAGTCCTGGAGTTAGTACTTAAGAGAACAACCTCTCTGCTATCCCTGAAAAGGGTAGGAGTGAATTCCGTCTTGCGAAACTATGTCCCCAACTATCTATTCGATCTTATCCCCAAAATGGTAGGCTTGTTGAGTCGGCGATGCTGGCCACTCTCACCCATGCAGATCAAAGGATAATCTCGTATAAACAGGAGTTCATAGCTCGCTCAGGATTAAGAACGAGTTACCTAGGTCATCTATGAGAAATAGTCAGTTTCTTCGGTAAACGGCGTTATAAAGAGAAAGTGACTTATTTCGTGGTCCTGTCTTATGCAAACTCATTGCATAGGACGCCCCCACTCGCATGTCTCCTCATGAACGACTTAGGATCTCATCGTTTGTACTTAATACAAAGTGGGCCGCGTCCATAGTGTCACCAGGATAAGGCACCCAACCGTATCCTTATACTATAGACTATTTTGACTATAAACTTGAACTTGATCCTACGATATGTCCCTACATATAGTTCGAGTATGCATTTTATAGTCAAGGATCTTAGTTTATTGGATTTAGGTTAATCATTCGCAATGTATATATTCAATAACATCTTTTACTGAATAATATCAATAACGTCTTTATTGAAAATAGAATATGTTTAATGATTTACAAACTACGAGTTTATAGGACATTAAACCCAACAAACTCCCACTTGGACTAGAAACTCTAGTGGGGTATATGAAGTTAGGTGTGAGAGAAGTATAAAGACAATAAACTAGGGCATCATCCATACCCTTACATTTCTCCCACTTGCCCTAGTCTAACAAAGCTCGTAAACCTAGAGTAACTAGGTGACCCTCAAATACTTTAGCCGTGAGGGGTTTTGTAAACGGATCAGCTATGTTGTGCTCCGAAGCAATCTGCGTGACGATCACATCTCCTCGTTGCACGATCTCCCTGATGAGATGGTATTTGCGCTCAATATGCTTTCCTCGCTTGTGACTTCGAGGTTCCTTAGAGTTTGCAACTGCTCCACTGTTATCACAATAGAGGGTGATAGGCAGTTGCATATTTGGAACAATTTCCAACTCTATTAGGAATTTTCTTAGCCATACTGCCTCTTTTGCTGCTTCGCAGGCGGCTACGTACTCTGCTTCCATGGTAGAGTCAGCAATGCAACCTTGCTTAATACTCCTCCATACTATTGCTCCTCCATTTAGAGTAAACACAGATCCCGATGTTGATTTTCTTGAATCTATATCGGTCTGAAAATCTGAGTCAGTGTATCCTGTAAGGATCAGATCCTTAGCTCCATACACGAGCGTATAATCCCTAGTTCTCCTTAGATACTTAAGGATGTTTTTAACGGCAGTCCAATGCGCATGTCCAGGATTGGACTGATATCTGCTGACAATTCCTACGGCATAGCATATGTCGGGTCTGGTACACAACATTGCATACATCAAACTACCAACTGCTGATGCATAGGGAATACGTCTCATTTCCTCAACTTCTTGAGGTGTCTTAGGACTTTGTTCCTTTGACAGATGAACCCCGTGCCTAAAAGGTAATAACCCTTTCTTGGAGTTCTGCATCGAATATCGTATCAACATTTTGTCGATATATGATGCTTGAGATAGTGCTAGCGTTTTGTTCTTTCTATTTCTAATGATTTGAATGCCCAGAACAAATTGAGCCTCACCCAAATCTTTCATTTGGAATTGAGTCGCTAGCCATTGTTTTACGTCAGTCAGGAATCCTACATTATTTCCAATAAGTAGGATATCATCTACGTATAGAACTAGAAAAGCTACAGTGTTTTTGACGATTTTCTTGTAAACACAAGGTTCGTCAACATTCTGCTCAAAGCCATACGTTTTGATCGCAGCGTCAAAACGTATATTCCAGGATCTTGATGCTTGTTTTAATCCATAAATGGATCGTTTAAGTTTGCAAACCTTTTGCTCATCACCCTGGACTATAAATCCCTCTGGTTGAGCCATATAGATAGTCTCTTCAAGATTGCCGTTCAAAAAGGCTGTCTTGACATCCATTTGCCATATTTCATAATCATAGTATGTGGCAATGGATAAGAGTATTCTAATCGACTTAAGCATGGCAACAGGGGAAAAAGTGTCTTCATAATCAACTCCTTCCCGCTGGGTAAAACCCTTTGCCACGAGTCGAGCTTTAAAGGTTTGAACTTTACTGACTTGGTCTCGTTTTCTCTTGTAGATCCATTTGCAACCAATAGGTTTTACCCCATCCGGTTGTTCTACAAGTTCCCAGACCGAATTGAAGTACATTGACTCCATTTCGAGATCCATGGCTTTGATCCACTGGTCCTTATCAACATCATTCATTGCCTGATTAAAGGTCAATGGATCCTCTACACCATCATTAGATATGATGTTTTGAGTTTCTGTTAAACCCATGTAGCGGTCGGGTTGTATTATAACCCTCCCACTACGTCGAGGCTCTCTCACTATTTGAGATGGATGTGTTTGATCAACAACTTTTGATGAACCAGCTTGATCTACAACTTTTGTAGATTCTTTTGTAGTTTTTCTTGAAATCTCATCTAATACTAGTTTACTGCGAGGTCGATGATCTTTTATGTGATCTTCCTCAAGAAAAGTAGCGTTTGTCGATACAATCACTTTGTTATCCTGAGGGCCGTAAAATAGATCACCTTTCGTTTCTTTAGGATATCCTACAAACAGGCACAATTTTGAACGTCGTTCCAATTTCTTTGGGTTTTGCACCAACACGTGTGCCGGGCATCCCCAAATTCTGAGGTGACGTAAACTACCTTTACGCCCTTTCCATAGCTCATAGGGTGTTTCAGAAACACTCTTAGAAGGAACCATGTTCAAAATGTATACGGCAGTCTCAACTGCATATCCCCAGAACGAATCAGGCAACTGAGCATAGCTCATCATTGATCGAACCATGTCTAACAGAGTTCGGTTTCTCCTCTCTGATACACCATTTTGTTGTGGTGTAGCAGGGGCTGAGAGTTGAGACGTAATTCCATGTTCTATCAAATAGTCTTGGAATTGTAAGTCCACATATTCTCCACCTCAATCTGATCGTAGTGTTTTAATCGTTTTACCTAATTGGTTCTCAACCTCAGTCTTGTACTCTTTGAACCTTTCAAGGACTTCAGACTTATGATGCATTAAGTAAAGATAGCCATACCTTGAATAATCATCAATAAAGCTGACGAAATATTCATACCCTCCTCGTGCTTTGACATTCATAGGACCACAGAGATCCGAATGCACGAGTTCCAAAGGTTCTTTGGCCCTATAACCTTTTTCTGAAAAAGGTCGTTTGGTCATTTTTCCCTCGAGGCAGGACTCACATGGTGGTAATGAGTCATCTTCTAACTGGTTTAGTAGTCCACTCTTTACCAATCTTTCAATCCTATTGCGATTTATGTGGCCTAATCTCAAGTGCCAAAGATAGGTATTAGGAGAAACTTTTCGCCTTTTGTTTTGAGTTTCCGCTACTTTAAACATTTACGTATTAAAAATAGCTTTAACTTGAATTGGCCTTAACACGTATAAGTTGCTTTCAAGTTTTGCAGAACATATATGCATACCTCTTTTGTTAACAAACACTTTATTAATAACAAAAGATACTTGGTATTCATGTTCAATTAAACAAGAGATAGAAATTAAGTTCCTTTTTATATTGGGAACGTACAAGACATTTTCAAGTAGTAAAAAATCTATCTCCAAAAGACAACTTGAGAGTTCCAGAAGCTCTAGCTGAGACGACCTCTCCAGTTCCAACTTTGAGAGTTACTTCGCCGTCTTCCAGCATATGCCAGGAACTAATTTCCTGTAAAGAAGAGCATACATGGTTAGTCGCTCCTGAATCTAATATCCAGGCAGAGCTATCTTGCTCAACTAAACATGTTTCGATAACGAGCAAATCATATTTACCTTGTTTTTCTTTTCCAGCCTTCTTTTCCGCAAGGTACTTGGGACAATTGCGTTTCCAATGTCCGTCTACATTACAATGGAAACACTTTCCTTTTTCTGCAGCTTTTGCCTTGCCTCCCATTGGAGCTTTTCCTTTCCCTTTTACCTTCTTTTTCTTCATCTGAATACCCTTATTCTTTGAAGTGGAAGGTGCAGACTTTGTTCCTGAGGAAGATCCCTTTTGGAATCTCTTGGTTGTGGCAACATTTGCCTCCCCTTCATGTCCTCTCTTAGTAAGACTTTAGTAAGTCTGAAGCTCGTTTAGCAAAGTGGTCAAGTTAAAGTCTATTTTGTTCATGACAGCGTTTGTCCTGAACTGAATGAAGCTCTTCGGAAGAGACTCCATTATGAAACTTACTTGACTACCCTCGTCGATGGTAGCACCGTTTACTTCAGCAATGTTAAACTGAACCATCATGTTCAAAACATGTTCCCTAACTGAAGCACCTTCCTTCATTCGGGAATTGTAAACATTCTTGAGAGCTTCGTGCCTGATTTGCGAGGACGGTTGTCCAAACATACCTTGCAACGAAGTCATGATCTCCCTTGCGGTGACCATCCTCTCGTGCTTTTTAGACAAGACATCCGAAATGCTTGCTAAAATATAGACTCTTGCTTTATCATTTGCTCGAGTCCATTTCTCATATGTTTCCCGAACAATTCGGTTTGTTGACGAGCCAGGGTTAGGTGGACACTCTTCGGTAAGGACAAATCTAAGATCCTCGATTACTAGTATTGTATTCAGATTAGACTTCCAAGTTCCATAATTATCTCCGTTAAGCTTATCCGAAGCGAGTAATTGTACTAGTGAGCTGGACATGCTGAAAAATTAAACAAAACTATTAGAAATTGCTTATTAACCATTTTTAGACAGAATCCAATCAGGTTTTAGCAAAAGTAATAATGTACCCAGGATTATTATTTTGCAACGATACTTTAGTGAGTTAGAGCAACCGCTACCGAGGGGCAGTCAATTACTCCTTCACAAAACCAAGACGTTCTTGACTAAATACTAATCCCAGAATAACTCTTATTCCTATAGTTGTTTAGTTATCGTTACGTTTGGTCAGGAATTTACTAACACTTAGTAACCCTTGTAAGTGTGACCCGCCGTTTTAAGATTACAGAGAACGGCCCCAACAATGCTACCGAATGGAAAAGCTAATGTTGGAAATGGTCCTAAGTAATCCTATCCATCTCTGGAGTTTGCGTTGTTCCGATCTCCATGTTACAACCCTCCGAATGGATAGTAGCTCCAGGGCATACAAGCAGGCGCAACATGGAAATCTCACGGTGCAACCTAACGGAGGAGACCGCAGGATGTGTTGACACACTTCCTTCACTCACTTACTATAAATACTTTCTCCATTCACCTTGTTATTGATTTATGCAAACACCTTCCGAATGGAGCAGTTGAGGTATAATCAACACGAGGCCAAGCATAAATCTCACCTTGTGAACAAAAGGGAGAACATGAAAGGGAAATGGATTTGATATATCTCTCCCCTCCCACTAAGTATTTTAAACGGTTTTGGGTATACTTATACTTAGGCGAATTCCGGCTAATTGAATAACCCTAAGTCTAAGTTCATTTAATCTTACGATGTCTAGGTGATTACGATTAAAACCTCACATCACTGACGTGCATGCTCATAAAACTGGGTTAACTTTAACTCAAGAACCAATTCGATGCCCAGGTAGGAGGTGTTCCGTAAACCGTCAACTTAAATACCTCCAGCCTTAGACAGCATCTCGTCGGGTGAGTTCTCTTATAACCTATGTTTTACAAGCTTATCAACCTATTTGAATCTAATTGAAATCGATCGAGAGTTGGATCAAATTAACCCTAAGTGAGCATGCACCTTTTTCTTTGTTATAGATTTTAAATTTCTATGTGATTTATAACAATTATAAATCTAAACTATAACAAACTTGCCTTTTGAATATAACTCTTATAAACAAAAATCTAAGGAAATTTCATGCTTCATGCTAGGTTAATTTTATCTTTTGATTAATATAACTTTTATATCAATTAATCAATTTTAATTAACCATTCAAGCATGAATCTCCCTAAATCAATACAACATTTATATCAATTTAAACATGAAATTTCCCTCATGCATTTAAACTATTAATAACACTTATTAAAATTAAAAATGCATGAACATGCTTTCCTATGGTGGGATTTTAAAATATATGGCATGCTCATAATGCACATACATCCATTTAATTAAAACATACATTCAAAATGCATAAAGAAATTAAATCAAACTAAAATGGAATGGTTTGGCAATTTTAAAACAAACAATTAACTAATTATTACAATAATAATTAATAAAAATTGCTTGAATCAATCCCAAGCTTCACGAACCGACCCGAACCATCCTCCAAAGAGTGAACCGGCCTTCAAATAAGTGAATAGGGGCTGAACCACCTGCAGGCAAACCGAACCGGACCAAGGACAACAGCTGAACCGAACCAGAATCTGGAAAAATCTGGGCTGCTGGAATTTTTCTTCATCAGCGTCGGGACGCTACTTGAAGAGCGCCCCGACGCTGTCACGAACAGCAGCATTCTGCTGCTGTTTTCTGCTGCGTCTTCTCCCGTTCTGCTTCGATTTAACAGCCTATATGGACTCTAATGACTCTATAAAAATTACAGACTCTAGTACACTCATTAACGCTCTTACATTTCCGAGCAATTACAAATTCATGAAGAATTAAAGGCTCAAAAAATTTCCAAACCAGAACACTTCCATTTTAGCACACAGAAAATTCAATTTCAAAATGCTACCCACCACAGCAAAATTAAAACGACTTAAGTGCTCTAATCATGCTCTGATACCAATTGAAGGTTTACATATTACACATGCGGAAGCAATTGAAGATCGAAAGCACTTAAGACATTTAATTTTGCTCCTAAAGCATGCATGTTCAATAAAAGACAGAAAAGAGAGTTTAGAGAAAACCAACCTTTGTAGCTCACAAATGAGGTACTCCTTGTGGTGTTTTCCTTCTCCAACTTCTCTTGGACAACCTTTAGAGTCTTCCCTACTATTCTCCGGGCCGAGAACGACTTGTGGGAGTCTATAGTGATAGGGAATGGGAAGGGAATGCTTGAAGGTTCAAGCTCTATGGAGATATGAGATGAGAGAGTGATTGAGGAAGAAATTCAGCAGCATAACATTAAGGTAAATCCAATCCTCCTCTCCAATCTGATTCTTCTTCTACTTATAGAGAGAATCCATGCAAGAAGAAGCCTCAAGATGCAAGACACATGGTGGTCTTAAGGGTGAAAGTGGAAGCTAGGTGTTCAAACAACATTACATGCAAGTATGCATGTTTGTGGTGTAATTCCACTTTGAATCTTCATGCAAGAGTGGAATTACATCATTTTCTACTTACCATGATTCAAAATCAGATTTCAAATGTTCATTTATGATATTAATATCAATTCTAAATGTGACATTAATATATAAGATCATATTTGAACCTTGCCCAATTGATTATAAATGATTAAGCAAGTTAATCACCTTAATATTGTGCATCTTATATATATGAATCTTAATTCATGTATATAGTATTTAAAACCCTTTTAAATACTTTATCTCTCATTTTCTAATTTAATTCATAATTAAATTATTGTGTCAAACACAATTTTACGATAATACCATTTTTCCCGACTTTGAACAATTCAAAGAATCCTATCAATTTGTTTTAGGCTATATTCCGATATGAGCTAGTAGGGGGACCTAATGGACCTATAGATCATGGGCTCCAACGATTCGAGACTAACCGACTAATCTCATTATTCAAGCTAGCCAACATTCGTTAACTACCGGGACACTCCACTATAGCCCGATAGTTGCACTCCCCTCACTATAGATATATTTCCGTCCACTTCATTTAACCATGTTCAGTAAGTCGTTCCTTCACAGGTTGTTCGTAGCTATAGCTAGGTCAAATAACCGTTTTACCCCTATAGTACTTCTTGTTCCTTAAGTTCCACTAATCCTCTAATGAACAATCGGTTTGTGGTCCAACCATCAAACCTAAGTCCCTCTCGATCCAACGAGAGGGTGGGGCCCCTTGTTCAAGTCCTGGAGTTAGTACTTAAGAGAACAACCTCTCTGCTATCCCTGAAAAGGGTAGGAGTGAATTCCGTCTTGCGAAACTATGTCCCCAGCTATCTATTCGATCTTATCCCCAAAATGGTAGGCTTGTTGAGTCGGCGATGCTGGCCACTCTCACCCATGCAGATCAAAGGATAATCTCGTATAAACAGGAGTTCATAGCTCGCTCAGGATTAAGAACGAGTTACCTAGGTCATCTATGAGAAATAGTCAGTTTCTTCGGTAAACGGCGTTATAAAGAGAAAGTGACTTATTTCGTGGTCCTGTCTTATGCAAACTCATTGCATAGGACGCCCCCACTCGCATGTCTCCACATGAACGACTTAGGATCTCATCGTTTGTACTTAATACAAAGTGGGCCGCGTCCATAGTGTCACCAGGATAAGGCACCCAACCGTATCCTTATACTATAGACTATTTTGACTATAAACTTGAACTTGATCCTACGATATGTCCCTACATATAGTTCGAGTATTCATTTTATAGTCAAGGATCTTAGTTTATTGGATTTAGGTTAATCATTCGCAATGTATATATTCAATAACATCTTTTACTGAATAATATCAATAACGTCTTTATTGAAAATAGAATATGTTTAATGATTTACAAACTACGAGTTTATAGGACATTAAACCCAACAGTAAGGTCGTTTTAAGTAAATTAACTGATGAAGCTACAGAAATATCAACAAGAGTTGTTGATGATGCTGGACCTTTAACAAGAGTTGTTGATAAGGCAAATACAACTGGTTAGTTACATCTATCTCAAGAGTTGAGAGTGCCTCAATGAAGTGGGAGGATTGTTCTACAATCTGACCGTTCCGTGGGCTTAATTGAAGCCCAGATCATCATACTTGATGATGGCTTTAAGGATTCATTGTCTTAGAGCAGGACAATGTTTGATGTTAACAAGAACCAATTGGATTAAAGTAATGGACCATTAACAAGAGTTGTTGACGAGGTCAACACAACTGGTTAGTTACATCTATCTCAAAAGTTGAGAGTGCCTCAATATATTGGGAGGATTGTTCTACAATCTGGCCGTTACATGGCCTTAATAGAAGCTCAGATCGTCATACCTGATGATGATTTAGAGGATTCATTGTCTTAGAGCAAGGCGATGAATGATGTTAATAAGAACCAATTGGATTAAACTGATGGACCCAAAATTGAAATATGTGATTTCAATTCCATCTAGAATCTTACAGATCTATCAAATGAATCTACAAGAAGAAATGAGACATAATCTTATGGTTAGACTTATTGCAAAAGGGTTATACCTAGAGACAGGGGACTGTAAGAAATTCTTATCTCTCGTCGTCATGTTGAAGTCTGTTAGAACTCTTGTCCATTTAGAATGGATGTCAAGACTACCCTTTTGAATGGTAATCTTGAGAAAAGTATCTACATGTCTCAAGCAGAATGGTTCATTTAGCAAGATTAGAAGCAAAAGGGGTTTGCAAGCTTAAGTGATCCATTCATGGATTGACCTAAGCAATTCGATCTTGGAATATAAGATTTGATACTGTGATCAAATCTTTTGGCTTTGATCAAGAACATTGATGAATCTTGTCTTTACAAGAAGATCGTCAATAGTTCAGTAGCTTTATTAATGTTCTATGTGATTGATATCCTAGTCATTGGGAATGATGTAGGTTATCTTACTGACTAGTAAAATAAGCTAGCAGCTCGTTTCCAAATGAAAATTTGGGAGAAGCTAAGTTTGTTCTTCGGATCCAAATCGTTAGGAACCGTAAGAACAAAAAGCTAGCCTTGTCTCAAGTGTCTTATATCTACGAGATGTTAGTTAGATATAAGATGCAGAATTCCAAGAAGGGTTCACTACCTTTCAGGCGTGGAATTCATTTTGTCTAAGAAACTGTTTCCTGCGACAACTCAAAAAGTTAAGGACATGAGACGAATGTCCTATGCAATAGGGATTGTCCGTAAGTACCAATCTAATCCAAGATTTGATCATTGGAAAACCGTTAAGAATATCCTTAAGTATCTGAGGAGAAAGAGGAACTATATGCTCGTGTATGGGACTAAGAATTTGATCCTTACGGGATACTAACATGGATTTGAAGACTGATAAGGATATCTGTCTGACGTAAGAGAATGACTAGCGGCCCAATTCCAAATGAAAGATTTAGGAGAGGCCTACTATGTTCTTGGAATCCAAATAATCCGGGATCGGAAGAACGAATCGTTAGCCCTGTCTCAAGCAACGTATATTGACAAAATGTTGTCCTGATATTCGTTGCAGAACTCCAACAAGGGCTTATTGCCTTTCAGGTATGGGGTTCACTTGTTTAAGGAATAGTGTCCTAAGACACCTCAAGAGATTGAGGATATGAGACAGATTCCCTATGCCTTCGTTGTGGCCAACTTATTGTATGCAATGCTCAGCACGAGGCCTGACATCTGTTATGCTGTAGGGATAGTCAACAAATATCAATCAGTATCCATGGTCAAACTTTACAATGGAGCTATAGTGTGGCATAATTACAGTCTTAACCATATAGGCCAAAAATATAGCTGCTTGTGAAGTAGCGATAGAGACTGTAAGGCTTAGAAAGTTCTTGACTGATTTGGAATGCATTCCAAATGTGAACTTGCCCATCAGACTTTATAGTGATACAGTGGTGCTGTGGCAAATTCATAATAACTTTGCAGCCCAAGACAAGCAAGCACATTGAATTAAATTGAAATATTCACGAACGCTCTCTCGGCTAAAGGGTATGAGGGTCATCTAGAAGGTCTAGGTCTACGAGTTATGTGCAAAGGTGAAATCTAGGGCAAGTGGGAGAAATGTAATGGGTATAGTGATACCTTATGTAATGGGTATTGTGATGCCATAGTTTATTGCATTTGTACATTGTATATGTTTTGTACATGTATTTATACACCCACTGCTGAATAGATTGTTCATCCCACTAAACTAGAGTTTTAGTTCAAGTGGGAGTTTGTTGGGTTTTATGCCCTAAAACTCGTAGATAGTGAATGTAAACAAATTTTATACTTGTGTTCAATAAAGTGTTATTTAGTTTCTGCAATAAAATGTTATTGTTTAATTTTGCACTATTTGACCCAAATCCAATAAACTAAGATCCAAGGTTGTTTGTGAAGGGTTGAAATCCCTTTTGGTAGCGGAAGCAAACAAGAACGATCTCTTATTAAATTTCAATTATAGAAAAACCGGTACGTTGGCAAATCAAAATTATAAACAAATTTCTAAATTACTAAGATTAAGCATGCTGGAAATTTATTCAAGATCAAGAACACTTACCGGTTTTCGAAGAACACAACCCAATGCTCCTAGATTCTCAATCTTGATCTTCCAATCGACACCACCAATAGTGAACACCCGCTATATCTCTTGGATCAGTGAGATAAGGATGGTGGGATCAAAAATTCGTCTTGGAAGGGAAATTTTCAACAAGAAACCTTGCTGTAATTTTTTAGAGAGGAAGAGAGAAAAGAAAGAACCTTCTTTCTCTGTCAAAATCGTGAATGAGAGGAATGATCAAAAAAACTTTTTGGGAACTCCCTCTCCCCTGTACGATAAGTGGGGAGGGAGTCATTTCCCTACTAGATCTAGACCGTTAGATCTTAATCAAAATGATCTCGACCATTAACTAATTAAATAATAAATATTTAATTTAATCAAATCAATATTAATTAAATGAATTATAATATAAAGTTTTTAATTCAATTTGAATCATATTCAATTAAATTAAATTGGCCATTCAATTAATTCTAAATTAATTGATCCCACATTAATTAAATATCAAATATTTAATTAGTTTTATAATTGAATCATATTCAATTTAATCTCTCTCATTTAACCTATAGTTTTAATGTGCATCAAAATGTACATTAATATAAACTATAGTATTAATTTGATTAAATCATATTTAACCAAATTAAATTAATTAATTCCCAATTAATTAATTCATGAATTAATCAAATATCACATATTTAATTAAATTCATAATTCTCTCATTAATTAATTTTGTATCACAACAAAAATTAATTTTACTATAAAGTTTAATTCATTAATTAAACTTATACTATAATGTATGTCCATACATTATATTAATTGCATCAAAATACAATTAACTTATATTCCCTTTAATAATCAAGACTATATTATCTCAGAACCCGTTATGAGCTAGTAGGTGGACCTAATGGACCTATAGATCAGAAGCTCCAACGATACGAGATTGATCAGCTACTTGAACACTAATCCCCGTATGTCCCCACATACTAGTCACCAATACCGAGTGGGGAGTTGGGAACATAATCACACAAGATGGAATTCACTCCTTCCCGACTTTAGGGTAAGTAGAGGTGTGTTCCCTTAAGTGGTGTCTCCGGGACTTGAACAATGGGCCCAACCCTCTCTATGGCACGAGAGGGACTTCTGTTTGTTGGTTGGACCTCAAACAGGTTGTTCATTAGAGAAGCACTGGGAACTTAAGGACAAAGATGTAAACCAGGGGTAAAACGGTAATTTGACCCAGCTGGGATACGAACACACGTGAAGGACTGACTTGTAGTATTGGTCGATATCCGTGGACACAGAAATATTCTACAGTCAGAAGAATACAGCTGAGGGTCTTTAGTGGAATGACCCACAGTTAACAAATGGAGACTAACTTGGTTAATGAGTTTAAGCCGATTAGTCTCGTATCGTTGGTGCTTCTGATCTGTAGGTCCATTAGGTCCCACTGGTAGCTCGTAAAAAGACTTGAAGCAAACAAATATAAATTGTAAATTGAATGTGTTCAATTTATCCTGGGAATCATATAATGTATATTGATGCATTATAATATAAAGTTTATGAAACTTTATAATATAATTTTTGAATTAATTTCAAAAATTAATTATTGAGAGAAAATATTTGAAAGAGTTCAAATAAATTTAATATGAATTGGATTCATATTAATTTTAATAAAATACCTAAGATAAAATATATGATATTTAATTGGGTAATTAATTAATTATTTATTAATTAGAGACCTTTTCCTATTAGGAAAGAAAATATTTGAAAGAGTTCAAATAAATTTAATATGAATTGGATTCATATTTATTTTAATAAAATCCCTAAGATTAAATATGTGATATTTAATTGGGTAATTAATTAATTATGAAATTAATTATTTATTTATTAAAATTAGATATTGTTCAGATAATAGATTTGAACTTATTCCTAGACCTTTTCCTATTAGGAAAAAGTCTTGGCCTTTACCTATATATAGGACCCCTGGGGTGGGGTGAAAGACATCTCATTGTCTCTAATTCTCTCAGAGATCTCTCCCAAAAGACTTCCACAAGTCTCCTGCTTCAAGAAGTCTTAGAGATATACCGGTGTAGCCGATTGGTGGTGTTCGCACAAGAGGGTTGCTACGTTTTCATTCTTATTGGCAAGAAAAAGCGAATTGATCAAGGTTTTCTACAAAAGTAAGTTTTCTATGAAATCCTTGATCACTAGGATCAATCTAGTTGATTTTTTAGCATGTTTATAACCTATGTACAACCCATTAAATATAGATTTACTGTTGTAATATTTTGCAAATTGTATTGGTATTTCAATTAGAATCTAAGACTCTGAGTAGGTTTGATAATACTTTCTGCTGTGTGGGGCTTTTATGCCTTCACCCCTACTAGCTCATTTCGGATTAAAGCCTAGAATATATTGATAGGAATCTTTGAATCGTTCAAATTGGGAAATAAGGTTTTATCATAAAAAGTGTTCGACACAATGATTTAATTGTGAATTAAATTATGAATTGAGAGATAAGGTATTTAAAAGTGTTTTAAAAACCATATATATGTATTAGGAATCATATATAATTAATGGCACTAGGTGACAATGATTAATTAGATTAATCATGACAAATTACTTGGAAATGTCCCAATTAATTACCTAGAAATCAAATTCAATTTAGAATTGAATTAGGGTAAATTGCAAGTTGAAAAATTCAGAATCAAGATTCAATTTAGTGGATTTAGTGGCAATCCCACTATTGCATGTCGATGCATAGTGGAAAAAACACAACCATGTACTAGTTGCATGTGTTGTAAGTTAAACACCTAGAATCCACTTTGAGTTGCATTTTCACCATGTGTCTAGTGTCATGAAGCTTTTCTTTGCATGGAAGAGGTCTATTTAAGTGGTTCAATTTGATTCACAAGCCAAGAGAGTGATTTACCTAATGTTATGCTGCTGGAATTTACTCTCAAACACATAGATCTCCATAGATTTCTCAAGAGCTTGTACCTTCAAGCATTCCCTTCCCTTTCCCTATCACTATAGACTCCCACAAGTCATTCTTGGCACAAGAGAATAGTAGGGAAGACTCTAGAGGTAGTCCAAGGAGCATAGGAGAGGAAAACACCACAAGGAGTTCCACATTAGTGAGCTACAAAGGTTGGCGTTCTCTAACTCTCTATTATGTCTTTTCTAGAACATGCATGCTTTAGGAGTAAAATTGAATGAGTTAAATGCTTTCGATCTTCAATCGCTTCCGCTTGTGTTATATGAACATCTTCACTTTTACCGCTGCCATGTCTTTTAGTATGAGTATAAGGACATGTTCCTTGGATTTTTGTTGCTGCCACATCCTTCAGCATGATTACAAGGACATGTTCCTTGGACTTTTGCCGCTGTCACGTCTTTCAGCATGAATACATGGACATGTTCCTTGGAATTTTAGGGACATGTTCCTTGGACTTTTGCAGCCGCCACGTCTTTCAACATGAGTACAGGGACATGTTCCTTGGACTTTTTTTGCTACGACGTTCCTCGGCCCAAGGACACCTGATGTCATTCCCACTTAGGCTCCTTTCCTGCTGCAATGTCTTTCAGCACAAGTACAAGGACATGTTCCTTAGACTTTTTTTGCTATGACGTTCCCCGACCTAAGGACACATGATGTCATTCTCACTTGGGCCCTTTTATCGTTGCAATGTCTACATCAAAGTAGAACCTTCGAACTTGGAGAAGGAACATAAAAGAAGCTTAGCATGAGAACCTTCGAACATGGAGAAGGAAGCAGCGTAGCGTCAGAACCTTCGAACTTTTAGAATGAACAGCAAAGCAATGCCACGTGAACGACCTTCAAACTTGAAGAGGGAACAACTGCAGAGCAGCATACAACGGATGGACTTTCGATATTGGAGGAGGAAGCAACAGAGAAACAGCGTAACACTTGAGAAGGTTCGAACTTGGAGAAGGAAGCAGCGTAGCATCACAGTATGAGAACCTTCAGAGTTGGTGAAGGATGTAGGGAAGCGTGAGAACCTTTGAAGTTGGTGAAGGATGCAGCGAAGCGTGAGAACCTTCGAACTTTGTGAAGGAAGCAGTGCAGTGTCAGAACCTTTGAACTTGGAGAGAGAAGGGAGCAACGCGCAGCAGCACAACGTGTGAACTTTCGAACTTAGAGAATGAAGCAGCACAACAGCGCAGTGTGAGAACCTTCAAACTTGAAGAAGGAACAACGAAGCAGCATCGTGTGAACCTTCAAAATTGAAGAAGGAACAACAGTGAAGCAACATGAGAACCTTCAAACTTGGAGAAGGTAGAGCGAAACAGCTCCGCGTGAGAACCTTCGAACTTGGTGAAGGAAGCAGCGCAGCGTCCGAACCTTTGAACTTGGAAAAGGAAGCAGCACAATAGCGCAATGTGGGAACCTTCGAACTTAAAGAAGAAAGTAACGCAATGACAGAACCTTCGAACTTGGAAAAGGAACAACGAAGCAGCGCAACGTCAGAACCTTCGGACTTGGTGAAGGAAGCAGAGCAGCATCAGAACCTTCGAACTTGGAGAAAGAAGAGAGCAGGGCGCAACAGCACAACATGCGAACTTTCGAACTTGGGGAATGAAGCAGCGCAATAGCGCAATGTGAGAGCCTTCAAACTTGAAGAACGAACAACGAAGCAGCGAAGTGTGAGAACCTTCGAACTTGGTGAAGGAAGCAGCACGCAACGCAGCACCTTCAATCTCTGAGAAGGAAACAGCACAACAACGCAATGTGGAAACCTTCAAACTTAAAGAAAGAAGTAGCGCAGCAGCGCAACCTAGCGTAGCATGAGAACCTTCAAACTTGGAGAAGCAAGCAGCGCAACGTCTGAACCTTCGAAATTGGAGGAAGGAATTGGAGCTGTAGCGTGACAACATGAGAACACGTGAAAACCTTTGAACATGGAGAAGGAACAGTAGCGTAGCGCATGAGGACCTTCGAACTTGGAGAAGGAACAGCACTGCATGAAACCTTCGAATTTGGAGATAAGGAACTGCAAAACGACGTAGCACTTGAAGACCTTGAAGTTGGAGAAGGAGCAACGCAGGAACGTGGAGCGGAGAAATTTCAAACTTAAAGAAGGTAGAGCGAAACAACGTCGCGTGAGAACCTTCGAACTTGGTGAAGGAACAACGAAACAGCAAAGCGTGAGAACCTTCGAACTTGGTAAAGGAAGCAGCACGCAGCAGCACAACGTGTGAACTTTCGAACTTAGAAAATGAAGCAGCACAACAACGCAATGCGAGAACCTTCAAACTTGAAAAAGGAACAACGAAGCAACGTCGTGTGAACCTTCAAAATTGAAGAAGGAGCAATGCAGGAGCGTGCAGTGGAAAACCTTCAAACTTGGAGAAGGTAGAGCGAAACAACGTCGTGTGAGAACCTTTGAACTTGGTAAAGGATGCATCGCAGCGACAAAACCTTCGAACTTGGAGAATGAACAGCGAAGCAGCGCCACGTGAACCTTCAAACTTAAAGAAAGAACAGCAGCGGAGCAGCATAACGAAGAACCTTCGAACTTGGCGAAAAGGAACTCTAGGAAGCAACATGAGAACCTTCGAACAGGAAGAGAAGGAACTGCAACGAAACGAGTGAGAACCTTCGAATTTTGAGAGAAGGAGCTGCATCGAAACGCGAGAAAACCTTCAAACTTAGAGAAAAGGAACTACAGTGAAGCACGTGAGAACCTTCAAAATTAGAGAGAAGGAACTGAAGCGAAGCGCGTGAAAACCTTCGAACTTAGAGGAAGGAAACTGCAGCGAAGTGCATGAGAACCTTCAAACTTGGGAAGAAGGAACTGTAGTGAAGCGCGTGAGAACCTTCAAACTTGGAGAGAAGGAACTGCAGCGAAGCAACGTGACAACCTTCGAACTTGGAGGAAGGAAACTACAAACTTAGGGTGAGTGGAACACTGAACTAGAGGCGAGCGAGACATAAAATTTGGAGGAATGAAGTCTTCTTTTATTCATCCAACTCGTAGCTTCTCATTCATAACGGTGCACAACTTCCATTTGGTGTGTTGCCCCCACTAGTGATGAATTTCCTCAATTTATATTGTCGTGCTTCAACATTTGTTGCACTTTCTTTTTTTTATTTGTAGAGAGTGAACTTAAAGTTTTCTTTAAGTTGCCTACGTACCCTTTGAATCAAATGGATAAAGTCATAACGTAGTTCAAATTTTTTTTTTTGCACTCACCTTTTAAGCTCGTGTGGGCTAGGAGCATCATGCAGTTTAGGCTCTTGCGATAAGTTGCTTTTACATTTTAAAAGCTCTTATCTTCATCATGGTCTTGATCAGATCTTTCACTTGTAGGATTAGTCTGGATAATGAGATTTGGCTTCACCTTCAAGGAACCTTCTGCATTTATGAGAACAGAGAACTTCCTTTTCATACGTGACGGGACAATACTTTGAAGTTTCTTGTCGCTGTTTACTTCATCGAAATGTTTCACCTCCAAGTTGTCCATCATTCTTTTAGGTTGATCGCTTGTTACTTTGAGGCGATCGAAAACAGATGTTAAAGGTCAACTTTTCTTTGATGTGGAAACACTTAGCCTTCAGAAAGCTGAAGGTCGAACAGAGGTGGACACCGAACATTGATTTTCTTCTTCTGTTGCGACCATACTCATTCTTTGGAATACTAAAGAACGAGTAGTTGAAGGCTTGATGCGATCAAAGACGGAAGTCCTTTGTTCACCCTTTTTGGAATTGTCAACTTCCTCCACGTCAATGCAATAGGAAGTTGCAAAGTTTTTTTCCCTTTTGTGGAAAGTTTTGGAGAAGGATTTATTCAACATCACCAGTTGTTGAGGTTGAGAAAACTTTTTACTTCTCTTCCTCTTGGGTTGAAGTTTCTTAGGATCCTTCATTCTTTGATTCTTGTTTTTTTCTTTGATTGTAGCAAAATTTGATTGAGCTATTTCATCAAGGTCGAGCTCAATTTTTCCTTCCATAGCTAGCTTCAGAATTAAGTCATTTAAGACGAAACATTTTTCCACTGGATGACCAATAACTCGATGATACTTGCAATATTTGGGATCATCGACTTTCTCCATCTCTTCCGGTCGTTTACACTTAGGAAGCTTTATCAGTTGCGCTTCCAGCAGTTGTTCCAACATACCAGGGATGTCGACATCAGGGAAAGGATAGATTTTCTTCTGTCTTTCCTTTGAAGTTACGTGATGTGTTCCATTTGTTTGTCGCTTTTCTTTCGAAGACGACTTGGGAAGGGTTGTGTTTACAACCATAGATTCTTCTACAGTCTCTTCGTCGTTTATTCCTTATTTCCTCATGTCAGGGAGTAGAATGTCTTGGTTTTCTTGACTAGCAATACTTAGCTCCATATCGTGGGAGCTAGTTGTTAGTTCTTCAAAGGTGCGAGGTTTTATACCTTTAAGGATGTAGAGGAGTTCCCAGTGCATGCCTTGAATGCACATCTCAACGAAAGAGGGCTTAGTGAGGCGATCTTTGCAATCAAGGCTCATGGCTCTCAAACGATTAATATAGTTAGCAACGAGTTCACCTTTTCGTTGTTTAGTGTTGGTGAGCTCGAACATGCTAATGGTTCGTCTAGTGCTGTAGAAGCGATTCAAAAACACTCTTTCGAGTTCCTCCCAAATGTCTGGTTCTAGATCAGTGTACCAGTCAAAAGCATTTCCTTTAAGTGTTCGAACGAACTGTTTGACTAGTAGGTCCCCTCGAGTACAAGCGTTCTCGCATGTCTCAACGAAGTGGGCAATATGTTGTTTAGGATTGCCCTTTCCATCAAACTGCTGAAATTTCGGTGGCTGATACCCGATTGGCGTTCTCAAGTTATCAATCCTCTGAGTATAAGGTTTAGAATACAAGAGTGAATCTTGAGTAGGTCCACAGTACTAAACTCTGATACAGTTTGTGATCATATCTTGGAGTTGTTGGATGGATAGTGAAGCGATCGAAGTAGAACACTGTGGCTGATCATCTTGCACTATAGTCTTTCCTTTGTCATGATTTTTTATGACTTGGGTTTGACTTGATTCGATGATATTTTGGTTCTCAATTTGGCTCTTTAGTTGCGCGATTTGAGAATCTTTTTCTTCAATCGCCTTCATCAAGGTGTTGATGTGTTCCTGCATCTCAGCCATTCTTTCTTCTATAGTTCTTGTCTCAGCCATTGACACACCCCGCCCCAACTCCCTCGTAACTGACTAGTGACATGGTGTGCTGGCAATGAATCCTAACTAACTATAGGATTCCAGGCCTCTACATGCTCTTAACCATGCTTAAGCTCACAAGGAAAACAAAAATTTGGGCAGAGTTTCCCCTAAAACTTGGCTAAACCACACCTGGAAAGAAACCACGTATATACATATATTCATTAACTATAACCCAACCAGAAACCAGATTAGAGATCCAGACGTCTCAACCATAATATTCAGCCCAACACTTGGAGATACGATAGATTTACATCCAACTACTCTTAGCAACACATAAGCTTTTACATAACTTCCAACCCAAAACATCATATACATACAAAAGTACTAAAAACACGGTCTCGAGTGACAAGATCGGCTTCTGTAGGCTTGTCGAAACTCAGTCGCTACCTGGTACAAAATTTTAAAGAAAAAGAATGAGCTAACTCCCAGTGAGTGGTATTTACTTACTTCTACGAAAATAGTTCCTGAAAATGTTTAACTCAACTAAACAGAATATCGCGAAGAACTCACAGCTTAGAAACTCATAAACATTTAGCTTGCAAAACGGAAATATGGTAAAAACTATTTTTAAACATAACTAAAGAATTAACAAGAACTCACTAACCCCACACCCTTATCTCTAGTCATACTGGCGCAGAGCCCTCTCGATATCCACAGTAGAGCAAACTCTGTCATACTAAGCATGGAATACGCCCACACTTAGTAGAGCAAATCTCTAGTCATACGTACACGTAAATCAATCTCTCTCAGGCTAACCATCTCCAGCACATGGCCTGAAGCCTTCATGCATTAGAGTGGATCCCGAGGCTCTCTATATGTACTATGGAAACACATTCACATAGCACATGGGCAATCACCTAGGGTACGTAGAGCTAGCGACTTGAAACTATTTTACTACAGTAAACTTCTTTACTCAAAACTCATCTAAAATCATTTCCTCTTGTAACATAACATTTAATAAACTCAAACATTGTTTCCAAATAACGAAATGATTCTGAAAATCTCAAGTAAGCTCACAATGTTCCAAACGCTACTGTAATACATAATTCAACTAAGAAACCATAAAGCAATTGAAACTAAAATCACTTCCTTCCAAAAACATGTTCAACTCTAGTTTTTTTTTTCAGACTCATAAATATAGTACTTTTGCTAGCGGAAAAAAATAATTGTTAAAACAACCACTCACTGTCCTATTGTTGAGAGAAATTCGGGTCGTAGGCCGTCCCGATCTCCGTTTGACCTGAAATATTTATTAAACCAACATATAAGTGTTGGGGTTTATGTCCTAAAACTCGTGGATAGTAAATGTAACAAGTTTATATATAAAACTTATTAGAATAGTTTCTATTATAATTGTCTAAAGATCTGTTTAACTACATATTTATTAACCAAAATCCAATAAAACTAGAATCATTGGCTATAAAATGAATGCTTGAACTTTATGTAGTGACATAAAAGTGGATCAGGTTCAAGTACATAGCCTAAAACGGTTTATAGTATAGGGATAAGACTGGGTATCTTATCCTAGAAAAAACTATGTGACGAGGCCCACTTTGTTTTAATACAAACGATGTGATCATAAATCGTTCATGTAGAGACATGTGAGTGGGGGCGTCCTATGCAAAAGAAGTTTGTATAAGACTTGACCGCGAAATAAGTCACTTTCACTTTATAACGCCGTTTACTGTGAAACTGATTATTTCAAAGTGATGACCTAGGTAACTCGATCTTAATCCTGAGCTAACTATGAACTCTTGTTTATTCGAGATTATCCTTTGATTTTCATAGGTGAGAGTGGCCCATAACCGCCGCTAAATAAACCTGCCACTTTGGGGATAAGACCGGATAGATAGTTGGGGACATAGTCCTGCAAGATGGAATTCACTCCTACCCGTCTTTACGGATAGTAGAAAGGTTGTTCCCTTAAGTTCTGACTCTGGGAAGTGAACAAAGGCGCACCTTTCTTGTTCCTTAAGCCTTATATCGGGCCCAAGAGGTTTCAGGTTTAGTGGTGGGACCACAAACCAATTGTTCATTAGGGACTCAGTTGAGGCTTAAGGAACAAGAAATGCTATAGGGGTAAAACGGACCTTTTGACCTTATTATAGTTACGAACAACCTGTGAAGGATTGACTTACTAATCATGATTATATCGGGTGGACAGAAATAAATCTACAGTGAGGGGAGTTCATCAACGAGCTATAGTGGAGTGTCTCGTTAGTTAACGAATGTTGGTTAACTAGAATTGAAAGAGTTCAACCGGTTAATCTCGGATCGTTGGAGCCCATGATCTGTAGGTCCATTAGGTCCCCATGCTAGCTCAATCAGATCTAACCTTAGAACAAAATGATAAAAGAATTTGAAAGACGTTCAAATTCGATTTTGAGAGATATCGCTAAATATATTTCATATAATTTAGCATAATAGTTTAATTGTAAATTAAACCACATATTTTAAGAGAGATGTAGTTATTTAAATGTGATTTAAATGTAACACACGTGAATAGGGATTCACATTCAATATAATGTGTTTGGATTTGAATAGTGATTCAAATTTATCGGTTAAGAGAGAAGACAAGATTGGTGTATAATATTGATTAAATATATGATATTTAGTTGATATAGTTAATTAAAATGTTTAATTATTGAAACTAATTATATGAATTAATTTTATTCATAAAATTAATTATATAAAATGAATTTGTGAAATTCATTAAAATCAATTAAAGTTAATTTATTTTTCAATTTTAAAGAAAATTAAGAGGTGGTGGATGATGACAAATTCATGCATGAATTTTAATCAAAACACCTCATCCATCCAAATCTTGTTGTCTTCATTTTAAGCTTCCAAGACTCATGCTTCTATATATATATAAAGGTAATGGAAAAGGCTGAAAATGGTGAATGAAGAAAGCTGATTGTTGAGCATGTGTTGATTCTTACATCTCAAACTCTCTCAAAACCGTGAAGTTGAAAAACACAAAAAACCCATCCTTTTCTCTTTATTTTTCTCTCAAAATTCATCATGCTCGGTTTCCCACAAGCCCGTTCAAAGGCCGGAGAATAGCGGGGAAGGCTCTAGCGGTAGTCCATGTCGAGTTCTTGTGAAGAAACAACCAACGAGATGCTTGAATTCGAAGCTCCAAAAGGTTAGTTGTTCGTGCTCTGTTTTTCGTTCTTGTTTTCAACATGCTTCAATCTTAAAATTAATGAAAATCAAGGCCCATGATCCGCTAACGCTTCCGCTCGAGTGTTCTTCACTTCTTCAATAAGTTCCCATTAACTAAAATGACTAGCTAGTTTAATCATATACTTAAACATTTCATGAATCCCAACCTTTCTAAATTTCTCATTCTAGGTACTTTTTGTCTCATTCTACAATTAAATACTATTTTTCTTTCCAAAAGAGCAAATTCCTTTAACTTTTCCCTTCTCTCTCTACACATGACCGTAGCCATCATCTCCCATTCTCCAACCTTCCCTACTTGAAATAATTTGAAAAACCTCCCAAAGAGATCATCTCTCTCTCTTCATTAATTCCAACTTTTACCACAAATTAGCATTATCTTTATTAGTACAATTATTATTATTATATTTTCTTTTTCTTCCTCACTTTCTCCTTCTACCTCCAACTCACGATTCTCCATTTTTTTTCCTTTTTGTTCTTTCTTTAAAAAAAACCCACACTTCCTCTTAACCATACATCCTCTTCTTCTTTTCTTAGGAAAACCCCATCTCTAATACCATTAAACCCATAACCAAGCAACATCAAAACCAAAAAGGATTCAAGGAACCACTTACCAATTTTGTTGAAGAAACATGTGTTGAACTCCAACCTTCAAAATCAAACTTCCTTCCTTACCCCCTTTCCTTTCAAGCACGATTCTTCTCTAAAACTCCACCTCAATCGCTTCGTCTCTCTCCTTTCGACTCTCCCTCTTCTGTGTTTTTTGTTTTTTTTAACCCTTAATGAAACCCTTCCTCTCTGCGTGGGTGTCATCCAGACCCTTCATTTTCTTTTTTTTTTTAAACCCTCATTTGCCGCCTCACTCCTAGCCTTATCCCTTTCTTTTTCTTTTTTTTTTAACATAATGAAAGATAAAAGATTAAAAAAACACACACACACACATGGGCTGGGCCTTACAGAATATTACCTCCTTTTAGGAATTTCGTCCTCGAAATTCGACGTCTCCAATCAAGAGAATAGATGAGGATATTGAGCTCGCATTTGGTTTTCACTCTCACAGGTTGCTTCCTCAACTGCATGGTCTCCCCATAAAACCTTAACAAGTGGAATGGTCTTGTTTCGTAGCACCTGTTCTTTCTTGTCCAAAATCTTCTAAGGCTCCTCCACGTAAGTTAAATTCTCTTTCAATTGCACTAGCTGCGACTCTAGTATATGTGATGGGTCTGGTACATACTTGCGTAGCATGGAAACATGAAACACATCATGAATTCTGGAAAGTTCCATCGGTAATGCCAACCGATAAGCAACTGGTCCAACACGTTCAAGGATCTCGTATGGGCTTATATATCGCGGACTCAACTTTCCTTTCTTTTCGAATCTCAACACACCCTTCCAAGGTGACAACCAAATGAAAATTTTTTCACCCACCGAAAAGTTTAGATCTTTTCGACGTTTATCAGCATAACTCTTCTGTCGATCCTGAGCCATTTTCAATCTTTCTCTAATCAGTTTCACCTTTTTTGAAGTGATCTGAACAAGCTCAGGTCCCACTAACTTCCTTTCTCCAACTTCATCCCAACAAACCGGAGTTCTGCACTTTCGACCATACAACGCTTCAAATGGGGCCATTGCAATGCTGGAATGGTAACTATTGTTGTACGCGAACTCCATCAAAGATAAATGAGAATCCCAACTCCCTTTGAACTGCAAGACACAGGCTCGTAGAATGTCTTCTAAGGTTTGAATAGTTCTCTCGGATTGACCATCTGTCTGAGGATGAAAAGCTGTACTAAAATGTAATTTAGTACCTAAAGCTTGTTGCAAGCTTGGCCAGAATTTAGAAGTAAATCTGGTGTCTCTGTCTGAGATTATCGACACTGGAGCTCCATACAAACTCACTATTTCATCCACATATAATTTAGCCAACTTTTCAAGCGTGTAAGTGATCTTGATTGGTAAGAACCGTGCAGTCTTGGTTAACCTATCAACTATCACCCAAATTCCATCGTGACCAGCTTGTGTACGAGGAAGTCCAAATAAGAAGTCCATGGTGATATGCTCCCATTTCCATTCTGGAATCGGGAGTGGGTTTCGCAGTCCACTAGCTTTCTGGCGTTCTGGTTTTACTTGCTGGCAAATTAAACATTTGGAAACAAATTCTGCAATCTCTCTTTTCATACCAGACCACCAATAATGCTCTCTCAAGGTTCTGTACATTTTCGTACTCCCTGGATGCATAACATAAGCTGAACTATGCGCTTCTTCCAGGATCTCATTCTTTAAATCTGGTTGATTTGGCACACATAAATGATTACAGTTCATCAAAGCTCCATCTTCCCTCATTGCATAGTCTGCTCGTTGACTATTCAACACTTCCATCTTTATCTTACTTAAAACTGGATCATCATGCTGAGCCTCTATAACTTTATTAATTAACGTAGGTCTTACTTGAAATTGAGCAAGTAAACCTCCTGAATCATCCACTGCTACCTTAGCATACAAGCTTTTTAGCTCGCCCAACAGGGAGAAACTAATCGCATTTTGCGAAACTCGTGAACAGATAGGCTTCCGACTCAATGCATCAGCCACCACATTAGCTTTCCCTGGATGATAATCAATTGTGCAATCATAGTCTTTAATCAACTCGAGCCACCTCCTCTGACGTAGGTTTAACTCCTTTTGGTCAAAGATATACTTGAGACTCTTATGGTCTGTATAAATATGACATTTCTCACCAAACAGGTAATGTCGCCAAACCTTCAACGCCAAAACCGCAGCAGCTAACTCTAAGTCGTGAGTTGGATAATTAAGCTCATGTTTCTTCAACTGTCTCGATGCATAAGCTATTACCTTACCTTTCTGCATCAAAACACATCCAAGACCCTGATGAGAAGCATCGCTATACACATCATATTCCTCACCAGGCATGGGAAGTGATAGAATTGGAGCTGAAATCAGCCTTTTCTTCAATTCCTGGAAGCTCTGCTCGCACTTCTCTGTCCACACAAACTTTGCATTCTTCTTGGTCAGATTAGTTAATGGAAGTGCTATCTTAGAAAATCCTTCCACAAATCGACGATAATAACTAGCCAGACCAAGGAAACTACGAAGTTCTGTTACAATAGTAGGCTGCTCCCACCTAGCCACTGCCTCGGTCTTCTGTGGATCAACGCATATACCCTTTGCAGAAATCACATGACCCAGAAACATCACCTTGTCAAGCCAGAACTCACACTTACTGAACTTAGCGAACAACTTCTTCTCGCGTAATGTTTGCAGCACAATTCTGAGATGCTTAACATGTTCATCCCGACTACTCGAGTAGATCAGTATGTCATCGATGAACACTATTACAAATTGGTCTAAGAACGGATGAAATATCCTAGTTCAGACCTTGGATTCGATAAATACTTATTACTTGTTGCGGACTGTGTATACTTGCACAGAGTCTAGAGTCTTTTTATATCTTATTTTTACTCACTCTAGGAACCCAACACGTACATCCTCCAGTATCTTAGGAGAACGAGGATCTATATGCTCGTGTATGATGTTGAGGTTTGGATCCTTATAAGATACACTGGCACATTTTTTCAAACCGATAAAGATTTGAGGAAATTTACATCAGTATCTGTGTTCACTCTTAATGGAGGAGCTATAATATGACTTTTCTACAGTCTCGACCCTATAATCCGATAAGCAGTTGCTTATGAAGCAGAGATAGAGACTCTAGGAATTAGGATGTTCAAGCCTAATTTGGAAGGTGTTTCAAATATGAACTTGCCTAATACAAGACAAACAGGCACATGAAATTGAATGAAATATTGATGATCCACTCACGAAGATTCTCTCGACTAAAGTGTATGAGGGTCGTCTAGTTACTCTAGGTCTACGAGTTATGTACAAAGATGTAATCTAGGGCAAGTGGGAGAAGTGTAAGGGCTATAATGATGCCATTATGTAATGGATATAGTGATGTCCTAGTTTATTGTATTTGTACATTGTAAATACGTTTTATGTATTATACATGTATTTATACACCCACTGCTGGCATAGATTATTGTACATCCCACTAAACTAGATTTTTAGTCCAAGTGGGAGTTTGTTGGGTTTTATGTCCTAAAACTCGTAGATAGTGAATGTTAACGAATTATATACTTGTATCAATAAAGTGTTATCGAGGTTTATGCCAGAAAGTGTTATTGTCATTTTAAGTCTAAAATTGCACAATATGACCCAAATCCAATAAACTACGATCCAAAGTTGTTTATATATAACTTGAACTAGTGTGTGGGGACATACGGGGATCAGTGTTCAAGTAACAACCTAAAAGGCTGGGTACCTTATCCTAGTAACACTATGTGATCCAACCCGCTTTGTATTCAATACAAATGTATTGATCCAAGGCATCCATGTAGGAGACATGCGAGCGGGGCTATCCTATGCAATGAGTTTGCATAAGACCGAACCACGAAATAGTAAACCACTAGATGTAACACCGTTAACTAGTTAGGTTACTGTTTCAATAGGATGACCTAGGTAATTCAATCTTAATCCTGAGTGTGTTATGAAATCCTTCTTACGAGGGATTGTCCTTTGATTAGTATGAGCGAGAGTGGTTTGCTCGCCAACTCAATAAGCCTACCTTCTCGGGGACAAGACCGAGTGGAGGGCTGGGGACATGAGAACACAAGATGAAATTCACTCCTTTCCACTTCTAGGAGAAGTAGATGAGTGTTCGCTTAAGTGGTGACTCCGGGTATTGAACAAAGGGATCTCGTGCTCTCACAGGCCCGAGAAGGACTTTCTGTTTACTCGTTGGACCATAAACAGGTTGTTCATTAGAGGAGCACTAGTACTTAAGGAGCCAAAGGTAACTCGGGGGTAAAATGGTAATTTGACCCAACTGTAGTTACGAACACTCGTGAAGGATTGAATTACCGTTACTGGTCAATATCCGTGGACACAGAAACATTCTACAGTGAGAAGAGTGCAGCTGTGGGTCTTTAGTGGAGTGACCCACAGTTAATGAATATTGGTTAACTCGATTAATGAGTTTAGTCAGTTAACCTCATATCATTGGAGCTTATAATTTGTAGGTTCATTAGGTCCCCCTGCTAGCGCGTAAAGAGTAATTGGGACCAATTTATCTTGAAAGAATTTGAATAGTTCAAATTCATCTTGGGAATCAAGTTAATTGTATGAGATACAATTAATATAATGTATGGTGATACATTATAATATAACGTTTAATGTTTAATTAAACTATACTATATGAGAGAATTATATATTTGAAAGAGTTCAAATATATAGCTAATTAAGTATGTTGTATTTAATTAGTAAATTAATTAATTAATTATTCAATTTAGTTTAAATGAAATGTGATTTAATTAAACTATAATATATGAGAAAGAGTTCTAATTTTTGAATTAATTAAGATTCTAATATGTAATTAATTTTAATGAAATTTCTAAAGTTGTTTCTAATTTTAATTAATTTTAATTAATTATTCAATTTAGTTTAAATGAAATGTGATTTAATTAAACTATAATATATGAGAAAGAGTTCTAATTTTTGAATTAATTAAGATTCGAATTTTTTGAAATGTGATTTAGTTTAAATAAGATTCTAATATGTAATTAATTAAATATGGATTATATTTAATTAGTTATAAAATTAATTAATTTTTGAATTAATTAATTGCTAAATTTAATTTAGTTAAATATAATTTAATTAAATTAATTCTGTAGATTAATTTTAATGTGAATATGATTAATATTAAAACTATAGGTGTGAATTCTTGGAGATGTGATAGCTAAAATTTGATATATCATATATATCATTTTTCTCCCACTAAGTATTTTAAAGATTAGGGTTTATTATTATTATTTTTTTTTTAGAATAAAAGATTAGGGTTTATTACTTAGGTAAATTCCGGCTAAATGATTCTATCTAAGTCTATGTTTATTTGTTGCCCAAGTTTTCTTCAACGTAGTCACAGATCCCAGAGCATTCGTACAATGAAAGCTAGATAAAAGGATGTGCTAGCTAGCGAAAGATAACTCGGGCACGCTTGCTAATTTCTTGGAGAAGTCAGCCTCCCCAGCCTATAAGAAGTATCCATATGTCCAAGAGGACGGGGACGAGGAGGGGAGAAAGAGTTCAGAGCGCAAAGACAGAGGCTAGAAGAAAGGATATCGTCGTAGGGTAGACTTTTATTGTGTTACCATGTATTGCTTGATGTATTCTTATTCCAACATGAGCTAATTCTCTTTTATCCAAGGCTTAGCATAGGAACCCATGTGGTGACAAGTTATTCTTGTATGCGTACACTGTGATTAAATGAAAAAATTAATGCCTTCTACTTAGATGCAATAATGCTTTCATTACTAACTCCCGCCTTGCCAGCAGGATGCAGTAGCAACATGATAAATCCCTGACAGGCAATGCATGTGGAAATATCTAAGTAGAGAAAGTTAGCGCATTACATGTAGTCTTGGTAGTGTTAAAGATAATACCACCACAATAAGATAATGCATGAATGAACTTAGACTGTTGTAGGACTACGCAGTCACTTGCAAGTCAATAGAGAACAGTACCAACGCATGAACTAAATAAACAAAGCAGTTATTGGTTCTATGCCAAACGCATAGGTAGTACCGGAAGGGAATCCTAAGATTATTTCTCACTTAGGCAATAATGGATCAATTAGTCAAAGTATGCACTACAAGATTACTTGCAAACGCATGTGGTCGCGGAAGCAAAAACCTTGATATCCTTGTTATCTGATATTTTCCTAAATTCTCATCGCAGGATTCATGATTATTGCTCTATTTTATTAACCAACAACACCTTTACAATTACTATGATACCATACGTACAAGAGTTAAGTTTGAAAGATATTAAAAGCTCATTAATTGTTCTTCCCTGTGGCTTCGACCCGAGAACTCTCTAGGTACTACTTGATTGTATTAATTTATACTTGGGTTGATACATATCTGTGACAAATTCCATATTAAAGCATAGATCGTTTGTCCAGTGATCATTTCCCGAATAGGATGCCCCTCTTGCATGCAAGCATAGAAAACATTTTTCAGAGCATCATGGTGGAGTTAATAGGACGGAAGTCCAAACATCTCCTGAAGGGAATTCGAAATTTCCCTTACAGTCTCTACAATCTCATATCTCTTGGCCAAGACTTCAGTTAAGCTGGCCAAGATGTAGACACGAGCCTTTTTGTTGGCCTTAGTCCAACGGCCGTGGACGTCTTTTACTGCCTGAGCGGCAGTGTGAGAGGGAACTGGAGGACACTCCTCCGTTAAGACAAACCGGAGATCCTCAACAACCAGAATCGTATTCAGGTATGATTTCCAAGTAGGGAAATTCTCACTGGTTAATTTTTCGTTTTTAAGTAAAGCGATGATAGAGGAAGACATTACTGAAAAAACAAACATTGACCGTATTAGTTACCTTTGCCTTAACCCATCACACAAGCAATACAAACAATTGCATAAATCCAATCAATTTTGCAAACAATCAATCAAAGAACCCTAATAAAACTAGTGATTGTGTTTAAATTAAATTAAATCATATTTAACCAAATTAAATTAATTAATTCTCAATTAATTAATTCATGAATTAATCAAATATCACATATTTAAATAATTTTGTAATTCTCTCATTGATTAATTTTGAATCATATCCAAAATTAATTTTATTATAAAGTTTAATTCATTAATTAAACTTATACTATAATGTTCGGTTTGCATTGAACTGTTTGGGTTAATTTTATGGTCATAGATTTTATTTTTATGTGATTTTGATCATGTAAGGCCCGGTGTTTCGGCTATTTTATGTAAAATCGAGTCCTATGTAAGTCCGGGTCTAGAATAGGTTTTTATGAGATGAAAATCGGAGCAATCGCCGCTGAAATCGGGGCCGAAATCGGAGAATCGATGCTGCTGCCGCCCAGATTCTGCCTCCAGACGCAACAGCGTCGGGACGCTCCTTCAACAGCGTCTCGACGCTGTCTCGATACCGAAGGCGCTCGGTAAGGAAAGCACACAGCGTCGGAACGCTACCTCAACAGCGTCTCGACGCTGTCTCGATTACGCAGGCACTGGATATGGAAAACGCTCAGCGTCGGGACGCTATCATCACAGCGTCTCGACGCTGTCACGATGGAGGCGCGACCTAGGGTTTCAAAAGGCGCGGTTCGAGGCATGACCGGTCCGGTTCAGCCAATTTTTGGCATGGTTCGTGATTTTGGAGGCCGGTTCGAGGTGGTTCGGGGCGGTTCGTGCTGTCTAGACTAATTCCGGAGCTGTACATGGATTTTTAGGATAGAATTTAGCTAAATTAATGTAATTTAATGCTTTATTTTATCCTAGGGGCCAAAATTAACCGGTTCAATTGCTATTTATATGCTTTATGGATGTCATATAGAATATTGGGAAAAATACACTTTTGGTCCCTGAGGTTTGGGTTAAGTGACACTTTGATCCTTGAGTTTTCAAACTCAACAAAAATACCCCCGAGGTTTGAGATAAGGAGCACTTTGGTCCCTGCCGTCAATTTTTCTGTTAACTTTTAACGGTTGCTGACGTGGCACTATTATTTTAATATAAAAAATTATTTATTTTATTTTTTTAATTAAAAAATATTTAAAAAATATATAATATTAATATTTTTTTATTTTTTTATTCTTTCTCACTTTCTCTCTCTTCTTCTTCTTCTCTTCCATCTTCTCCACCTTCTTCCACCTTCTCCTTCCTCCTTCTTCTTCTTCCTATGTCCGGCGACCGGCGGCCGGCAGCCGGCGACCTTTTTTTTTTTTTTCCTTTTCTCTTCTTTTCTCTTTTTCTCTTCTTCCTTTTTCTCTTCTTTCTTCACTGATTTTTTTTTTTAAAAAAAAAAAAAAGAAAGGAATGGGGGAGGGAGGGAGGACCTCCCTCCTTCGATTTTCCGGCGAGAGAATCGAAGGAGGGAGGTCCTCCCTCCCTCCCTCCCCCATTCCTTTCTTTTTTTATTTTTTTTTTTTAAATCAGTGAAGAAAGAAGAGAAAAAGAGAAAAGAAGAGAAAAGGAAAAAAAAAAAAAAAAGGTCGCCGGCGGCCGGCGGCGGTGGCCGCCGGTCGCCGGACATAGGAAGAAGAAGAAGGAGGAAGGAGAAGGTGGAGAAGGTGCAGAAGATGGAAAAGAAGAAGAAGAAGAGAGAGAAAATGAGAAAGAATAAAAAAATAAAAAAATATTAATATTATATATTTTTTAAATATTTTTTATTTAAAAAAATAAAATAAATAATTTTTTATATTAAAATAATAGTGTCACGTCAGCAACCGTTAAAAGTTAACAGAAAAATTGACGGCAGGGACCAAAGTGCTCCTTATCTCAAACCTCGGGGGTATTTTTGTTGAGTTTGAAAACTCAGGGACCAAAGTGTCACTTAACCCAAACCTCAGGGACCAAAAGTGTATTTTTCCCTAGAATATTTAATCCCACCTTAGGTTATAAACATGCTCATGCATTTTTTATATATTATAAATTGTTATAGTGTATATTTAAAATGCATGGTTTTGTTTTCATATTTTTAATATAAGTGTATATTAATTATATGAAAAATTGGAAAGCATGAAGCATGTCATTACTTAAATTAAATATAAATAGTTATGTTTAATGTGATGAATGAAACATGCTTGTTTGATTTTCTTGATTGGCTTATAATTGTTATAATAAAAGAAAATAAAAAATTGCATGAAGCATGAAACATCCATAGTTAATAATATAATTGTTATATTATTCATGCAATTAGTGTGGTTTAATTATTTAATTTGAATAAGATTGTTGAAGAATTAAACCCTAGATTCTTGATTATAGGATTAATCATTAAAGTTTGAAATAGTTCTTTAATATTAATGATTAGAAACCGTCAATCTATAATCAAGATTTGCATGCAAACAAAAGATCATAGGATGAATTGGATTAATTTTAAATTGTTTAAAATTAATTAGACCTAGATCAGTTTCTAATAGGATTAGAATCTTTTCTTACTTAGTATTTAAAATAGTTTTAATTGACTAAGTAGGAAAAACATTGCTATGATTATAAGGGAACTCCACCGGTAATGTTCTGTCTAAGGCTGGGGGTATTTAAGTTGACGGTTTACGGAACACCTCCTACCTGGAAACTGACCTGGAATACCGGAGTTGAATTAATCATAGTCAAATGTTAGCATGCAATGTCACAAGGTTAATTAAAAGTGTTTAATGCACCTAGATCTTTAGAGTAAAGACCTTACATTACTGAGGTTATAAGGGAACTCTCTCGGTAAAGTTTTGTCTAAGGCTGGTGGGGGTATTTAAGTTGACGGTTTACGGAACACCTCCTACCTGGGAACTGACCCGAACATTGAGTTGAATTAACCATAGTAATGTTGACTTGCAATGTTGGGTTTATTAAAAGAAGTTTAATTCACCCAAAAGATTGCAGTTGAATCCTTTCCATAATTGTTATAATAGGATCAGACTTAGATAGATTGACTTAGCCGAATACTATCTAAGTTAAACAACCCTATATTAACCTTAGGACATTTTCAGTGGGAGGAAAGTTACAAAACGAGATTTAAATCAAGTTTTGCTCCTACGTCCCTATATTGACAACGTGAGATTCATGCTCGGCTTCGAGTCGCCTTAGGAGCGGCCTCCCTTCGGAAAGTGTTTGCATGGATCAATATCAAGGTGAATGGGAAAAATGTCTAGAGTAAGTGGGAGCGGGACACGTGTCAACGTATCCCTCAGTCTCCGCCCATAGTTCACACCGTGAGAGTCCTATGATCCGCCTGCAGGTTGTCCTGGCGCAACCATCCCTTCAGAGGGCCTGGTCATAGGATTCGGAAATCGTGAACTCCTGAAAAGGATAGGAGCTCTTAGGCTAATCACCAACAGTTGTCTTGCCCTTCGGTAGCCTGTTGGTGCGTGCCTCTGAGATTTGAAAGTGGGAGGGTTACACTTACGAGGATGAGTTAAAAGTGTTAACAAATCCTTGACCGAACAACGATGGCTAATGTCTATAGGAATATGAGTTATTCTGGAATTAGAATTAGCTGAGAAGTGTCTCATTTCAAAGGAGGAGTGTCTGATCACCCTTCGGTGGCTGACATTCTAAACCTCTGAAACATCATTGCAAAACTAAATCGATAGTTTTAGGGTTCTGTGATTGTCTGTTTTGCTAAAATGATTGGATTGTGTGCAATTGTTTGCTTGTATGATGGGTTAAGGCAAAGATAACTAATACGGTCATTGTTTGTTTAAATTTCAGCAATGTCTTCCTCAATTGTCTCTTTGCTTAAAAATGAGAAATTAACCGGCGAAAATTATGCTACGTGGAAGTCATACCTGAATACGATTCTTGTTGTCGATGATCTGCGGTTCGTCTTAACGGAGGATTGTCCTCCAGCCCCTGCTCGTAATGCATCCCAAGCAGTTAAGGATGCTTATGACCGCTGGACAAAGGCCAATGATAAGACTCGCGTCTATATCTTAGCCAGCTTATCTGAAGTTTTGGCTAAAAGGCATTAGGGCATGGTAACAGCGAGGGAGATTATGAACTCTCTCCGGGAGATGTTTGGACAACCGTCCTACCAACTCCACCATGACGCTCTCAAATACGTTTATAGCTGTCGAATGAAAGAGGGCACGTCTGTTCGGGAGCATGTCCTGGATATGATGTCCAATTCAACGTGGCAGAGGCAAACGGGGCGGTCATAGATGAGCGTAGTCAGGTTGCATTCATCTTAGAATCTCTTCCGAAGAGTTTTCTACAGTTTCGAAGCAATGCAATGATGAATAAGATAACATTCAACCTGACTAGCCTCCTGAATGAGCTACAACTCTATCAGTCTCTTCTTAAGAACAAGGGACAGATAGAAGGAAAGGCAAACGTTGTCCACTCTAAAAGAAAGTTCGAGAAGGGTTCATCCTCTGGAGCTAAATCTGTAGCCACTTCTTCAAAGAAAACTCAGAAGAAGAAAGGAAACAAGGGGAAAGCTCCCAGCACTGCTGCTAAAAGCAAGGGAAAAGCCAAAGCTATGGCAGACAAGGGCAAGTGTTTCCACTGCAATGTAGATGGACATTGGAAGAGAAACTGCCCAAAGTACCTTGCTGAGAAAAAGAAGGAAAAGGAAGGTAAATTTGATTTACTTGTTTTAGAAACATGTCTGGTAGAACATGATGAGTTTACCTGGATACTTGATTCAGGAGCAACTAATCATGTTTGCTCTTCTTTTCAGGAAAATAGTTCCTTTCGGCAGTTGAACGATGGAGAAATGACACTCAGGGTCGGAACTGGAGAAGTCATTTAAGCTAAAGCAGTGGGAGCTGCGAAGTTATTTTTTAGAAATAGATTCTTACTTTTAGAAAGTTTGTTAATCGTTCCCAAGATTAAGAGGAACTTAATTTCTATTTCATGTTTGATTGAACAATCGTATACAGTTACTTTTGATATGAATGAAGCGTTCATTTATAAAAATGGTGTACTTATTTGTTCAGCCAAATTGGAAAATAACTTGTACGTTTTAAGACCAACCAAAAACAAAGCACTTTTAAATCACAAATTATTTAAAACTGCTGAAACTCAATGTAAAAGGCAAAAGATTTCTCCATCAAGTAACAATACTCATCTTTGGCATCTCAGACTTGGTCATATAAACATCGATAGGATCGGTCGTTTGGTAAAGAATGGACTTCTAAGCAAGTTAGAAGATGATTCACTACCACCTTGTGAATCTTGTCTCGAGGGAAAAATGACCAAGAGAGCCTTTACTGGAAAAGGTTACAGAGCCAAAGAACCCTTAGAGTTAATACATTCGGACCTATGTGGTCCAATGAATTTAAAAGCTCGAGGAGGGTACGAATATTTCATCTCTTTTATAGATGATTATTCAAGATATGGTTACTTGTACCTAATGGGACATAAGTCTGAAGCCCATGAAAAGTTTAAGGAGTTTAAGGCTGAAGTTGAAAACCTATTAGGTAAATCTATTAATGTACTTCGATCTGATCGAGGAGGGGAGTATATGGATCAAAGATTCCAGGATTATCTGATAGAACATGGAATCCAATCTCAACTCTCAGCCCCTGGTACACCTCAACAGAATGGTGTGTCAGAAAGGAGAAATAGAACCTTGTTGGACATGGTTCGATCAATGATGAGCTATGCTCAATTGCCTAGCTCGTTTTGGGGGTATGTAGTAGAGACTGTAGTATACATCTTGAACAATG
Organism: Luffa acutangula; assembly: GCA_036850905.1. Lineage (NCBI taxonomy): Eukaryota > Viridiplantae > Streptophyta > Magnoliopsida > Cucurbitales > Cucurbitaceae > Luffa > Luffa acutangula. Next base: position 27,504,778 of record CM072087.1, on the reverse strand, counting down.
TTCCCTCGAAAAGTGTTTCTGAAACACCTTTTGAATTATGGAAGGGGCGTAAACCTAGTTTGCATCACTTTCGCATCTGGGGTTGTCCAGCACACGTGCTTGTAACAAATCCTAAGAAACTGGAACCTCGTTCAAAACTGTGTCAATTTGTTGGTTACCCTAAAGAAACGAGAGGTGGTTATTTCTACGACCCACAAGAAAATAAGGTGATTGTATCGGCAAACGCCACTTTCTTAGAGGAAGACCACATGAGAGATCATAAACCACGCAGCAAATAATATTAGGAGAAGCTACTGAAGAATCATCAAGAGTTGTTGATGAAGTTGGACCTTCAACAAGGGTTGATGAAGGAACTAGTTCTTCAGATCCATCCCGTCCATCTCAAATGTTGGGAAGGCCTCGGCGCAGTGGGAGGATTGTATTACAACCTGACCGCTACTTGGGTTTAACTGAAACTCAGGTTGTCATACCTAATGATGGCATTGAGGATCCATTGTCCTATAGACAGGCAATGAATGACGAAGATAAGGATGAATGGGTCAAAGCCATGAACCTGGAAATGGAGTCAATGTACTCCAATTCTGTATGGGAACTTACAGATCTACCAAATGGGGTAAAACCCATAGGGTGCAAATGGATCTATAAGAGAAAAAGAGATGCAGCTGGAAAGGTACAGGCCTTCAAAGCTAGACTAGTGGCAAAGGGTTATACCCAAAAGGAAGGGGTTGACTATGAGGAAACCTTTTCTCCTGTAGCCATGTTAAAGTCCATAAGAATTCTCTTATCCATAGCCACATATTATGACTATGAAATATGGCAAATGGACGTCAAGACTGCCTTTCTGAATGGTAATCTTGAAGAGAATATATTCATGTCTCAACCCGAAGGGTTCATAGGCCAAGGTCAGGAACAAAAGGTTTGTAAGCTCAATCGATCCATTTATGGATTGAAACAAGCATCCAGATCATGGAACATTAGATTTGATACTGCAATCAAATCTTTTGGCTTTGACCAAAACGTTGATGAGCCTTGTGTGTACAAGAAAATCAACAAAAGGAAAGTAGCTTTTCTAATACTTTATGTAGACGATATCCTACTCATTGGAAATGATGTAGGATACCTCACTGACATTAAGAAATGGCTAGCAGCCCAATTCCAAATGAAAGATCTGGGAGAGGCTCAATATGTTCTGGGAATCCAAATCATTAGGGATCGTAAGAACATAACGCTAGCTCTGTCTCAAGCAACGTATATTGACAAGATGTTGTCTCGATATTCGATGCAAAACTCCAAGAAGGGACTACTACCCTTCAGACATGGGGTACACCTGTCTAAGGAACAGTCTCCTAAGACACCTCAAGAAATTGAGAACATGAGACACATTCCCTACGCCTCAGCTGTGGGCAGCTTAATGTATGCTATGCTCTGCACTAGGCCTGACATATGTTATGCAGTGGGAGTAGTCAGTAGGTATCAGTCTAATCCAGGGTTGGACCACTGGGGAGCGGTTAAGAATATCCTCAAGTATCTTCGGAGAACGAGGGACTACATGTTTGTGTATGGAGCTAAGGATTTGATTCTTACTGGATACACTGACTCTGACTTTCAAGCTGATAAGGATTCAAGGAAATCCACATCAGGGTCAGTATTCACCCTCAATGGAGGAGCAGTAGTATGGAGAAGCATCAAACAAGGATGCATAGCAGACTCAACCAAGGAGGCAGTATGGCTCAGAAAGTTCTTGACTGATTTGAAAGTGGTTCCGAATATGAACATGCCCATAACACTATACTCTGACAACAATGGGGCTGTAGCCAACTCAAAAGAACCTCGAAGCCACAAACGAGGTAAACACATCGAGAGGAAGTTTCACCTGATACGGGAGATTGTGCAACGAGGAGATGTGATCGTCACTAAGATCGCCTCGGAGCACAACATCTCTGATCCATTTACGAAGGCTCTCACGGCTAAAGTGTTTGAGGGTCATCTAGAGGGTCTAGGTCTACGAGATATGTATGCCATTTAATTTAGGGCAAGTGGGAGAAATGTATAATGGGTATAAGGATGCCCTAGTTCATTGTATTTCCAGCTTTAGATTATTGCATTTACATCCCACTAACTAGTGTTTTAGTTCAAGTGGGAGTTTGTTGGGTTTTATGCCCTAAAACTCGTAGATAGTGAATGTAACCGTTGACCGGATATTAATGAAATAATATTAATATATTTTTCCATTAATTGTTATTAGTTATTTTATATTTGTCTTTGCCTAATAATAACCCTAATTCAATAAACTAGACATCCAAGGCTGTAATATGAGTCTTGAACTATATGTAGTGACATATGGGATCATTGTTCAAGAAAGAGCCTAAAGGGTCTATAGTATAGGGATAATACTGGGTGCCTTATCCTGGTGACACTATGGATACGGCCCACTTTGTATTTGATACAAACGCCGCGATCCAACGCGTTCGTGTAGGAGACATGCGAGTGTGGGTATCCTATGCAATGAGTTTGCATAAGACCAAACCGCGAAATAGTAACCACTGGTTATAACACCGTTAACTAGTTGGTTTTCTATTTCACTAGGACGACCTAGACAACTTAGTCTTAATCCTGAGTTGATTATGGACTCCTGCTCATGAGAGATTGTCCTTTGATTTGTATGGGTGAGAGTGGCCAATACGCCGACTCAATAAGCCTACCACTTTGGGGAAAAGACCGAATGGGGAGCTGGGAACATAATCGTAAGAGATGGAATTCACTCCTTCCCGACTTTATGGAAGCAGATGAGTGTTCCCTTAAGTGGTTACTCCGAGTCTTGAACAAAGGGCCCTACCCTCTCTATGGCACGAGAGGGTTTTCTGTTTGATGGTTGGACCACAAACAGGTTGTTCATTAGAGGAGAATTGGTACTTAAGGAAATAGAGGTAACCCAGGGGTAAAACGGTAATTTGACCCAGCTGGTGTTACGGACACTCGTGAAGGACTAACTAGTCGATATTGGTCTAGATCCGTGGACACAGAAAATATGTCTGCAGTGAGAAGAGTGCAACTGTGAGTCTATAGTGGAATGTACACACAGTTAACGAATATTGATTAATGTGGTTAATGAGTTTGACCAATTAATCTCACATCGTTGGAGCTTCTGATCTGCAGGTCCATTAGGTCCCACTGGTAGCTCGTAAAGTAATTTGAGGCAACTAAGTAATAAAAGTAAATTGAAAATGTTCAATTTATTAAGGGAAATAAATATAATATATATTGATATATTATTATGAGAGAAATTCATATTTGAAAAGTTCAAATATAAATTTATGGAAGTTTGAAAGAGTTCAAAATAATGAATTAATTAATTTAAGGCCTAAAATGTGTTTGGGCAAATTAATTAATTCTAGACCGGGAATTAAATATGTGATATTTAATTGGTGGTTAATTAATTAAAGAATTCATTAACCGGGAATTAATCAATTATGGAAATAATTAATCACTTAAGGAAGTGATTAATCATTTATGGAAATGATCTAATCACTTATGGAAGTGATTAGTCATTTGTGGAAAAGATTAATCAATTATGGAGTTGATTGATCATGATTGATTAATTAAGGAATAAAGATTGAATCAATTATGGAAAAGATTGATTTAATTGAATATTTTATTCATGACCTCTCTTCTATAAATAGAACACTAGACCTAATTGGTCATGACACTTGACACTCTTGAAAGACAAGACCTAGAATTCTCTCTAGCCTCCCTCTTAGAGAAAGACTCCCACAAGTCTTTTGCCTCCTAGACTCAGAGACATACCGGTGTAACCTCTGTGGTGATTGTGTCAATCAAAGAAGAATTTCCAGCGAAGAAAACCTTAAAGCGGCTGCTGTGTTTTCGTTCGTGGAGCGTCGTTGGCGAAGAACGGTCAAGTCTACAACGGAGGTTTGTAACGGTTCTTCCTCTTTTCTTTAGAAAAGTTTTAAAAATAAATTTAGATTTATTTTAGCATGTTTAAATCGATTTTACAGCGACTTTAAAGTTCGTTTAAAGTTTTGTTTGAGTTATCGTAACGGTATTTTAATGTTAATTAATATAAGGCGTAAGGTCCAATCGATGCGCTTCCGCTGCGTGGGGACTTTTATTCCCTTCAATGCTAACACCTATAATCCAGGGTGGAGGAAGCATCCTAACGTTTCTTGGAGTGGCCAAGGAATTAATTCGCAAGGCCTCAAAGGACAACAAAAGATGAATGGTCCACCTGGATTTGGGAAGCAAAATCAGCAGACTATGCCCCAACAAAAGAATTCTACCAATCAGTCCAGCCAAGGAACAAGTTCTCTTGAAAATCTTTTTAAGGATTATATGGCGAGAAATGATGCTGCCATGAGAAACTTAGAGATACAAGTGGGACAATTGGCAAGTGAGATGAAGGCTAGACCCCAAGGAAAATTACCTGCTGATATTGAGGTTCCAAAGAGAGAAGGTAATGAGCAAGTTCAGGCTATTGAATTGAGAAGGGTAAACCACTTGCTGAACCCAAAGTTTTGATCAAGCAAAAGCAGAAAAGTAAAGAGTCTGCTATACAAACAGAAGGTGAGAATGTTGCTGAAAAAGATTCAGGAGTTGAAGAGGTTGAAGAGATCCCAAAGACAACACCTATAGAGCCACCTAAGTTAGTCTCAATCTCCATCCCTGAGTTTAAACCACCTCCACCACCTTTTCCCCAAAGATTGAAATAGAAAAATCTAGAAGTGCAATTCAAGAAAGTTTTAGAGGTATTGAAGCAACTTCACATAAATATACCCTTGGTTGAGGCTTTGAAACAAATGCCTAATTATGTGAAGTTTCTCAAGGACATCTTAACCAAGAAGAAAAGGTTTGGGGAGTATGAAACTGTCTCTTTAACCGAGGAGTGCAGTGCTATCTTGAAAAATAACTTCCCACCTAAGGTTAAAGTTCCTGGTTCTTTTATTATTCTTGTTTCTATAGGTGGTAAAGAGCTAGGGCGAGCTCCATGTGACCTCGGTGCTAGCATAAACCTTATGCCACTATCTATATTCAAGAAATTGGGCATAGGTGAAGCTAGACCCACAACGGTTACATTGCAACTTGCTGATAGGTCCATAACTTACCCGGAAGGAAGGATTGAAGACATCTTGGTTCAAGTGGATAAGTTCATATTCCCAGCCGATTTTATTATTTTCGATTATGAAGCGGACAAGGAGGTCCCTATAATTCTTGGAAGACCATTTTTTAGCCAACGGGAGAACTAACCATGAGGGTAAATGACCAAGAGGTGAAATTTAGTGTTTTTGATGCACTGAAATACCCTCCTGATGTGGAAGAGTGTTCTGTTATTCAGATCTTGGATGAATTAGTTGAGGAAAAATTTGCTGTGGATTTGAGAGAGCAACAAACCCAGACATTTGGTAAAGTTACAGTAGAAGAGTTAGAGATTACTGGGTTGAAACAAGAGTCAGAAAGTGTTTGGGAAATGCAAAAGGTGAACAAAGTTTTTGAGTTTCTGGATTTAGCTGATAGGAAGATCCCACCTATGCAACCATCTATAAAAGAACCTCCCAAACTTGAGTTGAAACCTTTGCCCATGCATCTGAAATATGCATATTTAGGAGAGAAGGAAACTCTTCCCGTAATCATATCAACAAGTCTAACACTTGAAAATGAAGGATTATTGCTTAATTTGCTGAAGCAATATAAGAAAGCAATAGGTTGGACTTTAGCTTATATTCAAGGGATAAGTCCTTCGTTCTGTATGCATAAAATTAATTTGGAAGATGAAAATTTTAAGACAGTGGAGCAGCAGAGGAGACTTAACCCAACTATGAAGGAAGTAGTGAAGAAGGAAATAATCAAGTGGTTAGTTGCGGGAATCATCTACCCTATTTCTGATAGCAATTGGGTAAGTCCGGTCCAATGTATACCCAAGAAAGGAGGCATGACAGTTGTGGCTAATGAAGCTAATGAACTGTTCCCACTAGAACAGTAACCGGTTGGAGGGTGTGCATGGATTACCGAAGGCTTAATAAAGCCACACGTAAAGACCATTTCCCTCTACCGTTTATTGATCAAATGTTGGATCGATTGGCAGGGCACGGTTACTATTTCTTTTTAGATGGTTATTCAGGGTATAACCAAATAACTATAGCCCCACTAGACAAAGAAAAAACCACTTTTACATGCCCCTACGGTACATATGCTTTTAGGAGAATGCCTTTTGGGCTCTGCAATGCTCCAGTAACGTTTCAGAGGTGCATGTTGGCTATATTTTTAGATATGATAGAAACCATCATGGAAGTCTTTATGGACGACTTTTCATTGTTCGGGGAATCCTTTCAGAATTGCTTGGAGAATCTGGGAAATGTGTTGAAAAGATGCATAGAAACCAATTTGGTCCTAAAATGGGAAAAATGACATTTCATTGTTAAAGAGGGCATTGTTTTAGGACATAAGGTTTCTAGGAACGGAATAGAAGTGGATAAGGCTAAAATAGAGATCATCGAGAAATTGAATCCTCCAAATTCAGTAAGGGGTATTAGAAGTTTCTTAGGACATGCCGGCTTTTATAGGAGATTCATAAAAGATTTTTCTAAGATTTCCAAACCCCTTTGTTTGTTGTTAGAGGCCAATAGACCATTTGAATTTGGAGAGGAGTGTTTGAAGGCATTCAACACCTTGAAATTGAAGGAGTGAAGAACACTCGAGCGAAAGCGTTAGCGGATCTTGGGCCTTAATTTTCATTAATTTCTAAGATTGAAGCATGCTAAAAAAAGAACGAAAAACAGAGCAACGTGAACTAACCTCGTGGAGCTCCATATTCGTGGATCTCACCGGTTGTTTCTTTACACGTACGGCTCATGGACGACCACCGAGACCTTCCCCGCTATTCTCCAGCCTTAGAACGGGCTTGTGGGAACCCGAGCATGATGAATTTGAGAGGAGAAAGAGATGGGTTTTTGTGTTTTTATGCCCCACGGTTTTGAGAGAAAAGAAATATACAAGCTTCCCCATTTTCCATTTTCAGCAGCTCACCATTCCACCTCTTCATCACTTTATAAAGAAGTTTTGAGATGCTTTGTAATTACCACAAATTGACAGCAAAATGGGTGAATGTCAAGTACAAAAAATTGGTGTCAATTCATGGGTTTTTCAACTCATGATTTTAAATGAATTTCAAAATTCATTTTAATCAATTTTATTTTAAATTAATCTTATTAATTTAAATGAAGCTAATTTTTAAATACTTTAAATAAATCTAATTTATTTAATAATTTTTCAATTTTAATATCTTATATTAATAATACACCGATATCGTTCTTTCTCAAAACCGACGAATGTAAATCACTATTCAAATTCAACCGAATATCTCAAACGTGAATCCCTATTCACGTGTGTTGTTTTTTAAATCAAATTTAAATAACTATATCTCTCTTAAAATATGGTTTAATTCATAATTAAACCGTTACGTTAATATCGAACATAATTTACGATATCTCCCACATTGAATTTTGAACGTCTTTCAAATTCTTTCATCATTCTGTTCTAAAGTTAGATCCGATAGAGCTAGCAGGGGGACCTAATGGACCTACAGATCATGGGCTCCAACGATCCGAGATTAACCGGTCGAACTCTTTCAATCCTAGTTAACCAACATTCGTTAACTAACGAGACACTCCACTATAGCTCGTAGCTGAACTCCCCTCACTGTAGATTTATTTTTGTCCACCCGATATAACTGTGATTATTAAGTCAATCCTTCACAGGTTGTTCGTAACTATAGTAAGGTCAAAAGTCTGTTTTACCCCTATAGCACTTCTTGTTCCTTAAGCCTTCAACTGAGTCCCTATTGAACAATTGGTTTGTGGTCCAACCACTAAACCTAAAACCTCTCGGGCCAATGAGAGGGCGGCGCGCCTTTGTTCACGTCCCGGAGTCAGTACTTAAGGGAACAACCTCTCTACTATCCCTAAAGACGGGTAGGAGTGAATTCCATCTTGCAGGACTATGTCCCCAGCTATCTATCCGGTCTTATCCCCAAAGTGGCAGGTTTATTGAGCGGCGCTTATGGGCCACTCTCACCTATGCAAATCAAAGGATAATCCTGAATAAACAGGAGTTCATAGTTAGCTCAGGATTAAGATCGAGTTACCTAGGTCATCACTTTGAAATAATCAGTTTCACAGTAAACAGCGTTATAAAGTGAAAGTGACTTATTTCGCGGTCCGGTCTTATACAAACTTCTTTTGCATAGGACGCCCCCACTCGCATGTCTCTGCATGAACGATTTAGGATCACATCGTTTGTATTAAAACAAAGTGCGCCTTGTCACATAGTTTTTCCTAGGATAAGGTACCCAGTCTTATCCCAATACTATAGACCGTTTAGGCTATGTACTTGAACCTGATCCACTTTTATGTCACTACATATAGTTCAAGCATTCATCTTATAGCCATGGATTCTAGTTTTATTGGATTTGGGTTAATAAATACATAGTTAAACAAATCTTTTGACAACCATAATAAAACTATCTTAATAAGTTTTATATATAAATTTGTTACATTTACTATCCACGAGTTTTAGGACATAAACCCCAACAGAAATCTGCATTAGTTACAGCACCTATCGTCTCTAGTCCGAATTGGCAACTACCTTTTGAATTGATGTGCGATGCAAGTGACTATGCAGTGGGTGCAATGCTTGGGCAAAGGTATGGCAAGATTATTCATCCTATTTACTATGCTAGCAAAACCCTTAATGGAGCACAGTTGAATTATACCACCACTGAAAAAGAACTGTTGGCTATAGTATTTTCATTTGAAAAATTTCGGCCATATTTAGTGGGATCTAAGGTTACTGTATTCACAGATCATGCTGCCATTAAGTACTTGCTAGCTAAAAAGGATGCTAAACCAAGGTTGATAAGGTGGGTATTGCTACTACAAGAGTTCGATTTAGAAATTAAAGACAAAAAGGGAACCGAGAACTTAGTAGCAGACCACTTGTCAAGAATTGAGAGAGCAAATGTTATGCTTCCTCAAAATGAGATCAGAGATTCCTTCCCAGATGAGCAGCTTTTAACAGTAGCTCACATTAAGGATATGGAAGCACCTTGGTATGCTGATATTGCTAATTATCTTGCCTGTGGAATTTTGCCATCTGATTTATCAAAGCAACAATTGAAGAAATTTTTGCATGAAGTGCGGTTTTACTTTTGGGATGAGCCTTATGTGTATAGACAATGTGCAGATGGATTAGTGAGAAGATGTGTATCTCAAGAGGAAGTTCCTGAAATTTTGGAGCACTGTCACACAGCCCCTTATGGAGGGCATTTTAGTGGTCAAAGGACAGCAACTAAAGTTTTTCAATCTGGATACTCTTGGCCCTCGGTTTTTAAGGACTCTCATTGGTTTAGCAAAACTTGTGATAGTTGTCAGAGGAAAGGAATTATTGGCTTAAAGGAAGAGATGCCCCTTACCTATATTCTAGAGATAGAGCTCTTCGATGTATGAGGGATCGACATTATGGGACCTTTCCCACCTTCCTTTGGTAACATATACATTCTCTTAGCGGTTGATTACGTGTCTAAGTGGGTTGAAGCCATTGCTTGCCCCTTAAATGATGCTAAGACAGTGTTGAGATTCCTCCACGAGCATATTTTCACAAGATTTGGCACCCCTCGTGCATTGATAAGTGATGAGGGATCTCACATTGTTAACCAGTTAATGAGTGGCATGTTAGCCAAGTATAACATTAAGCACAAAATTTCCACTCCCTACCACCCCCAAGCCAATGGCCAAGCCGAGATTTCCAATAAGGAGATAAAAGGAATTTTGGAAAGGGTAGTTAGTCCCAATAGAAAAGATTGGTCTCTTAAGCTTGAGGATGCTCTTTGGGCTTATAGGACAACTTATAAAACTCCCTTAGGAATGTCTCCTTCTAGGTTAGTCTTTGGTAAAGCTTGCCACTTACCTTTAGAATTAAAACACAAAGCCTTTTGGGCTCTTAAGAAATTAAATTTTGATCATGTGGCAGCTGGATCATTGAGGAAGTTGCAATCGGTGGAATTAGAGGAGTTCAGACAGACTTCCTATGAAAATGCCAAGATGTATAAAGAAAAAACCAAGATGTGGCATGATAGGAAAATTTTGCCGAAGAAATTTGAAAAGGGTCAGAAAGTGCTTTTGTTTAACTCCAGACTTAAACTTTTTCCAGGAAAGCTTAAGTCTCGTTGGTTTGGTCCTTTCACGGTCTTAGAGGTATTTCCCTACGGAGCAATCATGTTGAAGGATGAAAAAGATGGTAGGGAATTCAAGGTTAATGGTTAGAGAATTAAGCATTATTGGGGAGAAGAAGTTCAAAGGAAATTAGCTTCTCTCCAATCATCTGGGGATTGATGTAGTAAAAATTTTGAGGGAGCATTGTGGCTTTAACAGTGGGTTTCAATTGAGCTCCCGTAAATGGTTGTATTTTTTTTATTATTTTACTCATCGTTGGTTTATTTAATTTGTTTTTAATTGATTTCTTTTAATTTCTTGTCTTTTTTTGTTGCATATTTTTTTTTTTTTTTTTAGAAAAGGCAAGGGTTTTAATATTCATCATCCTTTTGGAAAGAAGTTGATATGATTGAATTGACTGATTTTTGGAAGAAAGTTGAAAAAGGAAAGAGGAAGTTATGGTGATGTAAATCACGTGGCTCAAGGCTGACATGCAAAAATAGAAGAAAAGGCATGGGGAAGAGAAATTTGATAAGATGAGTGAAGATTAGGGTTTCCAAAAGGAGAGGTCAAATCGGCAATTAAGGAGAAAAAAAAAGATTTCATTCTAATGCAAGATTTTCCCCCCAAAAATCGTATTCAGTTTTTAAGAGAAAAAAAAAGTAGAAAAAAAAACCGATAGTGTCATCATCTTCTTCCTTTTAAAGCTCCCCATAAACCCTCAAGCTTCAGCATATTCCATAGCTAATACCTCCCTTCTTAGAGTGCTAAATCGCCACAATGTCGCCAAAAACAAGAGGAAAAAAATCAGAGGCTCACCAAAGAGAGAGCAATATTCCAGAGGAAAGCCTCGACATTGAGCGGTCTGAAGTTGAAGCTCCAGCAAAGAAGAAGAGATCGATGCAGATCTCAATGTGTGATCAGGGATGTTGTTGAATCCCTTGCTATTTTCTGTTTTATGTTTCTTTTTTGTTTGTTAGTTATGTTGTTGTCTTCTCCTTTAGTTTGTTTCCTTTTTATCTTGTTTTGTGGTTGTCTAATTTAAATTGTATGTGAAAAAGAAAGATGAGTGAAATGAAATATCATATTTTGGGCCGCATTGTTGTGTTTGTGCTTGTGCATGAGTACTGAATTATAAAAAAAAAAAAAGAGAGGAGAATGAATCTGTTGTATAAAGAATCGATGAATGCAATGAATGAAAATCTGTTTAGCTTGGTTGGATCAATGATGTCCTTTTTTAGAGCAAAGTAGTAAATATTGTCTCAGTCTGGTTAGTTTGTGTTGCTGCTTTGAACCCCTTAGTTTGCTTTAGATCATTCAAATGATATTGTTGTTTGTTGTGGCTGAAAATTTTTGTTGGATGAGTGTTCTGAATTGTCCATAGCTTAGAATATCTTTGTTGCAATATCATCACACTTTTGCACAATAAGTCCTTGTGTTAGTCCATGATTTTAGAGCCTTACTTATCTCCGCTAGTGTCTTAGGAGAGCTGCCTTCGTTAATCAAGATCTAGCTTGTTTAACTCTCTAGCCTTAAATTCTAGCTTAGAAATAAGTTTGGGGGTCTCTCCTAGCTAATTTTCTCATTGGGGACATGTTTGGGGGTGTGGTGATTCCCTTTGAAAAAAAAAAAAAAAAAGCAGTCGAATAAGCCATTGTGAGAGCACTCCTCTTTTCCTTAGAAGATGCACTCAATCCTTTCTAAATAAGAGAATCTATCTTTTTCTTAAGTAGCCGATTAACCAGAGGCATTTATGATACCCATAGTTTGCCCTTGCGTCAAAAAGTGGCTTAGGAAAAAGAAGATTCCTTTCAAAAAAAAAAAAAAAATCTAAGAGAAAGGATGAGTGTAGCCCTGCTAGTTGCATCCCTCCCAGGACTTAGGTGAGCTTCATCATCAAATGTCGCCATTCTAAGGAGCAAGGGGGAAGCAACTAATAGGATATCTTTATGGGAAAATGAGTGTTGATCCTTAAAAGGTGATGAACCTAGAAGCTAGGGTGCACTTCATCATAAAATGTTGTCATTCGTAGATTAACGGTTGTGACCTTGGGGACTCTCTTAAGGTATAAAAAAAAAAGGGCTAGAATTAGGTAGAAGGGTTATGGAGGGTAGAGGTTGATTGTCAGATTACATGGTTGGCTTGAGGATTTGGATGCTAGTTGAGTTAGTTTTAGGAGCTAGAATCTGTGGATAAGCATCTTGGCATGTGCAAAAGAGTGGTGAGCTTGTTGCAGTGTATAAGCTAAGCTAGGGGTAAAAAGTACAGGACAACATATAAGTTTTCCAAGAGCCTTTTGTTTGAAGGAAAATTGTGTTGATCTTTTAGTGAGCTTTGGGAGTCAAGAGTGGCAGCGCAAATTTCTTGATTGTGATGATGATATCTGTATGATTGAGTTTTTGGGAAAGGGTGATGATTTGATCCAGGCTAGCATTACTCGAGGACGAGCAATGATTCAAGTTTGGGGGTTTGATAACTCTTAGTATAAGAGTTATTTATCTTATCTTTTCGCTTGGATTCTTTAATACAAATCTAAGGACAATCACTCCTGAAAAGGAGTTCATAACATACCCAGGATTGAGATTGAGTTACCTAGGTTATCCTATTGAAATAGTAACGTAAACTAGTCAACGACGCTACATCTAGTGGTTACTATTTCACGGTCCGGTCTTATGCAAACTCATTGCATAGGATACCCCCACCCGCATGTCTCCTACATGGATGCTTTGGATCATTGCAACTGTATCGAATACAAGGTGGGTCGTATCACATAGTGTCTCCAGGATAAGGTACCCAACCTTATCCCTATACTATAGACCATTTAGGTTGTTACTTGGACACCGATCCCCGTATGTCACTAATGAAGGGGATAAAAGCCCCTATGCAGCGGAAGCACATCTATTAGACCTTACGTCGTATATTAATTAACATTAAAATATCCTTACGAAAAGGCAAAATAAACTTTAAACATCCTTTAAAGTTGCTAGAAAAATTGTTATAAACATGCTGAAAATAAAATCTAAATTTATTTTTCATGCTTTTCTCAAGAAAAGGGAAAGAATCGTTACAAACCTTTGTCGTAGACTTGACCATTTTTCGCCAACGACGCTCCAACAAACGAAATCGCAGCGACTCCTTGATTTCTTCACTGGAAATTTCTTCTTCAAAGATACAATAACCACAGAGGTTACACCGGTATGTTTTCTAAGTCTATGAGGCAAAAGACTTGTGGGAGTCTTTCTCTAAGAGGGAGGCTAGAGAGAATTCTAGGTCTTGTCTTGTGAGTCTAAGAGCAAGAGGAGAATACTGAACAAATTAGGTCTAGTGTTCTATATATAGAAGAGAGGCCATGAATAAAATATTCAGTTAAATCAATCTTTTCCAAAATTGATTCAATCTTATTCCTTATTTAATCAATCCATGATCAATCAATTCCATAATTGATTAATCTTTTCCACAAATGACTAATTACTTCCATAAGTGATTGGATCATGATAACTCTTAGTATAAGAGTTATTTATCTTATCTTTTAGCTTGGATTCTTTAATATGTGAGTAATTGGCTGACATATTTTGGTATTTTCTTCTATAAATCTCATGCTTTGGTCTGAATCATCTTTGAGAAAATAGTTAGTATTTTGCTACTGTTTTGAAGGTGAAATGCATTAAATTTTATGTACTTATATTGCAGATCCATAAAGTCATTTTGGTAGCAGACTAAAGGCAGCATGTGTAGCAATTAAAGTGGTTGAGGAGCTGGAGATGGAATTGTTGGATCAATTCTGGAGCAAAGTTCGCACGTGATTCATACAAGGGAAAAATCAGTTCATTAAATGAGCTGGTGCTTTTTATTACCAATCAGCTCTTTCATCTAATGGGAGTCTGCCATCTTGCTGAAGAGAAGCTGATGTAGCCCTGAATTCAATGAAGGAGGAATATATTTTTAGGGCAACCACATTTTGAGAGGAGATATAAAAAGGAGAAGAAACTAAGAGAGGGGGGGGACATTCAGATACATACATAGAAGAAGGGGAAGCTGACATTTGGAAGGAGCATCTTCTGCAACCTTTCCATCTCCGGCGACTTCTTCCTTTATTTTGCTTTCTTCTTCTCTTGAACTTTGTGTAGCTGTGTTTAAGTTCTGGACTTTTTCTGGTTGTTTTATTCTGTTTTCAGCTTGTAACATGAACTAATCACCTTAAGGTGAGGATTATGATACTTTTGTATTAATCTAAACATTGGAGCTGAGCTCCTTAGCTTTCTTAATTTGGTTTTGAGGGTGTTTAATGCTTAAGCAAAGATTTCGTCCGGCCAACCATTTCTTTGCGCTGTCATCTTTAGTTTTGGGAAAAACAAGGGTGGCTGAATACTCAAAATCACATTAGCTCCTTGTTAGGGTTAGTAGTTAGCTAAGTGAAGGAGTTAGGGATAACACTTCACCTAATGCGCATAATACAACATGTTTAAAATGAAGTGGGTTAATGGGAGTTAATCTTCTATTTTAGGAGATCTGGGAAGATTCTGTGAGAAACTGTTGTGTGAATTGAGAGAGCAAAGTTCTTGCTCCAGCGTTCGATGTTTAGAGAGATACAAATAGTTCCTCATCCGAGCCTGCTTTCTTAACCTTGTTGGAAGTTTTGTTTCTTTGAGCATTCTGTATTTACTTGTTTATGTTTGTTTCTGCAATTTAATTTTATCAAAGCACCTTAGTTTAGACATTACTAAAATTTTATCGGTTTCCATCTTGAATTTGCTAGAAATTAAGTTTGAACATAGGAATTTTCGTGTTCTAATCCCTGTGGAGACGATATTAATATACTTATCACTTGCTGCTGGTCGTGTATACTTGCACGTGCGTTGTGTGGAATTTCATTGCATATTTTAACCCCACCTTTCAAGGCAACAGATCATTTCCTTAAATGATTAATCACTTCCTAAAGTGATTAATTATTTCCATAATCGATTAATTCCAGGTTAATGAATTCTTTAATTGATTAACCACCAATTAAATATTCCGGTCTTGAATTAATTAATTTGCCCAAATAGATTTTAGGTCTTAAAATTAATTAATTTATTATTTGAACTCTTTAAAACTTCCATAAATTTAACGTGACTTGAATTTATATTAATATTTGAATTTCTTCAAATATTAATTTCTCTCATAATAATATATCAATATATATAATATTGTTTCCCTTAATAAATTGAACATTTTGAATTTACATTTAATACTTACTTGCCTCAAATTACTTTATGAGCTACCAGTGGGACCTAATGGACCTGCAGATCAGAAGCT
The DNA here is from genome assembly GCA_036850905.1 of Luffa acutangula. Lineage (NCBI taxonomy): Eukaryota > Viridiplantae > Streptophyta > Magnoliopsida > Cucurbitales > Cucurbitaceae > Luffa > Luffa acutangula. Next base: position 27,489,263 of record CM072087.1, on the reverse strand, counting down.
CCAACGATGTGAGATTAATTGGTCAAACTCATTAACCACATTAATCATTATTCGTTAACTGTGGCTACATTCCACTATAGACTCACAGTTGCACTCTTCTCACTGCAGACATATTTTTTGTGTCCACGGATATAGACAAATATCAACTAGTTAGTCTTTCACGAGTGTCTGTAACACCAGTTGGGTCAAATTACCATTTTACCCTTAGGTTAATTCTGTTTCCTTAAGTACCAGTTCTCCTCTAATGAACAACTTGTATGTGGTCCAATCATCAAACAGAAAACCCTCTCGTGCCATTGAAAGGGTAGGGCCCTTTGTTCAAGACTCGGAATCACCACTTAAGGGAACACTCATCTGCTTCCCTAAAGTCGGGAAAGAGTGAATTCCATCTTGTATGATTATGTTCCCAGCTCCTCATTCGGTCTTGTCCCCAAAATGGCAGGCTTATTGAGTCGGCGTATTGGCCACTCTCACCCATACTAATCAAAGGACAATCTCTCATGAGCAGGAGTCCATAATCAACTTAGAATTAAGACTAAGTTGTCTAGGTCGTCCTAGAGAAATAGAAAACCAACTAGTTAACGATGTTATAACCAGTGGTTACTATTTCACGGTCTGGTCTTATGGAACTCATTGCATAGGATACCCCCACTCGCATGTCTCCTTCACGAACGCATTGGATCATAGTGTTTGTATCAAATACAAAGTGAGTCGTATCCATAGTGTCACCAGGATAAGACACTCAGTCTTATCCCTATACTATAGACCCTTTAAGTTATTTCTTGAGCAATGATCCCATATGTCGCTACATATAGTTCAAGACTCATATTACAGCCTAGGATGTCTAGTTTATTGGATTTAGGTTATTTTTAGGCAAAGAAAAATATACAATAACTAATAACATTTAATGGAAAAATATATCAATATTATTTCATTAATATCCGGTCAACGGTTACATCCACTATCTACGAGTTTTAGGGCATAAAACCCAACAACTACATATCAGTCCAAGTTTCATTTAAAAAACCTTGGATCATAATTTGTTTCATTTACTATCTACGAGTTTTAGGGCATAAAACTGATAACTTGCAAAAAGCAAGTTATTTATCCTCTAAGCTCAGGCTAAAAGAAGGCTAAAAGAAACTCAGATGCGTTATCTTAGCGCATAAAGAAGAGGAAAAGTGTTTTGTTATAAGCGGCAAGCTATATTTGTGTATGCAGTAAGAAACTATAAAATACAGAGCACTTACGCAGCTAATCTAGTTGTTTTAAGTATCTTCTCAGCGCAGGCACACACTCCAAGATGATCAAGAGACAGAAAAGGATGGACGAAAAGACAGCACCGGTGCAACCAGAGCAAGTGGGCGAAAAAGGGGATTAAAAAGGCGCAAGTTGCCTAATGATGATCAAACAAGTGGCTATTCTTGATGAAGTTATCTTCCTCGCCTATAAATACAGGCATAAGGAAGGAAGAAAAAAAAGGAGAAGAAGGAGATCAAGAAGGAACGACAGAGATCCACCAATAGGAGCAAACTTGTGTATAATATTTTATTTCATAATGTCTTGTTTTGCTCACATGAGCTAACTCTCCTCTTCAAGGCTTAGCGCAAGCGCCTAATGCAGTGATCAGTACAACTTGTAAGCGCATTTTGTTAGTTTAAAATGAAACATTGATTGCTTTCTGCTTAGTTGCGTTAATCCTTTCATTGCTAATTCCCGCTTGGCCAGCCGGATGCCATAACAGTATGCTAAATCACTGACAGGTAACGCATATGGATCTCTCTAAGTAGAACAAGTTAGCGCATGTCATGTAGTCTTGGTAGCATTAAATTATTACCGCTAAAAGATATTTCATGCTTGAGCTTTGATTGCGTTGTGACTAACTCAATCCCTTGTAAGTATTAAGAGAACTAAACTCCACGCATAAACTAGTCAAATAATCAACTGATAGTTTATTGTCAAACGCATAAGGAGTACTGGAAGGGAAACTTAATGATTTTTTCTCACTTAAGCATTAATGGATCAATTAACCAAAGTTAGTGCTACAAGACTCTTATAAACGCATGAGGTTGCAACTGCAAAAGCCTTGATACTTTTCGCATTGAACACTTTTTCTTCAGCTTTGATTATTCATTTGATTTCAAGTAATTAATTTTTGTTTAAACTATACCAATCTTTTTTTTTTAAACGAGTATCGCATGCTTAGAGATTAAATCAGTGAATATTATTGACCACTTTTGTTTCATTTCCCTGTGGATTCGACCCTGGATTCATCAGGTACTACTTGATTTAGTCAGTTTATACTTGGATTGATTTAAATCTACGACTACTAAACCAATCACTCTGAAAAACAACCAAGTTTTTGGCGCCGTTGCCGGGGAAGTTGGCAACAAAAGTCTATACTAATTTTCTCTGATTTAATACTCACAAGTGTTCCCTGTCGAGTCTTTTTCTCCAGGGACTAGAAGTTGTATGCGCGCCGCCCGATGAATTGAATTCGAGGTAGATCCTGAAATTGATAGAACATACCAAAGAAGAAGAAGAAATCGAAGACCTCGAAGGCAACCAAGAGAAATGGCAGCACCAAATCAACCAAACAGACCATTAAACGTCATCCAGATGGCCGATGATAGGGCTAGAGGAATTAGAGATTATGCAGCCCCTGCAAATTGCAATTACAATCCGGGGATAGTTCAGCCAACTCTAGAAACAGAAAGGTTTGAGCTAAAAAATGTTATGTTTCAAATGTTGACAATAGTAGGACAATTTGAAGGAAGTGCATCGGAAGATCCTCACTCTCACCTCAAGTCGTTCCTCGACATTTGCAACAAGTTTATCATTCCAGGAGTTACCCCAGAACAACTTCAAGTCATATTATTTCCTTACTCTCTACGAGATGCAGCTAAGGTATGGTTAAATCAGCAACCTGCAAATTCCATCGCAACATGGAATGATCTGGCAGAAAAGTTTCTAGAAAAATACTTCCCACCCACCACAAACTCAAGATTAAGAAACAAAATCATGACATTCACACAACTGGAAGATGAAACGTTGAGCGAAGCTTGGGAACGATTTAAGAGCCTTCTATGTAGGTCTTAACAAAAAATTCGCAGGTTTTGGTAGATTCATCAGCAAATGGTGCGTTACTCAGAAAAACTTATGACGAAGCCCATGAAATTCTAGATCAAATTGCACGCAATAACTATGAGTGGGGTACTGCAGAAGATAGAAGACGGAGACCCATTAAGACCAACTCTGGAGGTTTTGAAGTAGATCCCATGACTTCGGTAAACGCAGAGATTGATGCGTTGACCTTAAAAATGGATGCATTCACAGCCAGCACCGCACCCTTGATCGCACAACTCAACGCATTTGGATACGGGATCTGCAGCGAGGGACATACGCATGACCAGTGTCCTTCAAATCCATAATCAGTTCTCTATGTGGGATCGCAAGGAGCTATGCCCAACAACCCATATTCAAACACATATAACCCAGGGTGGAGAAATCATCCAAACTTTTCATGGAATGGAAGCGCAAATAAACAGCAACAAGGTAATGAAAATCATGCGCCAAGATTATTTAATTCTAACAATGACCAATCTTCGCAGGGACATTTCCAGCGCAACATGAACGGAGGAAACCAAAGGGCATCATCCTCGAACGCGTTAGAAAACATGATGAAGGAATTCATGGTCAGTCAAAATGAGTATATGGCCAAGAATGATGCAGTGGTTCAGAGCCAAGCCGCATCCCTTCGTAGTCTAGAAATTCAAGTCGGACAGCTTGCGTCAGAATTAAAAAACAGACATGCCGGGACACTGCCCAGTAATACTGAGGATCCAAAAGGGAAAGAACACTGCCATGCGGTGACTCTGCGTAGCGAAAGACAATTGCAGATAAATGATCCTGCACCAACACAAGATGATCCACTTAAAAACGCCGCCACAGAAGGGCATGGCCAGCCGCAAGTAGAGAAAGTAACTCAGGAAGAAGAGTCCAAAAAGAAAGAAGATAATGCAGAAAAAGAGTGACGCATATAAACCTGCAATACCTTTTCCTCAAAGGTTGCGTAAGAAAGATGATGAGGCTCGGTTTTAGAAATTTTTGAATGTTTTGCGAGAACTGCATATCAATGTTCCACTTGTTGAGACGTTAGAAAAGATGCCAAGTTATGCCAAGTTCTTGAAAGACATTCTGATGAACAAACGGCCATGGAAGGAGTTTGAAACCGTTGCGCTAACAAGTGAGTGTAGTGCAATACTCTGAAGGTGTAAATATTACACATGCGGAAGCAATTGAAGATCGAAAGCACTTAAGACATTCAATTTTACTCCTAAAGCATGCATGTTCTAGAAAAGACATAATAGAGAGTTTAGAAAACACCAACCTTTGTAGCTCACTTATGTTGAACTCCTTGTGGTGTTTGCCTCTCCTATGCTCCTTGGACAACCTCTAGAGTCTTCCCCACTATACTCCGGGCCAAGAACGACTTGTGTGAGTCTATATAAGATAGGGAATGGGAAGGGAATGCTTGAAGCATCAAACAATAGAGAAGAATGAGAGATGAGAGAACTTTGAGTCCAAATTCCAGCAGCATAACATTAAGGAAATGGCTCTCTTGTGTTTGAATATGATTCAAACTCCTTTTAAAGACATTCTCCATGCAAAGCCAAGCCTCAAGACACAAGACACATGGTTGCAAGCTCAAGTGGATTCTAGGTATACATTACACAAGACATGCAACAATGCATGAGTGAGTTGTCTTTCCACTTTGAATGATCATGCATTAAGTGGATTTCCAACTAAATCCACTAAATTCAAATTGAAATCAAATTTCAAGCTTGCAAATTACCCCCAATTTCAATTCTAAATTGAAATTGATTGCTTGGTAATTAATTTGAAAATTTTCAAATTAATTTTGATATGATTAATCTAATTAATCTTTGTTATCTTGTGCAATTCCATATATATGATTCCTAATACATATATATAGTATTCAAAACACTTTTAAATACTTCATCTCTCATTTTCTAATTTAATTCATAATTAAATTATTGTGTCAAACACAATTTACGATAATACCCTTTTTCCCGATTTTGAACGATTCAAACCTTCCTATCTTTTGTTCTAGGCTTAATTCCGATATGAGCTAGTAGGGGGGCCTAATGGACCTATAGATCATGGGCTCCAACGATTCGAGGCTAACCGACTAATCTCATTGTCCAAGCTAGCCAACATTCGTTAACTATCGGGACACTCCACTATAGCCCCATAGTTGCACTCCCCTCACTATAGATATATTTCCGTCCACTTGATTTAACCATGATTAGTAAGTCGATCCTTCACAGGTTGTTCGTAGCTATAGCTAGGTCAATAAGCCGTTTTACCCCTATAGTACTTCTAGTTCCTTAAGTCCCACTGATCCTCTAATGAACAATTGGTTTATGGTCCAACCAATAAACCGAGTCCCTCTCGGGCCAATGAGAGGGCGGGATCCCTTTGTTCAAGCCCCGGAGTCAGCACTTAAGGGAACAACCTCTCTACTATCCCTTATTCGGGTAGGAGTGAATTCCTTCTTGCACGACTATGTCCCCAGCTATCTACCCGTTCCTATCCCTGAAATGGGAGGCTTATTGAGTCAGCGATACTGAGCCACTCTCACCTATGCAGATCTAAGGATAAGCCCGAATAAACAGGAGTTCATATTTAGCTCAGGATTAAGATCGAGTTACCTAGGTCATCACATGAAATAGTCAGTCTCGTCAGTAAACGGTGTTATAAAGCGAGAGCGACTTATTTCTCGGTCCTGGTCTTATGCAAACTCATTGCATAGGACACCCCCACTCGCATGTCTCTACATGGACGATTTAGGATCACATCGTCTATACCATCTATAAAGTGGGCCGCGTCTCATAGTGTCTCCTAAATAAAGTACCCAACCCTATTCCTATACTATAGACCGTTTTGGCTATTACTCAAGCTTGATCCACTTTTATGTCTCTACATAAAGCTCAAGTGTTCATCCTATAGCCATGGATCTTAGTTTATTGGATTTGGGTTATATATGTGCAATTTAATTTATCCAGTAATGACTTTTACTGAATCAATCTCGATAACACCTTTATCGAATAACTATATAATTCGTTTAACATTCATTATCTACGAGTTTTAGGGCACCAATCCCAACAATCTCCCACTTGAACTAAAACTCTAGTTTAGTGGGATGTACTATAATCTATAACAGCAGTGGATGAATAAATACTTGTATTAATAACGGAGTAAAAATACAATAAACTAGGGCATCTAAATACCCAGTATACTAAGGTATCGATATACCGGTTACAATTCTCCCACTTGACCTAGATTATTTCTCGTACATATCTCGCAGACCTAGACCTTCTAGATGACTCTCGAACACTTTAGCCGTGAGAGCCTTCATGAATGGATCAGCAATGTTGTGCTCCGACACTATCTTCGTGACGATCACGTCTCCTCGGTGCACAATCTCCCTAATGAGATGGTATTTCCTTTCGATGTGCTTGCCTCTCTTATGGTTGCGAGGTTCCTTTGAGTTTGCAACTGCGCCGCTATTATCACAATACAAGGTGATAGGCAGATGCATATTTGGAACGACTTCCAAGTCAGTTAGGAACTTCCTGAGCCATACTGCCTCTTTTGCTGCTTCGCAAGCGGCTACATATTCGGCCTCCATGGTCGAGTCTGCAATGCATCCTTGCTTGATGTTGCGCCATACTATTGCTCCTCCATTTAGAGTGAATACTGACCCCGATGTAGATTTCCTCGAATCTTTATCAGTTTGAAAGTCAGAATCAGTGTATCCTATAAGGATCAAATCCTTCGAACCATACACGAGCATATAGTCCCTCGTTCTCCTTAGATATTTGAGGATACTTTTAACGGCTGTCCAATGATCAAATCCTGGATTGGATTGATATCTACTGACAATCCGTACTGCATAACAAATGTCAGGCCTTGTACACAACATGGCATACATTAGGCTACCTACTGCAGAGGCATAGGGAAAACGTCTCATGTCCTCAACTTCTTGAGGTGTCTGAGGACACTGTTCCTTAGACAAGTTAATTCCGTGCCTGAAAGGTAATAGTCCTTTCTTGGAATTTTGCATTTTATATCTAACCAACAATTTGTCGATATAAGACGCTTGAGACAGGGCTAGCATTTTGTTCTTTCGGTTTCGAACAATTTGGATTCCTAGAACAAATTGTGCCTCACCCAAATCTTTCATTTGGAATTGAGTTGCTAGCCATAGTTTAATGTCAGTTAGATAACCTACACCATTCCCGATGAGTAGGATATCATCCACATACAGTACTAAGAAAGCTATAGAGCTGTTGATGACCCTTTTGTAAACACAAGGCTCATCAACGTTTTGTTCAAAGCCATAAGATTTGATCGCAGTATCAAATCTTATATTCCAGGATCTAGACGCTTGTTTTAATCCATAAATGGATCGTTTAAGCTTGCAAACTTTTTGCTCTTGATCCTGAGCTATGAACCCCTCTGGCTGAGACATGCAGATACTTTCTTCAAGATTACCGTTCAGAAAGGCAGTCTTGACATCCATTTGCCATATTTCATAATCGTAAAACGTGGCAATGGATAAAAGTATCCGGATCGACTTTAACATGGCAACAGGGGAGAAGGTTTCTTCATAGTCAATCCCCTCCCGCTGGGTAAAACCCTTTGCCACAAGTCGTGCCTTAAAGGTTTGTACCTTTCCAGCAGCGTCTCGTTTTCTCTTGTAGATCCATTTGCACCCTATGGGTCTAACCCCTTCAGGTTGATCTACAAGATCCCATACTGAATTAAAATACATGGACTCGATCTCTAAGTCCATGGCTTTAATCCACTCGTTCTTGTCAACGTCATCCATTGCCTGTTTAAAGGTTAATGGATCCTCCATCCCGTCATCAGGTATGACGACTGGAGTTTCAGTTAAACCCAAATAGCGATCAGGCTGTCTAACAACCCTCCCACTACGTCGAGGTCCTCTTATTTCTTGAGAAGGACGTGATTGACTCGAGGTGCCAGTATCATCAACAACTCTTGTTGATGTTTCTGTAGCTTCGTTAGATAGTTCACTTAAAACGACTTTACTACGTGGTTTGTGATCTCTGAGGTGGTCTTCTTCTAGGAATGTAGCATTTGTCGATACAAGTACTTTATTTTCCTCTGGATCGAAGAAGTATCCACCTCTCGTTTCTTTGGGATAGCCTATAAATAGACAAAATCTAGAACGAGGCTCCAATTTCTTTGGGTTTGCTTCTAGCACGTATGCAGGACATCCCCAAATTCTGAAATGTCGTAAACTAGCTTTACGACCTTTCCAGAGCTCAAATGGTGTTTCAGAAACACTCTTTGAGGGAACTACGTTCAAGATATAAACTGCAGTCTCTACTGCATAACCCCAAAACGAGTTAGGCAACTGAGCATAACTCATCATCGAACGAACCATGTCCAACAAGGTTCTGTTTCTCCTTTCTGATACACCGTTTTGCTGAGGTGTACAAGGGGCTGAGAGTTGGGACGTAATTCCATGCTCTATCAAATAGTCTTGAAAACTTAAGTCCATATACTCTCCACCTCGATCGGATCGAAGTGTTTTTATCGTCTTACCTAATAGGTTCTCAACCTTGGCCTTATACTCCTTGAAATTTTTAAAAGCTTCGGACTTATGATGCATCAGGTAGAGATAGCCATACCTCGAATAATCATCAATGAAACTGATGAAATATTCGTACCCTCCTCGAGCTCTAATGTTCATTGGTCCATAGAGGTCCGAATGAATGAGCTCTAAGGGCTCTTTGGCACGATAACCATTTCCAGTAAAAAGGTCGTTTTGTCATCTTGCCCTCAAGGCACGATTCACAAGGAGGCAACGAGTCGTCTTCTAACTTGTTTAGAAGTCCACTCTTGACCAATCTCCCAATCCTATTGAGGTTGATATGGCCTAACCTCAAGTGCCAGAAATAGGTATCTTGAGAAAATCTTCGCTTTTTAGGTTGAGTCTCAACGGTTTTAAACATCTCGTGATTTAAAATAGCTTTAGACTCAATTGGTCTCAAAACATATAATTTATTCTTCAAGTTTGCAGAGCAAACATCAATACCTCTTTTAGTTATGAATGCTTCATTAACAGAAAAAGAAATTGAGTAACCTTGTTCTAATAAACAAGATAAAGAAATCAAATTTCTTTTAATCTTCGGAACTATGTACACATTATCTAATATCATGTAGCGTTCCTTGGTGAAGAATAATTTTATGTCTCCCACTGCAATAGCCGAGATGACTTCTCCTGTTCCAACTTTAAGAATCATCTCTCCAGCTATTAGCTGTTGCCAGGAACTCATTCCTTGAAATGACGAACATACGTGATTAGTGGCATCTGAATCAAGTATCCAGGCAGAATCGTCGTTTTCCACTAAACACGTTTCCAAGACTAATAAATCACATTTAGAGTCGTGGATCATGTTTTTCTTGGTTACGCAGTTAGTTTGAGGACATTCCTCAGTTGAGACCAAACCTAATTTCTTTGCCACGTGTTTAGCGTTTAAGCAAGTATTCTTAGTCGAATGTACTAAACCGTTTAATTTGGCATTTGACAAAGCACATACGTTTTTCGACATATTGCTGAAACAAACAAATTAATCTCTATTAGAAACATGCACTAAACCCATTAATCACATTTATCCAATCAGATTTAGCAAAAGCAATCATCGACCCATATATACAATTGATTTATTTTGCAACGATACTTCAGGGGTTTAGAATAACCGCTACCGTAGGGCAGTCAGCTACTCCTCCTCTGAATCGAGACAATCTCGGCCAAATACTATTCCCAGAATAACTCTTACTCCAATAGTTATTAGCTAACACTAATTTGGTCAAGACCATCTTGTAAGTGTTACCCATCATTTTCAGTAGTGCGAGGGCAATCTTGTAATAAATTTTACAAGTAGGGGCAAAATTTTCATTTGGCCATCATCTTCACATTAGGGTTGCGAACCACGCAATTTGCAGCAGCGAGAGGGTGAAGGAAAACACGAAAAATTAGGGAGAAGAAATTCGTAGCTGCAGGTCACATTTTGGCTTGGAACTTGGTTTCAGAGGCTTGTTTTTTGCTGTGTGAGTGTCGGTGTCGCGTTGGAGAAGGAAGTTGTCGTGGATCTTGATTCAAAGGATTTTTAGACGCCGACGTGGGGTTCTTTCACTGTTGTGTGGATCTCCGATTTCGACAGTGGCTCTCGACGTGGGTTTCTTTCTGTTTGGCGTTGGTCTGCGTGGGTCTCCAATTTCGTCCATTATTTGTCTTCATCTACTACTCTGTGAGGTACTTGATTTGTTTATGCCTAAAAATCTTATTGAATTCATAGGAATCTCGACGTGGGTGTTTTATTTTCTTATTGCTTCTTTCCTTTTATAAGTAGTTGCGTTGAGGAATTTTGTGAGATTTTAGATTTGAATTTTATTGGTTCTTGCGATTGGTTGATTTGGTTCTCCTGAGCTTCTGCTCCAATGGACTTGCCATCTTTTTCTTGATCTACTCTTTATAGTTTTGAACCTCTACTAGTTGGTCTTTTTTTGGATATTGCTTGCTGACGAATTGGTAATTTGCACTTACCAATTTCAGTTCTTCAGTGATGCTCAAGATTTGAATTCTTTGGTTTGTCTGGTTTCTCATTTTTAATTTGTGGGAAAGAAATATGTTCTTTGTCGAGATTTTCTCATGTTTTTCATATCCTTCTTTCTGGAGCCAAAAACTCCAAATGTATTCAATGGGAGGGACATTTTTTATAAGATATAGATGGATAACTCTCATTTCTTACCTATTTCTATTTTCGGATTTTAATTTAGCCAGGGTGGATATTGATTTCAAACAACTATTTGTTGGAAGCCTATCACTGATAAGTCTATTTTGTGCTATAAGGGATTGACTAGAAAGTATGAAATGACTGCATCACATTGTTGAGAGGTTGGGTTGAGTGTTAAAGGACATGGTGTTTGAGTGGAAAATGAGAAACTAAACTTCTGTTTGTCTTACAGATATCACAAGTTTGGACTGAGAGTATTTTTTTCAACATAGATAAACAGATGTTTGAAGTCTATCTTCTATCTTCTACTGATAAAAGCCTGATAAAAAGATTATTTTTATTGAACTTTAGGATATTTTTTGGAAAGGGATCAAAATTTCAAAAAAAAGAGTTACTTTGGAAGTCTGCAAACCTGGCTTTTCTGTTGGTCTCATCAGCTATGGTTGGCGTGCAATTAAAGAAATTCTTTTTAATTCCTTTCATATGTCTGCACTTGCACTTTCCAATTCTTCAGAAGAATCTTTGAAATTTCATGTTTTATTTATTTCTACCTTGACATTTTAGTGTTTTCTATGGACTAATATGTTTTTTCTATTAAGATGTCATGATGTGAATTTTATTTGTCAATGTCTTTTCTGCACTTCTTGTTCACATTAAATACCCAAAATAACTGCAAATATCAACAATGTGGAAACACTCCTATAAAGGTGGTGGAAACCATGTATCCACAATTCTACAGGAGGTTAGATACCTGCCAATAATTTTTGTTCTAGAAGTCCTATAATCTATTCCATTTTGTGTTTCTTATATATGTGTATTGCCTATAATATAATTCTTTAGGAGGTAGGAGATCTTTCAATGATTTTAAAATGCGTTTCTAGTCAATCCTATTTTCTATTTCATTTTAATTTTGGAAATCACTTCATGCCAAAGGTGAGTTTCTAAAGGTTAGCCCCAAAGCCACTTTGAGAGGCGGCAACATCTCCAAAGCCATTCTGAGTTCCTCTTCCTTTCATAAATAATTGATAACATTGTCAGATTGCTACAAAGTTACTCTGATAGTTCATTGCTACATTTTCTGCTTACTGTCCTCGTCTAACGTTGTCCTTTTACCACCTTTGTGATCATTTATCATGACTATTGTACTTTATCTTAAAAAAATCATTGTAGGTAATTTTTTATGAGAGATGGATTATTATTCAGATGAAATGCTTGTTTGAAACACTGTGAATAGTTATGTTATTTAACTGGTCTTAGCTGAATTACTTGTTGGATGTGTGTACTTGCTCGTTATGCCCTTTCCTATTCAGAAATGTTCCGTTTTTAAGATAAATATTTTTTACTTGCTCTATTCTTGTAATGCCTACTAATTGTTATTCGAATTTTTGTTTCATTTATTCTTTACAATTTCATGTATGGTTTCTTTCTTTCTTTCTTTTTAATAGGCCTACCTGAGTCAAATGGATATATGGTGGTCTTAATCAGCAAAGAACATCGGTTGGTTTCTTTTACCTCCTTTTTAATTTCTTGCTTTCTTTAAACCACCTACTACTCCGACCCCACAAAAGAATCCATTCCCTAGGAAATAGCTTTCTGGGTAAATAATGCCTTTTCTCATTCTATGTTGTCCATGTTATCTATATATTATAGATATGCAATGGAGTTGATGTGGCTGGCTATCTGAATGCAAGACTTGTAATCCCTAAAAGGTTGATTGGCTATCTAAATGCAACATTTGTAACCCCATAAAACAATTCATTCCCTAGGAGAAAGGTTGATTGTGTTGCTATGAACAAAATTATGGTATTGACATTTTATGGATAAACTTTAGGGTTATATGAAACATTTGACGCAGGGCATACTTGAAACAAACTTATTGGTGTTTAACAAAAAGTACCTAGCATGTATTCTTCTTATTTTCCTTATCTCTCTCTGTTTATTACATTGAAAATTGTTCATTGTTGGATCTCTGAAACTGTGGGGAATATATGTTCTTAATTGTTCATTGTTGATGAGGTTTGGCTTGATTTGGTGAAGCTTGAAGTGATGGGGAGAAAACAAAGAATGTTGCTTATCTATTTGAAGAAAAGGATTGTCAAAAGTACACTATGTAATGACAGAAATTCTTGAAAGTACACTATCTAATATTAATGGTAGTTTTTAAGTTTGCAATTGACAGTGTGGACTCTGATCATTTAGGAAAATTGTGAATATTTGGGTTGATCACTTATTTTAGGAAGGTGTTGGAATGAGCATTAATAAGATTCTATTTTAGGAAATAGAAAAAGAGAGAAATTGAGTTGACACTGTGTCATGGTTTTCTTTTCATTTATTTGTTATTTAGTTCACCAACGGGCCTTAGGCTTAGCTTATATATGTGCTCTGTAACGACATATTGGTTGAAGGCTAGATAAGTAAGCATAAGACAGAACTAGCTAGGGACCGGGTGGAGAGAACCCCTCCCAAGAACTATCTCCAAAGGGCTTGCCAATTGTTAATAATCATGAGCAAGCTGTAATTACAAAATACCTTGCCAATTGTTGTTATGAACTTAGTTATTCGTTTTGATGTTAAGGTCATTTGTTTTGAAAAGTTCGTTTGTTTAGTTAAATCTATTATGTTTTGTAATTTTATTTTTGAGAAGTTAATTATAAATTTTAATGTTATGCTTATAAAGTTGTGATTGTTTTTTAATTGCGAAAATGATAACTTTTGAGCCTAAATGTTTGGATAAGTTAGTTAAGTCAAGTTTCGTGGTTTTGATTGTTTTGAGTATAGAGGGTGGGGTGGGTGAGTGCTAAGAGATGTAGAGGATCAGTGTGGAAGTTGACTTAGTTGTTTATATTCATATTTTGATAAGTTTAGTGGTTTGTTTTCATTTGATGTGTTAGTTTACATTTTTATGATAAGTTTTTTTAAGGTTATGTTGATAAGTTTAAGTATAGTTAAATTTGGTTGTGATGTTATGCACATTAAGTTTAGATAAATTAGTTTAAGTTTTGTTGTTATGAACTTAGTTATTCATTTTGATGTTAAGGTCATTTGTTTTGAAAAGTTCGTTTGTTTAGTTAAATCTATTATGTATTATAACTTTATTTTTGAGAAGTTACTTATAAATTTTAATGTCATACTTATAAAGTTGTAATTGTTTTTTAATTGCGAATAAGATAACTTTTGAGCCTTTGGTTACTAGAGTTTATGTTTCTTAGAACCTTTGGTTACTAAGCAAAAAGTTGGTAAGATTTGGTTGTTTAGGTTTGTTATAAGTTTTGATGTTGTTATAGGCAATTTTGGACCACCCCGATACACAAGGAGCTGACGAGGACAACCGGGGAGAAATCAGGTTGAAAGATGGACCAAGGAGGCAAAACCGGCAAATGGGACGGGCCAAGACCGAAGGGGTGTTTTCGGCCCGACCCCCTGCTCGGCCTCGGCCATGGGCCGAGGCCGACCCTCGGCCCGCTCGTGCGGGCCGAGCCCGTTTGGTCCCGTCTGGTCCCCACCGCCTCTGGATGCCCCGGTTTCGCCTGGTTTGACCTAAAACGCCTCCGAAACCCTAAAAAGGCTAGGAGGATGAACAAGTATTTATATCCCTCTTCAAGAGGGGATCCTGAATTCTATCCCTAAACTCTACTCTCTATTCTCTGTTTTCTCCTCTTGCTCTTACTTTTCCGCACCCCTCCGTTCTGTTTGCTGACTTAAGCATCGGAGCCGGTGTGGCGAGCACCACACCGGTGTGCAGGTTTACTGTCTTGCAGGCCACGTCTTCCCCCCTCATCTACAAATTTACCGTTGGTGGCACGTGAAGGTCAGGTGAGTTCCTCTGGCCAAAATCGACCATCAACAGATGTTATGCTTCTAAAGCTTGGATTGTTTTAGCTTTATTAGTTCACTTGTTTACCTTATTTGTTTCTTATCTGTCAGATTTGTTGTTCCTATGCATCGTCAATAGCTTCAAGTACAAATTGCACTCGACAATCAACCTTCAAAGAGTTATGTGGGCTTCAAAGAGTTATGTGGGCTTTTTTTTTTTTTTTTTTTTTTTTTTTTTTTTTTTAGCAATCGACAATATTATTGTACTTGACAAACACCATAATGTTATGGAAATTACATGTGACCATGTTATATTTATTTTATTGGGTTAATAGTTGTAATTTTGGAATTGTCCATATATGAATTTTGTTAATGTTATTGGTGGAAATTTGGTTGATATATCTTAAATGTGTATTATTTATTTGGTTGACGAAATTATGTCCTCAATATATCAAATTGTAGGAGATCCAAGATAATAGGGAACAATTATTATAATTGAAAAAAAAAATCACAAACAAACATGACATGTAAAATGTGTCAAAAAATTATTAAATTGACAATTTTGAAATGTCCAGATAAAGTACCATTTGACGCGTTAAACATGTCAAGTTTTAACAAAAATGATGTTTAATAAATGTCAAGAAATCCATACACATGACGCTTTAAAAATGTCAACTCTGTTAATATTCTTGACGTTTAAAAAATATCAAGGAAAGAATATCTTGACGCTTCATTTTCGATACCTTATTCTTGACAGTGGCTCTCTCGACGCTTTTAAAAGCGTCAAGAGTATAAAAATTTGACATTCCAAAAGCGTCAAGTAATACCGTTTTTGTAGTAGTGATCCTATGTTAGCATGCAACTCTTTGTTATAGGTTTTATGGATTGTATTCATTAACTATTATAACTCTTATAACTTTTAATGAATTAACCCTATAACATGCTTTCTAATGGTGTTTAAAAGCATATAACAATCAATCATTCAAGTTATAAGAAAAGCACCATTTAGAAACAACCTATATCTAGGTTTGTATAACGCTTTATACTACGATGTCTAGGTGATAACACTTTAAAACCTCACACCGCTCACGCATGCTCATAAAACTCGAGTTAACTTAACTCAAGAACCGACTCGATGCTCAGGTAGGAGGTGTTCCGTAAACCGTCAACTTAAATACCTCCAGCCTTAGACAACATCTTGTCGGGTGAGTTCTCTCGTAACCATTGTTTTACAAGATATCGACCTAAACTATGCAAGTTGATCGAATCGTTGAAGGTTCATTAACCTAAGTGAGCATGCACTTAATCTTGTTATAGATTTTAGATTTCTATCTCTTTTTATAACAATTATAAAAACAATCCATAACAAGCCTAATTTGAGAATAACACTTATAATCAAACTAATGAAATTTCATGCTTCATGCTTGGTTAATTTTATCAATTAATAATTATAACTATTATAAGAATAATCAATTTTAATTAACCATTCAAGCATGAATCTCCCTAAATTAATACAACACTTATATTAATTAAACATGAAATTTCCCTCATGCATTTGAATTAATCAATAACACTTATTAAAATTAAACAAATGCATGAACATGCTTTCCTATGGTGGGGTTTTAAAACTATATGACATGCTCATAATGCACATACATCCATTTAATTAAATCATACATTCACAATGCATAAAGTAATTAAATCAAGCTAAAATGGAATAGTTTGGCAATTTTTAAAAAAAACACAAGCAATTTCACTAATTATTACAATAATAATTAATAAATAAACTTGCAACACGCCCGAGCTTCACGAACCATCCCGAACCGCTCATCCAAGCAATGAACCGGTCATGCAATGAGTGAAATGAGTATGCAACAGACCGAGCTGGACCAAAAGGCAGCAGCTGAACCGGAATGAAAAATAACTGCTGCTCGAATTAAAAAACAGCTTGCTGGAATTTTCATTTTCTGCTGCGTCTTCTCCGGTTTTTCTTCAATTTTAAAACCTATATGGACTCTAATGACTCTATAAAAATTACAGACTATAGTACATACATTAACGCTCTTACATATCCTAGCAATTACAATTTCATGAAGGTTTGAATGCTCAAAAAATTGCCAAAACAGAACACTTCCATTTTAGCACACATAAAATTCAATTTCAAAATGGTACCCACCAAAGCAAAATTAAAACGAATTAAGTGCTCTAATCATGCTCTGATACCAATTGAAGGTGTACATATTACACACGCGGAAGCAATTGAAGATCGAAAGCACTTAAGACATTCAATTTTACTCCTAAAGCATGCATGTTCTAGAAAAGACAGAATAGAGAGTTTAGAAAACACCAACCTTTGTAGCTCACTTATGTTGAACTCCTTGTTGTGTTTGCCTCTCCTATGCTCCTTGGACAACCTCTAGAGTCTTCCCCACTATACTCCGGGCCAAGAATGACTTGTGGGAGTCTATATAAGATAGGGAATGGGAAGGGAATGCTTGAAGCATCAAACAATGGAGAAAAATGAGAGATGAGAGAACTTTGAGTCCAAATTTCAGCAGGATAACATTAAGGAAATGGCTCTCTTGTGTTCGAATATGATTCAAACTCCTTTTAAAGACATTCTCCATGCAAAGCCAAGCCTCAAGACACAAGACACATGGTTGCAAGCTCAAGTGGATTCTAGGTGTACATTACACAAGACATGCAACAATGCATGAGTGAGTTGTCTTTCCACTTTGAATGATCATGCATTAAGTGGATTTCCAACTAAATCCACTAAATTCAAATTGAAATCAAATTTCAAGCTTGCAAATTACCCCCAATTTCAATTCTAAATTGAAATTGATTGCTTGGTAATTAATTTGAAAATTTTCAAATTAATTTTGATATGATTAATCTAATTAATCTTTGTTATCTTGTGCAATTCTATATATATGATTCCTAATACATATATATAGTATTCAAAACACTTTTTAATTCTTCATCTCTCATTTTCTAATTTAATTCATAATTAAATTATTGTGTCAAAAACAATTTACGATAATACCCTTTTTCCCGATTTTGAACGATTCAAACCTTCCTATCTTTTGTTCTAGGCTTAATTCTGATATGAGCTAGTAGGGGGACCTAATGGACCTATAGATCATGGGCTCCAACGATTCGAGGCTAACCGACTAATCTCATTGTCCAAGCTAGCCAACACTCGTTAACTATCGGGACACTCCACTATAGCCCGATAGTTGCACTCCCCTCACTATAGATATATTTCCGTCCACTTGATTTAACCATGATTAGTAAGTCGATCCTTCACAGGTTGTTCGTAGCTATAGCTAGGTCAATAAGCCGTTTTACCCCTATAGTACTTCTAGTTCCTTAAGTCCCACTGATCCTCTAATGAACAATTGGTTTATGGTCCAACCAATAAACGGAGTCCCTATTGGGCCAATGAGAGGACGGTATCCCTTTGTTCAAGCCCCGGAGTCAGCACTTAAGGGAACAACATCTCTACTATCCCTTATTCGGGTAGGAGTGAATTCCTTCTTGCACGACTATGTCCCCAGCTATCTACCCGTTCCTATCCCTGAAATGGGAGCCTTATTGAGTCGGCGATACTGAGCCACTCTCACCTATGCAGATCTAAGGATAAGCCCGAATAAACAGGAGTTCATAGTTAGCTCAGGATTAAGATCGAGTTACCTAGGTCATCACATGAAATAGTCAGTCTCGTCAGTAAATGGTGTTATAAAGCGAGAGCGACTTATTTCTCGGTCCTGGTCTTATGCAAACTCATTGCATAGGAAACCCCCACTCGCATGTCTCTACATGGACGATTTAGGATCACATCGTCTATACCATCTATAAAGTGGGCCGCGTCTCATAGTGTCTCCAGAATAAGGTACCCAACCCTATTCCTATACTATAGACCGTTTTGGCTATTACTCAAGCTTGATCCACTTTTATGTCTCTACATAAAGCTCAAGTGTTCATCCTATAGCCATGGATCTTAGTTTATTGGATTTGGGTTATATATGTGCAATTTAATTTATTCAGTAATGACTTTTACTGAATCAATCTCGATAACACCTTTATCGAATAAGTATATAATTCGTTTAACATTCATTATCTACGAGTTTTAGGGCACCAATCCCAACATACTCGCCAACAAGCTTCCCCCAAAATTGAAAGATCCTGGAAGTTTCACGATTCCTTGTCCGATAGGAGGAATCGATGTTGGTAGAGCACTATGTGACCTGGGCGCAAGTATAAATTTGATGCCATTATCTGTCTACAAGCGCCTGGGGATCGGAGAAGCAAGACCGACAACCATTACACTCCAACTAGCAGACAGATCTGTGGTACATCCAGAAGGAAAAATTGAAGATGTTTTAGTCAAAGTTGACAAATTCATTTTTCCGGCAGATTTTATCATTCTGGATTATGAAGGCGACAAAGAAATTCCAATTATTTTGGGAAGACCCTTCCTTGCCACCGGACAAACGCTAATCAACGTACAAAAAGGAGAGCTGACAATGCGCATGAACGATCAGAAGGTAGTTTTTAATATTCTCTCCTCACTAAAATATCCTGATGATCCCAAGGAATGCAACATGGTAGCCCGCATTGATGTATGTTCTACGCAGGAAATACTATCAAATGTGTTCAGTCCCACAAAAGAAGGAAACGAGGAAGATCAGGAAAGAGAAAACTGCAGCATGAAGAAGTTACTCACATGTTGGATCTGAAAGGAAGAGTCCCCACCCTGCCTTCCATAGCGCAACCTCCTGCGCTAGAACTTAAACCCTTGCCAACGCATTTGAAGTATAGATTCTTGGGAGAAAAAGAATTACTCTCAGTCATAATCTCATCAAAGCTTGATTCATCGCAAGAACACCTACTGATGGAGGTACTCGCAAGGCACAAAAAGGCCATTGGGTGGAGTTTAGCAGACATTAAAGGTATTAGCCCTTCCTATTGCATGCACAAAAATCGGTTGATAGATGAATCCAATGAATTCATTGAAAGACAAAGGAGGCTAAATCCCGCAATGATGGAAGTAGTACGAAAGGAAATAATTAACTGGCTCGACGCAGGCGTAATATACCCCATCGCAGATAGCAGATGGTTGAGCCTAATCCAATGCGTGCCCAAGAAAGGAGGCATGACAGTAGTAGCTAACGCAAACAACGAGCTGATTCCATCCCGCACCACTACAGGTTGGCGCATCTGCATGGATTATCGCAAGTTGAACGCAATTACCAAAAAGGACCATTTCCCTCTCCCATTCATTGACCAAATGCTAGACCGACTTGCAGGACAAGCTTACTATTGTTTTCTAGATGGATACTCCGGGTATAATCAAATCACCATTGCGCCAGAAGACCAAGAGAAAACCACATTCACTTGCCCATATGGCACCTTTGAATTGAGAAGGATGCCTTTTGGACTGTGTAATGCGCCTGGAACATTCCATAGGTGTATGATGGCCATTTTCTCAGAACTTCTAGAGAAATCTGTGGAAGTTTTTATGGATGACTTCTCAGTATATGGGAAGTCTTTCACAGACTGTTTGAAGCAGCTCGAGCAGGTATTGGAAAGATGCGAAGAAACCCACCTCGTGTTTAATTGGGAGAAATGTCATTTCATGGTGGAAGAAGGCATTGTCTTAGGCCACCGGATATCGAACGCAAGTATTGAAGTAGATAAGGCTAAGATTGATGTCATTGAGAAATTATTACCTCCTACTTCTGTAAAGGGAATTCACAGCTTCCTGGGACATGCGGGATTCTATCGCAGATTCATCAGAAATGTCTCACACATTACAAAGCCACTTTGCACATTACTGGAGTCAAACAGAAAATTTGAATTTTCAGACGAATGCATTAGAGCATTCGAGGATCTGAAACATGCGTTAGTAAGTGCACCTATCCTCGCAACCCCAAACTGGAAGGAATCTTTTGTCTTGATGTGCGATGCCAGTGATGTGGCAATAGGAGCAGTGTTGGCAAAGAAAAAGGAAAAGAATCTGCACCCCATTTATTATGCCAGCCGAACATTAAATGAAGCACAAACAAATTACACGACAATCGAGAAGGAATTATTAGCGGTTGTTTATGCATTTGACAAATTTCGTGCTTATTTGATTGGCTCCAAAGTCATAGTTTATACAGATCATGCGGCGATAAAATATCTGATCACAAAAAAAGATACAAAACCGAGATTGATTAGATGGATTTTATTGCTACAAGAATTTGATATAGAAATCAAAGACAAAAAGGGGAGTGAAAACCTAGTTGCTGATCATCTATCGCGCTTGGAAAACCGTGGAGAGGAAGATGCGCCAAGAGTCCCTATCACAGAATAATTTCCTGACGAAAAGCTTTTTGTAATCGACGAAGAAGAACCTTGGTTTGTAGACATTGCGAATTACCTTGTCGCAGGAATCTTGCCAGAAGAATACTCAACACAACACCGTAAGAAATTCTTTCACGAAGTAAAATTTTATTTATGGGATGATCCTTACCTCTATCGCAGAGGACCAGACCAAATCATTAGAAGATGCGTTGGCTAGAGAGATGCAATGAAGATATTAAAAGATTGTCACGAAGCTCCATATGGAAGCCATTTTGGAGGACAACGCACCGCAGCCTAAATTCTACAGAGTGGGTATTGGTGGCCCACCTTGTTCCAAGACGCAAGGAAACATGTTGAAAGCAGCGAAAGATGCCAACGCACTGGAAACATTAGCGCAAGAAATGAAATGCCTCAAAACTACATATTAGAAATTGAACCATTCGATGTCTGGGGCATTGATTTCATGGGACCGTTCCCATCGTCGCAAGGGAATCGATACATTCTCCTCGCTGTGGACTATGTGACCAAGTGGGTAGAAGCAATCGCTTGCGTTAAGAACGATGTTGCGACTGTGGCAAAATTTCTTAAAAAGAATAACTTTGCAAGATTTGGAGTACCACGCAGACTGATTAGCGATGAAGGGACCCACTTCATAAACAGGGTCATGGACAAGCTATTGCGAAAATACAATGTTAAACACCACATTGCAACAACTTACCATCCACAAAGTAATGGTCAGGCGGAAGTTTCAAATAGAGAAATAAAAAGAATTCTCGAGAAGGTCGTCAACACCAGCAGGAAAGACTGGGCGGATCACCTAGATGATGTGTTATGGGCATATCGTACAACCTTCAAAACACCCATAGGCGCATCTCCATATGCGCTGGTATATGGAAAAGCGTGTCACTTGCCATTGGAATTAGAACACAAGGCGCATTGGGCAATGAAGCGTTTAAATTTTGATTGAGAAGCCGCATGGCAAGAACGATTGCGTCAACTATCGGAATTAGATGAATTCAGAAGGTGTGCATACGAGAATGCCAAGATTAATAAAGAAAAACAGAAGCAATGGCATGATCGAAACATACTTAAAAAGAATCTCAAGGAAGGTATGAAAGTATTATTGTTTAATTCACGTTTACGACTCTTTCTAGAAAAATTGAAATCCAGATGGTCGAGCCCCTACATCGTTCATAAAGTATATCCATATGGGGCAGTAGATCTACATTCTACAGATAGAAAGAGAATTTTCAAAGTCAACGGGCAAAGAGTAAAACCATACATCGAAGGAACTTTGAATAAAGTAGTTGAGGTGATTCTTCTGAAGGATCCACCGTGAAGAAACAAAACAAAATAGGTCTAGAAGAGGAGTGCTCTGAATGCGCCAGGACCTAGCGCAAGGTAAGGGCACTAGCAGGTCAGAAGTTGTAAATATTTCTTTTCCGCATATTTTGTTTTATCTTTAATATTTTGATAGGTTGAGCTACAGGAAGAAAATCTCATCGCATGATTAGCTCGCATGTTTTTTTTTTCGCTAGAATAGAATCGATGTGTCAAGAAAAATTTTGTTGCGATGAAGGAAACCCCATCGCATGCCTAAATCCTTCCGTATGTCTTTTTCATTTAGACGCAGCAATAATCATGATTATGTTGGGTTTTATGCCCTAAAGCTCGTAGATAGTAAATGTACATTTGACCGAACATTAATAAAAGTGATGTATTATTCAATGTTTGTATTATATATTGTCTTATTAACCCTAATCCAATAAACTAAACATCCAAGGCTAATAGAATGAGGCTTGAACTAGTATGTAGGGACATACGGGGATCAATGTTCAAGTTTTAGCCTAAAGGGTCTGTAGTATAGGGATAAGGCTGGGTACCTTGTCCTGGTGACACTATGGATACGACCCACTCTGTATATTGATACAAACATAGTGATCTAGCACGTTCATGTAGTTGACATGCGAGTGGGGGTATCCTGTGTAATGAGTTTGCACAAAGACCGAACCGCGAAATAGTTCAACACTAACTGTAACACCGTTAGTTAGTGTCCTTTGATTTATACGGGTGAGAGTGGGGGTATTGTCCTTTGATTTATACGGGTGAGAGTGGCCTATTCGCCGACTCAATAAGCCTACCATTTTGGGGACAAGACCGAGTGGGGAGCTGGGAACGTAGTCTTACAAGATGGAATTCACTCCTTCCCGATATTAGGGTAAGTAGAGGTGTGTTCCCTTAAGTGGTGTCTCTGGGTCTTGAACAATGGGCCCTACCCTCTTTATGGCACGAGAGGGATTTCTGTTTGTTGGTTGGACCACAAACAGGTTGTTCATTAGAGGAGCACTGGTACTTAAGGACCAAGAGGTAGCCTAGGGGTAAAACGGTAATTTTACCTAGCTGGGGTACGAACACACGTGAAGGGCTAACTTGCTGTTGATGGTCGATATCCGTGGACACAGAAATATATCTGCAGTGAGAAGAGTGCAGTTGTGGTTCTATAGTGGAGTGAACCACAGTTAACGAACATTGATTAATTTGGTTAATGAGTTTATCCAATTAATCTCATATCGTTGGAGCTTCTGATCTGTAGGTCCATTAGGTCCCACTGGTAGCTCTATAAGGGCGTTGAGGAAAATTTCTAAGGGAGAATTGAATATTCAAAGGGGTTCAAATATTAAAATATGAATTTGATTTATATTTTAAAACTATAGGTTATAATTAATGCACATTAGATGTACATTAATACTATAGTTTATTTGGAGAGAGATATAATTAAATATTAGATATTTAATTATAATATTAATTAATATATTAATTAGTTATTATATTAATTAATAATTAGTTTTAATAACTTTAATTAAATTTGATTTAATTGAATTTTATTAAAACTATGGGTTAAGTGGTAATATTTGTATAAATGTGATTTATATAAGTATTAATTAAATTAATTATTAATTTGATTAATTAATTATTAAAATTAATAATTAATTATCTTATCAGTATAACTGATAAGAAAAAATCAGCCCACTAACCTAGCACTATGCGTGATACAGAGGGTTTTTAGGAGGGAGTTTCTCCATCCGTTAGATAACTCCCTCATCATTCATTCAGAACGAGAGGCTTTCTTGGAAAATTACGCATTCTCTCATTCTCTTACTCTCCAAAACTCTCTGTGTCATTATTCTCTCAAGAATACAAAGAAGAAAAATACTCCTAACCCTTAGAAAATTACGCTCCCACAAGCACCTATCGCATATCCTTCAAGAGAATATCGGTGCAACCCTTTGGTGGTGTTCGTGATTAACTTCCATCAAAGAAAAGAGATTTTTGCTGCTGTTTTTGGGTGGAGAACTAAGGGATTTTGGTGAAACGGGTCAAGAACGTCTTCAAAGGTATAGTGTTCTTGATCTTGGATCAATAGGATCCAATTGAGATTAAATCTAAATAGAAATCAACATGTTTTACTATTAAAATTCAGTAGTTTTATTTTGATTTTACTGTTGTATTTTAATTTGCCAACGTATGGTATTTTATTACGAATTAAAAACTGAGTTAAGGTTCTTGATCATTGCCGCTGCGAAAGGGTTTTTATCCCTGCAATTAGTATCAGAGTCTTCTCTGTATTTTAATTTGTGAATTAAAATTTGCGTTGGTTTTAGGTGGGATTTAATTGCATAATGTATGTTAATTTGCTATGAACTGGAGGTTAATTGGCCTTAGACTTACAATTTTTTGATCATATGTAAAGGCCCCTGCGTTTTTGGGCAATTAAAATTGTAAATCGAGTCTCTGTAAGTCCAAGTCTAGTTTAGGCTGAAGAACGATGAAGATCGGGACCAAATTTGGCCAAAAACGGCAGAAAACGGCGAACAATTGCGGCTGGAAGAGTGCTGGAATTCGAGAAAATAAAAAAAAAAGGAAAAAACGAACAGAACGAGCGTACAAAGGGTAGGGCTGACGTCAGCAAGGCGCGAGTGGAGGCGCGGTCCAACTTCCGTCAAACCGGTTCGGCGGTCCGGTTCGTGAAAAGGCGCGGTTCAGTGATTTCCAGCCGGTTCGTTGAGTGGTCCGCCTGGTTCGTTGACTTTTCGCCTTGTTCGTTGACTGGGCGGTTTTTTTTGCGCTGGTTTCGTGGTTTTCCGGTCCGGTTTGAGCGGTTTTGTAAACCCGGGACTTTCCCTTAGATAATTTTCTTTTGTCATCTCTTGTTGGTTTAAATTGTTGGGATTACTAAGTTGAAAGAAGAAAGAAAAGGAAATAAATGGAAAAGGAAAATGAAAAGGAAAAAGGAAAAAAGAAGAAAAAAAGAAATCAGCAAAAGTGAAAAAAAAAAAAGAAAAGAAAAGAAAGGAAGTGGGAAATGACAGCACCAAAGCCACCACCGACTGCAGGTTTTATCAGCCCATTTCCATCTCATTTTTCATCCTTTTCCATTGAAACTTTCAGAGAACTTTAAGGAGAGAGGGAAGAAGGAGGAAGAAGAAGAATTTCGTGGTTTGAGGTTGAAGAAGATAGGGAAAAGCTCATGCAAAGCCAGCCATTGCAGAAACTGTGTTCAACCTGTCACACCCCCTCCCGGACCACTTCTAGCTTAGCCCGAAAGACGGCGTGAAGCCAACAGACATCATCACCTCTAACGATCCCTGTTGACCCTACTGAAACTTTGAACCTGATAAACATACTAATCATGGACATAAAATATATTCCATATGAACCACAACATAACGGAAACCCCGAAAACATATCAACATACACGAGGTGTCGCCATGACATATCTCGGTTTGGAAATAACCTGGTATAGATATCATAACCAAAGACATGTACAACTAGGATTTATACAACCACGACCTCTATGACTATATTATCCAATCCTTACAAAACATTTACAATATGAACAGACTCAATTTACAACTCCACCCACGTACTGAAGCTTGATCCGGAACTTTCAGCAGACGTTGGCAGTGTATCAGGCACCGGGAGCTCGATCTGTCACACCCCCTCCCGGACCACCTCTAGCTTAGCCCGAAAGACGGTGTGAAGCCAACAGACATCATCACCTCTAACGATCCCTGTTGACCCTACTGAAACTTTAAACCTGATAAACATACTAATCATGGACACAAAATATATTCCATATGAACCGCAACATAACGGAAACCCTGAAAACATATCAACATATACGAGGTGTCGCCATGACATATCTCGGTTTGGAAATAACCTGGTATAAATATCATAACCAAAGACATGTACAACTAGGATTTCCACAACCACGACCTCTAGGACTATATTATCCAATCCTTACAAAACATTTACAAAATGAACAGACTCAATTTACAACTCCACCCACGTACTGAAGCTCGATCCAGAACTTTCAGCAGACGTTGGCAGTGTATCAGGCACCGGGAGCTCGATCTCTACCTGAAAAGTGGAAAAACATTTTGAAAGAATGAGCTACGAAGCCCAGTGAGTGACTAACTTTAAAACTCTAAATCTGGAAGTCAAAAACACGAGATAAACCTTTGAACGTATAAATATGCTCAATCAAAGCGTTTAACATAGACGTGTAATGGAAAAGGTTTTCTAAAATATCTCGCAAGTTCGTCAATAAAAATCTAGCAAGGCATATCAAGTACATCAAACGCTTTAACTAACATGACCGATCTACGTTGTGTAGGGCACGCCCAGTACAACCAACGTTACTAGTCCTACGATGTAGTGGGGCCCGCCCAGCACTCCCATCGTCTTTGTCGTAGTGGGGCCTGCCCAGCACTCACGACAGCATCGTTGTCACGGAGTACACTCAACGTCAACAACGGAACATAACCTGTGTGCACACGGTACCATATAGCCTCAGGCTCAATATCTCAGTCATGTAGTCAATAGAAATCTCGGAAATCACATGAAAACATTAAAACATGCCTGCTTATCGTTATCTTTCGTAAAACTCAAGCTTACTCAGCTTGCTCGTGAAAAACTTTAAATCATTAAACAATATTTGCTAACACATGCTTTACTTTAAAGATATCGTTTCAACTACTTTTCATAAAGCCATTAGCCACGTGCTCGTATATAAACCTTATTAGAAAATCTAAGCTCAAAACTCATGTTTGAAACCGTTCACAAAACCATGTATCATTCATAGAAAAGCATGTAAAACATATAATCATGAACAACCGCTTAAGAACATTTTCGAAATTCATTTTGTCACTCACAGTCTTATCTAGTTCCCCGGTTTGTAGACTCGACCTATTTCCTCTTGGCCTGTCAAATAACCAAAACCGAGCATTAGAACCATAGATAGCTTTGTTTTTTCATGCTCATGAATTCTCGACACTTGAATTAAAAACCACATCCACATTCTACTTTTCCAGATTTTCCAGATTGAATATTTTCCAGATTCTACTTTTTTTTTTTTCCTTCTTTGCTGATTTCTTTTTCTTTTATTTTTCTTTTTTTTTTCCCATTTCACTTTCTTTTCCTTTTCTTTCATTTTTCACTTTTGTTCCATTTCTTCTTGTAAATTGGTAAGTTCCAACTCCTTAAATCAACAATCAAACCACAATAACCACAAAACTTGCTATTGTCCTTCAACAATGAAACAACTTTTAATTCAACTTCCACAATAGATGACAAGACAAAATGATCCTAGAGAAGTCCCGGGTTTACAACTTACTTCCCCCTTTTCAAATTTCGTCCTCGAAATTTAGAAGTCCTTAGGTGAAGAGTGTCGGGTAACTCCTCCTCATCTGATCTTCGGACTCCCAAGTTGCCTCCTCAACTCCGTGATGCCTCCAAAGAACCTTCACGAGTGGGATCGTTTTGTTCCTCAAAACTTGCTCCTTTCTGTCGAGGATCTGAACTGCTTCTTCCTTATAACTCAAGTCTTCCTTCAGCTCAATTGGTTGCACTTTCAACACATGGGATGGATCTGGTATATATTTCCTCAACATGGACACATGAAAAACATCATGTATTCGAGCGAGTTCCGCTGGCAACTCAAGTCTATAGGCTGCTGGTCCAACTCGTTCCATTATCTGGTAAGGGCCAATATATCTAGGACTCAGCTTACCTTTCCTCCCAAAGCGAAGAACACCTCTCCATGGAGATAACTTCAAGAAAACCTGATCTCCAACCTGGAACTCTAAGTCTCTTCGTCGCTTATCTGCATAGCTCTTCTGTCGATCCTGTGCTATTTTCAGATTCTCCCTAATTAGCTTAACATTGTCTGACGTAACTTGTACCAACTCAGGACCAACTAGCTTTCGCTCTCCCACTTCGTTCCAGCACACAGGAGTCCTGCATGGTCTGCCATACAAAGCCTCGAATGGTGCCATGCCTATACTAGACTGATAGCTGTTATTATAAGCGAACTCCATAAGTGATAAGTGAGTATCCCAACTTCCTTTAAACTGGAGGACACATGCTCTCAACATGTCCTCTAAGGTTTGGATGGTCCTCTCAGACTGACCATCTGTCTGGGGATGGAACGCTGTACTGAACTTCAACTTTGTTCCCATTGCTTTCTGCACACTAGGCCAAAACTTAGAAGTAAACCTTGGATCCCTATCTGAAACTATGGACACTGGCACTCCATGTTGACTTACAATCCTGTCGACGTACAGTTTAGCTAGCTGATCTAGTGTAGACGTCGTTTTAACCGGTATAAACCGTGCTGTCTTGGTGAGTCTATCTACTATTACCCATATACCATCATGTCCGCTAGAAGTACGGGGTAATCCAAATAGAAAATCCATGGTAATATGCTCCCACTTCCACTCCGGCACTGGCAGTGGATTAAGGAGTCCTCCTGGCCTCTGTCTCACTGGTTTAACCTGTTGACAGATCAAGCATCTATCGACATATTCAGCTATCTCCCGCTTCATACCAGGCCACCAGTAAGTTTTCTTCAGAGTTCTATACATCTTGGTGCTTCCTGGATGCATAGCGTAAGCTGAACTGTGAGCTTCCTCTAATATAGCACTCTTAAGCTCACTAATACTCGGAACGCATAGTCTTCCCTGTTTAACTATGGCTCCGTCTGCTCTCAACTCATATTCTGCCTCTGGGCCTTGCTTGGACTTTATAAGCATCTTCTGTATGTTACTATCCTCTGACTGTCTTCTCACAATCTCTGCTACTAGAGAAGACCTAACTTGAAATTGAGCTAAAAGACTCCCTGAGCTTCCTGTAGTCATAACTGCCTTGAAACCTCTTAACGCACTTAGCAAGCTCGCTCGAATACCACACAAGGCATTCTTCGGAAGTCTCGACTTCCTACTTAATGCATCTGCTACCACGTTAGCCTTACCCGGATGATATTCTATGGTACAGTCATAGTCTTTAATTAGTTCTAGCCATCGCCTCTGCCTCAGATTCAGCTCTTTCTGATCAAAGATGTACTTCAAACTCTTATGATCTGTGAAAATGTGGCACTTCTCACCGAATAAATAATGTCTCCAGATTTTCAGTGCGAAAACAACTGCTGCTAGCTCAAGATCATGGGTAGGGTAATTACACTCATGCTTCTTCAACTGCCTTGAAGCATAAGCTATTACCTTTCCTTCCTGCATCAGCACACAACCTAATCCTTGCCTCGAAGCATCACAATAGATCACATACTCCTTTCCTGTTACTGGAAGTGCTAGAATAGGCGTTGTCACCAATCTCTTTTTCAGCTCCTGGAAACTCTGTTCACATTTGTCTGACCACTCAAACTTAGCATTCTTCCTTGTCAAGGCTGTCAAGGGTAACGCTAACCGTGAGAAATCCTCAACAAAACGTCTGTAGTATCCTGCTAGGCCGAGGAAACTACGTACCTCTGTTGCACTAGCTGGTCTTTCCCAGTTGACAACAGCTTCCACTTTCTGCGGATCAACACTAACTCCGTCCGCTGAAACTACATGCCCTAAGAACACCACTTGATTCAACCAGAACTCACATTTGTTGAACTTAGCGTATAACTGTTTTTCACGTAGTGTCTGCAGAACAATCCTTAGATGTTCCTCATGGGCTTCCCTATCAATTGAGTATACTAGAATGTCATCGATGAACACTATCACAAACTGATCTAAATACTGGTGGAAGATCCTGTTCATGAGGTCCATGAAAACTGCTGGCGCATTCGTTAAACCGAATGGCATCACTAAAAACTCATAGTGCCCATACCTCGTCCTGAATGCTGTCTTAGGAATATCTGATTCTCTAACCTTCAACTGGTGATATCCTGACCTCAGATCAATCTTAGAGAACACTGCTGCTCCCCTTAACTGGTCAAACAAGTCATCGATGCGTGGTAGAGGATACTTGTTACGTATCGTGACCTTGTTTAACTGCCTATAATCAATACATAATCTCAGGGTACCATCTTTCTTCTTCACGAATAACACTGGAGCTCCCCACGGTGATACACTTGGCCTGATGTATCCCTTGTCAACTAGTTCTTGCAACTGCACCTTCAGCTCCTTAAGCTCGCTTGGAGCCATCCTGTATGGTGCCTGTGAAATAGGTGCTGTTCCTGGTAACACTTCAATAGTGAACTCCACCTCTCTATCAGGCGGCAAACCCGATAGATCAGCTGGAAAAACATCAAGATATTCATTCACCACCGGAACATCTTCTGGTTTTAGCTTTTCTTCTTGCACCTTTACTACGTGTGCAAGAAACGCTGTGCAACCTTTCCTCAACAACTTCTCAGCTTTAAGAGCTGAAATCAAACACGTAGGAATAATCTTCCTCTCACCCCTGAAAACCACTTCAGTCAAACCTGGTTTCTTAAAAGTCACGTCCTTCGTATGGCAATCCATAGAAGCATAATGAGTGAATAAGAAATCCATTCCCAAAATCACATCCAACGCCTGCAACTCTAGGGGAAGAAGATCCACTAACATACAGAGACCTTCTACTACAACCTCACAATCACGCAACACTTCCTTGACTAACAAAACGTCACCAACTGGAGTGCATATGACTAATTCCTCAGATAAAGGCTCTAGCATCCTATTCAGCTTAGTTAAAAACATGCTAGAAACAAAGGAATGCGTAGCGCCTGGATCTAATAAAACACGTGCAGGTACATTACATATCAAAATCGTACCAGTGATCACATCTGGTGCATCCTCTGCTTCCTGTTGAGTCATGGCGTAGACTTTTCCCTGCTGCCTGGGTCTCCCCAAAACTCCCTTTTGCCTTGCACCACTAGTGCCTTCTCCTACGCCTGCTAAGACTCTCGGCTGCTCAACTGTGTGGGACTCAACTCCCGGGTCCCTCTGAACTGTTGCCTTCAACTGTGGGCAATCCCTCTTGAAATGCCCTGGTTTTCCACATTGATAACACACACCAGCGCCAACAAGACACTGACCTCGATGATTCTTGCCACAACTTGCACATGATGTTCTCCTGGATTCACTAGCAACGGATTCCTGACCCGTCCGCGGTCTTGCTACTGAACTCGCAGACTGACTGGGGGCTCTCTGACTCTGCCTCTGATAGGCACTACCCGAACTCATTTGTCTCGATAATTGGACACCAGATCGACGCTTGAAGTCTTGACGGCCTGAACCATTCACTCCAGGTGCAAACCTCCGCTGCTCACGACCTCGAAAACCACTTGCTGTTGGAGCTCCACGACTAGGCTCCGCAACCGACCTTTCCTCTATAATACTCTGCTCCACACGTAAGGCAGTCTCTACTAGCTGAGAAAAATCCGTCCACTTTGCAATAGCAGTAACTGGGGTACGTATCTCAAAACGTAGCCCTCTCTCAAACCTGCGACACCTGTCACTCTCAGATGCCACAATCACTTCAGCATACCGGGAAAGCTCGGTATACTTCCTCTCGTACTCAGCCACTGAAAGTGACCCTTGTTTCAGCTCCAGAAACTCATCTCTCTTTGCCTCACAATATGTGGCGGGATAGTACTTTTCCTCAAATATGCCTCTGAATGTCTGCCAATCTAACGTACGCGCATCACTGCGCCTGGCTATAATAGACTTCCACCATCCCTCTGCCTCCTTCTGCAAAAGGAATGTGGCTAATTTGACTTTTCGATCCTCAGGACAACTCATCACGTCGAAGCATTTCTCCAACATATTCAACCAGACCTCTGCGTCAGCTGGATCTGTGGAACCCTCAAACACTGTGGCTCCCAACTTCTTCAACCGTTCAATCCCATACGTCTTTTCCGGATCACTAGGCCCTGCTCTCTCTGGCCTACCGATCTCCTGCGCAGATCTAGCAAATTGCTCACTCCCTGCCTCATTCTGACCTCTCGGGGTACTGGATCCCCTTTCCGATTGACTTTGGGTAGGATCCTGCGTCCCGTCCTGATTCTGCCTGCGTCGTCTGCTGGTACGTGGTGGCATGACTCCTATAACATATCATCACATCAGACATATTATAGATACTTAACTCAGATGCATGATACTAAACTTATACACACATTCTAGTCCTGACTAGACTCACTCTCAGCAATACTCGGACCATACTCTGCTAGTTCTATATGAACTGACCCAACGTGTAACTATTTACTTCCTGGATTCTTCTTAGCACTAACTACCATGTCTCTTTTCCCATGGAGCTAACTGCTCTGATACCAAGTTGTCACACCCCCTCCCGGACCACCTCTAGCTTAGCCCGAAAGACGGTGTGAAGCCAACAGACATCATCACCTCTAACGATCCCTGTTGACCCTACTGAAACTTTAAACCTGATAAACATACTAATCATGGACACAAAATATATTCCATATGAACCGCAACATAACGGAAACCCTGAAAACATATCAACATATACGAGGTGTCGCCATGACATATCTCGGTTTGGAAATAACCTGGTATAAATATCATAACCAAAGACATGTACAACTAGGATTTCCACAACCACGACCTCTAGGACTATATTATCCAATCCTTACAAAACATTTACAAAATGAACAGACTCAATTTACAACTCCACCCACGTACTGAAGCTCGATCCAGAACTTTCAGCAGACGTTGGCAGTGTATCAGGCACCGGGAGCTCGATCTCTACCTGAAAAGTGGAAAAACATTTTGAAAGAATGAGCTACGAAGCCCAGTGAGTGACTAACTTTAAAACTCTAAATCTGGAAGTCAAAAACACGAGATAAACCTTTGAACGTATAAATATGCTCAATCAAAGCGTTTAACATAGACGTGTAATGGAAAAGGTTTTCTAAAATATCTCGCAAGTTCGTCAATAAAAATCTAGCAAGGCATATCAAGTACATCAAACGTTTTAACTAACATGACCGATCTACGTTGTGTAGGGCACGCCCAGTACAACCAACGTTACTAGTCCTACGATGTAGTGGGGCCCGCCCAGCACTCCCATCGTCTTTGTCGTAGTGGGGCCTGCCCAGCACTCACGACAGCATCGTTGTCACGGAGTACACTCAACGTCAACAACGGAACATAACCTGTGTGCACACGGTACCATATAGCCTCAGGCTCAATATCTCAGTCATGTAGTCAATAGAAATCTCGGAAATCACATGAAAACATTAAAACATGCCTGCTTATCGTTATCTTTCGTAAAACTCAAGCTTACTCAGCTTGCTCGTGAAAAACTTTAAATCATTAAACAATATTTGCTAACACATGCTTTACTTTAAAGATATCGTTTCAACTACTTTTCATAAAGCCATTAGCCACGTGCTCGTATATAAACCTTATTAGAAAATCTAAGCTCAAAACTCATGTTTGAAACCGTTCACAAAACCATGTATCATTCATAGAAAAGCATGTAAAACATATAATCATGAACAACCGCTTAAGAACATTTTCGAAATTCATTTTGTCACTCACAGTCTTATCTAGTTCCCCGGTTTGTAGACTCGACCTATTTCCTCTTGGCCTGTCAAATAACCAAAACCGAGCATTAGAACCATAGATAGCTTTGTTTTTTCATGCTCATGAATTCTCGACACTTGAATTAAAAACCACATCCACATTCTACTTTTCCAGATTTTCCAGATTCTATACCCTAACTTCCAACACCCATAACCTTCTCAATACTTAACCAAAATTAATGAAATACACATCAAATTCTTCATTTTCGAACACTCTACAACGTACCTGAAGAAATGAAAACGAGATGCCCAACCAATTTGTCCAGAAACGCCCCGAAATCAGACAACACCGATTCGAGCTTCTCTGTTACCCTTTATCTTCCTCCTGAAATTAGACCTACTTCAAGTACTTTTTGGCTCACGTATTCTTCATGAAAGGTTTAGCATATTGAATAAGCTTTCCAACCATACCAAATAGAGCTTCTGATTCGACTTGTGCACTCCAGAATACTCAAAACATCAGAGAAAACCAGAGATCCTCCTGGTTTGCTCGAAAATCCTGTGCTCTGTTTTCCATTCCAAAAACCATCAACTTCCCATTCGATTTAGGTCAAGCTTACTTCATGAAGTTTGTTAGAAAATGAACTAACGTTCAAGAAAATCAAACCTCACCTCTTGATTCCTTCTGTGTAGCCCAAACCGACTAAAACACCAGAGGTTGACAGGTTGAACACAGATTCTGCAATGGCTGGCTTTGCATGAGCTTTTCCCTATCTTCTTCAACCTCAAACCACGAAATTATTCTTCTTCTTCTTCCTTCACTCTCTCCTCAAAGTTCTCTGAAAGTTTCAATGGAAAAGGATGAAAAATGAGATGGAAATGGGCTGATAAAAAAATGTTGTCGGTGGTGGAGTCATTGCTGTCCATTTCCATTTTCTTTCTTTTTTTTTTTTTCTTTTTTTTTTTTCCTTCTTTGCTGATTTCTTTTTCTTTTATTTTTCTTTTTTTTTTCCCATTTCACTTTCTTTTCCTTTTCTTTCATTTTTCACTTTTGTTCCATTTCTTCTTGTAAATTGGTAAGTTCCAACTCCTTAAATCAACAATCAAACCACAATTACCACAAAACTTGCTATTGTCCTTCAACAATGAAACAACTTTTAATTCAACTTCCACAATAGATGACAAGACAAAATGATCCTAGAGAAGTCCCGGGTTTACACGATCTCTACCTGAAAAGTGGAAAAACATTTTGAAAGAATGAGCTATGAAGCCCAGTGAGTGACTAACTTTAAAACTCTAAATCCGGGAGTCAAAAACATGAGATAAACCTTTGAACGTATAAATATGCTCAATCAAAGCGTTTAACATAGACGTGTAATGGAAAAGGTTTTCTAAAATATCTCGCAAGTTCGTCAATAAAAATCTAGCAAGGCATATCAAGTACATCAAATGTTTTAACTAACATGACCGATCTACGTTGTGTAGGGCACGCCCAGTACAACCAACGTTACTAGTCCTACGATGTAGTGGGGCCCGCCCAGCACTCCCATCGTCTTTGTCGTAGTGGGGCCCGCCCAGCACTCACGACAGCATCGTTGTCACGGAGTACACTCAACGTCGACAACGGAACATAACCTGTGTGCACACGGTACCATATAGCCTCGGGCTCAATATCTCAGTCATGCAGTCAATAGAAATCTCGGAAATCACATGAAAACATTAAAACATGCCTGCTTATCGTTATCTTTCGTAAAACTCAAGCTTACTCAGCTTGCTTGTGAAAAACTTTAAATCATTAAGGAAGAAGCAGTTCAGATCCCCGACAGAAAGGAGCAAGTTTTGAGAAACAAAACGATCCCACTCGTGAAGGTTCTTTGGAGGCATCACGGAGTTGAGGAGGCAACTTGGGAGTCCGAAGATCAGATGAGGAGGAGTTACCCGACACTCTTCACCTAAGGACTTATAAATTTCGAGGACGAAATTTGAAAAGGGGGAGGTAAGTTGTAAACCCGGGACTTTCCCTTAGATAATTTTCTTTTGTCATCTCTTGTTGGTTTAAATTGTTGGGATTACTAAGTTGAAAGAAGAAAGAAAAGGAAATAAATGGAAAAGGAAAATGAAAAGGAAAAAGGAAAAAAGAAGAAAAAAAGAAATCAGCAAAAGTGAAAAAAAAAAAAGAAAAGAAAAGAAAGGAAGTGGGAAATGACAGCACCAAAGCCACCACCGACTGCAGGTTTTATCAGCCCATTTCCATCTCATTTTTCATCCTTTTCCATTGAAACTTTCAGAGAACTTTAAGGAGAGAGGGAAGAAGGAGGAAGAAGAAGAATTTCGTGGTTTGAGGTTGAAGAAGATAGGGAAAAGCTCATGCAAAGCCAGCCATTGCAGAAACTGTGTTCAACCTGTCAACCTCTGGTGTTTTAGTCGGTTTGGGCTACACAGAAGGAATCAAGAGGTGAGGTTTGATTTTCCTGAACGTTAGTTCATTTTCTAACAAACTTCATGAAGTAAGCTTGACCTAAATCGAATGGGAAGTTGATGGTTTTTGGAATGGAAAACAGAGCACAGGATTTTCGAGCAAACCAGGAGGATCTCTGGTGTTCTCTGATGTTTTGAGTATTCTGGAGTGCACAAGTCGAATCAGAAGCTCTATTTGGTATGGTTGAAAAGCTTATTCAATATGATAAACCTGTCATGAAGAATACGTGAGCCAAAAAGTACTTGAAGTAGGTCTAATTTCAGGAGGAAGATAAAGGGTAACAGAGAAGCTCGAATCTGTGTTGTCTGATTTCGGGGCGTTTCTGGACAAATTGGTTGGGCATCTCGTTTTCATTTCTTCAGGTAAGTTGTAGAGTGTTCGAAAATGAAGAATT
Source organism: Luffa acutangula (assembly GCA_036850905.1). Lineage (NCBI taxonomy): Eukaryota > Viridiplantae > Streptophyta > Magnoliopsida > Cucurbitales > Cucurbitaceae > Luffa > Luffa acutangula. The sequence continues at coordinate 27,452,562 of CM072087.1, read as the reverse complement.
TGATGTGTATTTCATTAATTTTGGTTAAGTATTGAGAAGGTTATGGGTGTTGGAAGTTAGGGTATAGAATCTGGAAAATCTGGGAAGTAGAATGTGAATGCCATTCTTAATCCAATTGTTTACAAATTTATGAGCATGGAAAGACAAAGCTATCTATGGTTCTAATGCTCGGTTTTGGTTATTTGACAGGCCAAGAGGAAATAGGTCGAGTCTACAGACCGGGGAACTAGATAAGACTGTAAGTGACAAAATGAATTTCGAAAATGTTCTTAAACGGTTGTTCATGATTATATGTTTTACATGCTTTTCTATGAATGATACATGGTTTTGTGAACGGTTTCAAACATGAGTTTTGAGCTTAGATTTTCTAATAAGGTTTATATACGAGCACGTGGCTAATGGCTTTATGAAAAGTAGTTGAAACGATATCTTTTAAAGTAAAGCATGTGTTAGCAAATATTGTTTAATGATTTAAAGTTTTTCACAAGCAAGCTGAGTAAGCTTGAGTTTTACGAAAGATAACGATAAGCAGGCATGTTTTAATGTTTTCATGTGATTTCCGAGATTTCTATTGACTGCATGACTGAGATATTGAGCCCGAGGCTATATGGTACCGTGTGCACACAGGTTATGTTCCGTTGTCGACGTTGAGTGTACTCCGTGACAACGATGCTGTCGTGAGTGCTGGGCGGGCCCCACTACGACAAAGACGATGGGAGTGCTGGGCGGGCCCCACTACATCGTAGGACTAGTAACGTTGGTTGTACTGGGCGTGCCCTACACAACGTAGATCGGTCATGTTAGTTAAAACATTTGATGTACTTGATATGCCTTGCTAGATTTTTATTGACGAACTTGCGAGATATTTTAGAAAACCTTTTCCATTACACGTCTATGTTAAACGCTTTGATTGAGCATATTTATACGTTCAAAGGTTTATCTCATGTTTTTGACTCCCGGATTTAGAGTTTTAAAGTTAGTCACTCACTGGGCTTCATAGCTCATTCTTTCAAAATGTTTTTCCACTTTTCAGGTAGAGATCGAGCTCCCGGTGCCTGATACACTGCCAACGTCTGCTGAAAGTTCCGGATCAAGCTTCAGTACGTGGGTGGAGTTGTAAATTGAGTCTGTTCATATTGTAAATGTTTTGTAAGGATTGGATAATATAGTCATAGAGGTCGTGGTTGTATAAATCCTAGTTGTACATGTCTTTGGTTATGATATCTATACCAGGTTATTTCCAAACCGAGATATGTCATGGCGACACCTCGTGTATGTTGATATGTTTTCGGGGTTTCCGTTATGTTGTGGTTCATATGGAATATATTTTATGTCCATGATTAGTATGTTTATCAGGTTCAAAGTTTCAGTAGGGTCAACAGGGATCGTTAGAGGTGATGATGTCTGTTGGCTTCACGCCGTCTTTCGGGCTAAGCTAGAAGTGGTCCGGGAGGGGGTGTGACAGGTTTTGAGCTGGTTCGAGCGGTTTTGGAAATTTTAAAGCAATTTTGGTCCGGTTCGGGGGTGCAGAAGGTTGTAATAGGATAGAATTTTGCTTTATTATTCTTATTTAGCTTTAATTTTATCCTAGGGGCCAATTAATCGGTTCATATGCTATTTTATATGTTTTATGAATGTCATATAAAATTAGAAATCCCACCTTAGGTTATAAAGCATGCTCATGCATTTATGTATGTTATAATTAGATTATAATATATGATTGAAATGCATGGTTTAATTTTCATGAGTTTTTTAATATATAGTTGAGTTATATTAAATTCATGAAAATGGAAGAGTATGATGCATGCAATTACATAGAATTAATATAAGAGTTATATTAAAATGAATTGTTTTCAGCATGCTTCTATGATTTACCATTTTTTGGCAATAATTAATTGTTAATTTATTAAAAATGGAAATCAAGTTGCATTGAGCATGATACATCCATATGTTAATATAAAAGTTATATTAATTTTCATGTGCAAAGTTCTATTGTTTTAATTTCATTAACTTGAATATGATTGTTAATTGTTTTTAAAACTATAGTATGCATGATTATAGGGCTAATCATTAAAATTTTGAAATAGTTTAAAATTTTTTATTAGAAACCGTCAATCTATAATCAAGATATGCATGCTCACATAGGATCTTAGGTTCAAATGAATTAATTTTAATGAGTTAAAATTAATTAGACCTAAGATCATTTTCTAATAGGATTAGAAATTCTTACTTAGTTTTAAAATAGTTTTAATGAACTAAGTAGGACAACATTCCTCTGATTATAAGGGAACTTTACCAATGAAGTTCTGTCTAAGGATTGGAGGTATTTAAGTTGACGGTATACGGAACACCTCCTACCTGGGAACTGATCTGGATCACCGGAGTTGAATTAATCTCAGGTTAATGTTAGAATAATGTCGCTAGGTAAATTAAATTGGTTTAATAAACCTAGACATTCGGTCTTATTATAATAGTTATAATAGGACTAGACCTAGATAAATGACTTAGCCTGATTTATCTAGGCCTAATCAAACCCTAAAATACCCGGTAGGTTACTTTAGTGGGAGGAAAATTACAAAAATTGATTTAAATCGAGTTTTGCTCCTACGTCCCTGTATAGTTCACACCGTGAGATCCATGGTCGGCTTCGTGTCGTCGTAGAGCGGCCTCCCTTCGGAGAGTGTTTGCATGGGTCAATACCAAGGTGAATGGGGAAAGTAACTATCGTAAGTGAAAGCGGGACGCGTGTCAACGTATCCTTCGGTCTCCACCCCTAGGTCACAACGTGAGATTCCTATGATCCGCCTGCGTGTTGCCCTGGAGCAACCACCCCTTCGGAGGGCCTTATCATAGGATTCGGAACACCGTGAACTCCTGAATAAGATAGGATCGCTTAGGCTAATTACAAACAGTTGTCTTTTCTAACGATAGCCTGTTGGTCCGTGCCTCTAAGATCTGAAAGTGGGAGGGTCACACTTACGGGGAGGAGTTAATTGTTAAAAAATCCTTGACTGAACAACGGTGGTTAATATCTAATGGAATATGAGTTATTCTGGTATTAGAAATTAACTGAGAAGAGTCTCATTTTAGAGGAGGAACGACTGATCACCCTTCGGTGGCTGTTCTTCTAAACCTCTAAAGCATCGTTGCGAAACACAATCATAGTTTTATTAGGGTTCTTTGATTGTTTGTTTGCAAAATTGATTGGATGTATGCAATTTTTGGTATTGCTTGTGTGATGGGTTAACGCAAAGATAACTAATACGTTCACTTGTTTGTTTTTTCAGCAATGTCTTCCTCCATAATTTCCTTGCTTAAAAATGAACAACTTACTAGCGAAAACTTTCCTCAATGGAAATCGAACTTAAATACCATACTCGTGGTTGAGGATTTAAGGTTCGTCTTAACAGAGGAATGTCCTCCCGTTCCCCCTCGCACTGCCACTCAGGCAGTGATGTGCAATTTGCTTACCGCAAGTGTACGGGTCAAGTAATAATATAGTGTTTTCGTGTAAAACGAGTGTCATCCTCTGGATTGGTTTTCTAGCAAATTAAGTATCGCAAATACTTTTGTTCAATTTTATTTAGGGAGCAAAAGTCAATGATAAAGATAAATCTAAAGACAAAAAGCATAAAATAAAAGTAGAGACTCAAATGGAAAGACTCTTAGGGAATTGATTTCATTGATAAAGATTGAGGATTAATTAATGGGATGAATTTAGCATGCAATTATTCTACCAAGTCTAGGAACCTTTTATCACAACTATCTCTCCCGAGCATAATTGATTCTCATGCATGCAACCAACTTGATATCCCTATCTAAGTTCATTAACATGCAAGGCTTTGAGTTTAGTTCTTCAAGCAACTTCTAAAGTTATTCTAAATCCCGTCACAAACTTAGAATTTCTACTTTAGTCATGCAATTAAATAAAGTAAGTCTTAGGTCAAATCCCCTCTCCCAAGCAAGATTCAACACTCAAATCATTCAACAAGTGATCAAGTAATTGAAAGCATTTAACCATAATTGCATAGGTAAAATAAATGCATATTCATACCACAAATCAATCCAACAAACTAAAACAACTACATCAATCCCTAAGACAAACAACTAGCATCTCATAGTCTTTAAACTACAAACACTAATTGAAAGAAAAGCCATAAAAACTACAAAAGGTAAGGGAAAGAGAAAGGAAAACTCGAATCCGTCGAAACCGGCATGTCCCCGTCACAATCTCCACGTCTTCTCGCTTGATTCCCGCTCCTTGGCCTTGATTTAGCTCCCACCAAAGGTCTCTAGTCGAAATTAGGGCTAAAATCTAACCAATTGGACTCCCCTTAGCCGTAGCATGAAAAGAAGATTATATAGAAAATCTGCTGATAGCGTCGAGACGCTACAGACAGCGTCGCGACGCTGTCGCGATCCGCAATTTTGGAAAATTTTTCGATAGCGTCGCGACGCTGGTCCTAGCGTCGCAACGCTATATTTTTATTTTTATTAATTTTTTTTATGATTGGAAACTCCATTTGACTCCAATTGCTGAATTAAGATTCAAACACGTACTTCCTACAATTAAAACATAAAAATGCATAAATTTGGGCAAATAATTATAAAAGACTAGCTTAATTAATCAGAGAAAAATAGCTAGCTATACTCGCTATCTGATAGCGAGCATAGCTAGCTATCTTTACTGATTTAATTTAGCTAGTCTTCTATGGTGTTTGGGCCATTTTATTGTGCTTTATTGTTTATTTTGTAGGAAATGGTTGATTGGAGCTATAATGCAATATCAGAGTTAATCGGGTGCTCGGGGCATGAAAATATGCAAAGGAATGAAAAGAGTAAAAGTGGAGAAAAGTCAAATCTCGGTCAACAGCAGGCTAGCGTCGAGACGCTAGCTCTTGAGCGTCTCGACGCTCACATTCCATATCAGATTAGGCGCGTAAAGCTTACAGCGTCGAGACGCTATGATAGGAAGCGTCCCGACGCTACCGTTTTTCCTTATTCAGAACGCGCGTTTAAGAGGCAGCGTCGCGACGCTGTCTTGACAGCGTCTCGACGCTAAGACGAAAAATCAGAATAAAAGCTTCACTTCGGCTAGGTTTTAGGGGAGTTCAATTTGGGACCTTTTGGAGCCGTAAAGAGGGCAGAACAGAGGGCTTTTGGAGCAGCAAACAAAGGAGGAGCTTGGAAATCAACCCATTGTTCGTGGGGATCGTGACGGGGACGTCGGGACTCGGCCTACATTGAGTTTTCTTTTCCCTTTTCTTCCTTTAGTTAGATTTATGGCTTTCATATGTTTAGTTGAGCTTGTATTTACATTCATGAGTAGCTAAACTTGTAGCTTAGGGATTGATGTAGTTGATTAAGTTTATGGATTGATTCATGGTTTAAGTTGTGCAATGTTATTGTGTTTGTAATCTTGATTTAATGCTTTCAATTAATTGGCCATTAGTTGGATGATTTAAGTTTCGAATCTAGCTCGGGAGAGGGGATTTGATATAGACTTGCTCAAGATTGCATGAATAAAGTTTACTTTCTAATTCTTGACGGTTTTAGAATATCTTTAGAATTGGTTAAAAGATCTCATTGCCTTGCATGTTAATAAACTTAGATAGGGATATCAAGTTGGTTAATTTGCATGAGAATCAATTATACTCGGGAGAGGTAGTTGTGATTAAAGGGTCTTTGGCTCATAATTTCATTGTGCATAATAACTTATTCTTTAAAATCAATCCTAAACGAAATCGGCGAAATCAATTCCCTAAGTAGTTTTCCCAATTGAAATTCCATACTTTTACTTGCTTTGTTTTGTGTTTATCATCACCTATTCATCACTTTTTAATCCCTAAATAAAATTGGGCAAGATTATTCGCAATACTCAATTTGCTTAAAAATCCAATCCAGAGGACGACATTCGAATTTACTATTCACTATATTATTACTTGACCCGTGCGCTTGCGGTAGGAAAAGTCCACATCAAGTTTTTGGCGCCGTTGCCGGGGATTGGCACATTTAGCTAAATTGATATTGTGGAAAAATTGCTTGATCTTAATTTAGGGTGTATTGTTACTTTTTTAGGTTTGTTGCATTTTTTTCCTTATTTGTCTTTCTTTCCATATTTGATTTTCTAGGTTAGTTTTCTTTTAGTTGAGTAATCTTTTCTATATTTGTTCTTGTTTTTCCTTTTTAGATTAGTTTCCTTATTTGCATTTTGCCATATTTATTTTTGCATTCCAGATTAGGTTACTTTGTTTCCTTTTCTAGATTATATTTTCCTTATTTAGATTAGTTGTTTCCTTTTCTTTATTTCATTCCATAATTGTTTTCTTTCTTTTTTTTAGGGTAGTTGTTTGTTTATGCATAGGGATAAAGATTTAATTTTAGCACCATTTGATCCCGAGATAGAAAGAACAATTCTTATGCTTCGAAGGGAAAATAGAGAAATTATTCAAATGGCAGATCAAAATCCACCTGAGGAGCCTAGGCCTATTAGAGATTATTTTCAGCCTGTGTTTCAGGGACAGCAATCGGGAATTGTCTATGCCCCGATTAATGCCAACAACTTTGAGCTGAAGACCGGTCTCATTCAGATGGCTCGAGACTGTGCATACAGAGGATCGCCCACTGAGGATCCAAATTCTCATCTTAAATCATTTTTGGATATTTGTGGGACGGTAAAGATTAATGGTGTCTCTGAGGATGCTATTCGCTTACGTTTATTTCCTTTTTCTTTGCAGGATAAAGCACGTGATTGGTTGCAGTCCATTACCCCTGGGAGCATCACCACTTGGGATGCTTTGGTCCAGGCCTTTTTAAAGAAATTCTTTCCTCCTGCAAAGACGGTCAAGCTGAGGACCGAGATTGGGACATTCCAACAACAATACGATGAGCAGCTGTTCGAAGCTTGGGAGCGATTCAAAGAGCTACTGAGGAAGTGTCCTCAGCATGGTTACCCCGATTGGCTTCAGGTACAGTTGTTTTATAATGGTTTAACTCCTAGTACAAAAACGATTGTTGATGCAGCTGCAGGTGGGACTCTGTTGTCCAAGACCGTGGAAAACGCTCGCACACTTTTAGAGGATATGGCCACCAACAGTTATCAGTGGCCATCTGAGCGGTCTACACCTAAAAAGATTGCTGCTGGAGTGTTTGAGGTTGATAAAGTAAGTGCACTCCAGGCCCAGATGACTTCCCTTGCCAATGCTTTTATGAAATTTTCAGGTACAGGGAGTGCTCAATCAATTGAATCAGCTGCTGCTTTAGCATCTAGACCTCAGGAGGAGACTATTGAACAGGTTCAGTATGTTTCAAATTCGAATTTTAGGGGGTATAATAATAATTCTACACCTACACATTATCACCCTAACAATAGGAACCATGAAAATTTCTCTTATGCTAATACTAAGAATGTTCTTAATCCTCCTGGTTTTGCCCCTCAAACTCAAGATAATAAAAAGTTAGAAGATCTTGTTGGAGCTTTCATTGCAGAGTCTAGTAACAGGACAACCAAATTAGAGGAGGCAGTCATTGCCATCAACTCAACAGTGAATGGCCACAGTGCAGCTATAAAGAACATAGAGACTCAGCTGGGACAGTTGGTGAATGTTGTAAGTACAATGAACAAAGGTAAGGCCCCAGCTGAACAAGAGAAACCCCAGATGGAATATTGCAAGGCAATCACTGTTCACCAGGAGGAGTCTGAAGAGGAACCTGAATCTGAGGACTATGAAACGCCTACAGGGGAAGCTGAGGAGGACACATCATCTGATGAGGCTGAACAGCCTAACCTTGAGCCTCCTATTCCTTCTCCCACACTGATGGTTCCCAAGGAAAAGAAAAAGAAAAAGAAGAAAAAGAATAATCAGGTTCAGTTTGATAAATTTATGAATGCTTTTATGAATCTGAATATTAATATTCCTTTTGCAGAGGCATTAGAGATGCCCCAATACAACAGGTTTATGAAGGAGTGGTTAGCAAAGAAGCGAAAAGAAAAGAAGGTTGACACTGTTTATCTTGCTTCCACATGCAGCACCAGAGTACAACAGAAAGTACCTGAAAAAGTAGCAGATCCAGGGAGTTTCTCTGTTCCTTGTAGTTTTGGTACTTATTCTTTCAGAGCATTATGTGATTTAGGTGCTAGCATTAATATCATTCCTCTATCTTTGTGTAAAAAGTTAGATATAGGTGAGATTAAGTCTACTCCTGTAAAGCTCCAATTGGCTGATCAATCTGTGGTGAGACCAGTTGGTATTGTAGAAAATGTATTAATCAGAGTAGGTAGATTTTTCCTCCCTATTGACTTGTATGTTATGGACATGATAGAAAATCCTTCAATGCCTGTCATATTAGGACGACCATTCCTCGCTACTGGGCGAGCGATCATAGATATTGAGCGCAGGGAGCTCACTATTAGAGTAAAGAACGAAAAAGAAATTTTTAAAGCAGTTGAAGACTCTAAAGATGAAGTGCTTCACATGGGTTACAGAAAAGGTGCAAGAAAGAGCACCTCTGTTGGATTCACAGAACAAAAGCCTCCTTGAAGCACGTGCAACACGTCGAGCTAATGACGTTAAACAAGCGCTTATGGGAGGCAACCCAAGTAAGTTAGTGTGTTTTCTTTTTGTTTTTTTTTGATTTATTGTTTGTTTTTGTTTTGTAGGTCTTGTTTTCTTCCTCTCCTTTGCTTTCAAGCTTTCAAGCAAGAAGTCATCATCATTCCAGGCCAGTATTGTTCACTCCTGTCATTCTTTTATTGTTCTCATGCTTGTTTATGTTCTATTTTCTTTATACATTGAGGACAATGCATATTTTAAGTTTGGGGGTGGATTAGCATGTTTGTGGAGCCCTTGAGCATCTGAGTTCGGGCTATAGTTTTGAGCTTTCTTTGAATGATGCGTATGGTTGTTTTCTGGATGCTACTTTTGCATGATTATGATGTCCTAGGATAGGCTTTCTTGTCAATTTTCAAGTTTGTGATGAGATGTAAGCATAAGTGCCCAAAAAGGGAGACTTTTTAAAATTTTTCTAGGAGATGGCTAGCATGAGTAGAGTATCTGTCTTGGCTAGATTTGGATTTGAATGCTTAGGAGCGAATTATTGGGTTCATATGCTTGTTGTCACCTCGATAGGTGTAGGGTAGAGCTAAAGAGTTAATTTTTTTGCAAATTAGCATGTTTGATCTTGCTTAGGAGAAAGGAAAAGAATATCTGCTATTTATGTTCATAACAAAAAATCATTCTTGTTGTTACTGTTGAAAAGAAAATTATTATGCCATGGCCTGTGCACAGTTTGCAATGTGTAATAAAGATTAAGGCAAAAAGAGCTACCCCTGTTGTGATCAGTTAGGCCAACCAGAGAAATCTCAGGTTAAGGGTCCCTGCAATGGGTGTGTGAAAGCTAGTGCCACATATACATGCTTAATATGATTGTTAATTAAAAGCACCTAAGTATGGAGATAAACAAACTAATTTGTTGCATTAACTCATTAGTGAAGCCTTAGTGCCAGTGTAGAGGGAAGATGAGCTGAGAGTTTAATAATCCAACCCCGGGCTAGTAGAGTCTGATCTTGTTGAGTTAGATCTCGCTTGTGCAAGTTAATTTTGGAAAAATTTTAATTTGTCTCCCTCATTGGTCCTTGTGTGCATGTCTCTTGCTTGCTTGGTTATTGACTTTTGAGCCTTGAGGATTGAGTTATGGCTGTTGCATCCATTCTTCCATTGTATGTCTGATTTAGAATTTGCTCGAGGACTAGCAAAAGCTTAAGTTTGGGGGTATTTGATAGCGAGCATAGCTAGCTATCTTTACTGATTTAATTTAGCTAGTCTTCTATGGTGTTTGGGCCATTTTATTGTGCTTTATTGTTTATTTTGTAGGAAATGGTTGATTGGAGCTATAATGCAATATCAGAGTTAATCGGGTGCTCGGGGCATGAAAAGATGCAAAGGAATGAAAAGAGTAAAAGTGGAGAAAAGTCAAATCTCGGTCAACAGCAGGCTAGCGTCGAGACGCTAGCTCTTGAGCGTCTCGACGCTCACATTCCATATCAGATTAGGCGCGTAAAGCTTACAGCGTCGAGACGCTATGATAGGAAGCGTCCCGACGCTACCGTTTTTCCTTATTCAGAACGCGCGTTTAAGAGGCAGCGTCGCGACGCTGTCTTGACAGCGTCTCGACGCTAAGACGAAAAATCAGAATAAAAGCTTCACTTCGGCTAGGTTTTAGGGGAGTTCAATTTGGGACCTTTTGGAGCCGTAAAGAGGGCAGAACAGAGGGCTTTTGGAGCAGCAAACAAAGGAGGAGCTTGGAAATCAACCCATTGTTCGTGGGGATCGTGACGGGGACGTCGGGACTCGGCCTACATTGAGTTTTCTTTTCCCTTTTCTTCCTTTAGTTAGATTTATGGCTTTCATATGTTTAGTTGAGCTTGTATTTACATTCATGAGTAGCTAAACTTGTAGCTTAGGGATTGATGTAGTTGATTAAGTTTATGGATTGATTTATGGTTTAAGTTGTGCAATGTTATTGTGTTTGTAATCTTGATTTAATGCTTTCAATTAATTGGCCATTAGTTGGATGATTTAAGTTTCGCATCTAGCTCGGAAGAGGGGATTTGATATAGACTTGCTCAAGATTGCATGAATAAAGTTTACTTTCTAATTCTTGACGGTTTTAGAATATCTTTAGAATTGGTTAAAAGATCTCATTGCCTTGCATGTTAATAAACTTAGATAGGGATATCAAGTTGGTTAATTTGCATGAGAATCAATTATACTCGGGAGAGGTAGTTGTGATTAAAGGGTCTTTGGCTCATAATTTCATTGTGCATAATAACTTATTCTTTAAAATCAATCCTAAACGAAATCGGCGAAATCAATTCCCTAAGTAGTTTTCCCAATTGAAATTCCATACTTTTACTTGCTTTGTTTTGTGTTTATCATCACCTATTCATCACTTTTTAATCCCTAAATAAAATTGGCCAAGATTATTCGCAATACTCAATTTGCTTAAAAATCCAATCCAGAGGACGACATTCGAATTTACTATTCACTATATTATTACTTGACCCGTGCGCTTGCGGTAGGAAAAGTCCACATCACTATCAAATACCCCCAAACTTATGCTTTTGCTAGTCCTCGAGCAAACTAAAAATCAAGCATACAGTGGAAGAATGGATGCAACAAACATGACTTAATCCTCAAGGCTCAAAAGTCAATAGTCAAACAAGCAAGAGACATGCACACAAGGACCGATGAGGGAGACAAATTAAGATTTTTCCAAAATTAACTTGCACAAGATCAGACTCTACTAGCCCGGGATTGGATTATTAAACTCTCAGCTCATCTTCCCTCTACACTGGCACTAAGGTTTCACTAACGAGTTAATGGAACAAATTAGTCTGTTTTCCTCCATACTTAGGTGCTTATAATTGAAAATTAAATTAAGCATTTATATGTGGCACTAGCTTTCACACACCTATTGTAGGGACCCTTAACCCGAGTTTTCTCTGGATGGCCTAACTGATCACAACAGGGGTAGCTCTTTTTGCCTAAAACTTTATTACTCATTGCATAATGTGCATAAGCCATGACATAAAAATTTCTTTCAAAAGTAACAAGAATGATTTTTTTCTTTCATGATCATGATAAGCATATATTCTTTTCTTTCCTCCTAAGCAAGATTAAACATGCTAATTTGCAAAAAATTAACTCTTTAGCTCTTCCCTACACCTATCGAGGTGACAACAAGCAAATGAACTTAATAATTCGCTCCTAAGAATTCAAATCCAAATCAAGCCAAGAAAAATACTCTACTCATGCAAGACATCTCCTAGAAAAAATTTTAAAAAGTCTCCTTTTTTGGGCACTCATGCTTACAACTCATCGAAAGCTTGAAAATTTACAAGAAAGTCTATCCTAGGAAATCATAGTCATGCAAAAATAATATCCAGAAAACAACCATATGCTCAATTCAAAGAAAGCTCAAAACTATAGCCCGAACTCAGATGCTCAAGGGATCCACAAACATGATATTCCAAAATACCCCTGATGACATGCAAAAATGTCATCATTTTCCTATTAATTTTAGCTAGTTTTGTGCATAAATTGTGAGCTTTAATGTACTTTTATGTTGATTTTACAGAAAACCGAGTTCGGGCAACAAAACTGAGATTTTAAGAGAATTTGGGTAAATTTGGAGACTTTTTGGGCAATTTAAAGAATAATCATTAAAGATCCAAGCCCTAAAGTCCAAGAAGAGAAGATAATTAAAGTGGTAGGCCCAAAAAGCCCAAAAGTTTGAAGAAAGGAGGCAAAAATCTGCAAATTAGGCTTCTAGAAGGCCTAGCGTCTCGACGCTAGGACCATAGCGTCTCGACGCTAGGTGATCAGAAAAGCGCGCTCCAAATTCGCGATAGCGTCGCGACGCTGTCTACGTAGCGTCTCGACGCTGCGACAACTTCTGCCCCAAGACAACATGACGTCACAGCGTCTCGACGCTGTGACGTAGCGTCTCGACGCTGTCGACTTGTTCAGCAAGAAAATTCCAGCCCCTTGCACTATAAAAAGGCCCCTTCCCTTTGGTTCAAATCATCCCAAAATTTGGGGGAGCTCTCCCCTAGCTCAATAGAGAGAAAAAGTGAGAAGAATTGTGGAGAAAAAGTGGGAATTAAGCGAGATTCTAAGGCTCAAGATTCGAGATGATCGTAGCGGGAGCTTGGGATCAACTTATCGGTTATTTCTTCCTTACTTCTTTATAATTCCTTGTTGTAATTTGAGTTAGGCCTATGGATCAAGATCATTTTGGCACAATTATTTCCATTTGTGAGTAGATCTTGAGACCTAGGGTCGTTATTCTAGTTAAATGATATTGTAGCGCAATTACTTGGATTATGTAATGAAAATCTCCATATTTCATCTATGCAATTCTTGCTTAATGCTTTTAATCTCTTGATCACGGATTAATTGTTATGATGGTCTAATTTGATACTCGACAGAGAGAAATTAGATTAGATCCTAATTGCATGGCTAACGATTGCTTGGAACACGAGAGTTAAAATGATTGTTAGAAATTGATTATGAAGTTGCTTAATGCCATTCTATGATTAACTAAGGAGATGGACACATAAATTAGTTATGTTAGTATGAGATGTGGAGGAGCTTGAAAGAGAAATCCGCTTAAAATTACTTCTAGATTTATGGAATTGAAGATTATTAGTTACATACATCCGTGTAATTGAGCTACAAATTCAAGAAAGCTAGATAACACCCTAGGTCAAGTTCCCTTATTTGGTTATTTTCATTTCATTATTACATGTTTATTTTTATTAATTCCTTTAATTTTCGCACTATCATTCGAGTTGATCTTCTAAATAAAATTAAAACATGATGATTCTTGGTACTTAATGGAATTAATTCAATTTCCCTGAGGATTCGATACTCGGTATTACTACCGTTTTATATTACTTGTGACGACCCGTGCGCTTGCGGAAAATCGCCCAACAACCCCCAAACTTAAAGCATGCATTGTCCTCAATGTATGAAGAAAATAAAGCATAGTCAAGCATGAGAACAAATAAAGAATGGAAGGGGTGAACAATACTGCCCTGGAATGATGACCTTTTCATGAATGCTTGGCACAGACAAGAGCACGGGAACTCCTACAAAACAAAAACAACAAGACATAAAAAACAATAACGAAGTAACTTGGGTTGCCTCCCATAAGCGCTTGTTTATCGTCTTTAGCTCGACGTGCTCGTGCAGCCTGTCAAGGCACATAAAAATTCTCGTATTTCTTTGGGCTCTTCTTCCTTGAATCCATATAACCAACGATCGCTAGCAAACTGACTAGATTCTCATGGCCCCTGAAATAGAATTATTTTTGGTATTTTTGAATAAAAGAAGCATAAAAGGAGAAATATCAAAATAAAGAGACTCTGACTCTAAAACTGACTCGTGAGAATAGAAAAAAGAACAATCAAAATTTACAAAGGATGGAGAAGATAAATCAGACGAAGGCTTTTCAACCTCAAACTCTACCTCCTGAACTTCCTCTGACACTACAAGCTCATTTTCTTTTTCATCCTCACAAACATGTTCTTGATAGGTGCTACAACTCTCCGATTCTTCCCCATTATTCATGCAACTCACCCCTAACTGCTCATCCTTAGCAAGATCGACAGAACTAAGCTCTTGAATGGGTGCCAACGAATCATCGGCCACATGACTCGCTAGACATCCTATGGAAGTGGATCCCACCTCCCTAACTTCCTTTGGGGTTTGAAGTCCTCTTATGATTTTATCAAACTTTAGACTCCTCGCTCTAAACTCCTCAATATAATTTTGAACTATACTTTCCAAGGAATAATTTTCTTTTAAAGGGGGATAACTTGAAGATGAAAAATTGGAGTATGGTGTTGAATAAAAAGCCATTCAAATAAATTAAAGCAACAATGATAATTAGGCTTCCAATCAAATAATAACCCAACAAGAACAAATGACCAAGACTCAAACAGAAAAGGAAAGAAAAATAAGAACAAAGAAAACAAAATAGAAAAAGGGAAAAAAAAAACAAAAAAGGAAAAACTAAATATGGCAAGAAAGCAAATATGGAAAAATATATATATATATAATTTACAAAAGGAAAAGATAAACAACTATGGAATGAAAAATCAAATATGACAAAAACAAATTAGAAAACTACCAAATAAGGAAAAATTAATCTACAAATGATAAAACTAAAAAGGAAATTCTATCTATGGGAAATTCAAACAAATATGGAAAAATCCAAATATGGAAAAGAAAAACGATAAAGGAAAAAAAATGAAATCTACCTAAAAACAAAAAAAAAAATACACCCTAAATTAAGACCGAACAATTTTTCCACAATATTAATTTAACTAAATATGCCAATCCCCGGCAACGGCGCCAAAAACTTGATGCGCAATTTGCTTACTGCAAGTGTACGGGTCAAGTAATAATATAGTGTTTTCGTGTAAAACGAGTGTCGTCCTCTGGATTGGTTTTCTAGCAAATTAAGTATCACAAATACTTTTGTTCAATTTTATTTAGGGAGCAAAACTCAATGATAAAGATAAATCTAAAGACAAAAAGCATAAAATAAAAGTGGAGACTCAAATGGAAAGACTCTTAGGGAATTGATTTCATTGATTAAGATTGAGGATTAATTAATGGGATGAATTTAGCATGCAATTATTCTACCAAGTCTAGGAACCTTTTATCACAACTATCTCTCCCGAGCATAATTGATTCTCATGCATGCAACCAACTTGATATCCCTATCTAAGTTCATTAACATGCAAGGCTTTGAGTTTAGTTCTTCAAGCAACTTCTAAAGTTATTCTAAATCCCGTCACAAACTTAGAATTTCTACTTTAGTCATGCAATTAAATAAAGTAAGTCTTAGGCCAAATCCCCTCTCCCAAGCAAGATTCAACACTCAAATCATTCAACTAGTGATCAAGTAATTGAAAGCATTTAACCATAATTGCATAGGTAAAATAAATGCATATTCATACCACAAATCAATCCAACAAACTAAAACAACTGCATCAATCCCTAAGACAAACAACTAGCATCTCATAGTCTTTAAACTACAAACACTAATTGAAAGAAAAGCCATAAAAACTACAAAAGGTAAGGGAAAGAGAAAGGAAAACTCGAATCCGTCGAAACTGGCACGTCCCCGTCACGATCTCCTCGTCTTCTCGCTTGATTCCCGCTCCTTGGCTTTGATTTAGCTCCCACCAAAGGTCTCTAGTCGAAATTAGGGCTAAAATCTAACCAATTGGACTCCCCTTGGTCGTAGCATGAAAAGAAGATTATATAGAAAATCTGCTGATAGCGTCGAGACGCTACAGACAGCGTCGCGACGCTGTCGCGATCCGCAATTTTGGAAAATTTGTCGATAGCGTCACGACGCTGGTCCTAGCGTCGCGATATATATATATATATATATATATATATATATATTTAAGATTGGAAACTCCATTTGACTCCAATTGCTGAATTAAGATTCAAACACGTAGTTTCTACAATTAAAACATAAAAATGCATAAATTTGGGCAAATAATTATAAAAGACTAGCTTAATTAATCAGAGAAAAATAGCTAGCTATGCTCGCTATCAGGCAGTTAAAGACGCCCATGAACGTTGGACTAAGGCCAACGAAAAGGTCAAAGTCTACATACTGGTCAGCTGATCTGAAGTATTGGCCAAGCGTTATGAAAACGTGGAAACTGCCAGGGAGATTATGAATTCCCTGCAGGAGATGTTTGGACTTCCGTCCTACCAGCTCCACCACTACGCCTTGAAGAATGTCTTCAATGCCAAGATGTTGGAAGGTCAATCTGTTCGGGAACATGTCCTGGACATGATTAACCAATTCAATATAGCTGAGGCAAGTGGGAGATGTGTAATGGGTGTAAGGAATGCCCTAGTTTATTGTATTTTGTATATTTACTTTTCATGTAATGTACAACATACATGTACCATTTCTAGCTTTGGATTATATTGTATATACTTTCCCTGTAACTTGAGTTTTAGTTCAAGTGGGAGTTTGTTGGGTTTTATGCCCTGAAACTCGTAGATAGTAAATGTACATTTGACCGAACATTAGGGGTGAAAGGAACCGAACCGAACCGATTCGGTTCGGACCGGTTCGGTCTTCAACTTAAATTCTAACCGAACCGAACCGAACCGATTAGGTTCGGTTCGGTCCACGCGCTTTCCACAAAACCGATATATTTTTTCATTTAAAACGCTTCAGACGTAGACTTAGGGCTTCTTTCTTCCACGCCTCTCATTCAAAGCGCTGCAAACTTAGGGTTTCACTTTCTTTTTTCCACGCCTTTCTTCTGCCGCCATCGATGTTCGCATGTCGCCTCTCCCAGTCTCCTCTCATGCTCGTGTTTACCGCCACCGCTGGTGCTTTTCGTGCTTGCTTCCGAGTTTAGGTCTCCGTCGGGTAAGTTCTTATTCGGGTTTCTTCTTTGTGTTTTAGTTTTATTCTTTGTTTTTCTGGGTTTTTGGCGGTGATTCACTGGTGAGTTCGATCGTTATTTTTCGATTGATTTCTCTTTTTGTGTCCTTGGTTTTGTTTATTGCATTCCTCTGCACCTTGTTCGTGTTTCGATATAACTACAAGGCACTCCGTACAGGTTTTCTCATCTGTTCTTTGTTTGTGTTTCGTTTTTACTCATCTTTTTCGATTTCATCTTTATATTCTTCGAATTTCTTTATTAAAAGCACGATTATATTCGGATTAAAGCCCTTGAGTTAAATGGGTTTGCGCTATTAAAGCCCTTTAGTTTCAAAAAGTCTGTTTCCGTTGTTGCTGGTAGACGAAACTCCCTCTCCATATGCGAAGATGGCAAGGTTAGTTACATTTGATTCGAATACTTCTTTTTTGAGGTCAGACTTTTCATTTTGTTTTACTTGATGGCATCGGTTTTTGAGTGTTTCAAGAAACTCTGTACTTGGTATTGGTTTGCTATATTTGGAAGTTGATTGATTGAGGGAATTTTGTGTAAAGCTAATGGATTTTTTTTTTTTTTTTGAGAAATCTAAAGCTAATGGAATTAAGAGAATGTAATTACATTCAAGGTTTTCTTTATGTTTTTGTTTTTTTTAGACTAGTTCCAAAATTTTGGTGGGGTTAAAATAACTTTTTGAAATTTGGAGAATTGTGTTTCCATTGTGTTTAACAATTTAAAATGAGTATGACATGACTTTCGAGAAGAGGGAAAAATAATTTGGATGAAAATCACTTTCCAAAATTTATCATGATGTGTAGCTATGCAAAGATATATAAAAAACCATTTGAGGAATAACGCCTCCTCGTTCATGGGAATAGCTTGCATTCTTAACAAGAATACAAGTCAGTAGAAATATTCAAACTCTTGTGAAATTTTTGTGGTTTAGTTAGATAGTAAGCTTATTGCTTGATGAATTGTTTTAACTGATATGTTGTTTTTGTTCCTTCTCATTAATTTTGTTGGTAATTACTTGGGATTTGTAGCTGCGTTTTTTTTTTAATTTCTAAGGATTGCCACTATGAATTGTTTTAACTGACATGTTTTCTTTTTTTTTTTTTTATAAAATTCCCCAAGGGCTCTCCTCTGTATTTGAAGGGTGGGTGTTAGATAGATGGGATAGGAGTGTGATGAAAGGCCTTTATCTGTGTGTAAGTTTGGGCAGACAGAGTAAAGTTAGTAGAAAATAAGAACAAAACAATTTTAGCAACTGGAAGTGGATTTAAAGTGTTTGGCCTTTCCTTTTTATGAAATGATTTCAAGCTAGGTTGCTGCATTTTTCTTGGTTATGGGGTGATTAACAATTGTGTCTAGTTAGATTTTCATTAACTTTTGGAGCTTGGTAATGATTAATGGAATTTAAGGATGTTGAGTTAGTTTTGTTTTTTTGATGTCATGTGGTATTTGGATATTTGCAGGCAACAATGGAATATGGAGAGGCTGATGAAATCATTTTCTCTATTATTGGTCCTCGATGCATTCAGCTTTCTGGTTATTTTCTAAGAAGTTGTCGACACAATAATGTAAATGAGATAACTGTCTTTACCTCTGTAAATAATTGTGTTTATTTGTATAGTAGCTTTTTTTCGTTGTGGTACTTGCCAGTAGTTGACATCTTTCAATGATCAAGGAAGTATAGTAGATGAAGATTAGAGATTATAAAATGTTTTCCAGTTTTTTTTGTAGCTTTGTAATTATTTTGGATGTTCAAAGCAAATGAAAGAGGCATATTTAAAAATTGGTGGTCAAAGCAAATGAATTAAAAAAAAAAAAAAAAACGTGGGTCACCCGACCCGACCCGACGAAGTTCGGGTCACTCCGAACCGGGTCGGGTCGGGTCATTCTGTCCGTACAACCGACACTGGTTCGGGTCGGGTCGGTTTGTCCATACAACCGACCCGACCCGAAAATTTTACACCCCTACCGAACATTAATAAAAGTGATGTATTATTCAATGTTTGTATTATATCTTGTCTTATTAACCCTAATCCAATAAACTAAACATCCAAGGCTAATAGAATGAAGCTTGAACTAGTATGTAGGGACATACGGGGATCAATGTTCAAGTTTTAGCCTAAAGGGTCTGTAGTATAGGGATAAGGCTGGGTACCTTGTCCTGGTGACACTATGGATACGACCCACTTTGTATATTGATACAAACGTAGTGATCCAGCGCGTTCATGTAGTTGACATGCGAGTGGGGGTATCTTGTTGATAACTTCCCAAAAGGTAGTTATTTAGGCCTCAATTATATAGGGAATTGTGTGTCCTTTATGCTTATTAGGGTTGGTTTTGGATAGATATTACATGTTTTAACCCATTTGGAAGAATGGAAGCATTGGAAATTATTTTGTGCAGATTATGCTACTGAGCGACTGGAGGGAGCAAATTCTGTTGAGTTATTTTCGGGATAAAGGACCAAGGAGAGTCTTACACGTGTCCAAGTTGACCTAATTCAAGCCTCCTATCCTTCTATAAAAGGAAGTAGCCGTCAAAGTAAAAAGTATTCCATGTTCTCCCTTAGAAGCCAAATAGTATAGAGAGATTGCAGACCATCAAGAACACCATCATTTGCAAGCTGATTAAGGAGTTTATTTTCTTTATTAACTTGTGATTATGGACATGCCTACTAAGATTGTGATTTGTATTTCCATGCCTATTATGAACTAAGTAGCTTAGGTGTTGGTTAGGAATAATATGATTGTCGTGCTTCATCTTTAGTAATATATTGACTATCGCATTTTGGTTAGTTGTTGTACTTATTTCCATTTTATGCCCACCTGGCCAGCCGGTGTGAATAACTCTCTCTAGTTTCAGGGATGATTTAGAGAGTGTGTGGCAATTATCCACACTACGATCATTGTGTATTGGTGAACGTCAGTGACTGAGCTAGGGACAGCCAGTTGCCTAGTGCTTGATCGGTCGTACTTCATTGGGGTTAAAACATATCCCAAAAGATCCGGAGCTCTGGGAGGAATCCGCTAATAATACTGCGAGAAATGCATGATCAATAATATTGCTAGAGCATCTTTTAGAACAATCACTAAATCCTAACCAACGCCTGTCTTTAATTTGTCTATCTATTTGTTTACTCGTTGTTCTGTCATTTATTTTGCCTCAGCATAATTCTTATAAAACCAAATCATTTTACCATCTTTGAAACCATTAGAAAGTTACACAAAATAGGTAGAGTGGAAACTAATTCAGGACTCGGATTGATAATATTACTTGCTGCAGACAGTGTATACTTGCACAGGATTTCTAGAGTCTTTTATACCATATTTTTGCTCACTCTAGGAACCCAACAAGTTTTTGGCGCCGTTGTCGGGGAATTGAATAAGTTTTTATCTTGTTTGTTTTGTGTATGTGTTTTAGTGGTTTGGTGCTAGAACTTTTTTATTGTTTCTTTTGTTTTTGCAGGTGTGAGTTTGGTGCATGAGCGATCCGCCTAGGGTAAGGTTTGAGCTTGATCCAGAAATCGAAAGGACATTCAGGATAAGAAGGAGAGAGCAGCGTAGAAACCAGATGGAGAACGTGTTGCGTCTTCTGGAGGCTCCTCAAGGTCCAGCAAACCCCCAGCAGAATTCGTTGCTGCAACAAAACCCACTGTTTGAGCAAAATGAGCAGCAAAATAATCAGGCTGAAAATCTGATCTTGATTGCGAACGATAGGACCAGAGCCATTCGAGCGTATGCTATCCGAATGTTTAATGAGTGGAATCCAGGGACTACACGTCCCCAAATCCAAGCGACAAATTTTAAAATGAAACCGGTAATGTTTCAGATGTTGCAAACCGTGGGGCAATTCCATGGTTTGTCATCTGAAGACCCTCATTTACATCTTAGGTCTTTTCTAGGAGTTAGTGATTCTTTTATAATTCAAGGAGTGCCGAGAGATGCCCTGAGATTAACTTTGTTCCCGTATTCTCTTAGAGATGGAGCAAAGGCATGGTTGAACTCTTTTGCTCCAGGATCAATTAGGACATGGGATGAGTTAGCTGAAAATTTTTTGAGTAAATATTTCTCACCTAATAGGAATGCTAAATTAAGGAGTGAAATAGTAGGGTTTAGGCAACTTGAAGATGAGACTTTTAGTGAGGCTTGGGAAAGATTTAAGGAGCTTTTGCGAAAGTGTCCCCACCATGGTTTACCTCATTGTATTCAAATGGAAACATTTTACAATGGTTTAAATGGAGTAACCCAAGGTATGGTTGATGCTTCGACTGGAGGGGCCCTTTTGGCAAAAACTTTTGATGAAGCCTATGAAATTTTAGAAAGAATATCTATCAATAGTTGTCAGTGGTCGGATGTTAGAGGCACAAATAAAAAGGTTAAGAGTGTGTTAAAGGTTGATGGTGTGTCCACCATTAGGGGTGCTCTTGCTATGATTGTTAACGCTCTTAAGAATGTGACAGTGATTAGCCATCAGCAGCCACCAGCTATGGAGCCGACTGCAGTGGTGAACCAGGTGGTAGAAGAAGCATGTGTCTATTGTGGTGAAGATCACAACTACGAGTTTTGCCCCAGCAATCAAACTTCTGTGTTTTTTGTAGGTAACCAGAGGAATAACCCTTACTCTAATTTTTATAATCCAGGTTGGTGCAACCACCCCAACTTCTCATGGGGAGGTCAAGGAAATAACGTGCAATCACAACAAAAGGTGAACCAGCCGGGATTTGCTAAAGCGCAGGTATTGCCCCAACAAAATAAGCAGGCTTTGCCCCAGAAAAATTCAGGAAGTTCTCTTAAGGCGAAGATGAAAGAATTTATGGCTCGTACAGATGCCGCAATTCAAAGTAATCAAGCTTCGATGAGAGCCCTAGAATTGCAAGTGGGTCAGCTAGCTAATGAGCTGAAGGCAAAGCCTCAAGGGAAACTTCCATCAGATACTAAACACCCTAGAAGGGAAGGTAAGGAGCAGGTAAAGGCAGTAACTCTTAGGAGTGGTAAGCCATTGGAAGAAAGAATTGAGCCTAGTAAAACCCAGGTTATATATAAAAATGGTGATAAAAATGTTGTTGTCGAAAAAGAATTGGAGTTTGGTCAAGGTGCTGGAGGCAGGAATAAAAATGCTAGAGCATCTGGTTCTGTTCCAGATGTGGAACCACCTTATGTGCCGCCCCCACCTTATGTACCACCTCTACCTTTTCCACAAAGGCAAAAGCCTAAGAATTAGGATGGTCAATTTAAAATGTTTTTAGAGATTCTTAAGCAATTGCATATAAATATCCCTTTAGTAGAAGCTATTGAGAAAATGCCTAATTATGCTAAATTTCTTAAGGATATTTTAACTAAAAAAGAAGAGGTTAGGTGAGTTTGAAACTGTATCTCTTACTGAGGAGTGTAGTGCTATTCTTAAGAATGGGCTACCCCCCAAGGCTAAGGATACAGGGTCATTTACCATACCCGTGTCTAAAGGTGGAAAAGAATTAGGTAGAACACTCTGTGATTTAGGCGCAAGCATTAACCTAATGCCTCTTTCGGTCTATCGGAAGTTGGGTATTGGTGAAGCTAGGCCTACCACAGTTACACTCCAACTAGCTGATAGGTATATCACATATCCAGAGGGTAAAATTGAGGATGTCTTAGTAAAAGTGGATGAATTCATATTTCCTGTTGATTTTATTATTTTAGACTGTGAGGCTGATAAAAATTTCCCAATTATTCTAGGTCGTCCATTTTTTGGCAACTTGTAGGGCATTAATAGATGTTCAAAAAGGAGAATTAACAATGAGAGTCTGTAATGAGGAAGTGAAATTTAATGTGTTTAAAGCCATGAAGTATCCAGACGAAATGGAGGATTGTTCCTTCATTAGGATTTTGGAGAGCAAAGTTATTGAGACAGTAATACAGGATTCAGCTAGTAAGCATTCGGAAGAGCATGGAGAGGTTAGTGTAGAAGATTTACAAGTTTGTTTGTTAGAAAGAAAAAATGAAAAAGAATTGTTTAAGTGTGAGGATGTTTTTGAGTCTTTAGATTTAGATCAGAGGAAAGCTCCTCATATTAAGCCATCCCTGATTGAGGCACCTACTTTAGATTTGAAACCCTTGCCGGATCATCTAAAGTATGTGTATCTTGGGGAAGGTGAGACTTTGCCCATTATTGTTGCATCAGATTTAATGCCAGAGCATGAGGAGACCTTAATAAAATTGCTGCAGCAATACCGCAAGGCTATAGGTTGGACATTGGCTGATATTCAGGGAATTAGCCCATCTTTTGTATGCACGAAATCACTCTAGAGGAGGGATCCTTTAGGAGTATTGAGCAACAAAGAAGGCTTAACTCTGCAATGAAAGAGGTTGTTAAAAAGGAGGTGATTAAATGGTTACATGCTGGGATAATTTATCCAATTGCCGATAGCAATTGGGTGAGCCCTGTCCAATGTGTTCCTAAGAAAGGAGGTGTTACTGTGGTGAGCAATAAAGATAATGAGTTGATTCCAATCAGGACAGTAACTGGCTGGAGGGTTTGTATGGACTACAGGAGGCTTAATAAAGCCACCCGTAAGGACCATTTCCCTCTACCATTTATTGACCAAATGTTGGATAGATTGGCTGGTCAGGCCTATTACTGTTTCTTGGATGGTTATTCTGGGTATAACCAGATTACTATTGCTCCTGAGGACCAGGAGAAAACCATTTTCACTTGTCCTTATGGGACGTTTGCTTTTAGGCGAATGCCTTTTGGCCTTTGCCACTCCAGCAACATTTCAGCGGTGTATGTTAGCAATTTTTTCTGATATGATTGAGTCCACTGCTGAGGTATTTATGGACGATTTTTTAGTGTTTGGAGGGTCTTTTCAGAATTGTTTAGAAAATTTAGGTAAGGTATTAAAGAGATGTGAGGATACCCATCTAGTTCTTAATTGGGAAAAATGCCACTTCATGGTAAAGGAGGGCATAATGCTAGGTCATAGGATTTGTAAAAATGGTCTAGAAGTGGATACAACAAAAATAGAGGTGATTGAAAGACTAGAGCCACCAAATTCAGTGAAGGGAATTCGAAGTTTTTTAGGACATGCTGGATTTTATAGGAGGTTCATAAAGGATTTTTCCAAAATCAGTAAACCTCTTTGTAACTTATTGTGCACTAATCATGTTTTTTGACATTAATGCAGATTGTAGGAAGGCTTTTGAGACTTTAAAGGCTGCTTTAATCTCAACACCCATTCTTTGCGCACCTAATTGGAATTTACCATTCGAGGTAATGTGTGATGCGAGTGATGCTGCGGTAGATGCGATGCTGGGGCAAAAGCAGGGCAAATTTATCCATCCTATATATTATTCAAGCAAGGTTTTAAATGAGGCACAAGTCAACTATACAACTACTGAAAAGGAGTTGTTAGCTGTGGTGTTTGCTTTTGAGAAATTCCGGCCATATTTGGTTGGATCCAAAGTCACGGTGTTCACGGATCATGCAGCAATAAGGTATCTAATGTTTAAGAAAGATGCAAAGCCTAGACTAATTCGTTGGATTTTACTGTTGCAGGAATTCGACTTGGAGATAAAGGACAAGAAAGGATCAGAAAACGTCATTGCAGATCATTTATCTCGTTATGATCCGTCATCATCTTTGTTGGAGCAATCTGCCATTTCCGATTCTTTTCCAGATGAACAACTCTTTGCTGTTGAGGTAAAGGTAGTTAGGGATGTCCCTTGGTATGCTGATATTGCCAACTTTTTGGTAAAGGGAGTCACCCCTATTGACATGGATTGGAGGCAGAAGAAAAAGTTTAAGCATGATGCGAAATTTTTCTATTGGGATGAGCCATTTATGTATAAGCAATGTTCTGATGGTATTATTCGTAGGTGTGTTTCAGGTGCTGAAGCAAAGGAAATCCTGGAGCAATGTCACTCTTCGCCATATGGAGGTCATTTCAGCGGTCAAAGGACAGCTATGAGGATTTTGCATTGCGGATTCTTTTGGCCTACGTTATTTAAGGATGCCCATTGGTTCTACAAGCAATGGGATGCTTGCCAAAGGAGAGGAAATTTAGGGCCTAGAGATGAAATGCCTCTTACTTACATTTTAGAAGTTGAATTATTCGATGTATGGGGTATTGATTTTATGAGGCCATTTCCCCCTTCTAATGGCAATGTTTTTATGTTATTGGCAGTTGATTATGTGTCCAAATGGGTGGAGGCCATTGCATGCCATCAGAGTGGTGCTAAGACAGTTGCAAGGTTTCTTCAATCGCACATCTTTCCACGGTTTGGGACACCTAGAGCTCTAGTGAGTGACGAGGGTACGCATTTTGTTAATAATATCTTAACTAAGCTTTTAGCTAAGTATGTAATTAAGCATAGGATAGCTACCCCTTATCACCCACAAGCAGATGGTCAAGCTGAAATTAGTAATAGGGAAATAAAATCGATTTTAGAGAAAGTAGTTCATGCATCTAGAAAGGATTGGTCTTTTAGGTTGGATGAGGCTCTTTGGGCTTATAGGACAGCCTATAAGACTCCTCTAGGTATGTCTCCCTATAGGTTAGTATATGGGAAAGCTTGCCATTTACCATTAGAGTTAGAGCATAAAACATTTTGGGCTCTGAAAAAGTTAAATTTTGATATGAGTCGTGCAGGAGCAATAAGAATGCTGCAGCTTAATGAGTTAGAAGAATTTTGTCAATTTTCTTATGAGAATGCGAAAATGTATAAAGAAAAGACTAAGCTGTGGCATGACAAGAAAATTAAATCTAAGGAGTTTGTCATGGGTCAAAAAGTTTTGCTTTATAATTATAGATTAAAATTATTTCCTGGAAAATTAAAATCTAGATGGTCAGGACCATTTATTGTGATTGAAGTTTTTCCCCATGGAGCAATTACTTTGCAGGATGAAAAAGATGGGAGAGTGTTCAAGGTGAATGAACAGCGTGTGAAGCATTATTGGGGTGAGGAGTTTCAGTCGAAATATCCTTCCCTAAGGTTAGTTGATGATTGAGAGAGCAGGATTTTTGCGGGAGCATTTCACAGAGCAAAATTTTGAGCTCCCAGTGTTTATTTTATGTTTCGTTGATTTGTTTTTAATTTCGATTAGGTTAGATTTGATTTTGCATGGTTTATTAGATTTTTATCTTTAAGTATTTGTTTATTTCTGTTAATTTAGATTTTATCTTTTTCATTTTGAATTTGATTTGATTTTATTTTCAGGTCATTTATTTAAATTATCTTTGGATTATCTTTTCATTAGTTAGATTTTGTTTTATTTGGATTTTATCTTCAGTTATTTGAATTTTGTTTAGTCAATAAAGATTGTCTCTTAATTAATTCGGCTTCAAAAATAAAGGATTAGATTTGATTTGTTCGGAAAAATTTAAAATTTGAATTTAAAAGATCTGATTTTCCTGATTTGAAATTTAAATTCTGTATCCAAGATTTTTCAGGAGGTTGTTGCAGCAAAAGTTGTGGCTGAAGCAAATATCGTCCGAGTTAAAAGGGATTTCGTTAGAAATTTATTATTTTTACCGTTGGGATTTTCTTTGAATTTTCACAGGTAAATTTGCATGCATCATCTGATGAAGCCACGTGTCGCAGAGCAATCATCCGAAGGCTTCAATGATGGACAACACATCAATTTTTACCATGGGCGTTTGGAATCCACGATTTTACTGTTGCTGGTTTCAAATTTTCAGGTTACATTCACTTCAAATTAAACGGTAATATTATTTAATGCAGAGCAAATCATTTCGGTTAGGATTGCATTTTGTTGGAGCCTTATTCATTCACAACCACTGGTAAGTTTCTTTCCACTTCATCTTCTTGATCCAATTTTGTCGTCTGCATTCTTTCTTTTTCCCTTCCATTCTCTGTAAAACCGTTGAGTCCTCCATGGCAAAGACGAGGGCTAGAAAAGAGAGAGATAACGAGGAAGAGGAGGTACCCGTTACCCCCGAAGTTTAGAAGGTAAAAATGAAGAAAAAGAGAGCGCCAGAGGAAAAAGAAGCCCAGAAAAGGATAAGGTAGCAACGGGTTGCAGAACAGGAAGAAGTTCATGAGGTAGCAGAGGTTGTTGCCACTGCAGCGGAAGAAGGAAATACTCAAGAACCTGAAGTGCAAAACCCGGTTACGGTTCAAGAAGAGAATGTAGGGAAAATCAAGAAACAGAGACTGACGAAGTTCGAGGCGAACAGTCCGCAGAGGTTCCTGAAGAAGGGAATGAACAGGGATTTGTGCAGGAGGCTCGGGTTGAAGTCATCATGCCTAAACTACCAAAGAAGCGCCGCATTAAGCGGAAGGCAGGCTGCATCAGGGTGATTCGGAATACCCTATCGCCTCCATCATCGAACTCTGAGGAAGAAAGAAGGGAAAGAGAGAAAAAAGAAGTTGAGGACAAAGTGAGAGAAGAAACAGAAAAGAGAACTGAGGAAGAACAGTTGCTCAAGCGCAGGGCGGAAAAGGGCAAAAACATTGTTGAAGCATCGGAGGAACACGATGCAATAGAAGAACAACAGTTACCATTTGATCGCTTCGCCAATAATTTTGGCAGAGTAAAATACGCTGAGCTTTTGAAAAGAGATTTCTTGTTTGAGCGCGGTTTCAGTGGTAATCTTCCACAGTTTCTGAGGATTGGTATTGCAGACCACGGCTGGGAGCTGTTTGAAGGAGTGAATAACACTCGAGCGGAAGCGTTAGCGGATCTTGGGCCTTGATTTTCATTAATTTCTAAGATTGAAGCATGTTGAAAACAAGAACGAAAAACAGAGCGTTAGAAAACTTATCTTTAATCTTCAAATTCGTGGGTTCCTTTGGTTGTTTCTTTACACGAACACGACATGGACGACCACCGTGATCTTCCCCGCTATTCTCCGGCCTTAGAACGAGCTTGTGGGAACCCGAGCATGATGAATTTGAGGGAGCAAGAAAATGGGTTTGGGAGAGAACTTCCATGGTTTTGAGAGAGATTTTTGCATTTTGTTTTTGTGCAAAATCACAGCAAGCTGCCACCCCCTTTCCACCTCTTCAAGAGATATATATAAAGAGGTGAAGTGTAGCTTGTCATCTCCAATTTTTGACAGCAATGGGAGAATTGAAATTTGTTTCATTTGAGGAAGAAAACAACAATTTTTTTTTTAAATAACAACAAAATTTGAATTTTAAGTTTTAAAATTCAATTTTGATTATTTAAATTTAATTAAAGTTAATTCAAAATTAAGTTTAATTAAACTAATTAATTAAATAAATTTTAATTAATTATATTTATTTAATTTAATATCAAATATTTAAATCAAATAATTGTACCAATCCCATTTTTCTCAAAACTGATAAATTTGAATCACTATTCAAATTTAAACTGAACATGTATCGAATACATTTTCCAATATTTAAATCATATTTAAATAACTATATTTCTCTTTTAAAATATGGTTTAATTCAAAAATTAAACTAGAATACGTTAAGTATATCGTATATAGTTAACGATAACTCCCTAAATCGAATTTGAACGACTTTCAAATTCTTTCATCACACTGTTCTAAGGTTTAATCCGTTTGAGCTAGAAGGGGGACCTAATGGACCTACGGATCATGGGTTCCAACAATCCGAGATTAACCGGTTGAACTCTTTCAATCCTAGTTAACCAACATTCGTTAACTAACGGGACACTCCACGAAAACCCGTAGCTGAACTCCCCTCACTGTAGATATATTTTTGTCCACCCGATATAACCGTGATTAGTAAGTCAATCCTTCACAGGCTGTTCGTAACTATAGGAAGGTCAAAAGTCCGTTTTACCCCTATAGCACTTCTTGTTCCTTAAGCCTCAACTGAGTCCCTAATGAACAATTGGTTTATGGTCCAACCACTAAACCTGAAACCTCTCGGGCCAATGAGAGGGCGGCGCACCTTTGTTCACGTTCCGGAGTCAGCACTTAAGGAAACAACCTTTCTACTGTCCCTAAAGACGGGTAGGAGTGAATTCCATCTTGCAGGACTATGTCCCCAACTATCTACTCGGTCTTATCCCCAAAGTGGCAGGTTTTTTGAGCGGCGCTTATGGGCCACTCTCACATATTCAAATCAAAGGATAATCCCGAATAAACAGGAGTTCATAGTTAGCTCATGATTAAGATCGAGTTACCTAGGTCATCACTTTGAAATAGTCAGTTTCACAGTAAACGACGTTATAAAGTGAAAGTGACTTATTTTACGGTCTGGTCTTATACAAACTTCTTTTGCATAGGACGCCCCCACTCACATGTCTCTACATGAACGATTTAGGATCACATCGTTTGTATTAAAACAAAGTGGGCCTCGTCACATAGTTTTTCCTAGGATAAGATACCCATTCTTATCCCTATACTATAGACCGTTTTAGGCTATGTACTTGAACTTGATCCACTTATATGTCACTACATAAAGTTCAAGCATTCATTTCATAGCCATGGATTCTAGTTTTATTGGATTTGGGTTAATAAAAACATAGTTAAACAAATATTTTGACAACCATAATAAAAACTATCTCAATAAGTTTTATATATAAATTTGTTACATTTACTATCCACGAGTTTTAGGACATAAACCCCAACAATCTCCCACTTGGACTAAAACTCTAGTGGGTTGTTCAACTCGTAGACCTATACCAACCAGATGTCCCTCGAACACTTTTAGCCGTGAGGGCCTTCGTAAATGTTTCAACAATATTTTATTCTGGAGGATTTCCTCGTGACAATCACGTCCCCTCAACTCAATAATCTCTCAGATGAGATGTACATTTCTGTTCTATATGCTCACCTCATATTTGGAACAACTTTCCAAATGAACTTCCTAAGTCCTAAAGACTCTTGAATTTGCTTTATAAGTAGCAACTTATTTGGCCTTCAAGATAAAGTCTATGATACATCCTTACTCGATGCTATGCCAACATATAGCTCCCTGTTAAGGGTGAATTCTGATGCCGATGTGGATTTCCATGAATCTCGATCGGTGTGCTAATCAGAATTAGTGTATCCTTTAAGGATCAAATCCTTAGACCCATACACGAGCCTATAACCCCTCGTTCTCCTAAGATACTTTGAGGATATATGAACTATAGTGCAATGGTCTTACTCTGGACTAAATTGGTATCTACTGACAATCCTTACTGCATACCTTATGCTAAGCCTGACAACTGATTGTCTAAGCTCGAGAATTTCGTCTCAAGTTCTCAACCTATTGAGGCGTCTCAAGACACTACTCCTGTGACAAATGAATTCTATATTTGAAAGGTAAACAACCTTTCTCGGAATTTTAATCTTATATCTCACCAACACTTTTGTCCATATAAGATACTTGAGATAGAGCTAGCGATCTTCGTTCTTGTGATTCTTATCGTGTTAGATTTTAAGAACAAATCAAATATTTCCAAATCTATAGTTTGGAACTGCATTGCTAGCTAATTTCTAATGTCAATTTGATAACCTATATCATTCCTAATGAATAGGATATCAACCATATACTAAACTAAGAAAGCTACTATACTATTTATAATTCTTCTGCCGACACAAGGCATGTAATAGTATGATCAAAACCATAAGTTTTAATCATACATTAAATCTTATTTTCCAAGATCGAAACCTTAGTTCAATCAATAAATGGATCGGTTAAGGTTGCAAACCTTTTACTCTAGATCTTGCACTATGAACTTCTTTTGGTCTATACCAAAATGAATTGAAATATA
Source organism: Luffa acutangula (assembly GCA_036850905.1). Classification (NCBI taxonomy): domain Eukaryota; kingdom Viridiplantae; phylum Streptophyta; class Magnoliopsida; order Cucurbitales; family Cucurbitaceae; genus Luffa; species Luffa acutangula. The sequence goes on along the minus strand of CM072087.1, from coordinate 27,421,862 downwards.
TGTATTACAATCCTAGGTTCATAGTTTTGACTTAATTTTCCTTATTCATGTCATTCATTACTTCGTAAAAGGTCAATGAATCCTCGATATTGTCATCAGGCATGACAATCGGAGTTTCAGTTAAACTCACACAGTTTTCATTAGGTTGTTTAACAATCCTCCCACTGCATTGAGGCTCTCTCAACAATTGAGAAGGATAGGACTAACTTAATGTGTCAACTTGGTCAACAACCTTTTGTTGAAGAATTAGTTTGATCAACAACTCTTTTGTTGAAATATTTGTAGCTTTATATATAACTTTACTTAACACTTTCTAATTGTGTGGTTGTGATTTATAACGTGACCTTCTTTTTAAGAAAGTAACATTTGTCCATACAAATACTTTCTTTTAAATAAAGAAGTATTCATAACTCGTTTCTTTGAAATAACCTACAAATAGGCATACTTTCGAATACGGTTTCCAGTTCGTTCGGGTTTGTCTCATATGCAGGACATCCCTAAGTTCTGAAACAACATAAACATATTTTATGCTTTTTCAGAGTTCAAGCAATGTTTCAAAAACATTCTTTTGAAAGAACCATATTCATATTTTAAATTGCAGTCAATACTACATACACCAAAACGAGTATAGGCAACTCATTATCTAATGAACCATGTCAAACAATGTTTTGTTTCTCCTTACCTATACATCATTCTATTATGGTGTATAAGGTATTGAGAGTTTTAGGACCTAATTCCATACTCTATCAAATAAAATTGGAATCTCGAGTCCATATACTCTCTATCTCGATCGAATCGAAATGTTTTTAATGTTCTACCTAATTCGGATCTTATCCTTAGCGTTATACTATCTAAACTTCAAGAGTCCGGATAAATGACGCACTAGATAAACATAGAGCATCTTGAATAATCATCAATGAAACAAATGAATTATTCATTCCTATTAGAGTATTAACATTTAGAATGTATTAGCTCTAAGGTTTCTTTTGCACGATAACCTTTTTCCTGGAAAAGGTCATTAAGTTAGTCTACTTTTAAGGCATGACTTATTGGGAGGCAATGAGTCGTCTTCTAACCCGTTTAGAAGTTTATTTTAGACTAGCCTTCAATCCTATTGAAATTTAGTTCGGCCTAACCTCAAGTGCAAAAGATAGGTGCCTTGAGAAACACCTTTTCTTTTGAGTCACAGCGGTTTAAATACCTCATAATTTAAAATTGCTCTGGACTCAATCGGTCTTAAAACGTATATATTATTCTTTATGTTTGTAGAACAAATATTGGCATCCTTTTCAATATGAACGGTTCATACAAAAAGGTAATAGAAAAGCTTTGTTCTTGCAAACTAGATATAGAAATCAAGATTTCTTTTAATCTTTAGGAACCATATGTATCGTTCCTTGAAAGAATAATTCTATGTCTCCCACTACCTTAGCCGAGATGAACTCTTCTATTTAAAGTCTAAGAGTTATCTTAACTAGTTCACAATTAGCACTAGGAACTCATTCCTGGAAGAGAACATACGTGAATTAGTGGGTCCTGAATTGAATATCCAGGTTGAATCACTATTCTTACCAAGCACGTTTTCAAGACGAATAAATCATATTTCTAGTCTTGAATCATGTTCTTTTTGGCTAGGCAATTTTCTATGTTATATTTATCATGATCATTGCGGGAATGAAATAGATATAACATCTTGAGGACATATTACATTTTAAGACTGTTTACGTATCACTTACCACGATATAGTGTATAAGGTTTGTTTAGTAGTATATTTCTATGACGAATTTGGCGTATTTAAAGAGGCATTTTATAGAACCTATACTAATTGCTGAATAATAACAAATAAACGTAAAAACAGTTGTCTTATGAATTAACCCTTTTATTAATCCAATCAATTTAGCAAAAGAAATTATGCGCCCAATTAATCATAATTCTTTTGCAACGATACTTCAAGGTTCAGAGTAACTGCCACCGAGGGGTGGTCAGCTAGTCCTCCTTTGAATTGAGACATTCTCAACTAAATGTTAACATCATAATCGCTCATATCTTGTTATTTCGTTCAGTTACCGTTGTTTGGTCAAGAATAAGCTAACCATTAGTTTTATCTTGTATGTGTGACCTCCATTTTTCAGATGTCAGAGAACGGTCCCAACAATGCTACCGAATGGAAAAGCTAATGTTGGGAATGGCCCTAAGAAATCCTTTATCCTTATGGGGTGTTCACTGTGCTACAATCCCTATGTTACAACCCTCCGAATGGTGTAGCAGCTCCAGGGCGTGCTTAGCAGGCGAACATAGAGCTCTCGCGATGTAAACCAATGGAGGAGACCGTAGGATGCGTTGACACGCTTCCTTCTCCCACTTACTATAAATACTTTCTCCATTCACCTTGATATTGATTTATGCCATCACCTTCCGAATGGAATGGTTACGTTAGTAAGTAACAAGAGGCTATGCATAAATCTCACGGTGTGAACTTTAGGGAGAAGCGTGAGAAGAAAAAGGTTTTGTTTTCATATAAATACTTTCTCTGTTCACTTTGATGTTGATTTATGCAATCACCCTCCGAATGGAATGGTTACGTTAGAAAGTAACAAAAGGCTATGCATAAATCTCACCGTGTGAACTCTATGGAGAACTTGAGAAGAAAACGATTTTTCATAGACCTTTTTTTCTCCCACTAAGTATTTTAACGATTAGGGTCTTTTACTTAGGTAAATCCCGGCTAAACGAATTTATCTAAGTTAATGCCTTATAGATAACTATTTTAAATAAGGTCTTTATTCTAATGTCTAGGCGAATTAAACCCTTTTAATATCCTAGTGACATTGCATGCTAATAAGACCATGGTTAGTTCAACTCAGGTACCGGATTACTGGGAGAATTCCCTTATAACCAAGGCCTTATATCCTACTTATCGAATTTTAATTCTATTAAAACCTTAAGCAGAAAGCTCTTCTAATCCTATTAAAAAATCGTGATCTCAGGTCTAATTGATTTTAAACGATTTAAAATTAATTCGAGCTACCTAAGATCCTATGTTAGCATGCAACTCTTTGTTATAGGTTTGACGGTTTCTATTCATTAACCTTAGAACTATTTATAACTTTTAATGAATTAATCCTATAACATGCTTCTAATGGAGATGAAAGCATATAACAATCATAATTCAAGTTATATAAATAAATCACCATTCAAAAAGCTTAAACGATTTGAAACAACCTATGTTTAGGTGATTTCAAATGACATAACTATTACGCTATGATGTCTAGGTGATAAAACCTCACACCTCTCACGCATGCTCATAAGGTCGGGTTAACCTAACTCAAGTACCGAATCGATGCCCAGGTAGGAGGTGTTTCGTAAACCGTCAACTTAAATACCTCCAGCCTTAGACAGCATCTTGTCGGGTGAGTTCACTTGTAACCTTAGCTTTACAAGATATCGACCTATTCTATGCGAATCATTCGGGATTGGATTTCATTAACCCTAAGTGAGCATGCATTTATCTTTGTTATAGGTTTTAACGTCTATCTCGATTTTTATAACACTTTGTAATATAGACAACCTATAACATTCATCTATGCTAAGGTGGTTTCATGCTGCATGCTTGTTCGTTTTCGTTTACTAATACAACGCTTATATTAAACATCCATAAACAGAAAAATTAAAACAAGCAACATGCATCAAACACGAAACCTAACATGCATTCATTTAATTATAACCCTTATAATTATTTACTAAAGCATGAACATGCTTTCCTATGGTGGGATTTTAAATCTATATGTCATACTTTATGCATAATTAATTCTAATTTAATTATAACATACATTCCTAATGTATAAATAATTAAACACACTAAAGTGGACCGGTTTTGGCATCTAAACAATCAAACTAAGCTAAATTATTACAATAATAATTAAATAAAATAGTGAATCGCCTTGGACAGCTCCCGAACCGGCCCCGAGCACCTCGAAACAGCTTGAACAATCAAAAATATGCTTGAACCAGACCAATGGGCTTCAAAATTGGCATGAACCGGCTTGAACCAACCGAACCAGACCAGGAAATGAACCCCTGAACCGAACCACCGCCAAAATTCAAACCTTTTGAATTTTGGCGGTAGCGTCTCGACGCTGTTCATACAACAGCCCAGAAAACGCAGTTTTCTGGTGCTCTGTTTTTTCGGCAGCTTGAACACTTCGTCTTCCTCGATCGATTACAACCTAGTTTCAACTCTAAAACTTCCCAAATTGATACAGACTCTAGCCAATAAATTAATGCCCATATACATGTAGGCAATTACAAATTTAATCAATGAATTACAACTTAATTTGATGCCAAAACCGAAACATCCAACTTTAGCAACACAACTCATTCAACAATTGAAATTCACCAACCAAACTCGAATTTAATGGAAATCAAGTGCCCAAACTACACTCTGATACCAATTGAAGGAGTGAAGAACACTCGAGCGAAAGCGTTAGCGGATCTTGGGCCTTGATTTTCATTAATTTCTAAGATTGAAGCATGTTGAAAACAATAACGAAAAACAGAGCGTTAGAAAACTTCTCTTTAATCTTCAAATTCGTGGGTTCCTTTGGTTGTTTCTTTACACGAACACGACATGAACGACCACCGTGATCTTCCCCGCTATTCTCCGGCCTTAGAACGAGCTTGTGGGAACCCGAGCATGATGAATTTGAGGGAGAAAGAAAATGGGTTTGGGAGAGAACTTCCATGGTTTTGAGAGAGATTTTTGCATTTTGTTTTTGTGCAAAATCACAGCAAGCTGCCACCCCCTTTCCACCTCTTCAAGAGATATATATAAGGAGGTGAAGTGTAGCTTGTCATCTCCAATTTTTGACAGCAATGGGAGAATTGAAATTGGTGTCATTTCAGGTAGAAAACAACAAAATTTGAATTTTAAGTTTTAAAATTCAATTTTGATTATTTCAATTTAATTAAAGTTAATTCAAAATTAATTTTAATTAAACTAATTAATTAAATAAGTTTTAATTAATTATATTTATTTAATTTAATATCAAATATTTAAATCAAAAAATTGTACTAATCCCATTTTTCTCAAAACTGATAAATTTGAATCACTATTTAAATTTAAACTGAATATGTATCGAATACATTTTCCAATATTTAAATCATATTTAAATAACTACATTTCTCTTTTAAAATATGGTTTAATTCAAAAATTAAACTAGAATACGTTAAGTATATCGTATATAGTTAACGATAACTCCCTAAATCGAATTTAAACGACTTTCAAATTCTTTCATCACTCTGTTCTAAGGTTTAATCCGTTTGAGCTAGCAGGGGGATCTAATGGATCTACAGATCATGGGCTCCAACGATCCGAGATTAACCGGTTGAACTCTTTCAATCCTAGTTAACCAACATTCGTTAACTAACGGGACACTCCATTAAAACCCGTAGCTGAACTCCCCTCACTGTAGATATATTTTTGTCCACCCGATATAACTGTGATTAGTAAGTAAATCCTTCACAGGTTGTTCGTAACTATAGTAAGGTCAAAAGTCCGTTTTACCCCTATAGCACTTCTTGTTCCTTAAGCCTCAACTGAGTCCCTAATGAACAATTGGTTTATGGTCCAACCGCTAAACCTGAAACCTCTCGAGCCAATGAGAGGGTGGCGCGCCTTTGTTCACGTTCCGGAGTCAGCACTTAAGGGAACAACCTTTCTACTATCCCTAAAGACGGGTAGGAGTGAATTCCATCTTGCAGGACTATGTCTCCAGCTATCTACTCGGTCTTATCCCCAAAGTGGCAGGTTTATTGACCGGCGCTTATGGGCCACTCTCACCTATTCAAATCAAAGGATAATCCCGAATAAACAGGAGTTCATAGTTAGCTCATGATTAAGATCGAGTTACCTAGGTTATCACTTTGAAATAGTCAGTTTCACAGTAAACAACGTTATAAAGTTAAAGTGACTTATTTCACGGTCCGGTCTTATACAAACTTCTTTTGCATAGGACACCCCCACTCACATGTCTCTACATGAACGATTTAGGATCACATCGTTTGTATTAAAACAAAGTGGGCCTCGTCACATAGTTTTTCCTAGAATACGATACCCAGTCTTATCCCTATACTATAGACCGTTTTAGGCTATGTACTTGTACTTGATCCACTTATATGTAACTACATAAAGTTCAAGCATTCATCTCATAGCCATGGATTCTAGTTTTATTGGATTTGGGTTAATAAAAACATAGTTAAACAAATCTTTTGACAACCATAATAAAAACTATCTCAATAAGTTTTATATATAAATTTGTTACATTTACTATCCATGAGTTTTAGGACATAAACCCCAACACTGTTTTGTGCAAAGCCTGAGTCTGTAAACGCACAGGTGGTGCGTGAATTTTATGGTAACATTGTCAAGGAGGATGGATTCCTGGTAATTGTTTCAGGAGTCGAGGTGGATTGGAGTCCTAGTGCTATCAATGCATTGTACAATCTTCAGAACTTTCCCCATGCGACATATAATGAGATGGTTGTGCGCCATCTGATGAACAACTAAGTGATGCGGTGCGGGAGGTAGGAATTGAAGGGGCACAGTGGCAGTTATCCAAAACTCAGAAGAGGACATTCCAGTCGGCTTATTTGAAAAAGGAAGCAAACACGTGGATGGGATTTATTAGACAAAGGATGCTTCCAACGACACATGACTCGACAATATCCAGGGAACGGGTTCTCCTAGCTTTTGCCATCTTGCGGTCTCTCAGTATTAACGTAGGGAGGATCATTGCGAGTGAAATTTCTGGTTGCTGGAAAAATAAGGTGGGGAAGCTGTTCTTCCCAAATACAATTACAATGCTTTGCAGTAAAGCAGAGGTTCCAGTGGATGAGGGAGATGTGATCTTGTTTGACAAAGGGATCATCGACACACCCAATTTGGCACGGCTCCAGCGCATGCAGGAGGTCTATCAAGGTGGGCTTATTTACGGCATCAACACGATTCTAGAACAACTGGCACTTTCGGCCAGTAGGCAGGAGTTTGCTGAAAGGCAAACTTTAACCTTCTGGAACTATGTTAAGAATCGGGATGCCAGCTTAAGAAGGACGCTGCAAGAGAATTTTTCCAAACCGTATCCAGCCCTTCCTGCATTCCCGGAGGATCTGTTGAACCCCTGGATTCCGCCCCCACCTGTTGAAAGAGAAGAAGAGAATGATGATGAAGAGCAGGGTCGGGAAGATTGATGGATGAGATGATCTTCAACGAGCATTATTTTTATTCTTAACATTTTGTTTGCTCGCGCATATCTAACCCCGCTTGTTAAATATGTTTGCTTGTTTCTTTTTAATTTTTCTGCTTCTTGGAAAAAAAAATATATATCTGCTTTGTAATGTTTTTCTTGTGTTTTAATGAAATTTCAAGATGTTTTTTATGCACTGAGTAACTCTAACTTAACTATTTTCTTCTGAATTTTTGAAGCTTGGACTGAATAAGCTTAATTAGATCAAGGTATTCTGATCTCCAGAAACCTTTTGCTTGAGCATTTCTTCTAGCCTGGACTGTTGCTGCGGCAAAGAAGATTTTGAAGGTAGTGTTGACTTGTATGATCCAATTTAAGCTTAATCTGAGTCCCATGTTTAGTTTAAAAATTCAGATAGAAAAATTTAAGTTTGGGGGTATAATTGCTTATATAATGATTCATTGGGGACAATGAATAATTCAAGTTTGGGGGACTTTTTGCTACTCCAATTGTTTTGCTCGAGCATTCCTCTCCTTCAAGTAAAAATTTGCTAGGTTATTGAGTAACCGGGGACATTTGTGATACCCACAGTTTGTCTTCGCGTCAAAAGATGACCTAGGAAATGTGAAAAAAAAAATGAGAAATTATTTGCTGAAAAAATTATTTGTTGAAGATTTTGCTGAAAAAATCGATGGAGCAAAAGTTTTGAAGGATGAATGATGATCCATCAGTTTTTCTGTCTCCCAAAACTTAGGTGAGCTTCATCATAAAATGTCGCCATTCTGAGGGGCAAGAGATGGAATAACTAAGGATTTTTTAGCTTTATAATGAGTATTGAGCCTAGTTGGTGATGAGCTTGAGGCAAGCGTATACTACACCATAAAGTGGGTAATCCCATGCTTAAGGGCTTATGACTGTAAGGCTGCTTTAAGTCTGATAAACAAGGATATAAACCTCTTTAAAAATATGTTTTGAAATGTCTGATAATAGAGCTAGGCTGTGGTGAGTTCTTAGAATTAAGTTGAAAAGTGGTGATTATTGGACCCTGCTGAATGAATCATTTTGCTGCAGCAGAGCTTGGTGTTGCAGAGTGCTCAAGTAAAGGTCAAAGGTAGTATTGGATTGTCTGATTTGATTAAGCTAATTCTTTGTCTAATGTTTTTAAATTCTTAAGGGAAGGTTGGTTAGTATTGCTCGGGACGCGCAATAGTTCAAGTTTGGGGGTATGATAACTGCCCAAAAGGTAGTTATTTAGGCCTCGATTATATAGGGAATTGTGTGTCCTTTATGCTTATTAGGGTTGGTTTTAAATAGATATTACATGTTTTAACCCATTTGGAAGAATGAAAGCATTGGAAATTATTTTGTGCAGATTATGTTGTTGAGCGACTGGAGGGAGCAAATTTTGTGCTGCAGCAAAACTGGGAACAAAACTGCCACATCACAGCTCGTTAGCCAACTTCATGAACCGACTTCTATTGCGTTATTTTCGGGATAAAGGAGCAAGGATAGCCTTACACGTGTCCATGTTGCCCTAATTTAGAGAGTGTGTGACAATTATCCACACTACGATCATTGTGTATTGTTGAACGCCAGTGACTGAGCTAGGGATAGCCAGTTGCCTAGTGCTTGATCAGTCGTACTTCATTGGGGTTAAAACATATCCCAAGAGATCCGGAGTTACGACAGGAATCCGCTAATAATACTGCGAGAAATGCATGATCAATAATATTGCTAGAGCATCTTTTAGAACAATCACTAAATCCTAACCAGCGCCTGACTTTAATCTGTCTATCTATTTCTTTACTCGTTGTTCTGTCATTTATTTTGCCTCAGCATAATTCTTATAAAACCAAATCATTTTACCATATTTGAAACCATTAGAAAGTTACACAAAATAGGTAGAGTGGAAACTAATTCAGGACTCAGATTGATAATATTACTTGCTGCAGACTGTGTATACTTGCACATGAATTCTAGAGTCTTTTATACCATATCTTTACCCACTCTAGGAACCTAACACCTGTGCAATGAGTTTGCACAAAGACCGAACCGCGAAATTGTTCACCACTAACTGTAACACCGTTAGTTAGCTCGGTTTCTATTTCACTAGGATGACCTAGGCAACTTGGCCTTAATCCTGAGTGGATTATGGACTCCTGTCCATGAGGGATTGTCCTTTGATTTGTACAGGTGAGAGTGGCCTATTCGCCGACTCAATAAGCCTACAATTTTGGGGATAAAACCGAGTGGGGAGCTGGGAACGTAGTCTTACAAGATGGAATTCACTCCTTTCCGATATTAGGGTAAGTAGAGGTGTGTTCCCTTAAGTGGTGTCTTCGGGTCTCGAACAATGGGCCCTACCCTCTTTATGGCACGAGAGGGATTTCTGTTTGTTGGTTGGACCACAAACAGGTTGTTCATTAGAGGAGCACTGGTACTTAAGGACCAAGAGGTAGCCCAGGGGTAAAATGGTAATTTGACCTAGCTGGGGTACGAACACACGTGAAGGGCTAACTTGTTGTTGATGGTCGATATCCGTGGACACAGAAATATATCTGCAGTGAGAATAGTGCAGCTGTGGTTCTATAGTGGAGTGAACCACAGTTAACGAACATTGATTAATTTGGTTAATGAGTTTAGCCAATTAATCTCATATCGTTGGAGCTTCTGATCTGTAGGTCCATTAGGTCCCACTGGTAGCTCTATAAGGGCGTTGAGGAAAATTTCTAAGGGAGAATTGAATATTCGAAGGGGTTCGAATATTAAAATATGAATTTGATTTATATTTTAAAACTATAGGTTATAATTAATGCACATTAGATGTACATTAATACTATAGTTTATTTGGAGAGAGATATAATTAAATATGAGATATTTAATTATAATATTAATTAATATATTAATTAGTTATTATATTAATTAATAATTAGTTTTAATAACTTTAATTAAATTTGATTTAATTGAATTTTATTAAAACTATGTGTTAAGTGGTAATATTTGTATAAATGTGATTTATATAAGTATTAATTAAATTAATTATTAATTTGCTTAATTAATTATTATAATTAATAATTAATTATCTTATCAGTATAACTGATAAGAAAAAATCAGCCCACTAACCTAGCACTATGCGTGATACAGAGGGTTTTTAGGAGGGAGTTTCTCCATCCATTAGATAACTCCCTCATCATTCATTCAGAATGAGAGGCTTCTTGGAAAATCACGCATTCTCTCGTTCTCTTACTCTCCAGAATTCTCTGTGTGATTATTCTCTCAAGAATACAGAGAAGAAAAATACTCCTAACCCTTTGTTGAGTGAGAAATTTCGGCCAATCACAAATTGCCATGTCATTAATTTGAATTAATGATAAAATAATTGTGGGACCAATTACAAATTTACACGTGTCCCTAAATTAAATTAATAGACATTAAAATTCGGCAAATCAAACAATGCCACTTGTCTATTATTGATACATAAGTCGAGTCCAATCAAATTATGCCACGTGGCAATTGGACTCGAGACTAATGTGACTCGAGATCATCGAAGAAATTGGACTAAATTAAAATAATCCAATTTTATTAAAAATAAGTTGGATTAAAGCCCAAACATAGCCTAAGCCGAAAGATTGGACCCAAGCCGAAGCGCATATGAGGTCCATCAAACTCTATAAATAGAGGAGGCCACCATTCATTTTGGGGCATTCAGACAGAGTCAGAGAAGCCATAGCCCAGAGCATTCTCCCAAGGTCCAGAGTCTTCAGAAGTCAGAGAGTCCAAAGAATTCAGAAGATCCAAGATTCAGAATTCGGCCATCTCCAGACTCAGAAGATCCAACGACTGAAAGACTCCAAAGAATCAACCGTTTCTTCATCAAGATACAAGTTGAAGATTCAACCTTCCTCCGTCTGAGATCAAGCTTGTCGGCCCTCAGATCAGACTCCATATTTTGAGAGAAAGCATCAGAGGATAAATATTAGAGACTGTAACACTTCTACATACAAAATCAATAAAATCAAGTTCATTTCCACGAATTAAATTTCCTTTGTCGAAATTTCATGTGAACAAATTGGCACGCCCAGTCGGACCATCTCTACCTCTCATCTCTTTTTCTCGCAAAGAAATCATGACTTCCGAAGAAGCTTCTTCAAAGATCGCTGCTTCAAGCAACTCCTATGTGGGGCCAATTACTCGTAGTCGCTCCAAGGAAACCCAACACGAAGACAGCAAAACTCCTGTCATTGCAAACAAGATGCTGAGACGCATGACAAAATCTGCTCAACTTGAAATCGCCGCTGCAGAAAATCTGATGCTTGGCAAATTCATCTCTTCTTCTCAGCAACCAAACGAAACATCCGGTCCTAATGTGATGTCTGTTATGATGACTGATGCTGGAACTAGTGAAGAACGGATGGCTGAAGTTGAGAAGAAAATCAGCATGTTACTGAAGATAGTCGACGAGAAAGACCAAGAAATCGCCTCTCTCAGGAACCAGATGGAAAGTCGGGATGTTGCTGAATCGAGTCAGACCCCTGCCATCAAAGACAAGGGAAAAATCATTGCACAAGATCAGTCACAACATTCCGCTTCTATTGTTTCACTGTCCGTTCAGCAGCTCCAGGATATGATCATGAATTCCATCAGAGCTCAATATGGTGGACCGGCTCAGAACTCTCTCTTGTATTCCAAGCCGTATACCAAGAGAATCGACAATCTGAGAATGCCTCATGGATACCAGCCACCAAAGTTTCAACAATTCGACGGGAAGGGCAATCCCAAGCAGCACATTGCTCATTTCGTCGAGACATGTGAAAACGCTGGTACTAGAGGAGACCAACTAGTCAGGCAGTTTGTACGAACACTGAAGGGGAATGCTTTCGACTGGTATACCGATCTTGAGCCTGAGACTATCGATAGTTGGGAACAACTTGAGAAGGAGTTCCTCAACCGCTTCTACAGCACAAGACGAACCGTTAGTATGACGGAGCTCACTAGCACTAAACAACGGAAAGGTGAACCGATTCTTGACTACATCAACCGTTGGAGAGCTTTGAGTTTAGATTGCAAGGACAAGCTTACCGAATTGTCTGCTGTTGAAATGTGCACCCAAGGCATGCATTGGGGACTCCTCTATATCCTGCAAGGAATAAAACCCCGCACTTTCGAGGAGTTGGCAACTCGCGCTCATGACATGGAATTGAGCATTGCTACTAGAGGGAACAAAGATTCTATTGTCCCCGAAGGCAGGAAAGAAAAGAAAGAAGTTAAAAATACTGAGAAAGCTACCAAAAGCACTACGAAAGAGTCAATGGTAGTCAATGCAGCTCCTTTCAAGTTTTCGTCGAAAGGAAAAGAAAAGAAGATAGAGAAACAACAAGAGGGAGGTGAAAGACGTCGTCTGACCTTGAAAGAAAGTCAAGAGAAAGTTTACCCTTTTCCAGATTCTGACATTTCAGATATGTTAGAACAACTCCTGGAGAAACAACTTATTGAGCTACCAGAATGCAAGCGACCAGAAGAGATGGGGAGAGTTAATGATCCCAACTACTGCAAATATCACCGAGTCATCAGTCACCCGGTGGAAAAGTGCTTCGTCCTGAAGGAGCTAATCTTGAAATTAGCTAAAGAAAAGAAGATTAAGTTAGATCTTGATGAGGTAGCTCAATCAAATCATGCGACGATAGCAACGAATCTGAACAACCAAGTAGCTCCAAGCCCGGTTCATGATTCAGTAGCAAGTTTGATCCAGTTCGGGACATTAGAGCCGATTGTTATTTGGCTTCAGCAAAAATCTGCAAGAGACATCTGCCAAGACCAACTTGAGTCTGTTGAAAATGAAGACGAAGGATGGACTTTGGTAGCTCGTCGAAAGAAGCAAAAGAAACATTCCGCTCAAAGAGAGCCTCACATGTTCCGAAACTACAGGAGAAAGAACATGTCACAAAAACAGAAAAGAAAGATAAAAGGTTTGAGAAAGCCTAAACCAGTTGTCGAAGAGAATCAAGATTTTGTTATGTCTCGACAACCAGTGACCCTTAAAGATTTCTTCCCGAAGAGCTTTCTTAATGACGATCATGAGAACGTCCCAGAGATAGTCACATGTCATGCTGTCAATGCATTCGAAGAGGGTGATTCTTCCTCAAGTCCATCTCAAGTGATGACAAGGCCAGAAGATTCACCTTCATTTACAATAGATGATTTGTTGTCACTTCCTCAAGCAACCAAAGATGCTATTGTTGAAACATTGATAAGTTCTAACGTTTCAGACGTCCCAGGCCTGCAAGAACACAAACGTGCCTCGTGTTATATGTCCATTAGCTTCGCAGATGAAGACTTGATGTTGGGATCGAAGCCTCATAATAGGCCCTTATTCGTCTCCGGATATATTCGAGAGCAAAAAGTTGGTCGAATTCTTATCGACGATGGATCTGCGGTGAATATAATGCCTAAGTCAACCATGACACAGATAGGAATTTCAATGGACGAACTATCAAATAGTAGGTTGGTTATTCAAGGCTTCAACCAAGGCGGCCAACGAGCAATCGGTATGATCCGTTTGGAGCTTGTTATTGGAGATTTGAAGGCCAACACTTTATTCCATATCATAGATTCCAAGACCACTTACAAGTTATTGTTAGGTCGTCCTTGGATTCATGGAAATGGAGTAATATCTTCTACACTTCATCAGTGTTTCAAGTTCTATCAAGACGGTGTCAAGAAAGTTGAAGCCGATACTAATCCATTCTCAGAGGCAGAATCCCACTTTGCAGATGCAAAGTTTTATATGCAGAATGATAAAGCAGGAGAGATCATCCCAGGTGAGATTCCTCTTATTGAATGTCAGAAAATAGAGCATCCAAAGAGTGCGAAGAAGGAGTCGATCAAAGAAGTAGATGCTTGTGAAATTCAATCAAAGGAAACATCCACTCACCCTGCAAAATCAAAAGCTCCAAAGGAGGAGGCATCGTCAAACGTCCCTATATTGCGCTACGTTCCTTTATCTCGACGCAAGAAAGGGGAATCACCATTCACAAAATGTTCAGGAATTTTGAAGGTTGGTGATGTGGAGATTCTAAAAGAAAATTTCACCACGCCTCTGACAGCAATCACCAAGCAAGAGATTCAGGAATCAAAGACGGATCGTACCAAAGTGACTTTGCCGGAAAGACGAACGAAGGCTGGATTTGATCCAAATGCATACAAACTCCTAGAAAAGGCAGGATACGACTTTTCAACTCATACTGAGTTTAAAAGTCCAAAAATCTTCGATGGGAGATCTGAGCCTTCTCCGACACAGAAGAAGCTCCAAAAAGAGGGTTATGCCATACCATCCTCGAGAGCCGGACTAGGGTACAATCCCCCAGAGCCAGTTCGTATAACCAGAAAATGGAAAGTTGTAGATGCACATCACATAACGATAGAAGAGATGGGCGATCCAGAAGATAAAAAGAATGATGATAGCCAGAAAATCTCTGTCTTCGATCGCATTAAAGCGCCGACTACTCGTCTTTCAGTTCATCAGCGGCTGAAATATTCATCTTCGGAAAAGGAAGGTCAGAGCAAAACTTCTACTCCTACCCGACGTTCAGTGTTTCAGCGTTTGAGTGTGTCTACATCGAAGAAAGTAGATGAACCGCCGAGATCCGTGTTCGATCGCCTTCAAGCAACCTATGGCCAATGCAAGGGAAAGTTGAAAAGTCTTGAAACAGATGAATCCGACGAGATGAATGACAACAACGGATTTTCCAGTACTGTTCCTTCACGGATGAAGAGAAAACCTTTTATTCTCATAAATACAGAAGGTTCTTTAAAAGTAAAGCGACAGTTAGTCATTCTAACTAACCCTTCGAAGGTGAACCAAGAGCTTGAAGAAGAACATGTCAATTGTTGCCATATTTCTTTCGAAGAAATGCCAGATACTGAAATTTCTGAAGATGATGCTGAAGAAGCACCCGCATCGTTAGAAGATGGCAGTCAATCAACGATTGATGAACTCAAAGAGGTAAACTTGGGTACGACAGAAGAATCGCGCCCGACATTCATCAGTGCGTCACTTAGTGCTGAAGAGGAACGTGAATACTTGAATTTGCTCGTTACATATAAAGATGTCTTCGCTTGGTCGTACAAAGAGATGCCAGGACTCGATCCAAAAATAGCAGTCCACCATCTTGCGATTAAACAAGGATATCGACCTATTAAGCAGGCCCAAAGGCGTTTTCGACCAGAGCTCGTTCCTCAAATTGAAATTGAAGTCAACAAGTTGATAGAGGCAGGGTTCATTCGAGAGGTGAAATATCCAACATGGATCGCAAACATTGTGCCAGTCAAAAAGAAGAACGGACAACTGCGTGTATGTGTGGATTTCCGTGACTTGAATAATGCATGTCCCAAAGATGATTTTCCGTTGCCCATCACTGAACTTATGGTCGACGCCACTACGGGACATGAAGCCTTATCTTTCATGGATGGATCATCAGGGTATAATCAAATTTGAATGGCCCTTGAAGATGAAGAGATGACAGCATTTCGAACTCCAAAAGGAATATACTGTTACAAGGTGATGCCTTTTGGATTAAAGAACGCTGGGGCAACTTACCAACGAGCCATGCAGAAGATCTTTGATGATATGCTCCACAAACGTGTTGAGTGCTATGTTGATGATCTAGTGGTCAAATCCAAGAAACGAGAGGACCACTTGCAAGATTTGAAGATAGTTTTTGACCGTTTGAGAAAGTATCAGTTGAAAATGAATCCTCTTAAATGCGCCTTCGGTGTGACATCAGGAAAGTTTCTTGGTTTCGTAGTAAGGCATCGAGGAATTGAAATCGACCAATCAAAGATTGACGCCATTCAGAAAATGCCGAAACCACGAAACTTGCGAGAATTAAGAAGTCTCCAAGGACGCCTGGCCTATATCAGAAGGTTCATCTCCAATCTAGCAGGTCGATGTCAGCCATTTCAAAGACTGATGAGAAAAGACACAACCTTTGAATGGGATAAAGCTTGTCAAAATTCTTTTGATAGCATTAAAAAGTATTTGCTTAATCCTCCCGTCTTAAGCGCTCCAATTGCAGGAAAACCGTTGATATTGTACATTGCTGCACAGGAAAGATCACTTGGGGCATTGCTCGCTCAAGAGGGAGAGAAAAGCAAAGAAGGTGCTTTGTATTATCTAAGTAGAACTTTGAATGGGGCAGAGCTAAATTATTCACCCATCGAGAAGATGTGCCTTTCACTTTTCTTTGCCATTGACAAACTGAGACATTACATGCAAGCCTTCACGGTGCACTTGGTGGCAAGGGCTGATCCAATCAAGTATGTCTTGTCTAGACCAATTATCTCAGGGAGGTTGGCTAAGTGGGCAATCTTACTTCAGCAATACGACATTGTCTATGTTCCGCAAAAGGCGGTGAAGGGGCAAGCCTTGGCTGACTTCTTAGCCGACCATCCAGTACCGTCGGACTGGAAATTATCTAAAGCCTTGCCTGATGAAGAGATATTCTACATTGAATTGGCTGAGCCTTGGACTATGTATTTTGACGGAGCAGCTCGAAGGAATGGCGCAGGGGCGGGAGTAATATTCATTTCGCCTGAAAAACACATGCTGCCATATAGCTTCACATTTGGAGAAGCGTGCTCGAACAACGTCGCTGAATATCAAGCGCTCATCATTGGTCTTCAAATAGCCAAAGAGATCGGGGTGACGTACATTGAAATTTTTGGAGATTCAAAATTGATAGTCAATCAATTGTTGCTCCAATATGAGGCAAAACATGAAGATTTGATACCTTACTTCAATTACGCCAGACAATTATTGGAAAACTTCGAGAGTGTGACGATAGAACATGTTCCAAGATCTGAAAATACAAAGGCTGATGCATTGGCAAATTTAGCCATTGCTCTGACGATTTCAGAAGGTGAAGTTCTAAGCATTCCACTCTGCCAAAGATGGGTCGTGCCTCCAACTGAAAAGGATAGTCAAGAAACGAATGCAATATCTGTCTATGTGATTGAAGAAGAAGATTGGCGACAACCGATTATAGATTACCTACAGCATGGAAAGCTTCCGGTTGAGACGCGTCATAAGACTGAGATACGAAGAAGAGCATCTCGATTTATCTACTACAAAGATACCCTATATCGTCGCTCATATGAAGGCCTTTATCTTCGATGTTTGGGAAAAGATGAATCAGTGCAGGCTTTAGAGGAAGCACATTCAGGTGTTTGTGGAGCTCATCAATCCGGGCCAAAGCTTCATTTTCAACTAAAGAGAATGGGCTACTATTGGCCTACGATGGTTCAGGATTCGATGCAATATGCAAAGAGGTGTGAAGCTTGTCAATTTCACGCCAACTTCATACATCAGTCACCAGAGCCGCTCCACCCAACTGTAGCTTCATGGCCATTTGAAGCTTGGGGGCTTGACCTTGTTGGTCCTATAACACCAAAATCATCGGCAGGACACTCTTATATCCTTGCAGGAACTGATTATTTCTCAAGATGGGCTGAAGCTGTTGCATTAAAAGAAGCAAAGAAAGAAAATATAGCAGATTTCGTTCGTAATCATCTCATTTATCGATATGGCATTCCTCATCGCATCGTGACAGATAATGGAAAACAGTTCTCTAACAGTTTGATGGACAAGTTATGTGAAAAATTTGGCTTCAAACAATATAATTTGTCTATGTATAATGCTGCTGCGAATGGGTTGGCTGAAGCATTCAACAAGACGTTATGCAACTTGTTGAAGAAAGTAGTCTCCAAGACGAAGAGAGACTGGCAAGAAAGGATTGGTGAAGCGTTATGGGCATACCGGACCACTTATCGTACTCCAACAGGAGCCACACCCTACTCTCTTGTCTATGGAGTAGAAGCTGTTCTCCCTCTGGAAAGAGAGATCCCATCGTTGCGAATGGCGGTGCAAGAAGGTTTGACTGTAGAAGACAATGCTAAGTTACGTCTTCAAGAGTTAGAAGCACTAGATGAGAAAAGACTGGATGCTCAACAAGCTTTGGAATGCTATCAAGCGCGCATGTCTAAAGCTTTCAACAAAAAGGTACGACCTCGTTCATTTCAAGTTGGTGAGCTCGTACTCGCGGTTCGAAGACCTATCATCACAACTCGACATACAGGACACAAGTTTACACCTAAATGGGACGGACCCTACGTTGTGAAAGAAGTCTACACAAATGGAGCATACAAGATAGTTGACAAAGACGGGCTCAAAATTGGCCCAATCAACGGCAAGTTTCTCAAGAAATATTATGCTTAAAATGTAATGCTCCTTATCGCATGAGCATAAACTGCATGATGCTCCTGGCCCACACGAGCTTAAAAGGTGAATGCAAAAAAAAAAAAAAAAAAAAAAAAAAAAAAAAAAACAAACTTGAACTACGTTATGACTTGATCCCTTTCCTTTAAGGGTACGTAGGCAGCTTAAAGAAAACTTTAAGTTCAGTCCTTGCAAAAAAAAAAAAAAAGTGCCACACATATAGAAACATGACAATACAAGTTAAAGATGCTTACCCTTACTGGGGGCAACACAGTAAATTGAAGACGTACATTGCTATGAATGGAATGCTACGAATTAAATGCATAAAAGAAGGCTCCGTTCTTTCAAGTTCGACGATTCGCTCGCTCCAGGTCTGACGTCTCGCCTAGTTCGGTGTTTCGCTCCTTCTATGTTTGCATTCTACACACTTCAAGTTCGGTGTTTCGCTCCTTCAAAGTTTGGAGTCTCACCCCTTTAAGTTTGGCGTCATGTTTCCTCTAAGTTTGCATTCTTCATGCTTCAAGTTTGGTGTTCCGCTCGCTCAAAGTTCGACGTCTCACCTTCCCCACGTTCGGCGATTGCTCCATTCAAGTTTGGCTTATCACTTGTCCTAAGTTCGATACCTCACTTCACTTTAAAGGGTTGTAGTTGACGACTTCGCTTCGTTTTCAAAAGTTGGCAATTGAAAGTCTTGCTCCATCTCAGTCAACAGCTTTGTTTCATCTTCAAAGGTTGACAGTTGAATGTTTTGCTTTCGCTTCATCTTCAAAAGTTGACGATTGGTGGCCCCGCTCCTTCTTCAAAGGTGACGGTTGACAACTTCATTTCAAAGTTGGCGGCTGGCGACTTTCACTTCATCTTCAAAAGTTGACGGTTGGCGGTCTCGCTTCTTCTTCAAAATTGACGGTTGACAACTTCACTTCAAAGTTGGCGGTTGGCGACTTTCCCTTCGTCTTCAAAAGTTGACGGTTGGCGGTCTCACTTCTTCTTCAAAGTTGACGGTTGAAAATTTCACTTCAAAGTTGGCGGTTGGTGACTTTCACTTCATCTTCAAAAGTTGACGGTTGGCAGTCTCGCTTCTTCTTCAAAAAATTGACGGTTGACAACTTCACTTCATATTCAAAAGTTGACGATTGAAGTTTTCACTTTAGAACATCTGCAAAGATGAACAACTTTAGCGTTGCCTTTATCTTGAAAGTGTCTAGACTAGAAGATGCATCTTAGCTGCAAGTTAAAAAAAAAATGCTTGATATCAAACCACAAAAAAAAAAAAAAAAAAAAAAAAAAAAAAAAAAAGAGAAAGAAAGACAATAAAGGTGTTGTTAAAAAAATGGTGACCACCCCTGCAGGAAACTACAGTCATCAAAGTGACTGGTCTAGACAGGTGGTGAAGTCACTGTAATTGAATCTGATGACGACCGTTGTAGGCGAGTCGGTGATCACCCCTGCAGGCTACTAAGATCACCCAATAAAATGGGGACTGGTCTAGCAGGAGTGTATCACTGAAGGCAAGTCTGATGACTACCCTGCAGGTTACTCAGATCATCCAATAAAATGGAGACTGGTCTAGCAGGAGCACATCACTGTAGGCGAATCTGGTGACTATCCCTGCAGGTTACTCAGATCACCCAATAAAATGGGGACTGGTCTAGCAGGAGTGAAACCACTGCAAATAAATTTGGTGACGACTGTTGCACGATGCTTACACATCCAAGCAAGAAAGAAACAAATTACAATAATATATGTGCAAAAAAAAAAATGTAGGAGAAAAGAGAAGCTATGACACAATCCAAACAGTTCATATGTACACATCCAATAAGAACACCGATGGAATATATATGCATATTCAAAAAAAAAAAAAAATGGCAAGCAAAGAAAAAAAAAGAAAAGAAAAGTTTGAATATGTATATACCTTTGAAATGGAGGACAAAGCTCGATGGTGTGTCCAAGGAGACCCTCAAATAAATCGGTTAATTCCAAGTCCTATAAAGAAAGAAAGACAATTAGCGAAAAAAGGGAGGATGGCTAAGCAAGTAAAATGTATATATATATATATATATATATGAGGTTGTGAAGTAAGCTAAAAAAAAAAAAAAAAAAATTACATACAAGTGGCGATGTGTTAAATCCACGAAGTATTTAAGTATGACAAACAAAAAAAGATTGGCGGCCAAAGTAAGAGCTTTCCGAATCCATAGGCGGCTAGGATTTATAAAAAAAAACGAAGCCTAATGTGTTGTGGCAAACTAAAACACAAATATTTGTGTTTGAATTGAAATATATATGAGGTGCAAAGTTAAATTGTTGTTATAAAAAAAAAAGTAAAAAAAAAAAAGGAGTTTGCGGCTGGAACATCTTTAACCTAAAAAGATTTCATATGTATGATGAGGTGGCGACGACAAATTATTAAAAAAAAAAAAAAAAAAAAAAAAAATCCTTCAGCTGAACTTAATTAGCACCATCTCTACCCTATTTATTTGGATCTTATATATGCTGCATCACATATACTTCCATAAATTCATGTGAAATTGGTGGCATGTGTGTGCGGCATGTAGGTTAAAAAAAGTAGCAGTTCAAAGATCATGGAGTCGGCGACAACGACGATATTATAAAAAA
Organism: Luffa acutangula; assembly: GCA_036850905.1. Classification (NCBI taxonomy): domain Eukaryota; kingdom Viridiplantae; phylum Streptophyta; class Magnoliopsida; order Cucurbitales; family Cucurbitaceae; genus Luffa; species Luffa acutangula. The sequence goes on along the minus strand of CM072087.1, from coordinate 27,400,733 downwards.
AAAATTCTAAAGCTTCGGCAGTAGCTTATAAACAAAGGAATATATATATTAAGGTTGATTTTGACTTACCAATGGCGCGGCAAAGAAACACGAAGAGAAATTTTCGCTCGAACTCAAGGCCTACACAAAGAAGAAAATACATGAACATTTGAAGTCAAATGAAAGGAAGAAAAGAGAAATTAAAAGAGAGAAATTTTCTCTTACCTAGGTTGCTTGTTTGAATGGCTTTGTGTCTTGGCCTATGCAACCTATTCAATTTATAAGGGAAAAATTAGGTCAAACACATAAGGAAAAGTTTATTCTTGGCCAAGGAAATTTTTGCCTAATCAAATATGGAAAGGAATTTCCTACAATTGTCATTAAGGTAAAAAATTTTTTGCCTCCAAGTCATATGAATGAAGAAAGAAATCTTGTCCTAATAAAATTGGCAAGCAAAGAGACCTCTAATTTTTTTTTTTTTTTTGTTCAAAGTGCCTATCTACCTCCAAATTCATGTCCAAGGTAGAGAAAAAAAATTTGTCACAATTTTAGGCTAAAATTAATTTTCCAATTTCAAATTAATATTGGAAATCAAAATTCAAAATTTGGCCAAAATCAATGTTGGTAGCGAAAATGAAATTATTTGGAATTGTAACTTAATATTCTAATTAATTTCGTCTATCGACACAAATTAAAGTTATGACTAAACGTTATATATTTTTCTCACAAATCATGCTTTTCAAAATCCATGCACGCATATAGGTGCATAAATTTCGAAAAGGGGGCATTTGTTGAGTGAGAAATTTCGGCCAATCACAAATTGCCATGTCATTAATTTGAATTAATGATAAAATAATTTTGGGACCAATTACAAATTTACACGTGTCCCTAAATTAAATTAATAGACATTAAAATTCGGCAAATCAAACAATGCCACTTGTCTATTATTGATACATAAGTCGAGTCCAATCAAATTATGCCACGTGGCAATTGGACTCGAGACTAATGTGACTCGAGATCATCGAAGAAATTGGGCTAAATTAAAATAATCCAATTTTATTAAAAATAAGTTGGATTAAAGCCCAAACATAGCCTAAGCCCAAAGATTGGACCCAAGCCCAAGCCCATATGAGGTCCATCAAACTCTATAAATAGAGGAGGCCACCATTCATTTTGGGGCATTCAGACAGAGTCAGAGAAGCCATAGCCCAGAGCATTCTCCCAAGGTCCAGAGTCTTCATAAGTCAGAGAGTCCAAAGAATTCAGAAGATCCAAGATTCAGAATTCGGCCATCTCCAGACTCAGAAGATCCAACGACTGAAAGACTCCAAAGAATCAACCGTTTCTTCATCAAGATACAAGTTGAAGATTCAACCTTCCTCCGTCTGAGATCAAGCTTGTCGGCCCTCAGATCAGACTCCATATTTTGAGAGAAAGCATCAGAGGATAAATATTAGAGATTGTAACACTTCTACATACAAAATCAATAAAATCAAGTTCATTTCCACGAATTAAATTTCCTTTGTCGAAATTTCGTGTGAACACCCTTAGAAAATTACGCTCCCACAAGAACCTATCGCATATCCTTCAAGAGAATACCGGTGCAACCCTTTGGTGGTGTTCGTGATTAACTTCCAGCAAAGAAAAGACATTTTTGCTGCTGTTTTTGGGTGGAGAACCAAGGGATTTTGGTGAAACGGGTCAAGAACGTCTTCAAAGGTATAGTGTTCTTGATATTGGATCAATAGGATCCAATTTAGATTAGATCTAAATAGAAATCAACATGTTTTATTATTAAAATTCAGTAGTTTTATTTTGATTTTACTGCTGTATTTTAATTTACCAACGTACAGTATTTTATTCCGAATTAAAAACTGAGTTAAGGTTCTTGATCGTTCCGCTGCGAAAGGGTTTTTATCCCTGCATATTAACAATTATGGAAACGCACTAATCCCTGTTTTATCACGTTATCCAAGGTAACCGCTCACATTCCTCCATAATAATCATGATTGCCCACTCTCGAGGAATGCGAAACGGTGTCAGTACCTAGGGGCGCATGCCTTGCGTTAACTATATAGGGAAGCGCTTCTAAAGCCTCTTCCTCATTACCTGCGTCTCTTTCAATTCAAAACCCTAAGTTTCCAACATTTCTTTTCTTTTTCGCACCGAAGAAAACCGATGTCAGACTCTCAAAATCTTTCCATCGTCGGATACGTCGATGATGCTCAATCATCTTCGCTGGAGGTAGATGGGCCGCACAGAGACGTGATCATCTCCTCAAACGAGGAAGGAGATAACCCACAGAACATCAACCAAATGGAAGAAGAAGAGCCTGAGGTTGTCGACGGAGAACCGCCCGTAGCCAACATAGACACCCAACTCGCCGCCGCTCCAACAACCTCAGGCGCAGACGAAGTACTCAGCATCGCCCCATTAGACATCTCCACCTTCTCCATCCAACCTGTCACCCTTCAGAAAACCCCAAACGTCTCTACCCCTCGAAATCTTACTCCCTTTCCATCACCATTCCCGTCGGCCGCCCTCCTTCCACCAACAAACCTTTCAACTACCCTACCCCAAACCAGCGCCTCTTCCTCTTCTCCCTTCCCGACTGAACCCATTTCCACCCCTCTTCCTCCTTCTTCTTCTTCTATGAACCCCACACTACCACAATTCTCAGAACAGCAGGTCAACGCATGGAACAATCTACTAGAAGAGCTAGGCGAAGAAGGCGATGAAATTCGCCAAATAGAAGACAGAGAGCATGCTGCCGCAGAAACGGGTGCGACAAATAAAGGCGAAGGACCAAGCAATGCGGAAGCCGCACTTGCCGCACACATTGCTGTGTACAATCTGGCTACAATCGCAGCAGCCCTGGAGATGTCTGATTCGGATGATGAAATTCCACTCACCCGTTGCCGCCATATCCAACCTATAGGGGTGGTCATTAGAGAGTCGTGTGAACAAGCTGCAGCGACCCCGAGCATAAAAAGAAAAGCAAAGAGGATTTCAGGAAGAACGAGGATTCAGTTGCCCCCTACCGCAGGCGATGACTGATCAAATTTCCCAGCGCAAGTGGGAAACGATCTGCGAGAACCCTAGATCTTATGCCCCTGCGCTTGTCCACGACTTTTACCACGCATAATGGCAAGAAAAAATTGATGAAGTTCTTGTTCGCGGCCACACCATCACATTTTCTTAGGTGCATATCAATAGTATATATGAGCTCCAGGACATGCCCAACGCAGAAGGAAACATGCTCTTAGACTGCCTCGTTGACGACTTCCTGAGCGTTGTACTTCTTGCGATAGCCAGATCTGGAGCTAAGTGGGATGGCCATGGTGCCAAAAGGACCCTCAAATCGCAGTTGCTCGACTTTGAAGCCACATTTTGGATGCACTGGATAAAGAATCGTATCATGCCCACAATGCATGACGCAACATTAAGCCTCCAACACGTGATCCTGGTCTACTGCATAATAAAGGGTATCCCACTCGACTTAGGTAAAATCCTCGTCGAATCTTTGTGCCACACTGCCGTAAAGCCAAGAGGTGCATTAGTTTGTCCTGGCCTTGTCACCTCTTTATGTCGCACATCAAATCTCCTGCCCACAGCTGATGAAGAAATAAGAACAATGCAGAAGGACTTTGACGATCAATGGTGGACGCGGGTCTCAGGCACGCGAAATAGGCGTTTGCAAGGCGGCATCCAACAACCTATAGCCTTCGCAGTACAACCCAGGGAGCCAGCACCTGAAGTGCAAAAGAAAAAAAGGCACAAGCAAACCGCAGGCCGGCACCCTCGCCCAACCACAAAAGCTCCTCAAAGAACTTCTCCGACGCAGGAAAGCACTATCTGCGCCCAACCACAAAATTCCTTACCACCACCACCGCCCCTCCACCTGCTCAGCACCCACCACCCCACATTGACGTACGAATGGAAGAAGTTTTTGAAGAATCTCTACCCAGCCCCCTCGAAATAATGAGACTCCTGCGCCAGCCTCAGCAGCGCAAGGCTTCGCTGCTACGAGATCTGATCCACCACTTGATGTTGACAAAGCCTTGATTTTTTCAAAGCTGCGACAAATGATCAGAGAAGTCACCAAACCATTGCGTTTGCAGCAAGAAAGGCTGTGCCAGAAACAAGAGTTGCTGCAAAAGCAATAAGAGGAACTGTCGCAAAGGGTAAACACATTACTCCTCTTCTTAACACATTAGAAAAATTCTTTCCACCACCTGCCTATCGCACCAAATCTGTTTGCGCGGCCAACTACAGCGCAAAGACCTTCTGATGCAGGCCCTTCTCAAATGCGCCCACCAAGAATTCCACCGGTTCCAAGGTTTCTCAGGCCGCCACCTCCGCCACAGCAAGAATAGAACTAGTTATCTTTTTCTCTTATGTTTAATGTATGCGCCGTATTTATAATTTTGTTATTGCAATCCATATATATATCTCGCTGATTATCTCAGATCACTTTTTTTCTTCCTTACATTTTAATGTCTTTCATCTATCAAATTCTTTGCGTTAACTCCTTTGTTTCAATCAACGCATTTGACCTTCTGACTTTTCTTGTCCACATTGCCTCACTCGATTTAACCTTTGTCTTCATTTCCTCAAAACATAAGGCAAATTCCTTCGCATTTTCGACTTGCCGCAACTCAACCTCTATTTTCCTCTTTCCATGGGCTCCAAAGTAAGTTTGGGGGACAATGGGGACATTGCCCATGTTCAAGTTTGGGGGAGTCGGCGCATAAATGTAAATAATGAATGCGTTCCTCTAGGTATGCGACATGTTTGTAGCCAGGGGCATTTATGACACCCAAAGTTTTCCTCTGCGCGAAGACAAACGCAACCTATGAGCGTTGAGGGAAATAAAAAAATGTAATACCCGTAGTTGGATACCTTTCATCACAAATGTGGGTAAGCCAAAGCGAAAGTATGCGTTTTGATGTCTAACTTTCTGCTTAAAAAAAAAAAAATCTTGGAGGATATATGTATGCGCCCAGGACAGGGAAGAGTGGCTGAGTTATCGCAAGGAAGATTCTAAGCGCAAGGAACATGCCTTAAGCAATGAAGAAAATTTGACAAAAGTCAAATTTATTGGGGTAATGCGTGCAAGAAAAAGAGAAAAGAGGATGTGAAGATTGCAAGCAATAAAGAGTTGAGTAATTCTCGCAAAGTAGATAATAGGCATTGCTTAGGGACAAGCAATACTTTATGTTTGGGGGTTTGATAACTTGCAAAAAGCAAGTTATTTATCCTCTAAACTCAAGCTAAAAGAAGGCTAAAAGAACCTCAGATGCGTTATCTTAGCGCATAAAGAAGAGGAAAAGTGTTTTGTTATAAGCGACAAGCTATATTTGTGTATGCGGTAAGAAATTATGAAATAAAGAGCACTAACGCAGCTAATCTAGTTGTTTTAAGTATCTTCTCGGCATAGGCACACACTCTAAGATGATCAAGAGACAGAAAATGATGGATGAAAAGACAGCGCCGGCGCAACCAGAGCAAGTGGGCGAAAAAGGGGATTAAAAAGGCGCAAGTTGCCTAATGATGATCAAACAAGTGGCTATTACTTGATGAAGTTATCTTCCTCGCCTAAAAATAGAGGCATAAGGAAGGAAGAAAAAAAAAAGGAGCAATAGGAGCAAACTTGTGTTTAATATTTTATTTCATAATGTCTTGTTTTGCTCACATGAGCTAACTCTCCTCTTCAAGGCTTAGCGCAAGCGCCTCATGTAGTGATAAGTACAACTTGTAAGCGCATTTTGTTGGTTTAAAATGAAACATTGATTGCTTTTTGCTTAGTTGTGTTAATCCTTTCATTGCTAATTCCCGCTTGGCCAGCCGGATGCCGTAACAGTATGCTAAATCCCTGACATGTAGTCTTGGTACCATTAAATTATTACCGTTAAAAGGTATTGCATGCTTGAGCTTAGATTGGGTTGTGACTAACTCAATCTGATAAGGGAATAAGCAATCAAGAAGCGCAAGAAGAAGAATTGCAAGCTCCATCAGCTCAAGAAGAAGAACTTGAAGCTCCACCAGCTCAATTAAGCTTGAATGAAGCTCCATGGTGTCAACGCCAATTGAATCCAATCATAAGGAGATCATTATGCCACAAGCTCCAATGACAATATCTAGAGCTAAAAGACTACGAGAGGCATTAAATAGTTACTTCCAAGTTAAAGTGACTATCCATGACCAAGAGTTGCATCCATTCAAGCTTGGAAAGACACCCATTCAACCAAAAGACACAATGAATCTAAAATTCCAGATTCATTCAAATATTTAATGCATAATGTATCTTTTGAATTCATGAATTTGTATTTATGACGGTTCATGAATGGATTTGAAAGGTTAAGGGTTGAATTTATACCACATAGATGAAGGGTTGCATCTTTTCATGATGTCTTTTCAATTAGTATAAATATGGATGTAATTTGTCATTTGAAGACAAGTTGAATTTGAATGAAATTTCATATTGAGTTTAGTCTCTCTCAAGCTTTTAAGCTTTATTTGTGTTCTTGTGTTTAGAATGCATGCTTAGGACTTTCAATCTAGTTTGATCAATTAGATTGTGAAGAGTTCGAAATCTTGAAGTTAGGAACGAGTTCTCCTTTCTTCTTGATCTTTGATCATCCTTCCAAGCCAAATCTGTTTAGCTTTCTTGGGGTTGTCTATCATTTTTGTTAAATGGGGTTATTCTTATTATTGTTGTGGGGGTTCACCTAAAATAAGGGGAGTTCTCAAACATAATTGAGGTAGTTCCTTTTATCATTTGGTATCAGAGCTTTGGCTCTAAACATATTATATCCTTACTTGTTTTTTCCTTTCTATCTCATCTTTCTTTCTTCTTTAAATCATTACATCTTTTCTCATTTTTCATTTATTGGGACTCTTCATCTTCTTATCTTTGCTTCATACATTTTACTTGCTGAAAAAAAAAGAAAAAAAAAGGAAAAGGAAGGAAAGTGCAAAAAAAAAAAAAAAAAAAAAAAGGCAACAAAAAGTAGTATATATATATATATATATAAAAGTTACTTATCATCTACTTGTGACATTTCATATTTCATGTTGTTTGTCACTTATTTTGTGTGTTGAAAAGAAAAAAAAAAAAAAAAGAGGTTGTATATATAGCAAGTTTGAAGCATTGTGAAATTTCACTTTACATTTGAAGAGTGTCTAAATTCATATATCTTGTTCAATTCCATCCCTTCATTCACATCTTTTCACTCATTTCTCTTTGTTTCCATCTCATTATTCTTGAACCATTTTGCTTCAAAAAAAAAAAAAAAAAAAATTCTTCCATTACATCTTTCAAACTTTCTTCTAAATTTGGGATTTTTGTGACTTTTCACATTCTAGCTATATTGATGTGTTCTTGCATGATTCTCATAAGAACACTATAGACTAGCTTAAGTTTGAGAGATTAGGAGTATTTACTACATTTTTATGAGTGCAAACACGAGTGACCTTTCATCTTCCTAGAGAGACTTGTGAGGGAGCGCTTGTGAGGTCCATTGTTTTTTTTTTCCTTCTTACTTTACTTTGTTTTACAGAATGGAAAATCAAGGTGAAGGTAGTAACATTTCCGAGGCCCGAATGAGAGAGGCGCAACAAGGAGCTATAGAGCGATTGATTCGTAACGTAGCAGACTTGACAGAACGTATGGGAAGATTGGAGACTTAACGCCAAGTCCAAGAGAGGATACCACCTCCACCACCACAACGTATTGTAGTTGATAACATCCCCTATGAGCACGATTATGAGGATGACGAATCTAATGAACATGATGAGGATCACCAAGTTACATTAGTTGGGGCTCCAAGAGGAGGAGAAAGGCGTCTTGGTCGTGGCTTACATAGAGCGAGAGGTCGAGGAAGAGGATATCAAAATTTCCAAAGGAGAGCTCCATGGGAAGAAGCTCACGTTGATTGTAACTTGGGGAGCATCAAATTGAAGCTTCCAAAGTTTTATGGAAAAACTGATCCAGAGGAGTACCTTCAATGGGAGAAAGCGGTGGAATACGTGTTTGATTGTCATAACCTTAGCGATGAAAAGAAGGTAAAGCTTTGCGTTGCTCAATTTAAACAATACGCTCAAACATAGTGGGATAAGTTGATGTCAAGTAGGAGAAGAAATCTCGAGGCGCCAATCGATTCATGGTATGAATTCAAAGAGTCAATGAGGAAGCAGTTTGTTCCAAAGCATTTCCAAAGGGACATGGCGCAAAAACTTCAAAGATTGAGACAGGGAAGTAAGTCTGTGGAAGATTACTACAAGGAGATGGACACTTTGATGGATCAACTAGATTTTGATGAAGACATGGAAAGTCTCATGGCACGATTCCTTGATGGCCTGAACAAGGAGATTGGAGACAAGGTTGATCTACAACCTTATGGTGACATAGAGGAGATGTTGCATCTTGCCATAAAGGTGGAAAAACAATTGAGTACTAGAAGAGCAAGGTACACTTCATCTAAACCCACTTTTTATTTCAATTCATCATGGAAAAAGGAGAATAAAAGTGATTTCAGAAGTAGAGAAAAGTTTGTGCAAGAAAAATCTAAAGAACGTGGTGAGTCTTCTTTGAAAGGAAAGGCTAAAGTAGAAGAGCCTAGGGAAAGAAATAGGGATATCAAGTGCTGGAAATGTCAAGGGTTACGACATGTGAGTAGGGATTGTCTAAACAAAAGGACAATGATTATCAATAATGGAGAAGTAGTAACTGAGGGTGAAGAAAGTGAAAGTGAGGAAGAGAAGGAAGAAATTGTTGAGATAGAGGAGTCTAGTGATGGAAGTTATGAAGAACCAATTGTTGGGGACGTGCTTGTAACTAGAAGAGCTTTAAGTGCTCAAGTTAAAGTTAAAAAGGAACTAGTTGAAGAGCAAAGGGAAACATTATTTCATACTCGTTGTCATGTGAATGGCAAGGCTTGTTGTGTGATCATAGATGGTGGAAGTTGTACAAATGTTGTTAGTACATTACTTATTAAAAGATTGGGATTGCCTACAATACCACATCCTAGACCTTACAAACTTCAATGGTTGAACAATTCTGGAGAAGTTAGAGTCAATAGACAATGTCTTGTCTCATTTTCTATTAGGAGATATAGTGATAATGTTCTATGTGATGTTGCTCCTATGCATGTTGGAGAAAATATTTTGGGAAGACCGTGGCAATTTGACAGAAAGGTGATGCATGATGGTTATCTTAACCGCTACAAATTTACCAAAGATGGGAGAAAAATTATTCTTCTTCATTTGTCAACTAGCGATGTGTTTGATGAGCAATGTAAGTTAGAGAAAATGAGAGTGGATGCCGAAAAAAATGATAAAGAGGGTAAAAATATTTTAAGTGAGAAAAACAAGAGAGAAAAGAGTTTGAAAGAAAAAGAGAAGAATTCTAGTGAAAGTGAGTAAAGCAATTGTGGAGAAAAAGAAAAGAGTGGAAAGAATGAGAAACGTCCAAAAGAGAGAAAAGAAAAAAATGAGAGTCTTCTATTAGCTAGAAACAGAGAGGTTAGGAAAACTTTGTTTTCAACAAAACCAATCTTTGTACTTTTGTGCAAAGGACCATGTTTTCTAACTAATGACTCAAAAACTTCTTTGCCTAGTGTTTTTTTGAGTTTGTTGCAGGATTTCGAAGACATATTTCCTAAAGAACTACCAAGTGGATTGCCACCACTTAGGGGGATTGAGCATCAAATTGATTTCATTCCAGGAGCTGTCATTCCAAATAGACCAGCATATCGAGCTAATCCTACTCAGTCAAAAGAAATTAAAAAGCAAGTTGATGAGTTGCTTGCCAAAGGATATGTGAGGGAAAGTTTGAGTCCTTGTTCTGTTCCAGTCATTTTGGTTCCAAAGAAGGATGGTTCTTGGAGAATGTGTGTGGATTGTAGAGCCATCAACAAGATTATGGTAAAGTATCGTCATCCTATACCTAGACTTGATGATATGTTAGATGAATTGCATGGATCTGTTTTATTTACTAAACTTGATCTTAAGTCTGGATACCATCAAATTAGGATGAAAGTTGGAGATGAATGGAAAACTGCCTTTAAGACCAAACATGGATTGCATGAGTGGTTAGTTATGCCTTTTGGTCTTACCAATGCACCTAGTACATTTATGCGTCTCATGAATCATGTTTTGCGTGAATTTCTAGGAAAATTTGTGGTAGTTTACTTTGATGATATTCTTGTTTACTCTAAGTCCTTGAACGAGCATGTAGAACATGTTAGGAAGGTTTTACTTGCATTGAGGGAAGCTCAATTGTTTGTAAATTTGCAAAAGTGTGCTTTTTGTTTAGATAGACTTAATTTCCTTGGATTTGTTGTTTCTGCAAATGGTATTGAAGTTGATGGTGATAAAGTTAAAGCTATCCAAGAATGGCCACAACCTAAAAATGCTAGTGAAGTTAGATCTTTTCATGGCTTAGCTAGTTTTTATCGGAGGTTTATTAAGGATTTTAGTACCATTCCTGCACCACTTAATGAGATGGTTAAAAAGAATGTTGTTTTCAAATGGGGAGAATCTCAAGAAAAGGCATTTACTATTTTAAAAGAAAATTTGAGTTCTGCACCTTTGTTGTCTTTGCCTAATTTTGAAAATACTTTTGAAATTGAATGTGATGCTAGTGGCATAGGAATTGGAGCAGTTTTAATGCAGGAACAAAAGCCCATTATGTACTTTAGTGAGAAATTGAATGGTGCTGCTTTAAACTATCCAACATATGACAAAGAATTGTATGCTTTGGTAAGAGCATTACAAACTTGGCAACATTACCTATGGCCAAAAGAGTTTGTGATCCATACTGATCATGAAAGCTTAAAGCATCTACAGGGACAAGATAAGTTAAATCGTCGTCATGCTAAGTGGGTGGAGTTCATTGAATCATTTCCATATGTTATAAGGTACAAAAGTGGTAAGGAAAATGTTGTTGCTGATGCATTATCTAGGAGATATAGCTTGTTGTCAACTTTATCTTCTAAATTGTTGGAATTTGAATTTTTGAAAGAAATGTATGAAAATGATGATGATTTTGGAAAAATATTTTCTCAATGTGTAAAGGGAATAGTAGTAAATGATTTCTATGTTATTTATAGTTTTCTGTTTAGGAAAGACAAACTTTGCATTCCTAAGGGTTCATATAGAGAATTGCTTGTGAAAGAAGCACATGGGGGTGGTCTTATGGGTCATTTTGCTGAAAATAAGACGTATGCTTCACTCAAGGATTATTTTTATTGGCCACACATGCAGCATGATGTTCATAAAGTTTGTAGTACATGCATTACATGTAGAGAAGCTAAGTCCAAGTCTAGACCACATGGCTTGTACACACCTTTGCCTGTTCCCAATACACCTTAGATTGATTTGTCTATGGATTTTATTCTTGGGTTGCCTAGAACTAGCAGAGGACATGATAGCATCTTGGTGGTTGTTGATAGGTTTAGCAAAATGTCACATTTCATTGCTTGTCATAAAACTGATGATGCTAAGAACATTGCTGATTTATTCTTTAAAGAAGTTGTGAGATTGCATGGCATTCCTAGTTCCATTGTTAGTGATCGCGATGTAAAATTTTTAAGTCATTTTTGGAAAGTTTTGTGGGGAAAATTGGGAACTAAGTTGTTGTTTTCAACCACATGTCACCCACAAACTGATGGTCAAATAGAGGTTGTAAATCGAACATTGATCAGTTTACTTAGGGCAATACTTGACAAGAATCTTCGTATGTGGGAAGAAATGTTACCTTTTGTTGAGTTTGCTTACAACAGGGTTGTCCATAGCACAACTAAGTGTTCACCTTTTAAGATAGTCTATGGATTTAACCCTAATACACCTCTTGATTTATTACCTTTGCCAACTAACAAGCTTGTTCATCGTGATGCCAATTCAAAGGCTGAGTTTGTCATAAAGCTTCATACACAAGTGAAAGAAAGAATTGAGAAGGAGAATGACAAAATGGCAAAAAGAGTGAATCGTGGACGGAAACCCCTCATTTTAAAACCTGGAGATTGGGATTGGGTTCATTTTCGAAAGGAGCGTTTTCCAAACCAAAGAAAGTCCAAGTTACATCCAAGGGGAGATGGGCCATTCCAAGTGTTGGAAAATATCAATGACAATGCATACAAAATTGATCTTCCTGGTAAGTATAATGTGAGTGCTACATTTAATGTTGCTGACTTATCTCTTTTTGATGTAGGTGATTCAGATTTGAGGACGAATCCTTTCGAAGAGGGGGAGAATGGCAAGGCAATAAGCAATCAAGAAGCGCAAGAAGAAGAATTGCAAGCTCCATCAGCTCAAGAAGAAGAACTTGAAGCTCCACCAGCTCAATTAAGCTTGAATGAAGCTCCATGGGTGTCAATGCCAATTGAATCCAATCATGAGGAGATCATTATGCCACAAGCTCCAATGACAAGATCTAGAGCTAAAAGACTACAAGAGGCATTAAATAGTTACTTCCAAGCTAAAGTGACTATCCATGACCAAGAGTTGCATCCATTCAAGCTTGGAAAGGCACCAATTCAACCAAAAGACACAATGAATCTAAAAATCCAGATTCATTCACACATTTAATGCATAATGTATCTTTTGAATTCATGAATTTGTATTTATGATGGTTCATGAATGGATTTGAAAGGTTAGGGGCTGAATTTAGACCACATAGATGAAGGGTTGCATCTTTTCATGATGTCTTTTCAATTAGTTTGAATATGGATGTAATTTGTCATTTGAAGACAAGTTGAATTTGAATGAAATTTCATATTGAGTTTAGTCTCTCTCAAGCTTTTAAGCTTTCTTTGTGTTCTTGTGTTTAGAATGCATGCCTAGGACTTTCAATCTAGTTTGATCAATTAGATTGTGAAGAGTTCGAAATCTTGAAGTTAGGAACGAGTTCTCATTTCTTCTTGATCTTTGATCATCCTTCCAAGCCAAATCTGTTTAGCTTTCTTGGGGTTGTCTATCATTTTTGTTAAATGGGGTTATTCTTATTATTGTTGTGGGGGTTCACCTAAAATAAGGGGAGTTCTCAAACATAATTGAGGTAGTTCCTTTTATTACAATCCGTTGTAAGTATTAAGAGAACTAAACTCCACGCATAAACTAGTCAAATAATCAACTGATAGTTTATTGCCAAACGCATAAGGAGTACTGGAAGGGAAACATAATGATTTTTTCTCACTTAAGCATTAATGGATCAATTAACCAAAGTTAGTGCTACAAGACTCTTATAACGCATGAGGTTGCAACCGCAAAAGCCTTGATACTTTTCGCATTGAACACTTTTTCTTCAGCTTTGATTATTCATTTGCTTTCAAGTAATTAATTTTTGTTTAAACTATACCAATCCTTTTTTTTTTTTTTTGAACCTAGTATCGCATGCTTAGAGATTAAATCAGTGAATATTATTGACCACTTTTGTTTCATTTCCTTGTGGATTCGACCCTGGATTCATCAGGTACTACTTCATTTAGTCAGTTTATACTCGGATTGATTTAAATCTACGACTACTAAACCAATCACTCTGAAAAACAACCAAAAACCAAACAGTAACTTGTACCAACTTAGGACCAACTAGCTTCCGCTCTCCCACTTCGTTCCAGGACACAAGAGTTATGCATGGTCTGCCATACAAAGCCTCGAATGGTGCCATGTCAATACTAGACTTATAGCTATTATTATAAACGAACTCCATAAGTGATAAATGGGTATCCCAACTTCCCTTAAACTGAAGGACACATGCTCTCAACATGTCCTCTAAGGTCTGGATGGTCCTCTCCGACAGACCATCTGTCTGGGGATGGAAGGTTGTACTGAACTTCAACTTTGTTCCCATTGCTTTCTGCAACTAGGCCAAAACATAGAAGTAAACCTCAGATCCCTATCTGAAACTATGGACACTGACACTCCATGTTGACTCACAATCATGTCGATGTATAACTTAGCTAGCTGATCTAGTGTAGATGTCGCTTTAATCGGCATAAACCGCGCAATCTTGGTGAGTCTGTCTACTATTACCCATATACCATCATGTCCACTAGAAGTACAAGGTAATTTTTGGGTTCCTAGAGTGAGTAAAAATATGGTATAAAAAGACTCCAGAACTCTGTGCAAGTATACACAGTCCACAGCAAGTAATAAGTAGTATCAATCCAAGGCCTGAATTAACTTCCACTTTATCTATTTTGTATAACTCTTCAATGGTTTCAAAGATGGTAAAAATGATTGGTGTTTATAAGAATAATGTTGAAGCAAAAGAAATGACAAAACAACAAGTAAACAAATAGGCAGACAGATTAGAGACAGGCGCTGGTTAGGTTTTAGTAATTGTTTTAAAAGATGCTCTAGCAATATGATTGATCATGCAAACTCTCGCAGTATTATTAGCGGATTCCTCCCGGAACTCTGGTTTTTTTGGAATGTGTTTCAACCCCAATGAAGTACGACCGATCAAGCACTAGGCAACTGGCTATCCCTAGCTCAGTCACTGGCGTTTACCAATACACAATGATCGTAGTGTGATTAATCGCCACACACTCTCTAAATCATCCCTGAAACTAGAGAGAGTTATTCATACCGGCTGGCCAGGCGGGCATAAAATAGAAACAAGCACAACAATTAACGAATATGCAATAATCAATATATATTACTAAAGTTAAGTCCGACAATCACATTGTTGCTAACCAACGGCTAAGCTACTTAGTTCATAATACGCATGGAAACACATATTACAATCTGAGTAAGCATGTCCATAATTACAAGATGAAACAAGAAAAGATTAATTCCCTTAAACAGCTTGCAAACGATGGTCTTCTAGATGGTCTCCAATCTCTCTCCTCTATTCGACTCCCAAAGGTGGAAGGAACTTTCTAAGAATGGAATGTTTTCTCCCAAAAGTGGAATGAATTTGACTTGGGTGGCTACCTCCTTTTATAGAGTTGAGGAAAGCTTGAATTAGGCTAACCTAGACACGTGTATGGCTCTCCTTGCTCCTTTATCCCAAAAATAACTCAACAAAAGTCGGTTTATCAACTTGCCTAACGAGCTGTGACGTGGCAGTTTTGCTCCCAACTTTGCTGCAGCACAGAATTTGCTCCCTCCAGTCGCCCAGCAACACATTCTGCATAAAATAATTTCCAAAGCTTCCATTCTTCCAAATGGGTTAAAACATATAATATCCATCTAATACCTACCCTATTAAGCATAAAAGACACACAAATCCCTATATAAACGAGGCCTAAATAACTACCTTTTGAGCAGTTATCACACCCCCAAACTTGAACTATTGCACGTCCCGAGCAATACTAACCAACCTTCCCTTAAGAATTCAAAACATTAGACAAAGAATAGCTTAATCAAACCAGACAGTCCAACACTACCTTCAACCTTTACCTGAGCATTCTGCAAAACCAAGCTCTGCTACAGCAAAATGATTCTTCCGGCATGGACAAATAATCACCACTTTCCACTCGATTCTAAGAACTTACCATAGCCTAGCTTTATTATCAGACATTCAAAACACATTCTCAAGGGGTTTATATTCTCATTTTTCAGACTTAAAGCAGCCCTACAGTCATAAGCTCGTAAGCATGGGATGACCCACTTTATGGTGCAGTATACCCTTGCCGCAAACTCATCACCAACTAGGCTCAATACTCTTTATAAAGCTAAAAAATCCTTAGTCATTCCATCTCTTGCCCCTCAGAATGGCAACATTTTATGATGAAACTCACCTAAGTTCTGGGAGACAGAAAAACTGCTGGATCATCATTCATCCTTCAAAACTTTTGCTCCATGAATTTTCTCAGCAAAATTTTCAACAATCAATTTTTTAGCAAATAATTTATTTTTTCACATTTCCTAGGTCATCTTTTGACGCGAAGACAAACTGTGGGTATCACAAATGTCCCCGGTTACTCAACAACCTAACAAATTTTTAAACGAAGGAGAGGAATGCTCGAGCAAAACAATTGGAGTTACAACAAGTCCCCCAAACTTGAATTATTCATTATCCCCAATGAATCATTAATTTGCAATTATTCCCCCAAACATAAATTTTTCTATCTGAAATTAAACCTAAGCGTGGGACTAGAACTAAGCTTAAAGTGGATCATATAAATCGACACTACCTCAGAATCTTCTTTGCCACAACAATAGTCCAGGCTAGAAGAAATGTTGAAGCAAAAGGTTTCTGGAGATCATAATACCTTGATCTAATTAAGCTTAGCCAATCCAAGCTTCAAAAATTCAGAAGAAAAGTAGTCAAGTTAGAGTTACTCAGTGCTCATAGAACAAAAACATCTTCGAAATTTCATTAAAAACATGAAAAGAAATTACATAAGCAGGGATATATTTTTTTAGAAGCAGAAAAATTTAAAAAGAAGCAAACATATCATCAATAGAAAAGGAGATTAGAAAATGCGCGAGCAAACAAAAATTTAAGAACAAAAATTATGCTCGCTCAAGGCCACTTCATCCTTCAGTCCCCTTGGCCCAGCTCATTTTTATCATCCTCTTCTCCTCTTTCAATCGGCAGGGGCAGAATCCAGGGGTTCAATAAATCTTCAGGGAATGCTGGAAGGGCTGGATACGACTTTGAAAAATTCTCCTACAACGCCTTCTTTAAACTGGCATCACGATTCTTAACATAGTTCCAGAAGGTTAAAGCTTGCCTCTCGGCAAACTCTTGCCTACTGGCCGAAAGTGCAAGTTGTTCTAAAATCATATTGATGCCGTAGACAAGCCCACCTTGACGTACCTCCTGCATACGCTGGAGCCGTGCCAAGTTAGGCGTGTCGATGATCCTCTTGTCAAACAGAATAATATCCTCTGGAACCGTGGGCACTCCTGCCCTGCTGCATAACATAGTGATCGTGTTCGGAAAAAACAACTTCCCCACCTTTTTCTTCCGACATCCAAATATTTCATTAACAATGATCTTCCCTACGTCAATATTGAGAGACCGCAAAATCGCAAAAGCTAGAAGAGCTCGTTCCCTTGAGACCGTCGAGTCGTGAGTTGTTGGAAGCAATCGTTGTTTGATAAATCCCATCCACGTGTTCGCTTCCTTTTTCAAATAAGCTGACTAGAACGTCCTCTTCTCGGTCTTGGACAGCTGCCACTGTGCCCCTTCAATACCCACCTCTCGCACAAAATTTTTCCAAAATTAACTTGCACAAACGAGATCTAACTCAACAAGATCAGACACTATTAGCCCGGGATTGGATTATTAAATTCTCAACTCATCTTCCCTCTACACTGGCACTAAGGTTTCACTAATGAGTTAATGGAACAAATTAGTTTGTTTTACTCCATACTTAGG
Organism: Luffa acutangula; assembly: GCA_036850905.1. Lineage (NCBI taxonomy): Eukaryota > Viridiplantae > Streptophyta > Magnoliopsida > Cucurbitales > Cucurbitaceae > Luffa > Luffa acutangula. Next base: position 27,383,416 of record CM072087.1, on the reverse strand, counting down.
TGCTTAAAAATAAAAATTAAATTAAGCATTTATATGTGGCACTAGCTTTCACACACCTGTTGCAGGGACCCTTAACCTGAGTTTTCTCTGGTTGGCCTAACTGATCACAACAGGGGTAGCTCTTTTTGCCTAAACTTTATTAAACATTGCAAACTATGCACAGGCCATGGCATAAATTTTTTTTTCTCAATAATAACAACAAGAATGATTTTTTCTTTATGAACATGATAAACATATATTCCTTTTTTTCCTCCTAAGCAAGATCAAACATGCTAATTTGCAAAAAATTAACTCTTTAGCTCTTCCATACACCTATCGAGGTGACAACAAGCATATGAACCCAATAATTCGCTCCAAAGCATTCAAACCCAAATCTAGTGAAGACAAATACTCTACTCATGCAAGCCATCTCCTAGAAAAAAGTTTAAAAAGTCTCCCTTTTTGGGCACTCATGCTTACAACTCATCGCAAGCTTGAAAATTGACAAGAAAGCCTATCCTAGCAAATAATAGTCATGAAAAATAACATCCAGAAAACAACCATATGCTCAAATCAAAGAAAGCTCAAGACTATAGTCCGAACTCAGATGCTCAAGGGCTCCACAAACATGCTATTCCACCCACAAACTTAAAACATGCATTGTCCTCAATGTATAAAGAAAATAAAGCATAACCAAGCATGAGAACAATAAAAGAATGAAAGGAGTGAACAATACTGGCCTGGAAGGATGATGAATTCTTGACTAAAAGGTTGAAAGCTTGAAAGCAAATGAGAGACTGAAAACAGGACCTAGAAAACAGATACAAACAATGAATAAAACTCAAAAGAAAGACACAACTAAACTTACTTGGGTTGCCTCCCATAAGCGCTTGGTCTCCCTAAAATAATAGGCATGGCAGGATTTTCTTTAATATCCAACACAAAGAAATGAACAGGAAGAAAAAATCTACCTACTTTGATCAGCACATTTTCAACAATTCCATAAGGACTAACCACAGACTGGTCAGCCAACTGAAGTCTAACAGAAGTAGATTTTATTTCTCCTATCTTAAGATTTTTGCACAGAGATAGAGGAATTATGTTTATGCTAGCCCCTAGATCACATAGTGCTCTACATGAAAAAGTACCAAAATTACAAGGAATAGTAAAACTCCCTGGGTCAGACAATTTTTCTGGTACTCTCTGTTGGGCACAAGCACTGCACGTCGATGCAAGATATACAATCTCCAACTGTTTTTCCTTTTTCTTCTTGTTGAGACATTCTGATAACTGCCCAAAAGGTAGTTATTTAGGCTTCATTTATATAAGGATTTGTGCGTCTTTAATGCTTAATAGGGTTGGTTTTAGAGAGATATTACATGATTTAACCCCTTTGGAGGAATGGAAGCTTTGGAAATCACTTTATGCAGATTATGCTGCTGAGCGACTGGAGGGAGCAAATTCTATGCTGCAGCAAAACTGAGAGCAGAAACTGCCACATCACAGCTCGTTAGCCAACTTCATGAACCGACTTCTATTGAGATATTTTCGGGGTAACGGATCAAGGAGAGCCTTACACGTGTCCTAGTTGACCTAATTCAATCCTCCCATCCTTCTATAAAAGGAAGTAGCCGTCAAAGTCAAAAGCATTCCATGTTTTTCCCTTGGAAGCCGAATAGTATAGGGAGATTGAAGATCATCAAGAACACCATCATCCGCAAGCTGATTAGGGAGTTTATTTTCTTTATTAACTTGTGGTTATGGACATGCATACTCAGATTTTAATTCGTATTCCTATGCTTATTATGAACTAAGTAGCTTAAGGTGTTGGTTAGGAATAATGTGATTACTGTGCTTCATCTCTAGTAATAAATTAACTATTGCATTTTGGTTAATTGTTGTGCTTATTCTTATTTTATGCCCGCCTGGCCAGCCGGTATGGATAACTCTCTCTAGTTTCAGGGAGGATTTAGAGAGTGTGTGGCAATTCTCCACATTACGATCATTGTGTATTGGTGAACGCCAGTGACTGAGCTAGGGACAGCCAGTTGCCTAGTGCTCGATCGGTCGCTCTTCATTGGGTTTGAAACATATCCCAAAAGATCCGGAGTTCCGGGAGGAATCCGCTAATAATACTGCGAGAGATGCATGATCAATAATATTGCTAGAGCATATCTTAGAACAATCACTAAAGCCTAACCAGCGCCTGTCTTTAATCTGTCTGTCTATTTGTTTACTCGTTGTTCTGTCATTTATTTTGCTTCAGCATAATTCCGATAAAACCCAACATTTTTATTATCTTTGAAACCATTAGAAAGTTATACAAAATAGGTAAAGTGGAAACTCATTCAGACCTTGGATTGATAATATTACTTGCTGCAGACTGTGTATACTTGCACAGGAATTCTAGAGTATTTCATAACATATTTTTACTCACTCAAGGAACCCAACAAGTTTTTGGCGCCGTTGCCGGGGACTTGAATAAGTTTTTATCTGATCTGTTTTGTGTATGTGTTTTAGTGGTATGGTGCTAGAACTTTTTGATTGTTTCTTTTGTTTTTGCAGGTGTGATTTTGGTGCATGAGCGATCCGCCTGGGGTACGGTTTGAGCTTGACCCAGAAATTGAAATGACATTTAGGAACAGAAGGAGGGAGCAGCGCAGAAACCATATGGAGAACGCGCCGCAACTCCCGCAGGTTTCTGAAGGTCCAGTAGCAGTGAACCCCCAGTAGAATCCGTTGCTGCAGCAAAACCCACTGTTTGAGCAAAATGAGCAGCGAAATAATCAGGCTGAGAATCCTATCTTGATAGCGAACGATAGGACCAGAGCCATTCGAGCATATGCTGTCCCAATGTTTAATGAGTTGAATCCAGGGATTGCACGTCCCCAAATCCAAGCGGTGAATTTTGAAATGAAACCGGTAATGTTTCAGATGTTGTAAACCGTGGGGCAATTCCATGGTTTGTCATCTGAAGACCCTCATTTACATCTTAAGTCTTTTCTAGGAGTTAGTGATTCTTTTGTAATTCAGGGAGTGCCGAGAGATGCTCTTAGATCAATTAGGACATGGGATGAGTTAGCTGAAAACTTTTTGAGTAAATATTTCCCACCTAATAGAAATGCTAAATTAAGGAGTGAAATAGTAGGGTTTAGGCAACTTGAAGATGAGACTTTTAGTGAGGCTTGGGAGAGGTTTAAGGAGCTTTTGCGAAAGTGTCCCCACCATGGGTTACCTCATTGTATTCAAATGGAAACATTTTACAATGGTTTGAATGGAGTAACCCAAGGTATGGTTGATGCTTCGGCTGGAGGGGCCCTTTTGGCAAAAACTTTTGATGAAGCCTATGAAATTTTAGAGAGAATATCTATTAATAGTTGTCAGTGGTCGGATGTTAGAGGCATAAATAAAAAGGTTAAGAGTGTGTTAGAGGTTGATGGTGTGTCCACCATTAGGGCCGATCTTGCTATGATTGCTAACGCTCGTAAGAATGTGACAGTGATTAGTCATCAGCAACCACCAGCTATGGAGCCTGCAGCAGTGGTGAACCAAGTCACAGACGAAGCATGTGTCTATTGCGGTGAAGATCACAACTACGAGTTTTGCCCCAGCAATCCAGCTTCTGTGTTTTTTGTAGGTAATCAGAGGAACAACCCTTATTCTAACTTCTATAATCCAGGTTGGCGCAACCACCCCAACTTCTCATGGGGAGGTCAAGGAAATAACGGACAAGCGCAACAAAAGATGAACCAGCCAGGATTTGCTAAAGCGCAGGTAATGCCCCAGCAAAATAAGCCGGTTTTGCCCCAGCAAAATTCGGGAAATTCTCTCGAGGCAATGATGAAAGAATTTATGGCTCGCACAGACACCACAATTAAAAGTAATCAAGCTTCGATGAGGGCCCTGGAATTGCAAGTGGGTCAGCTAGCTAATGAGCTAAAGGCGAGGCCTCAAGGGAAACTTCCTTCGGATACTGAACACCCTCGAAGGGAAGGTAAGGAGCAAGTAAAGGCAGTAACTCTTAGGAGTGGTAAGCCATTAGAAGAGTCTAGAAAGACCCAGGATTTAAATAGTAATAGTGATAATATTATTGTTGTTGAAAAAGAGTTGGAGTCTGGTCAGGGTGCTGGAGGCAACAAAGAAAATGCTGGAGCATCTGGTTCTGTGCCAGATGTAGAACCACCATATGTGCCGCCCCCACCTTATGTACCACCTCTACCCTTTCCATAAAGGCAAAAGCCTAAGAATCAGGATGGTCAATTTAAAAAGTTTTTAGAGATTCTTAAGCAGTTGCATATAAATATCCCCTTAGTAGAAGCTATTGAGCAAATGCCTAATTATGCTAAATTTCTTAAGGATATTTTGACTAAAAAGAAAAGGTTAGGTGAGTTCGAAACTGTATCTCTTACTGAGGAGTGTAGTGTTATTCTTAAGAATGGGCTACCCCCCAAGGCTAAGGATCCAGGGTCATTTACTATACCTGCGTCTATAGGTGGAAAGGAATTAGGTAGAGCACTCTATGATTTAGGTGCAAGCATTAACCTTATGCCTCTTTCGGTCTATCGGAAGTTTGGTATTGGTGAAGCTAGACCTACCACAGTTACACTCCAATTAGCTTATAGGTCTATCACATATCCAGAGGGTAAAATTGAGGATGTCTTAGTAAAAGTTGATAAATTCATATTTCCTATTGATTTTATTATTTTAGACTATGAGGCTGATAAAGATGTCCCAATTATTCTAGGTCGTCCATTTTTGGCTACTGGTAGGGCATTAATAGATGTTCAAAAAGGAGAATTAACAATGAGAGTCTGTAATGAGGAAGTGAAATTTAATGTGTTTAAAGCCATGAAATATCCAGATGAAATGGAGGATTGCTCCTTCATCAGGATTCTGGAGAGCACAGTTATTGAGACAGCAATACAGGATTCGGCTGATAAAGCATTCAGAAAAGCATGGAGAGGTTAGTATAGAAGATTTTGAGTTTTGTTCTTTAGATAGAAAAAATGAATAAGAATTGTTTAGGTGTGAAAATGTTTTTGAGTCTTTAGATTTAGATCAAAGAAAGGCTCCCCCAATTAAGCCATCCCTAATTGAGGCACCCACTTTAGATTTGAAACCTTTACCGGATCATCTAAAGTATGTGTATCTTGGGGAGAGTGATACGTTGCCCATTATTGTTGCATCAGATTTAATGTCGGAGCATGAGGAGGCCTTAATAAAATTGCTGCAGCAATACCGCAAAGCTATAGGTTGGACATTGGCTGATATTCAAGGGATTAGCCCATCTTTTTGTATGCACAAAATCACTCTAGAGGAGGGATCCTTTAGGAGTATTGACCAACAAAGAAGGCTTAACCCTGCAATGAAAGAGGTTGTTAAAAAGGAGGTAATTAAATGGTTGGATGCTGGGATCATCTATCCAATTGCCGATAGCAATTGGGTAAACCCTGTCCAATGTGTTCCTAAGAAAGGAGGTGTCACTGTGGTGAGCAATAAAGATAATGAGTTAATCCCCACAAGGACAGTAACTGGCTGGAGGGTTTGTATGGATTACAGAAGGCTTAATAAAGCCACCCGAAAGGATCATTTCCCTCTACCATTTATCGACCAGATGTTAGATCGATTGGCTGGTCAGGCCTATTACTGTTTCTTGGATGGTTATTCTGGGTATAACCAGATTACTATTGCTCCTGAAGATCAGGAAAAAACCACTTTCACCTGCCCTTATTGGACATTCGCTTTTAGGAGAATGCCTTTCGGCCTTTGCAATGCTCCAGCAACATTTCAGCGGTGTATGCTAACAATTTTTTCTGATATGATTGAATCCACTGTTGAAGTCTTTATGGACGATTTTTCAGTGTTTGGAGGGTCTTTTCAGAGTTGTTTAGATAATTTAGGAAAGGTATTAAAAAGATGGGAGGATACCCATCTAGTACTTAATTGGGAGAAGTGCCACTTCATGGTGAAGGAGGGCATAGTGTTAGGTCATAGGATTTCTAAAAATGGTCTAGAAGTTGATAGAGCAAAAGTTGAGGTTATCGAAAGACTAGAGCCACCGAATTCAGTGAAGGGAATTCGGAGTTTTTTAGGACATGCTGGATTTTATAGGAGGTTCATAAAGGTTTTTTCCAAAATCAGTAAACCTCTTTGTAACTTATTGTGCACTGATCATGTTTTTGACTTTAATGCAGATTGTAGGAAGGCTTTTGAAACATTAAAGGCTGCTTTAACCTCAGCACCCATTCTCTGCGCACCTAATTGGAATTTGCCATTCGAGGTAATGTGTGATGCGAGTGATGCTGCGGTAGGAGCGATGCTGGGGCAAAAGCAGGGCAAATTTATTCATCCTATATATTATGCAAGCAAGGTTTTACATGAAGCACAGGTCAATTACACAACTACTGAAAAGGAGTTGTTAGCTATTGTGTTTGCTTTTGAGAAATTTCGGCCATATTTGGTTGGATCTAAAGTCACGGTGTTCACGGATCATGAAGCAATAAGGTATTTAATGTCTAAGAAGGATGCAAAGCCGAGACTAATTCGTTGGATTTTGTTACTGCAGGAGATTGACGGATCAAAAGAATTGTTGGAGCATCTTTATAACAAATACAGAAGTCTTAATCTGTGTATATTTCCATTATGTTTTCTCTAGTCGTAATCACTTACTGCTTCCGCATATCTTTTGTTTCAGCATTTTAAAAACCCAATCAATTTAACCAACCATTTGAAATCACTAAAAAGGCAAATTAAATCAATAGAGGTAGGCATTTCGAGACCCTGTGGATACGATAAATACTTATCACTTGCTGCTAGATTGTGTATACTTGCACAACATTTTGGAGTCAATTTATCTCATATTTTTAACCACTCAAGAACCTGCAGTACAAAACCAAGATACGGTTCAAGAACAGATTGCTGAGAAGAATCAAGAAACAGAGGCTGAAGGTGAGCATACCAAGGAGACAACACCAGAGCCGGTGCAGGAAGGCGGGTCACGTGAGGGTGATTCGGAACACTCCATCGCCTCCGACGTCGGACTCTGAGGAAGAAAGAAGGGAAGCTGAGAATAAGGAAAAAGAAGAAGAGGCGAGAAGGGCAGAGGAAGAACGTTTGCGTGTCCAGAGAGAAAGCAGGGGCAAAGGAATTGCCGAAGCATCAGGAGAAATTGAGGAGCCGAGGGCGCCATTCATTCGCTTCGTCAACGATCTTGCTCGAGCAAAATACCAAGAGGTGTTGAAACGGGACTTCTTGTTCGAACGTGGATTTGCCAATGATTTACCTAGGTTTTTGGAGTCTGGAATAGTGAACCTCGGTTGCAGGCAATTTTGTGCGAAGCCAGAACCTGTGAATGCCAACATTGTTCGAGAATTTTACGCCAACCTTTACATTAAGAATGATTTTAAGGTTATTGTTCGAGGAGTGCCTGTACAGTGGAGCCCTGATGCCATCAATGAAATGTTTGATCTCCAGGATTTTCCGCATGCCATTTTTAATGAGATGGTGGCTGCACCATCTAGTGATAAACTGAGTGCGGCTGTCTGGGAGGTAGGCATTGAGGGGGCCCAGTGGAGGGTGTCGCAGACAAGGAAGCATACATTTCAAGATGCTTATTTGAAGAGTGAAGCCAACACCTGGATGGGTTTCATCAGGCTACGCTTGCTGCCGACAACACACGACTCGACAGTATCTCGGGACAGGGTATTGCTTGCCTTTGCCATTCTTCGCTCGATGAGTATAGATGTAGGAAAGATAATTTCTTCTGAGATTGTTGATTGCTGGAAGAAGAAGGTGGGGAAGCTGTTCTTTCCGAACACTATCACGATGTTATGCAGCAGGGCATGAGTGCCCACGGTTCCAGAAGATATGATCATGATTGATAAGGGAATCATTGACACACCTAATCTGGTGCGGCTTCAGCGTATGCAAGAGGTTCGCCAGGGTGGGCTTGTGTATGGCGTTAATCAGATCCTAGAGCAACTGTCAGTGTTAATCAGTAGGTTAGAATTTGCTGAAAGGGAAGCTCAGACCTACTGGACTTATGCTAAAAGGAGAGATGATGCGCTCAGGGGGGCCTTGCAGACCAATTTTTCAACGCCATATCCGGCCTTTCCAGTGTTTCCCGATGATTTGTTTAATCTTTGGATACCACCCCCGCCTGTTGAACGAGAAGATAATGATGATGAAGATCAGGGTCAGGAAGATTGATGGATGGAATAATCTTCAGCGAGCATTATTTTTGTCTTATCATTTTGTTTGCTCGCGCATATCTGACCCCATTTTGCTAAAAATGTTTGATTGTCTTTCTTTTTAAACAAAACAATGTTTGATTGATGGATGGAATTCTGCTTCTTAAACAAAAAAAATATATCTGCTTTGTAATATTTTTCTATGTTTTTAATGAATTTCTGAATGTTTCTATTCCATGAGCATTGACTAACTCTAACTTAACTATTTTCTTCTGAATTTTTGAAGCTTGGACTGATTACGCTTAATTAGATCAAGGTATTCTGATCTCCAGAAACCTTTTGCTTGAGCATTTCTTCTAGCCTGGACTGTTGCTGCGGCAAGAAGATTTTTGACGGTAGTATTGACTTATATGATCCACTTTAAGCTTAATCCTAGTCCCATGTTTAGTTTAAAAATTCAGATAGAAAAATTTAAGTTTGGGGTTATAATGATTCATTGAGGACAATGAATAATTCAAGTTTGGGGGACTTTTTGCTACTCCAATTATTTTGCTCGAGCATTCCTCTCCTTAAAAAATCTGCTAGGTTATTGAGTAACCCGGGGACATTTGTGATACCCACAGTTTGTCTTCGCGTCAAAAGATGACCTAGGAAGTGTGAAAAAAAATGAGAAAAAAAATAAGAAAGATTTGCTGAAAGATTATTTGTTGAAGATTTTGCTGAAAAAAATTGACAGAGCAAAAGTTTTGAGGGATGAATAATGATCCAGCAGTTTTCTGTCTTCCAGAACTTAGGTGAGCTTCACCATAAAATGTCTCCATTCTGAGGGGCAAGAGATGGAAGAACTAAGGATTTTTTAGCTTTATAATGAGTATTGAGCCTAGTTGGTGATGAGCTTGAGGCAAGGGTATACTGCACCATAAAGTGGGTCATCCCATGCTTAAGAGCTTATGACTGTAAGGCTGCTTTAAGTCTGGTAAATAATGTTATAAACCCCTTTAAAATTATGTTCTGAAAAGTCTGATAATAGAGCTAGGCTGTGGTGAGTTCTTAGAATTAAGTTGAAAAGTGGTGATTATTTGTCCATACTGAAGGAAACATTTTGCTGCAGCAGAGCTTGGTTTTGCAGAGTGCTCAGGTAAAGGTTAAAGGTAGTGTTGGACTGTCTGGTTTAACTAAGCTAATTCTTTGTCTAATATTCTGAAATTCATGAAGGAAGGTTGGTTAGTATTTCTCGGGACGCGCAATAGTTCAAGTTTGGGGGTATGATAACTGCCCAAAAGGTAGTTATTTAGGCTTCATTTATATAAGGATTTGTGTGTCTTTAATGCTTAATAGGGTTGGTTTTAGAGAGATATTACATGATTTAACCCCTTTGGAAGAATGGAAGCTTTGGAAATCACTTTATGCAGATTATGCTGCTGAGCGACTGGAGGGAGCAAATTCTATGCTGCAGCAAAACTGAGAGCAGAAACGCCACATCACACCTCGTTAGCCAACTTCATGAACTGACTTCTATTGAGATATTTTCGGGATAAACGATCAAGGAGAGCCTTACACGTGTCCTAGTTGACCTAATTCAAGCCTCCCATCCTTCTATAAAAGGAAGTAGCCGTCAAAGTCAAAAGCATTCCATGTTTTTCCCTTGGAAGCCGAATAGTATAGGGAGATTGAAGATCATCAAGAACACCATCATCCGCAAGCTGATTAGGGAGTTTATTTTCTTTATTAACTTGTGGTTATGGACATGCATACTCAGATTGTAATTCGTATTCCTATGCTTATTATGAACTAAGTAGCTTAAGGTGTTGGTTAGGAATAATGTGATTATTGTGCTTCATCTCTAGTAATAAATTGACTATTGCATTTTGGTTAATTGTTGTGCTTATTCTTATTTTATGCCCGCCTGGCCAGCCGGTATGGATAGCTCTCTCTAGTTTCAGGGATGATTTAGAGAGTGTGTGGCAATTCTCCACATTACGATCATTGTGTATTGGTGAACGCCAGTGACTGAGCTAGGGATAGCCATTTGCCTAGTGCTCGATCGGTCGCTCTTCATTGGGTTTGAAACATATCCCAAAAGATCCGGAGTTCCGTGAGGAATCCGCTAATAATATTGCGAGAGATGCATGATCAATAATATTGCTAGAGCATATCTTAGAACAATCACTAAAGCCTAACCAGCGCCTGTCTTTAATCTGTCTGTCTATTTGTTTACTCGTTGTTTAGTCATTTATTTTGCTTCAGCATAATTCCGATAAAACACAACATTTTTATTATCTTTGAAACCATTAGAAAGTTATACAAAATAGGTAAAGTGGAAACTCATTCAGACCTTGGATTGATAATATTACTTGCTGCAGACTGTGTATACTTGCAGAGGAATTCTAGAGTATTTCATATCATATTTTTACTCACTCTAGGAACCCAACACATTCCTTCATGAATTTCCTGTAGTGAGGCATCTGCTCCAAGGCATCTGAAAAAGAAATATTAACATGTAATCCCATAAAAGCATCTAAAAACTTTTCAAACTTAGCCTCAGAATTTTTCTTTCTCTTTGATTTAGGAACTAAAACAGTAGGAGAAGGGATAGAAGGCTCAAGATTAAGCTTTTCAGCTTCGTTTGAGGTGGTGCCTTCTTCAGCTTCTCCTGTGGGTTCCTCTGGTTCAGTAGTCTCATCCTCCTCAGCTAATTGAATCTCCTCCTCGTGATGCATAGACACGGCCTTGTAGAACTCCAATGAAGATTTCTCCTGTTCAACTGGGGCTTTACCATTATTCATAGAGTTGACAACACATACCAGTTGTCCCAGCTGAGTCTCTATATTCTTAATTGCTGCAGAATGACCATTGACAGTAGTGTTTATTGCAATCACGGCCTCCTCAAGCTTATTTGATTTGTTACTTGATTCTGCAATAAAAGCTCCAACAAGGTCTTCTAAAGATTTCTTATTTTCTTGACTTTGAGGAGTGAAGCCATGAGAATTCAAAACATTCTTATTATTAGCATAGGAAAAATCCTCACGATATCTATTGCTAGGCTGATAATGTGTAGGTGTGCAATTATTATTATACCCCCTAGAATTATAATTCGAAACATACTGAACCTGCTCGAGATTTTCCTCCTGAGTCTGGGATGCAAAGACACCTGCAGACTCAATTGATTGAGCATTCCCTGAACTTGAGAATTTAAAAAATGCATTAGCCAAAGAAGACATCTGGGCTTGAAGTGCACTTACATTGTAAACTTCAAACACTCCAGGAGCAATCTTTTTGGGTCCCAACCACTCAGATGGCCACTGATAGCTATTGGTGGCCATATCCTCTAATAAAGTCCTAGCACTCTCAACAGTCTTGGACAACAGAGTCCCACTTGCAGCTGCATCAACGATAGTCTTTGTGCTAGGAGTTAAGCCATTATAAAATAATTGTACCTGAAGCCAGTCGGGGTAACCATGTTGAGGGCACTTCCTCAACAGCTCTTTGAATCTCTCCCAAGCCTCGAACAGCTGCTCATCGAATTGTTGCTGGAATGTCCCAATTTCGGTCATCAACTTGACCGTCTTTGTAGGAGGGAAGAACTTCTTTAGGAATGCCTGGACCAAAGCATCCCAAGTGGTAATGCTCCCAGGTGGAATTGATTGCAACCAGTCCCGAGCTTTATCTTGCAAGGAAAAAGGAAACAAACGTAAGCGAATTGCATCTTAAGAAACACCATTTAATTTTACCGTTCTACATATGTCTAGGAAGGATTTCAGGTGAGAATTTTGATCCTCCATGGGTGATCCTCTATAAGCACAATCTCGAGCCATTTGAATGAGACCCGTTTTCAGCTCAAAATTATTAGCATTGATCGGGGCATAGACAATCCCCGACTGTTGCTCCTGAAAGACTGGCTGAAAGTAATCCCTAATAGGCTTAGGCTCCTCATGATTAGGATTGGCCATTTGGATATTTTCTTGATTTTCCCTTCGAAGTCTATTAAAAGTTCTTTCGATCTCTTGGTCAAAGGGAACTAAGGCCAACTCCCTAACCTTTCGCATGCACCAACTACACTAACCTAAAAAGAAAAGGAAATAAAAAAAATTAGGAAAGAAACTAGTAAAGGAAATAAATCAATCTAAATAGGAAACTATAATCTACAAAAGGAAAAGATAAACTAAAAAGGAATGCAAAAACAAATATGGCAAAAACAAAATAGAAAACTACAAAATAAGGAAAAATTAATCTAAAAAGGAAAGACAACACTAAAAAAAAGAAAAAAATCTATCTATCTAAGGAAAATTCAAACAAATATGGAAAAATCTAAATATGGAAATCAATCAACAAAGGAAAAGAATGCAATCTACCTAAAAACAAAGATAATAAAAATCAAATACACCCTAAACTAAGACCGGACAATTTTTCTACGATATTAAAATTGATTAAATATGCCAATCCCCAGCAACGACGCCAAAAACTTGATGCGCAATTTGCTTACCGCAAGTGTAAGGGTCAAGTTATAATATAGTGAATGTAAATTCGAATGTCGTCCTCTTGATTGGTGTCTAGTAAATTTTAATTACCGAAAATACTTTTGACCAATTTTATTTAGGGAATCGAATTAAATGAGAATATAGTAGAATCAAACACAAAAAGAATGCAAAAACTGACAACCTACTGGGAAGAATTGATCTTAGGGATTTGATTTCACCAATTGGAGCTATGAATTAATAAACGGTTTAACACATGCTATGACTCATAAATCTTGGTAACTAAAATCACACATATCTCTCCCGAGCATACATGATTCTCTCATATGCAATTGCACCCGATATCCCTATCTAAATCCAATAAACATACAAGGCAATAAGGGTAGCCTTTTTAACAATTTCTAGAATTAACCTAAATCTCCCGATTTTTAGTTAAATTCTAGTTATGCATATCGACTTCTAATTTAAATCCTCTCTCCCGAGTTAGATTCAAGCATAAACATCAGTCAATTTATGGCCGGTAAATTGAAAGCATTAAGGATACAAGATATGCATAAGTGACATCAATAGCATAAAAACCGTCAATCAATCCATAACGTGCCCAACAGTTACATCAATCCCTAAGAATTAAAGCCTAGCTACTCAAACACAACGTTACAAAATAGCAATAGTCTAAAACAGCTATAAAAACTAACTAAAGTGAGGGAAAGAAGAATTAAACTCGTTGTACGTCGAGACCGAACATCCCTGTCACGATCCCCATGAACAATGGGTTGATTTCCAACTTGCTCCCTTTGCTTCAGCCTCAATATGCTCTGTTTTCTCTCTGTTTACGGCTCCAAAAAGTCCCAAAACGAAGTCCCCCTAAAACCTAGCCGTAGAAAGCTTATATTATTTTTTTCTGTCATAGCGTCGAGACGCTGTCAAGACAGCGTCTCGACTCTTCCTTCAAAACGCGTGTTTTCTAGAATCGAACTTACACAGCGTCGAGACGCTAAGGTCGCAGCGTCGAGATGCTGTGACCTTTTAGCGCCTGATCAGATATGGAATGCCAGCGTCGAGACGCTCAAGAGCTAGCATCGAGCCGCTAGCCTGCAGTTGACCCTACTTTGACTTTTCCTTCTTTGATTCTCTTTGGTTCTTTTGCAACTTTTCACGTCTAGAGCACCCGATTAACTCCAATATCGCGCTTTAGCTCCAATCAACAATTTCCTACAAAATAAACAAATAAGTGCAATAAAATGGCCAATAAATCATCAAATACTAGCTAAATTAATTAGGGAAAACTAGCTAGCTATGCTCGCTATCAACGCTGGTTAGGTTTTAGTAATTGTTTTGAAAGATGCTCTAGCAATATTATTGATCATGCAAACTCTCGCAGTATTATTAGCGGATTCCTCCCGGAACTCCGGTTTTTTGTGAATGTGTTACAACTGATGTTCAAATTGCTAACCGCAAGTGTACGGGTCAAGTAATAATATAGTGTTTTCGTGTAAAACGAGTGTCGTCCTCTGGATTTGTTTTATAGCAAATTAAGTACCGTGAATACTTTTGCCCAATTTTATTTAGGGAGCAAAACTTAATGGAAAAGATAAATCTAAAGACAAAAAAACATAAAATAAAGGGTGGAGACTCAAATGGAAAGACTCTTAGGGAATTGATTTCATTGATTAAGATTGATGATTAATTAATGGGATGAATTTAGCATGCAATTATTCTACCAAGTCTAGGAACCTTTTATCACAACTATCTCTCCCGAGCATAATTGATTCTCATGCATGCAACCAACTTGATATTCCTATCTAAGTTTATTAACATGCAAGGCTTTGAGTTTAGTTCTTCAAGCAACTTCTAAAGTTATTCCAAATCCCGTCACAAACTTAGAATTTCTACTTTAGTCATGCAATTAAATAAAGTAAGTTTTTGGCCAAATCCCCTCTCCTGAACAAGATTCGACACTCAAATCATTCAACTAGTGATCAAGTAATTGAAAGCATTTAACCATAATTGCATACCACAAATTAATCCAACAAACTAAAAACAACTACATCAAACCCTAAGACAAACAACTAGAAATTCATAGTCTTAAAACCACAAACACTAATTGAAAGAAAAGCCATAAAAACTACAAGAGTTAAGGGAAAGAGAAAGGAAAACTCGAATACGCCGACACCGCACGTCCCCGTCACGATCTCCACGTCTTCTCGCTTGATTCTCGCTCCTTGGCCTTGCCTTTAGCTCCCACAAAAGGTCTTTAGCCGAAATTAGGGCTAAAATCTCACCAATTGGACTCCCCTTGGCCGTAGCATGAAAAGAAGATTATATAGAAAATCTGTTGATAGTGTCGCGACGCTGCTGTCGTGATCCGCAATTTTGGAAAATTTGTCGATAGCGTCGCGACGCTGGTCCTAGCGTCGCGACACTATGATGTTTTTTTTTTTTTTTTTTTGAAGATTGAAAACTCCATTTGACTCCAATTGTTGAATTAAGCTTCAAACACATACTTCCTACAAATAAAACATAAAAATGCATAAATTTGGGCAAATAATTGTAAAAGACTAGCTTAATTAATCAGAGAAAAATAGCTAGCTATGCTCGCTATCAAATACCCCAAAACTTAAGCTTTTGCTAGTCCTCGAGCAAACTAAAAACCAAGCATACAGTGGAAGAATGGATGCAACAAACATGACTCAAACCTAGAGGCTCAAAAGTCAATAGTCAAGCAAGCAAGAGACATGCACACAAGGACCAATGAGGGAAACAAATTAAAATTGTTCCAAAATTAACTTGCACAAGCGAGATCTAACTCAACAAGATCAGACTCTACTAGCCCGGGATTGGATTATTAAACTCTCAGCTCATCTTCCCTCTACACTGGCACTAAGGTTTCACTAACGAGTTAATGGAACAAATTAGTTTGTTTTCCTCCATACTTAGGTGCTTATAATTGACAATTAAATTAAACATTTATATGTGGCACTAGCTTTCACACACCTATTGCAGGGACCCTTAACCCGAGTTTTCTCTGGTTGGCCTAACTGATCACAACAGGGGTAGCTCTTTTTGCCTAAAACTTTATTACTCATTGCATAATGTCCACAAGCCATGGCATAAAAATTTATTTTCTTTCAAAAGTAACAACAAGAATAATTTTTTTCTTTCATGATCATGATAAGCATATATTCTTTTCTTTCCTCCTAAGCAAGATAAAACATGCTAATTTGCAAAAAAAATAACTCTTTAGCTCTTCCCTACACCTATCGAGGTGACAACAAGCATATGAACTTAATAATTCGTTCCTAAGCATTCGAATCCAAATCTAGCCAAGAAAAATACTCTACTCATGCAAGACATCTCCTAGAAAAATTTTAAAAAGTCTCCCTTTTTGGGCACTCATGCTTACAACTCATCGAAAGCTTGAAAATTGACAAGAAAGTCTATCCTAGGAAATCATAGTCATGCAAAAATAACATCCAGAAAACAACCATATGCTCAATTAAAAGAAAGCTCAAAACTATAGGCCGAACTCAGATGCTCAAGGGCTCCATAAACATGATATTCCACCCCCAAACTTAAAGCATGCATTGTCCTTTATGTATAAATCATTAAAGCATAGTCAAGCATGAGAACAAATAAAGAACGGAAGGGGTGAACGATATTGCCCTGGAATGATGACCTTTCATGAATGCTTGGCAAAGACAAGAGCACGGGAACTCCTACAAAACAAAAACAACCAGACATAAAAAAATAATAACGAAGTAACTTGGGTTGCCTCCCATAAGCGCTTGTTTATCGTCTTTAGCTCGACGTGCTCGTGCAGTCTGTAAAGGCACATAAAAATTCTTGTATTTCTTTGGGCCCTTCTTCCTTGAATCAATTTAACCAACGATCGCTAGAAGACTTACTAGCTTCTCATGGGCCCCTGAAACAGAATTATTTTTGGTATTTTTTAATAAAAGAAGCATAAAAGGAGAAATATCAAAATAAAGAGTCTCTAACTCTAAAACTGACTTGTGAGAATAGAAAAAAGAACAATCAAAATCTACAAAGGATTGAGAAGATAAATAAGACGAAGGCTTTTCAACCTCAAACTCTACCTCCTGAACTTCCTCTGTCACTACAAGCTCATTTTCTTTTTCTTCCTCACAAACATGTTCTTGAAAGGTGCTACAACTCCCCAATTCTTCTCCACTATCTATGCAACTCACCCGTAAATGCTCATCCTTTGCAAGATTGAAAGAACTCAGCTCCTGAATGGGTGCCAACGAATCATCGGTCATATGACTCACTAGACATCCTATGTAAGTGGATCCCACCTCACTAACTTCCTTTGGGGTTTGGAGTCCTCTTATGATTTCATCAAATTTTAAACTTCTCGCTCTAGACTCCTAAATATAATTTTGAACTATGCTTTTCAAGGAAGAATTTGCTTTTAAAGGGGGGTAACTTGAAGATGAAAAATTGGAGTATGGTGTTGAATTAAAAGTCATTCAAATCAATTAAAGCAACAATGATAATTAGGCTTCCAATCAAATAATAACCCAACAAGAACAAATGACCAAGACTCAAACAGAAAAGGAAAGAAAAATAAGAACAAAGAAAACAAAATTAGAAAAGGAAAAAAATAAACAAAAAAGGAAAAACTAAATATGGCAAGAAAGCAAATATGGAAAAAAATAAATATAATTTACAAAAGGAAATGATAAACCACTAAGGAATGAAAAATCAAATATGACAAAAACAAATTAGAAAACTACCAAATAAGGAAAAATTAATCTACAAAGGATAAAACTAAAAATGAAATTCTATCTATGGGAAACTCAAACAAATATGGAAAAATCCAAATATGGAAAAGAAAAACAATAAAGGAAAAAAATGCAATCTACCTAAAAACAAAAATAACAAAAATAACAAAAAAATATTATACACCCTAAACTAAGACCGAACAATTTTTTTACAATATTAATTTAACTAAATATGCCAATCCCCGACAACGGTGCCAAAAACTTGATGTTCAAATTACTAACCGCAAGTGTACGGGTCAAGTAATAATATAGTGTTTTCGTGTAAAACGAGTGTCGTCCTCTGGATTGGTTTTCTAGCAAATTAAGTACCGTGAATACTTTTATCACAACTATCTCTCCCGAGCATAATTGATTCTCATGCATGCAACCAACTTGATATCCCTATCTAAGTTCATTAACATGCAAGGCTTTGAGTTTAGTTCTTCAAGCAACTTCTAAAGTTATTCTAAATCCCGTCAAAAACTTAGAATTTCTACTTTAGTCATGCAATTAAATAAAGTAAGTCTTAGGCCAAATCCCCTCTCCCAAGTAAGATTCAACACTCAAATCATTCAACTAGTGATCAAATAATTGAAAACATTTAACCATAATTGCATAGGTAAAATAAATGCATATTCATACCACAAATTAATCCAACGAACTAAAAACAACTACATCAAACCCTAACACAAACAACTAGAAATTCATAGTCTTAAAACCACAAACACTAATTGAAAGAAAAGCCATAAAAACTACAAGAGTTAAGGGAAATAGAAAGGAAAACTCGAATCCGCCGACACCGCACGTCCCCGTCACGATCTCTACGTTTTCTCGCTTGATTCCCGCTCCTTGGCCTTACCTTTAGCTCCCACAAAAGGTCTCTAGTCGAAATTAGGGCTAAAATCTCACCAATTGAACTCCCCTTGCCCGTAGCATGAAAAAAGATTATATAGAAAATCTGCCGATAGCGTCGCGACGCTGTCGCGATCTGCAATTTTAGAAAATTTGTCGATATCGTCGCGACGCTGGCCCTTGCGTCGCGACGCTATGATTTTTTTATTTTTTTATTTTATTTTTTTTTAAGATTGAAAACTTCATTTGACTCCAATTGCTGAATTAAGCTTCAAACACATACTTCGTACAAATAAAAAATAAAAATGCATAAATTTGGGCAAATAATTGTAAAAGACTAGCTTAATTAATCCGAGAAAAATAGTTAGCTATGCTCGCTATCAACAACCCCAATGAAGTATGACCGTTCAAACACTAGGCAACTGGCTATCCCTAGCTCAGTCACTGGCGTTCACCAATACACAATGATCGTAGTGTGATTAATCGCCACACACTCTCTAAATCATCCCTGAAACTAGAGAAAGGTATTCATACCGGCTGGCCAGGCGGGCATAAAATAGAAAGAAGCACAACAATCAACCAAGATGCAATAATCAATATATATTACTAAAGTTAAGTACGGCAATCACATTGTTCCTAACCAACGCCTAAGCTACTTAGTTCATAATACGCTTGGAAACACAAATTACAATCTGAGTAAGCAAGTCCATAATTACAAGATGAAACAAGAAAAGATTAATTCCCTTGAACAGCTTGCAATCGATGGTCTTCTAGATGGTCTCCAATCTCTCTCCTCTATTCGGCTCCCAAAGGTGGAAGGAACTTTCCAAGAATGGAAGGTTTTCTCCCAAAAGTGGAATGAATTTGACTTGGGCGGCTACCTCCTTTTATAGAGTTGAGGAAATCTTGAATTAGGTTGACTTAGACACGTGTATGGCTCTCCTTGCTCCTTTATCCCGAAAATAACTCAACCGAAGTCGGTTTGTCAACTTGGCTAACGAGCTGTGACGTGGCAGTTTTGCTCCCAGCTTTGCTGCAGCACAGAATTTGCTCCCTCCAGTCGCCCAACAACACATTCTGTATAAAATAATTTCCAAAGCTTACATTCTTCCAAATGGGTTAAAACATATAATATCCATCTAAAACCAACCCTATTAAGCACAAAAGACACACAAATCCCTATATAAACGAGGCCTAAATAACTACCTTTCGGGCAGTTATCAGTAATCCAAACAGAAAAATCCATGGTAATATGCTCACACTTCCACTCTAGCACTGGCAGTGGATTAAGGAGTTCTCCTGGCCTCTGTCTCACTAGTTTAACCTGTTGGTAGATCAAACATTTATCAACAGATTCGACTATCTCCCGCTTCATACCAGGCCACCAATAAGTTTTCTTCAGAGTTCTGTACATCTTAGTGCTTCCTAGATGCATAATGTAAGCTGAACTGTGAGCTTCCTCTAGTATAGCACCCTTAAGCTCACTAATACTAAGAACACGTAGTCTTCCTTGCTTAACTATGGCTCTGTCTGCCCTCAACTCAAATTTTGCCTCCGGGCCTTGCTTGGACTTTTCAAGCATCTTCTGTATGAGTGGTATTGTTTTCCACTATGCATCATGATGCAAGAGTGGAAATGCCACTAAATCCACTATGAATTGAATCCTAATTGTGAATTTTCAGCTTGCAATTCATTTCAATTTCAATTCAAAATTGAAATTGATTTCTAGGTAATTAATTGGTTAATTTCCAAGTAATTTTGATATGATTGATCCAATCAATCTTTATCACCTAATGCCATGAATTATATATGATTCCTAATACATATATATGGTATTTATAACACTTTTAAGTACCTTATCTCTCAATTCCTAATTTAATTCATAATTAAATCATTGTGTCGAACATGTTTTACCATAAAACCTAATTTCCCGTTTTTGAACAATTCATAGATTCCTATCAAAATATTCTAGGCTTTAATCCGATATGAGCTAGTAGGGGGACCTAATGGACCTATAGATCATGGGCTCCAACGATTCGAGGCTAGCCGACTAATCTCATTATCTAAACTAGCCAACATTCGTTAACTATCGGGACACTCCACTATAGCCCGATAGTTGCACTCCCCTCACTATATATATATTTTCGTCCACTTGATTTAACCATGTTTAGTAAGTCGTTCCTTCACACGTTGTTCGTAGCTATAGCTAGGTCAAATAACTGTTTCACCCCTATAGTACTTCTTGTTCCTTAAGTTCCACTAATCCTCTAATGAACAATCGGTTTGTGGTCTAACCATCAAACCTAAGTCCCTCTCGATCCAACGAGAGGGTGGGGCCCCTTGTTCAAGTCCCAGAGTTAGTACTTAAGAGAACAACCTCTCTGCTATCCCTGAAATGGGTAGGAGTGAATTCCCTCTTGCGAAACTATGTCCCCAGCTATTTATTCAATCTTATCCCCAAAATGGTAGGATTGTTGAGTCGGCGATGCTGGCCACTCTCACCTATGAAGATCAAAGGATAATCACGCATAAACAGGAGTTCATAGATAGTCAGGATTAAGAATGAGTTACCTAGGTCATCTATGAGAAATAGTCAGTTTCTACGGTAAACGGCGTTATAAAGAGAAAGTGACTTATTTCGTGGTTCTGTCTTATGCAAACTCATTGCATAGGACGCCCTCACTCGCATGTCTCCACATGAACGACTTAGGATCTCATCGTTTGTACTTAATACAAAGTGGGCCACGTCCATAGTGTCCCCAGGATAAGGCACCCAACCGTATCCTTATACTATAGAAAATTTTGACTATAAACTTGAACTTGATCCTACGATATGTCTCTACATATAGTTCGAGTATTCATTTTATAGCCAAGGATCTTGGTTTATTGGATTTAGGTTAATCATACGCAATTTACATATTCAATAACATCTTTTACTAAATAACCTCAATAACCACTTTATTGAAAATAGAATATGTTTAATGATTTACAAACTACGAGTTTATAGGACATTAAACCCAACATATGACGTGTCAAATGGTACTTTATCTTGACATTTTAAAAATATCAATATAATAAGTTTTTGACACATTTTACATGTCATATTTATTTGTGATTTTTTTCTATTATTATAGTTGTTCCCTATTATCTTGAATCTCCTACATTGCATTCCAACAATTTGATATATTGATCAACCAAATAAAGAAATACACATTCAAGATCCATAACCTAAATTTCCGCCAATAACTTCAATAAATTTCACATCTTCAACATTACAAAAGTATCCAACCTCCGTATGATATGGTTATCTAGCTAATTCACCCATGTCTTCTTAGTCTACCCAATGAACCCTAAACCCTAAGTAGTACTTTGATGAAACTAGCATAAAACCATCAAAGATAAAGTTATGTTACTTGGAATGCAACCAAACCCGCAACCTAGAATGCAACAAAATAATTTCAAACCAATAAGATGAATACAAGAATGAAATGCAACTCACAGAACGACAATATTTTAAAGAGCGATCAATTAAGAGGTTTTATATACAAAGACTCTGAAAACAAAACTTCGAAAACATCAACATCAACCATGAAGAATAGAAAATCTACAAGTTAGGAAAAGGTAATATGTAACAAGAAAATGTCACTAACCTGCTACCTTCAACATTTCAGATGATGCTCTCTTAGATCTAACCTTTTACATTTTCAAGAACAACATCAATCCTAAACGTAAAAAAAAAAAAAAAAAATGCAAAAGGGAAAATGTTTATTTATATCTAATATGATATTAGTTCCTATAAAACCATCAAAGATAAAGTTCTGCTACTTGTAATTACAAGAGTTCTTCAAGCATCATCTTTGGTTTACTTAATCAATAACAAAAATATCTTAAAGAGCTATAATAACATGGACCAGAAGTTAATAACCATAACCACAAGCCCCAATAGCAAACGTTTCCCAAATTTCTTTGAAGCCTCACTTAGTTTAACTTTTAAATAATCAAGTTAAACACACTTTTATTGAAATTAACGTAACAATAAGGAATATCAAGCATGGATAGGAAACAAAGTATTGATCACAAAAAGGTCTAATAACCCTTTTACTGTTGTAATGCACTCACTCTTATTTTGTGTAACCTTCTCAATTACAACTTCTTGTTGCTCCTCCTACATGCAAAAATCAAACAAATTAGATCCATCCTGTTCACGTCTTATTGAAGAGTGACAATAGAATTGAGGTGCTATATTTCTCCACCAAAAGAGAGAAGATTGAGACCAAACAAATATAAAATTATTAGTAAACAATGATGGAAAAACAAATTAATGTTAAAATACAATACAAGAAAACCAAATCAAAAGTTACCTTGAGAAGAGGGGCAAGAAAGTGAACAAGTTGGTAAAAAGGGGATGAAGTTGTTCTATGGGTGTATGAAGTTGTTCGCCGTCGTCGAGTTTCTAGTCGTCGGTGTTTAGGTGTTTGTGTTGTCGTCGTCGAGTTTCTAGACGCCACCGTCGAGGTTCGCGTCATCACCATCGAGTTTCTAGTTGCCGCCGTTGAGGTTCGCGAGTGAAGGTTTTCGGATGTCTCGTGTCGCCGGCGTCTGGGTGTCTCGTGAGTGAAGGCGTCTTGGTGTCGCGAGTGAAGACCTCAAGTTATCAGATGTCTCGTGTCGCCAGAGTCTAGGAAGGTCGCTAAGGTTCGCCGTCGTGGGTGTCTTGTTGCCTCCGTCGGATGTCTCGTCATCGGTGTCTGGGAGTCTACAAATGTTTCTTCACGCGAGAAGAACAATAGTGTGCGCCGTCTGATTGATTTTCGCGAGAGGGAGGGTACCTGTGCGGCGTGCTTTGAGAATAGAAGTACTGAAAAAGCACTAATTTTGAAAAAGTCCTTTATTAAATTAAAAGAAATTTATTTATTCTTGACATTTTTAAAATATCAAGTCTTCCTTAGTGTGAAAAAATCCGAAAACATTCAGAAAACTCGGTGTTTTTGTATTTTCCTTAACGTTTTTTTTGTCAAAATTACATAAGTCTTAACATTTTTTGGTTAAAAATCCCAAATGTCAAGTAACACTGTTTTTCTTGTAGTGTTTAAACTATTCAAATTTTAATGATTAAACCTATAATCATGCATACTATAGTTTAAAAATAATTAACAATCATATTCAAGTTAATGAAATTAAACTATATTGATTTGCATCGCATGAATTTTAATATAACGATTATATTAAACTATGAATGTTTCATGCTCAATGGAACTTTGATTCCCTTTATTAATAAAATAACAATTATATTATTGCCACACAAGGTAAATCAAAGTAGCATGCTGCAAACATTTATTAAATATAACAATTTATATTTAACTAAGTAATTGCATGCATCATGCTTTTCCATTTTCATGAATTTAATATAACTCGAAAATATATTACACATCCATGAAAATAATCCATGCATTTCAATCATATATTATAATCAAATTATAGCATACATAAATGCATGAGCATGTTTTATAACCTAAGGTGGGATTAATATCTAAATGACATCCATAAAGCATTGAAATAACAATTGAACCAATTTAATTGCCCCCTAGGATAAATTAAAGCTAAATTACATTAATAAAGCCTATAATCTATCATATTCTATTGAACTGCAGCTCCAGAACCGGACATGAATGCACAAACCGACCCGAACTGCTTCGAACTGGGCTTGAAAATCTTAAACCGAACCATAAGCAGGTTGAACCGGACCAAACAAGTACCAACTCAACCAAACCACGCGAACTGTACCATAAGTAAGGCTGAGAATGCACATCTCCACGAAACCCTAACCGTCGCATGAAATCGCGACAGCGTCGAGACTCTAGTAAACAGCGTCGTGATGTTGACGTTATCGTAGCTGTCTGCTGCACGAAATCGCGATAGCGTTGGGACGCGCGATGAGCAGGGGCCTTACATGATTCTGGGAAAATTCTGGAGCAAAATTCTGGGAAAAACAGTGACTGTACTGCACGGAAAAAGATTGATTTCTTCCGCGATTTGCACTGACCTTCAAGCCTATTCTAGACCCGAACTTACAGACTCGATTTACACAGGGGCCTTACATGATCAAATCAGTAAAATAATTTAAATATATGGCTAATTAAACCTAACTAGTTCAACGCAAAAATTTACATTCATAATGCAAAAATTAAATCCCACCACACAAGCCAAACCCAAATTCCAAAAACGAAGTTTAAAACTGTTGCACTTTTTCGCAAGCGTACGGTTGCCCAAGTAATATTAAAATGGAAAGTATTCCGAGTATCGAATCCTCAGGGAAAATGATTTAATTCCATTAATTACCAAGAACCATCATGGTTGATTTTATTTAGAAACTCAACTTGAAAGAAATAGAGAACTAACAAGAAACTGGAGAAATCGTGCAAATAACTGGAAGTATCCTATTGAGGGGACTTGACCTAGGGTGTTATCTAGAATTTTGGACTTGTAACTCAATTAATTGGATGAATGTACTTACTAATCTTCCATTCCATAAATCTAGAAGTAATTTTAAGCGGATTTCTCTTTCAAGCTCCTCCACATCTCATACTATCATAACTAATTCATGTGTCCATTTCCTTAGTTAATCATAGTATGACATTAAGCAACTTCATTATCAACTTCTAATAATTTTTTTTCACTCTCATGCTCCAAGCAATCATTAGCCATGCAATTTGGATATAATCTACATTCTCTCTGTCGAGTATCAATTTAGACCAACATATCAATTAATCTGTGATCAAGACATTAAAAGCATTAAAATGAATTGCATAGATGAAATATGAAGAACTTCGTTACAATTGTTGGATCGGTATGGCAACCCTAGAGGGGGGTGAATAGGGTTTAATAAAACTTTTTCCTAAAATGACTCAATTAAACTAATTAACACACTTTTTATAAGCAATAAGAGAAATTTCAATATATGCAACAAATAAGAACAAACTAAAGCATGCAATAGATTCTTAAATTAATTGCAAAAATAAAAAGGAAAGAGTTAGAGAAGAAGACACCGTAATTTTTATAGTGGTTCGGTCAAACTCGACCTACTCCACTCCCCAAGCGCCTCTTGGGAATTTTAAATAAAAACCTTTCGACTCTTTCCACGGATTAGAGCCCAACCGTTACACCACCGCTCCTTTTACGGGTTCAAGAGCAAACCCGATCCTTTCCACGGGTTAGGATCAAACCGTTACAAGTGTTGGAATTTTTGAAGAATACAATACAACTCTCAATAGAGTGGATTTACAAATTTGAGCACTCAACAAATATATCCTCACAATACAATATCACTCTCTCAAGAATAAGATGAAAAGAAAAATTTGGGAGCTTGGAGAGAGCAACAATGGAAACTTTTGAGTTTTGGAGGATTGTAAAATTGTAAAATTGTTGGTAAAATTTGGAGAGGAAGATGAGTTTAAAAAGAGAGGGAAATGAGGTAAAGAGTGAATTTAAATTTGGACCGTTGGATTTGAAGATAAAGAAAAATAAAGGGTGGAGATTAAAAGAAACTTAAAAGAAAAAGAATAAATATAAAATATATAATTAAAATAAATTATTTATTATTTATTTTTTTAAAAAAAACAAACGGTAACTTTTTTTTTTAATATATAATAGTAATAATAATAATAATAATAATAATAATAATATATATATAGGGAAATTGCAATGGGTAGCAAAAAATATTAGGATATTTGCAAATATAGCTATGATTTATTTAGATTTGCAAACATAGCAAAATTTAAAAAATCTGATTTCCGTTTTTTTATTATTCCAGTTTTACCCTTGTTGATATATCAACAAGTATATTAGTAGTATATCTGATATATTTTATATTTATTGATATACGAAATATAAAGTATATTAGTTAAGTGATACACCAAATTTGATATAATCGAATGAATACAATGATATACCTAATATACTAATGATATACCTAATATACACTTGATTTGATAAGCATAACATTTGATATGTCTGTTTAAATGTTGATATAATGATATACTTGATATGTTACTTTCTTTACTTATATTTGTTATGTTTTATTTCTCTTTATTGAATTATGTTGTGTTATTTACATATTTTAAATGAAATGTTTGTCTTCTATAACATAAATGTTTATCTTCTATACCTATTATGAATGTTGATATACCATTGATATATCTCATTTGTTTTTTTTTTTTAACTTACTTCATTTTTTATACTACTCAAATAATTAATAACATTGATATACCTGATTTGAGTAGCTAAATACATCAATGATAAACCTGTTATTAAAAAAAATCACTGATATATATTTTTAATTGTTGGTGTATTATGAAGGTCGTAGAATGCAAAATTTGTTACAAGTATATCAATAAGATGTAATTTTAAGTATATCATTAGTGTATTAGTACTTACTAAAAGTGTAATTTCAAGTACATCATTAGTGTATCAGTAATATATTATTAAGATGGTGTATAGTATATTGATGACATATATGCCAACATGAGCATAACTCAACTAGCATAAGATACACACATTCAATTCAACCAAAAGGTTAGAGGTTTAAATCTCCTACCACACATATTGTCCCAAAATAAAGCTAATATATCTAACTATTTATTTATGAAGTATATCAAAGATATCTAAACTAATGAAAGCTCATGTGTATACTTCATAAATGAAGTATATTATATTCACGAAATATACATCTGATATACTATATTTTAGTATATCAGTTGATTGATATACCAAATATCTAGTATATCAATACACTAAATAAATGAATGATATACTTGATATACAATATATCAATAACACCATTGATATACTTTTTAAACTTCCAGCGTGTTTAAGGGGTTTTTTTGACTTTTCAACTTTAATGTTTAGGCGGGCCTACGTTTTTTTGCTATATTTGCAACATTAAAAAACTGATGACATGGTTGCAAATTTCATTTTATTTTTTGCTATTCTTGCAATTGCCCCATATATATATATATATAAATAGGTTAACGGTAAAAAACTTTCAAAATATAATATATATATATATATTTTTAAACACCAACGGTAAAACAGCATTTAATGCTTTCAACCTTTTTTTATTTTTTTTTTTTAATAATTTGAGAAATTAACCGTTTGATTTTTTTTTTTAAATAAAGTAATATATATATATATATATAATATTTTAAATAATCAAAAGCCCCACATGTCACTCTCCCATCGCTCCACGTGTCGTCTTCGGATTGGTCCATGATGCTGACTCAGCTGCCACGTCATCACTACCGGTATATTTCATTAAAGCTTGTTTCGATCATAACTTCGTCGTCTTAGCTCCGATTTGAGTGATTCAATGGGCGTTGGAATCGTTGTTCCGAGCTCTACGATATGGGCACATTAAAACACTAAAATTTTCAGTAATTAAAAATTGGGTTTGTTATCATCAAAACATTGATTAATTAATTAATTAAAATTAATTAATATGAGATTAAGGGCCAAAAAGCCAACAATCTCCCCCTTTTTGATGATGACAAACCATTCAAGAAAAATAACATATAAACCATAGGTAGAACATACATCAAGTGATAATTTCAATAGAAAGTCCAACATATCACCATAATGATCATTCTTGAATTTTACTCAAAAATAAATTCTCCCCCTAACTAATACAATCATAACAAATTTATAACATATTTTTCTTAAACTTCTCCCCCTTTGGAATCATCAAAAAGAATAATTAAGAAAAATTTAGAACTACATAATGATTCCCTTATAAACATGAACATAAATTTAGCAACCCCCCCTAAGAATATCAACACATGCTTTCCAAATCTCCCCCTACCAAAATGCCTTTAAAAAGATTTAACAAGTAAAATTATAAAATCAAGAGGCATCACAACGAATAATACCGAGCTAAGGCCTATTTTTGCAAAATCTTTCTTCATTCAATGGCTTGGTAAAAATATCCGCTAATTGATTATTAGAGCCTACAAATTCAAAAATAATATTACCATTTTGCACATGCTCTCTAATAAAGTGATGCCTAATATCAATATGCTTAGTCCTAGAATGATGTATAGGATTTTTAGTCAAATTTATAGCACTAGTATTATCACAAAATATAGGCACATTATCAAACTTTAATCCAAAATCACAAAGAGTTTGTTTCATCCAAAGAATTTGTGCACAACAACTAGCAACCGCAATATATTCCGCTTTCGTAGTAGATAAGGCAACCAAATTTTGCTTTTTACTAAACCAAGAAACTAAGGAACTACCAAGGAATTGACAAGTCCCACTAGTACTCTTACGGTCAAGTAAACTACCCGCAAAATCCGCATCGGAATATCCTACGAAATTAAATTCAACATTTCTAGGATACCATAAGCCTAAATCAATAGTACCAAGCAAATATTTAAAAATTCTTTTAACGGCATGCAAATGTGATACCTTAGGACAAGATTGAAATCTAGCACAAAGACATACACTAAACATGATATCGGGTCTACTAGCAGTTAAATAAAGCAGAGATCCAATCATACCTCGATAAGTTTTTATATCCACACACTTACCTTTTTCATCCTTGTCAAGCTTAGTGGATGTGCTCATAGGAGTTTTTGCAATTTTACCTTCATTGAATTTGAACCTTTTGAGCAAATCCCTTGTGTATTTCTCTTGACTTATGAAAATACCATCCTTGCGTTGTTTGATTTGAAGTCCAAGGAAGAAGCTAAGTTCTCCCATCATACTCATCTCAAATTCACTATGCATAAACTTAGAAAATTCTTCACACAAAGATGGATTAGTAGAACCAAAAATAATATCATCTACATATATTTGTACTAAAAGCATATCATTTTATTTAGACTTAATAAAAAGAGTAGTATCAATTTTACCCATTTTAAATCCATTCTCAAGCAAGAAATTACTAAGTCTATCATACCAAGCTCTTGGAGCTTGTTTTAAGCCATAAAGAGCCTTTTTCAACTTATAGACATGATTAGGAAAATCAAAACTTTCAAAGCCCGGAGGTTGTTCTACATAAACTTCCTCCATGATAAAACCATTTAAAAAGGCACTTTTCACATCCATTTGATACAAAATGAAATTCTTATAAGAAGCAAAAGCAAGCAACATTCTAATAGCTTCTAATCTAGCAACCGGTGCAAAAGTTTCTTCATAATCTATTCCTTCCTCTTGACAATAACCTTGAGCTACAAGTCTAGCTTTATTTCTAATAATATTTCCATTTTCATCCATTTTATTTCTAAAGACCCATTTAGTACCAATTATAGAAGCATTAGAGGGCCTTAGGACTAATTCCCAAACTTTATTCCTTTCAAATTGATTTAATTCTTCTTGCATAGCCAAAATCCAAAATTCATCATTTTCGACATCTTTAAAACTTTTTGGTTCAATTTGAGAAACAAAAGCAAGATTATTAAACATATTAAGAGAAGAACGAGTTTTCACACCTTGTTCGGGATCACCAAGAATTAATTCTTTGGGATGGGAAGGAGCATACCTCCACTCTTTAGGCATGGATGAAGAACCAACTTCGTTCTTTTCGATTAAGCTCACCTCTTGCTTACTTGAAACAATTTCTTTGCCTTTGTCACTAACAAGCAAATCTCCAAAATTTCCTTCTAAAACATCACTACAAATAGGCTCATTAGAAATAACATTGCAAGATTCATCAAATACTACATGCATGGATTCCTCAACTACTAAAGTTCTTTTATTGAAAATTCTATAAGCTTTACTAGTAGAGGAATAACCAAGGAAAATACCAACATCCGTCTTAGAATCAAATTTTCCAAGTTTTTCTTTGTTATTCAAAATAAAACATTTGCAACAAAAAACTTTGAAATACCCAATATTTGGAATTTTGTTATGCCAAAGTTTATAAGGAGTTTTATCCAAAGAAGGTCTAATTAAAACTCTATTTAAAACATAACAAGCGGTGTTAACGGCTTCCGCCCAAAAGTATGTAGGTAAACCATACTCATGCAACATTGATCTAGCAAATTCTTGCAAAGTACGATTTTTCCTTTCAACTACACCGTTTTGTTGAGGAGTTCTTGGAGCGGAAAAATTATGAGAAAAACCGTTTTCTTCACAAAAAGATTCAAAAGCATTGCTATCAAATTCTCCCCCATGATCACTCCTAATTTTAGAAATAAAAAAATCCTTTTTCATTTTGAACTCTTTTTGCAAAATTAGCAAAACTTTTCAAAGCATCATCCTTATGTTTTAGCATCAAAACCCAAGTAAATCTTGAAAAATCATCAACTATCACAAAGGCATAATAGTTCCCTCCAAAGCTAGCAATTCTAGAAGGGCCAAATAAGTCCATATGCAATAATTGAAGGGGTCTAGTTGTAGAGATCACATTTTTAGATTTGAAAGAGGACTTAGTTTGCTTACCCATTTGACAAGCATCACAAACTTTATCCTTTTCAAATTTAAATTTGGGAAGACCTCTAACCAAAGAATTCTTGGAAATATTTGAAATTAAGTGCATGCTAGCATGTCCTAGTCTTCTATGTCATAACCAAGAATCATCATGCAAAGCCGATAAACATTTATCATTAATAGGGCAATCATTCAAATCAATAGTATAAACATTTTCATCTCTATTTCCAACAAATATAACTTTTCTATCACTAGCATTTTCAATGATGCAATTATTTTTATCAAACACAACTCTAAATCCTTTATCACACAATTGACTAATACTAAGTAAATCATGCTTCAAACCATCAACTAAAAGTACATTTTCAATTAAAATAGAAGATTCCATACCTATACTACCCTTACCAATTATTTTACCTTTCTTGTTGTCACCAAAAGTTACAAAACCTCCATCCTTTTTGGAGAGAGAAACAAACTTGGATGGGTCTCCCGTCATGTGCCTCGAGCAACCACTATCCAAGTACCACTTGTTTTTCTTGGAGGCTTTCAAACATACCTACAAACACAAATATTCAAGTTTGATTCTTTGGTACCCACACTTGTTTGGGTCCTAGATGGTTAGCAAAGACAAACTTGGGAATCCATTTCATTTTTGCATAAACATTTAAGGCATTGGATTTAGACAAGTAACAAGAATAGGTTGTATGTCCAAACTTGCCACATGAGAAGCAAACATTATGCAAAGATTTATCTCTTACAACAAATTTATGCACTCTACTTTTCTTGGAGAAATTATTCCTTGGAGCATTGTGAAACTTTGCTCTTTGAGAAAAATTTCTTCTTGGAGAAGTAGTATGAGCATATTTCAATTTAAAACACTTAGGTCTAATATGCCCTTCAACACCACAATAATGACATATAGACACAAAGTTAGATTTAACATGATTGGACACAACCTTAGGCATATTAAGCTTAGGCATATTATGAGATGCTTTAACAAAGATAGTTTTAGAACTTGAAGGAGTAGAACATTCATCAATATAGCCTAAACCTCTTTTATCACCAAAAGGCTTGCCTATTTCAATTATCTTATCTAATCTTTGAGCACCTATTGTCAACTTTTTAATAGATTCTTTAGCCTTATCAAGCTCTTGCAAAACACTAAATTCCTTTTCTTTGAGTAATTTAATCAAATTATCTTTTTCACAACTATCATGCTCAAGAAATTTAACTTTGTCAAGCAAGGCATTTTTCTCATCACAATCAAAAGCATGCTTGTCACAAGAGATTTTCATTTCATCAATATGCATAACATCATGCTCATTCTCTTTTAAGCAAACAATTTCTTCAAGTAAAGACTTATTTTTACTAGATAGAACATCGTATTTCTTTTTAAGCACAACATACTTAGAACTAAGCTTTTCTAAATCATTTTGCATATTTTCAAAAGCTTCAAATAACTCATCATAAGAGAGGGGTTCTAGAGTTACCTCATCATCTTGTTCATCCTCTTTGTCTCTATGAGCCATGAAGCAAAAGTTGGCCACTTCTTCATTATCACTCCCACTTTCGCTTTCATCACTATCATCCCAAGTAGCCTTCATTACTTTCTTCTTGGATTTCTTGGATGATTTGAGAAGAGGACAATTGGTTCTAATGTGACCCGGTTTCTTGCATTCATAACATATTACCTCATCCTTTTTGCTCTTTTCACCTTTTGACTCTTTTTGGTTTGAGAAATGTTTCTTGAGTTGTTTTTTTCTCTTTATGAAATTTTTATACTTACGTGAAAGAAATGCAACGTCTTCTTCATCAAGAGCATCCTCATCTTCGGAGTCAACTTCCAAGGAGATGGTCTTTAAGGCTATACTCTTCTCTTTCTTTTTCTTCTCATCCTCCATGTTTTTCTTGATCTTCATCTCATGTGTCAACAACGAACCCATGAGTTCATCAATGGAGAGAGATTTGAGATCCTTTGCCTCTTGAATGGCGGTGACTTTAGGCTCCCATTGTTTAGGCAAAGTCCACAATAGCTTCTTTACCTTCTCAAGATTTGAGTACTTTTTCCCAAGTCCTTCTAAAGCATTGACAATGTTAGTAAATCTAATAAACATATCGGAAAGAGCTTCATTTTCATCAATTTTAAACATTTCATATTTATGAACTAACATGTCAATCTTTGTTTCTTTTACTTGACTAGTTCCTTCATGAGTAATTTTTAATTTATCTCATATCTCTTTAGCGGTTTTGCAAATAGACACTCTATTATACTCAATTTCATTCAAAGCACAAAATAAGCAATTAATAGCTTTGGCATTTAAAGAGCATGCTTTCTTTTCATTTATTGACCATTCTTCCTTAGGTTTTATAGAGCTAACACCATCAACATCTTTTGTTGGAATTTTAAAACCTTCTTCAACAATATCCCATAAATCATAATCAATAGAAAAGCAAGAAAAATCTCATTCTATTTTTCCAATAACTATAATTAGTACCATTAAAGAAAGGAGGCTTTGTAATAGATTGACTATCGGTAAAAGGGATAAAACCTAAAGTTGCCATAGCTCAAAAACAATTAAGTTTATCAAGAAATAAATATTTCAAGATGAGCAACCCTCTCTGATACCAATTGTTGGATCGATATGGCAACCCTAGAGGGGGGGTGAATAGGGTTTAATAAAACTTTTTCCTAAAATTACTCAATTAAACTAATTAACACACTTTTTATAAGCAATAAGAAAAATTTCAATATATGCAACAAATAAGAACAAACTAAAGCATGCAATAGATTCTTAAATTAATTGCAAAAATAAAAAGGAAAGAGTTAGAGAAGAAGACACCGTAATTTTTATAGTGGTTCGGTCAAACTCGGCCTACTCCACTCCCCAAGCGCCTCTTGGGAATTTGAAATAAAAACATTTCGACTCTTTCCACGGATTAGAGCCCAACCGTTACACCACCGCTCCTTTTACGGGTTCAAGAGCAAACCCGATCCTTTCCACGGGTTAGGATCAAACCGTTACAAGTGTTGGAATTTTTGAAGAATACAATACAACTCTCAATAGAGTGGATTTACAAATTTGAGCACTCAACAAATATATCCTCACAATACAATATCACTCTCTCAAGAATAAGATGAAAAGAAAAATTTGGGAGCTTGGAGAGAGCAACAATGGAAACTTTTGAGTTTTGGAGGATTGTAAAATTGTAAAATTGTTGGTAAAATTTGGAGAGGAAGATGAGTTTAAAAAGAGAGGGAAATGAGGTAAAGAGTGAATTTAAATTTGGACCGTTGGATTTGAAGATAAAGAAAAATAAAGGGTGGAGATTAAAAGAAACTTAAAAGAAAAAGAATAAATATAAAATATATAATTAAAATAAATTATTTATTATTTATTTAAAAAAAAAAAAAACAAACGGTAACTTTTTTTTTAATATATAATAGTAGTAATAATAATAATAATATATATATATATATAAATAGGTTAACGGTAAAAAACTTTCAAAATATAATATATATATATATTTTTTAACACCAACGGTAAAACAGCATTTAATGCTTTCAACCTTTTTTTTTTTTTAATAATTTGAGAAATTAACCGTTTGATTTTTTTTTTTAAATAAAGTAATATATATATATATATATATATATATATATATATATATATATATATATATATAATATTTTAAATAATCAAAAGCCCCACATGTCACTCTCCCATCGCTCCACGTGTCGTCTTCGGATTGGTCCATGATGCTGACTCAGCTGCCACGTCATCACTACCGGTATATTTCGTTAAAGCTTGTTTCGACCATAACTTCTTCGTCTTAGCTCCGATTTGAGTGATTCAAGAGGCGTTGGAATCGTTGTTCCGAGCTCTACGCTATGGGCACATTAAAACACTAAAATTTTCAGTAATTAAAAATTGGGTTTGTTATCATCAAAACATTGATTAATTAATTAATTAAATTAATTAATATGAGATTAAGGGCCAAAAAGCCAACAACAATATCCAAGAAATTAAGCTACAATATCCAATTAGCTAGAATAACGACCCTAGGTCTCAAGATCTACTCACAAATGGAAATAGTTTTGCCCAAATGATCTTGATCCATAGCCCTGACTCAAACTACAATTAAGGAATTACAAAGGAGTAAGGAAGAAATAACTGATAAGTTGATCCCAAGCTCCCGTCGCGATCATCTTGAATCCCGAGCCTTGGAATCTCGCTCAATTCCACCATTTTCTTCACAATTCTACTCCCTTTTTCTCTCTTTTGAGCTTGGGGAGAACAACCCAAAAATGGGATGATTTGAACCAAAGGGAGGGGGCCTTTTTATAGGAGAAGGGGTGGAGGTTTTCTTGTTGAACAAATGGACAGCGTCGCGACATTGTGACATAATACTTTTCTTGCTGCAGAAGTTGACGCAGCGTCGCGACACTGTCGCGATTCCATAGTTTTCTTCTCTGCTGCCAAGCGTCGAGACGCTCTAGCACTAGTGTCGCGACGCTAGGCCTTCTAGAAGCCCCATTCTCGGATTTTGGCCTCCTTTCATCTTTCTTTTGGGCTTTTTGGGCCTCCACTTCAAATGTCTTTTCTCCAATTCATCTAATATGGGCCAAAAGTCTTCATTTTGGTCTTGAAATTAATAAAATTCAAGGCTTGAAAGCATAATATGGGCCAAAAGGCTTGAAAACAACTAATGGCCAATTAATTGAAAGCATTAAATCAAGATTACAAACACAATAACATTGCATAACTTAAACCATAAATCAATCCATAAACTTAATCAACTACATCAATCCCTAAGTTACAAAATTAGCTACTCATGAATGTAAATACAATCTCAACTAAACATGTGAAAGCCATAAATCTAACTAAAGAAAGAGAAGGGAAAAGAAAACTCAATGTAGGTCGAGTCCCGACGTCCCCGTCACGATCCCCACGAACAATGGGTTGATTTCCAAGTCTCTCCCTTTGTTTTCAGCCTCCAAATGCTCTGTTCTGCCCTGTTTACGGCTATCCAAGGTCCCAAATCGAACTCCCCTCAAACCTAGCCGAAAATAAGCTTTTATTCTGTTTTTTTCGTCTTAGCGTTGAGACGCTGTCAAGACAGCGTCGCGACGCTGCCTCTTATACGCGCGTTCTGAATAAGGAAAAACGGTAGCGTCGGGACGCTTCCTATCATAGCGTCTCGACGCTGTGAGCTTTACGCGCCTAATCTGATATGGAATGTGAGCGTCTCGACGCTCAAGAGCTAGCGTCTCGACGCCAGCCTGCTGTTGACCGAGATTTGACTTTTTTCCTCTTTTACTCTTTTCATTCCTTTGCATCTTTTCACGCCCCGAGCACCCGATTAACTCTAATATGGCATTTTAGCTCCAATCAACCATTTCCTACAAAATAAACAATAAAGCACAATAAAATGGCCCAAACATCATAAAAGACTAGCTAAATTAAATAAGTAAAAGTAGCTAGCTATGCTCGCTATCAAATCCCCCAAACTTAAGCTTTTGCTAGTCCTCGAGCAAACTCTAAATCAGACATACAATGGAAGAATGGATGCAACAATCATGACTCAATCCTCAAGGCTCAAAAGTCAATAACCAAGCAAGCAAGAGACATGCACACAAGGACCAATGAGGGAGACGAATTAAAATTTTTCCAAAATTAACATGCATAGGCGAGATCTAACTCAACAAGATCAGACTCTACTAGCCCGGGATTGGATTATTAAACTCTCAGCTCATCTTCCCTCTACACTGGCACTAAGGTTTCACTAATGAGTTAATGCAACAAATTAGTTTGTTTATCTCCATACTTAGGTGCTTTTAATTAACAATTGAATTAAGCATTTAAATGTGGCACTAGCTTTCACACACCCATTGCAGGGACCCTTAACCTGAGTTTTCTCTGGTTGGCCTAACTGATCACAACAGGGGTAGCTCTTTTTGCCTAAACTTTATTATTCATTGCATATTGCGCGCATAAGTCATGACTTTTTTTTTCTTTTTCAACAATAACAACAAGAATGATTTTTCGTTATGAACCTAATAAGCAGATATTCTTTTCTTTTCTCCTAAGCAAGATCAAACATGCTAATTTTCAAAAAATTAACTCTTTAGCTCTACCCTACACCTATCGAGGTGACAACAAGCATATGAACCCAATAATTTGCTCCTAAGCATTCAAATCCAAATCTAGCCAAGACAAATACTCTACTCATGCAAGCCATCTCCTAGAAAAATTTTAAAAAGTCTCCCTTTTTGGGCACTTATGCTTACATCTCATCACAAGCTTGAAAATTGACAAGAAAGCCTATCCTAGGACATCATAATCATGCAAAAGTAGCATCCAGAAAACAACCATATGCATAATTCAAAGAAAGCTCAAAACTATAGCCCGAACTCAGATGCTCAATGGCTCCACAAACATGCTAATCCACCCCCAAACTTAAAATATGCATTGTCCTCAATGTATACAGAAAATAAGGCATAAACAAGCATGAGAGCAATAAAAGAATGACAGGAGTGAACAATACTAGCCTGGAATGACGATGACTTCTTGCTTGAGAGCTTGGAATCTAGAAAGCTTGAAAGCAAAGGAGAGGAAGAAAACAAGACCTACAAAACAAAAACAAACAATAAATCAAAAATAAAAAGAAAACACACTAAACTTACTTGGGTTGCCTCCCATAAGCGCTTGTTTAACGTCATTAGCTCGACGTGTTGATCGTGCTTCAAGGAGGCTTTTGTTATGTGAATCCAACAGAGGTGCTCTTTCTTGCACCTTTCCTGTAGCCCATGTAAAGCACTTCATCTTTGGATTCTTCAACTGCTTTAAAGATTTCTTTTTCGTTCTTGACTCTAATAGTGAGCTCCCTGCGCTCAATATCTATGATCACTCGCCCAGTAGCGAGGAATGGTCGTCCTAATATGACAGGCATTGAAGGATTTTCTATCATGTCCATAACATTCAAGTCAATAGGGAGGAAAAATCTTCCTACTCTGATTAACACATTCTCTACAATACCAACTGGTCTCACCACAGATTGATCAGCCAATTGGAGCTTTACAGGAGTAGATTTAATCTCACCTATGTCTAACTTCTTACACAAGGACAATGGGATAATATTAATGCTAGCACCTAAATCACATAATGCTCTGAAAGAATAAGTACCAAAACTACAAGGAACAGAAAAACTCCCTGGATCTGCTACTTTTTCAGGTACTTTCTGTTGTACTCTGGTGCTGCATATGGAAGCAAGATAAACAGTGTCAACCTTCTTTTCTTTTTGCTTCTTTGCTAACCACTCCTTTATGAACCTGTTGTATTGGGGCATCTCTAATGCCTCTGCAAAAGGAATATTAATATTCAGATTCATAAAAGCATTCATAAATTTATCAAACTGAACCTGATTATTCTTTTTCTTCTTTTTCTTTTTCTTTTCCTTAGGAACCATCAGTGTGGGAGAAGGAATAGGAGGCTCAAGGTTAGGTTGTTCAGCCTCATCTGCTGATGTGTCCTCCTCAGCTTCCCCTGTAGGCGTTTCATAGTCCTCAGATTCAGGTTCCTCTTCAGATTCCTCCTGGTGCACAGTGATTGCCTTATAGTACTCCATCTGAGGTTTCTCTTGTTCAGCTGGGGTCTTACCTTTATTCATGGTGCTTACAACATTCACCAACTGTCCCAGCTGATTCTCAATGTTCTTTATACCTGCACTGTGGCCATTCACTGTTGAGTTGATGGCAATGACTGCCTCCTCTAATTTGGTTGTCCTGTTACTAGACTCTGCAATGAAAGCTCCAGCAAGATCTTCTAACTTTTTTATTATCTTGAGTTTGAGGGGCAAAACCAGGAGGATTAAGAACATTCTTAGTATTAGCATAAGAGAAATTTTCATGGTTCCTATTGTTAGGGTGATAATGTGTAGGTGTAGAATTATTATTATACCCCCTAAAATTCAAATTTGAAACATACTGAACTTGTTCAATAGTCTCCTCCTGAGGTCTAGATGCTAAAGCAGCGGCTGATTCAATTGACTGTGCACTCCCTGTACCTGAAAATTTCATAAAAGCATTAGCAAGGGAAGTCATCTGGGCCTGGAGTGCACTTACTTTATCAACCTCAAATACTCCAGCAGCAATCTTTTTAGGTGTAGACCGCTCAGATGGCCACTGATAGCTGTTGGTGGCCATATCCTCTAAAAGTGTGCGAGCGTTTTCCACAGTCTTGGACAACAAAGTCCCACCTGCAGCTGCATCAATCGTTTTTGTACTAGGAGTTAAACCATTATAAAACAACTGTACCTGAAGCCAATCGGGGTAACCATGCTGAGGACACTTCCTCAGTATCTCTTTGAATCGCTCCCAAGCTTCGAACAACTGCTCATCATATTGTTGTTGGAATGTCCCAATCTCGGTCCTCAGCTTGACCGTCTTTGCAGGAGGGAAAAACTTCTTTAAAAAGGCCTGGACCAAAGCATCCCAAGTGGTAATGCTCCTAGGGGTAATAGACTGCAACAAATCACGTGCTTTATCCTGCAAAGAAAAGGGAAATAAACGTAAGCGAATAGCATCCTCAGACACTCCATTAATCTTTACCGTCCCACAAATATCCAAAAAAGATTTAAGATGAGAATTTGGATCCTCAGTGGGCAATCCTCTGTATGCACAGTCTCGAGCCATTTGAATAAGACCGGTTTTCAGCTCAAAGTTGTTGGCATTAATCGGTGCATAGACAATCCCCGACTGTTGTCCCTGAAACACAGGCTGAAAATAATCTCTAATAGGCCTAGGCTCCTCAGGTGGATTTTGATCTGCCATTTGAATAATTTCTCTATTTTCTCTTCCAAGCCTAAGAATTGTTCTTTCTATCTCGGGGTCAAATGGTATCACTTCTCTACTACTACGCATGCAAAATTTAAAACAACCCTAAAAAGAAAAGAAAAACAAATATGGAAATAAATAAAGGAAAGAAAACAACTACTTTAAGAATGGAAAGTATAATCTAGAAAAGGAAACAAAGTAACCTAATATGGAATGCAAACATAAATATGGCAAAATGCAAATAAGGAAACTAACCAAGGAAAACTAAACTAAAAAATAACAAGACACAAATATGGGAAAGATTACACAACTAAAAGAAAAACTAACCTAGAAAATCAAAAATGGAAAGAAAAACAAATAAGGAAAAAATGCAATCAACTAAAAAAATAAAAATACACCCTAAATTAAGATCAAGCAATTTTTTCACAATATCAATTTAACTAAATGTGCCAATCCCCGGCAACGGCGCCAAAAACTTGATGTGGACTTTTCCTAACCGCAAGCGCACGGGTCAAGTAATAATATAGTGAATAGTAAATTCGAATGTCGTCCTCTGGATTGGGTTTTTAAGCAAATCAAGTATTGTGAATAATCTTGCCCAATTTTATTTAGGGATCAAAAAGTGATGAAAAGATGATAATAAAACCAAATCAAAGCAAGTAAAAAGAATGGAAATTCAATTGGGAAAACTACTTAGGGAATTGATTTCGCCGATTTAGTTTAGGATTGATTTTCAGGAATAAGTTATTATGCACGATG
This sequence comes from Luffa acutangula, assembly GCA_036850905.1. Lineage (NCBI taxonomy): Eukaryota > Viridiplantae > Streptophyta > Magnoliopsida > Cucurbitales > Cucurbitaceae > Luffa > Luffa acutangula. The sequence continues at coordinate 27,343,122 of CM072087.1, read as the reverse complement.
AAATTATGAGCCAAAGACCCTTTAATCACAACTACCTCTCCCGAGTATAATTGATTCTCATGCAAATTAACCAACTTGATATCCCTATCTAAGTTTATTAATATGCAAGGCAATGAGATCTTTTAACCAATTCTAAAGTTAATCTAAAACCGTCAAGAATTAGAAAGTAAACTTTATTCATGCAATCTTGAGTAAGTCAAGATCAAATCCCCTCTCCCGAGCTAGATTCGAAACTTAAATCATCCAACTAATGGCCAATTAATTGAAAGCATTAAATCAAGATTACAAACACAATAACATTGCATAACTTAAACCATAAATCAATCCATAAACTTAATCAACTACATCAATCCCTAAGTTACAAAATTAGCTACTCATGAATGTAAATACAATCTCAACTAAACATGTGAAAGCCATAAATCTAACTAAAGAAAGAGAAGGAAAAAGAAAACTCAATGTAGGTCGAGTCCCGACGTCCCCGTCACGATCCCCACGAACAATGGGTTGATTTCCAAGTCTCTCCCTTTGTTTTCAGCCTCCAAATGCTCTATTCTACCCTGTTTACGGCTATCCAAGGTCCCAAATCGAACTCCCCTCAAACCTAGCCGAAAATAAGCTTTTATTCTGTTTTTTTCGTCTTAGCGTTGAGACGCTGCCTCTTATACGCGCGTTCTGAATAAGGAAAAACGGTAGCGTCGGGACGCTTCCTATCATAGCGTCTCGACGCTGTGAGCTTTACGCGCCTAATCTGATATGGAATGTGAGCGTCTCGACGCTCAAGAGCTAGCGTCTCGATGCTAGCCTGCTGTTGACCGAGATTTGACTTTTTTCCTCTTTTCCTCTTTTCATTCCTTTGCATCTTTTCACGCCCCGAGCACCCGATTAACTCTAATATGGCATTTTAGCTCCAATCAACCATTTCCTACAAAATAAACAATAAAGCACAATAAAATGGCCCAAACATCATAAAAGACTAGCTAAATTAAATAAGTAAAAGTAGCTAGCTATGCTCGCTATCAATTCCCTTCGCATTCCCTATCTCTATAGACTCCCACAAGTCATTTTTTGGCCTGGATAATAGTAGGGAAGACACTAGAGGTAGTCCACACACCGTTTGTGATCAAAGGAATCAAAGGGAGTTGTTGAATCGGTCTCCAAAAAGGATGGTACAAATTCTGCTCTCTGTTTAAGGTATTTGGACAACATGTTTTCATTTTCTAAAATTGATGTAGTTAAGTGCCTCCGATTCTAAAATTGCTTCCGCATGTGTTATATGAACACCTTCACCTTGCATGAAGAATTTTTTAGCCCAAAAGGACTAGAAGTAGGTTTAATTTCAGGAGAAAGGTAGAGGGTAGCAGAGAAGCAAGAATCTATTGGGAATCTCGTTTTCATTCCTTCCGGTAAGTTTTAGAGGGTTTCAAAATGAAGAGTTTGATATATAGTACATTAATTTTGGTTTAATAATGAGGAAGTTATGAGTGTTGGGAGTTAGGGTATAAGATTTGGGAATCTGGAAAAAAAGAATGTGAAGTGTGATTTTAATTATAGTGTTTAGAATACATGAGTATGGAAAGACAAGACTACTTATGGTTCTAATGCTCGGTTTTGGTTGTTTGACAGGCCAAGAGGAAATAGGCCGAGTCTACAGACCAGGAAATTAGCTAAGGTAGTGAGTGACAAAACGAATTTCGAAAATTATTGATAAATTGTTGTTTATGATTAGATGTTTTATATGGTTTTATATGGTTTTCTATGAATTGTTTCAAGCATAAGTTTCGAGCTTAGATTTTCTAATGAAATTTATACGTGAGCACGTGATTGTTGATTTTCTGAAAATTAGTTGAAAAGATGTCATTTTAAGCAAAGTTTGTGTTAGCAAGTATTGCTTAAAGATTTTCAATTTTTCACGAGCAAGCTGAGTAAGCTTGAGTTTTACGAAAAATAAAGATAGGTAGGCATGTTTTAAGGTTTCCATGTGATTTCCTGAGACTTCTATTGACTACATGCTTGAGATATTGAGTCCGAGGCTATATGGTACCGTGTGCACACATGTTATATTTCATTGTTGACGTTGAGTGTACTCTGTGACAACGATTCTGTCAGTCCATAAACTCAAACAACATGTTTGAGGTCCAACCATCAAACAGAAGTCCCTCTCGTGCCATAGAGAGGACAGAGCCCATTGTTCAAGACCCAAAGACACCACTTGAAACAACACACCTCTACTTACCTTAGAGCCGGGAAGGAGTGAATTCCGTCTTGTGTGATTATGTTCCCAGCTCCCCACTCAGTCTTGTCCCCAAAATGGTAGGCTTGTTGAGTCAGCGAACGGGTCACTCTCACCCATACAAATCAAAGGGCAATCCCTCGTGAACAGGAGTCCATAATCCACTGAAGATTGAGACCAAGTTGTCTAGGTCATCCTAGTGAAATAGAAACCTAGCTAGCTAACGGTGTTACAACTAGTGGTTAACTATCTCGCGGTCTGGTCTTATGCAAACTCATTGCACAGGATACCCCCACTCGCATGTCCACTACATAAACGCGTTGGATCATTGCGTTTGTATCATAATACAAAGCGGGTCGTATCCATAGTGTCACCAGGATAAAGCACCCAGCCTTATCCATATACTATAGACCCTTTAGGTTGTATCTTGAACATGTATCCTCGTATATCCGTACATACAAGTTCAAGCCTCATACCAACAACCTAGGATGTTTAGTTTATTGGATTAGGGTTAATAAGACAAGATTACTCAATACAAACAAAATAAATGAATCATCCATCATTTTATTAATGTTTGGTCAAATGTTACATTTACTATCTACGAGTTTTAAGGCATAAAACCCAACACAATGAACTCCCACGAAGAGTAAAATGATCACAGTAGGGACACTACCACCAAGATCTTCCAATGCTATATCTCTAGGACTGGGAACCAAGTTGTAGAACTTGGTGTTCTTCAATTTTGAGAAAACAAATTTCACTAGAATGTTGTGAAAGTCTTAGAGTGAAATTTTTGCTTGAGAGCAAAGTCTTGAGTTGAGAGAATTATCTCAATTGGGAAGACATTATGTTCTTAATATAGAGTGTCATATCCCTTTCCCATTCATAATAGGTTAGGGATATAGTTAATTAATTAATAATTAATTACTCTTCCCAATTCTAATAGGATGGGGATTCGTTTAATTAATTAATTAAATTAATAATTAAATCAAATTGAATTAATTTAATTTAAATCATATTTAAATGAATATCTCCCACATAACATATTGTTTTTAATTACATCAAATTTAATCAAATTAATAATTAATTAATTGCTAAATTAATTATCTCATATTTAATTTAACCCTACAATTAAATCGTATTTAATTATATTTCTCTCAATCAATAAAGTTTAATCTAAAATTAGACTTTATATTATAATGTATCAAATACATTATATTAATTGTATCTCATACGATTAATTTGGTTTCCCATAATGGATTTTGAACTATTCAAATTTATTTCAAGACTAATTGTTCCTAATTACCCTTTACGAGCTAGCAGGGGGACCTAATGAACCTACAGACTAGAAGCTCCAATTATATGAGGTTAATTGACTAAACTCATTGATAAGTCCAATTTGCTTATCTTAGTTGAATTCCTTGCGAAAAATGCTTTAAAATGAGTATAATATGTCTATAGGTCCTCACCGGAGCTTTGGAAGCAATTTGGGGGGCTTAAACGAGCGAAATCGGAGCGTAAAATGACAATTCTGCCCCTAGAGCCTCATCAGCGTCGAGACGCTCGTCATACAGAGTCGAGATGCTTGCTCAACAGCGTCGCGACGCTAGGGAAATCCCATAAATATTTTCCAAAATTGAAGGGACAGAGTCGAGACGCTTGTTGTATAGCGTCGCGACGCTAGGCAGTTTTCCAGAATTGAAATTTTCCAAATTTGGCTGAAATTTTCCATGTTTGAAGACGCAATTCAGCACCATTCTAAACCTACACCAAAGGCCTCTATTTATAGGGATCCTTGGCCTTAATGGAAACAAAAAAGGAAAGAAAAATTTGTCGAAGACTCCCCGACAACGACACCAATTCCTTCCCAAAATATTGAAGAAAAGACTGATAAGGTAAGTTCTAAACCCTCTGTTGTTCTTGATTACACTGAGCTAGCTCCATTTCCTTTTAGACTAGTCCAACATAATAAGAAAAATGAGGAAGAGGACAAAGATGCTTAAGAAGTATTCCGGAAAGTTTCAGTCAACATTCCACTCTTCGAGGCCGTTCAACAATTTCCAAGGTATGCCAAATTTTTGAAAAGATGGTGTACCAAAAAGAAAATCTCCAACAAAAAGGTCAGTGAAAATCTTTCCATGCTTGCCTTCAATCCTTTGCTTGAAAAATGCTTAGATCCAGGTATGTTTTCCTTACCTTGCATGATAGGACATGACCATGATAAACATGCCATGCTAGACTTAGGAGCTTCAATCAATGTTATGCCTATGTCTCTATATCATGAGTTAGGATTGACTAATTTGCACGAGACTGGTGTAATAATCCAATAAGCTGATAGATCAGGCATTACCTCTTTAGGTATTTGTGAGAATGTCCTTGTTAAAGTAGAGGAATTTGTCTTTCCTGCTGATTTTTATATTCTTGATATTCCTGCAACATGTAACTCTACTTCTGCCTCTATTATTTTGGCCGCCCTTTCATGAAAATGCCCAAGGTAAACATTGATGTAGAATCAGGAGTTGTTATAGTAGGATTTAAAGGAAAGACAATGACATTTAAGGTAGTTGGTGATAACCCTCATTCCTCTGCTAATCTAAGCACTATTGTTTCTGATCATGATAATTATATTTCTTCATATGATGAATCCTTTGGAAGCCTTGCACCATTTGTCTACAACAGTGAAGATGACAGCCCGGGTTGATTGGTTCAAACCCGTCGAGCATAACGACGTTACAAAATTGCGCTTATGGGAGGCAACCCAATTTCTATCATTTCCTTATTTAGTAGTTTATTCCTTTGTTATTTCCTTATCTTTCTTGATTGCGTTATAGGACCCCTACACCAAATCTCTGAAATTTTTGCCAATCGTGGAAGTTTCCATATTTTTCCAACCCAATGCTCAAACAGGGGAGGTTTTCTATTCCTTTCTTTTTTTCCTTTACTTTCCATATTTACTTTACATTGAGGACAATGTAATGTTTAGGTTGGGGGTGGGAAACATATGCATGTTTGCTTTATGCTTTGATTGACCAATTATTTTAAACAATTTAAAAATAAATTAGAACCTGAATCGGGTTAGTTCTTTCTAAGGCTGGAGGTATTTAAGTTGACGGTTTACGGAACATCTCCTACCTGGGAACTAACCCGAACCAGTGAAGTTCTGTCTACGGCTGGAGGTATTTAAGTTGACGGTTTACAGAACACCTCCTACCTGGGAACTGATCTGAATCAGTGTTCAAATTTATCTTTTAATTGAAGCAAACTTTGAAACAATTTTTTTAGATTTTATGCTTCGCTTCAAAGATTGACTATGAAATTTATAGGATAAGAAAAGCATGAGTACATATTTTTCCCATAGTTGAATTGCATGAATTCTAGCATCTTTAGAGACTTCATTCAAATTCTTTGAAATCTTCCTTAAACTAAATTGAGCACGAGTCCTTCTTGACATCGTTTTGTTGGTTTTAGATGGCCTAATAAGATTCACGCCTCTGTTGTCACCTCGATAGGATAGGTAACATGTTTAGAGGAATTTTTTGCAAAATAACTTGTTTAATGCGTGGGGAGTAAAAAATTTAAAAAAAAAAACATAAGAAAGAAAAAAAATTGTTTAGCTTGCCGGGGTAAAAAGAGCTACCTCTAGTGTGATCAGTTAGGCCGTCCAGAGAAAACTCGGGAAATGTGGTCCTGCATTAGTTGTGTGAAAGCTAGTACCCTTAAAAATCATATATATATGCAAGCTTAGGGCCATTTAAATTTATTGTTTGAGAAAAAAAAAATCCCTTTTGCATCCTTAAACGAGTTAGTTTGTTCATTTCCTTTAATGCATTATGCCTTTGTCCAGTGTAGAGGAAGATGGAATAGGGAATTTTATAAGTCCTTCTCGAACTTTTCAAAACATCTCTAAGAAGACTTAGCTCATATTTTGCATAAGAAAGAATGTGGCTAATTTTAATTTGGCTCTAACTATGCTAGTTTCGCATTCAATTCTCTTAAGTAAAATATTGATCATGCTTGCCTTTGAGAAATTGAGTCATGAATATTGCATTGCATAATAATATCTCTAATTATAATACTAGCTTGCTCGATGACTAGCAAGGTTTAGGTTGGGGGTGTTTGATAAGTCCAATTTATTATACACTTAGAATCTCCCAATTTGCTTATCTTGGTTGAATTCCTTGCGAAAAATGCTTTAAAATGAGTATAATATGTCTATAGGTCCTCATCGGAGCTTTGGAAGGAATTCGGAGCTTAAACGAGCGAAACCGGAGCGTAAAATCACAATTCTGCCCCTAGAGCCTCATCAGCGTCGAGAAGCTCATCATACAAAGTCGAGACGCTTGCTCAACAACGTCGCGACGCTAGGGCAATCCGAGAAATATTTTCCAAAATTGAAGGGACAACGTCAAGACGCTTGTTGTATAGCGTCGCGATGCTAGGCAGTTTTCCAAAATTGAAATTTTCCAAATTTGGCTGAAATTTTCCATGTTTGAAGACCCAATTCAGCACTCATTAATCGAGTTAACCAATATTCATTAACTATGAGTCATTCCACTAGTGACCCACAACTGAACTCTTCTTACTCTAGAACATTTCTGTGTCCATGGATATAGACCAACAACAGTAAGTCAATCCTTCACGATTGTTCGTAACTACAGCTGGGTCAAATTACAGTTTTACCCCTGTGTTACATCTGTCTCCTTATGTACTAGTTCTCCTCTAATGAACAACCTGTTTGTGGTCCAACCAATAAACAGAAAGTCCCTCTCTGGCCAGTGAGATGGCGTGATCCCTTTGTTTAAGATCCGGAGTCACCACTTAAGGGAACACTCATCTACTTCTCCTAGAATCGGGAAGGAGTGAATTCCTTTTTGTGTTGTCATGTCCTCGGCCCCCCACTCGGTCTTGTCTCCAACAAGGTAGAATTATTGAGTCGGCGTACAGGCCACTCTCACCCATACTTATCAAAGGGAAATCCCTTGTGAGAAGAAGTTCATGACACACTCTGGATTAAGACCGAGTTACCTAGGTCATCCTATTGAAACAGTAACCTAACTAGTTAATGGTGTTATAACTAGTGGTTAACTATTTTGTGGTCCAGTCTTATGCAAACTCATTGCATAGGATACCCTCGCTTGCATATTTACTACATGGACACTTTGGATCAATACGTCTGTATCAAATACAAAGCAAGTCGTATCTCATAGTGTTACCAGGATAAGGTACCCAACCTTATCCTTATACTATAGACCTTTTAGGTGGTTACTTGAAGATCGATCCTCGTATGTCCCCACATACTAGTTCAAGTTACATACAAACAACCTTGGATCTTAGTTTATTGGATTTGGATCAAATTGTGCAATATTTAACAATAACCCTTTATTGTAGAAACTCAATAACACTTTATTGAAACAAGTATACAATTTGTTTACATTCACTATCTACGAGTTTTAGGGCATAAAACCGAACAGACCTTACTTTGTGGCTTATGAATTTTGATGTGGACTTCTTCTAAGAATGTAGCATTTTTCGGTACAAAATCTTTATTCTTTTGTGGTTTGAAGAAGTATCAACTTCTTGTTTCCTTTGGGGTTGCCTACGAATAGACATAACTTTGAACGATGTTCCAATCTTCTTTGGGTTAGTCACATGCAGATGTGCTGGACACCCGAAAAACTGAAATAATATAAACCACCTTTACGCCTTATCCACAAATGAAAAGATGTTTTAGAAACATTTTTTTATGGAACTTTGTTCAAAATGTTCAATGTAGTCAACACTGCATGACCCCAAAACGAGTGAGGCAATTAAGCGTAGCTTAACATGGATCGAACCATATCCAATAGGGTTGTATTTCTCCTAACTGAGATTTAGGATGTGATCCCATGAACTATCAAATAGTCTTGTAAATCTCAAGTCCCTATACTCAACACTCTGATAAGATCAAAAGTTTTTTTATCATCTCACCTAACACGTTTTCAACTTCAGTCCTAAGCCCCTTCGAATTTCTCAAGAGCTTAAGACTTACGTCGCATTAGGTAGAGATACTCATACCTTGAATAATCATCTATAAAAGAGATGAATTATTCACACCCTCCCACTGCTTTAACACATTGGACCACAAGGATCCAAATGCATAAGCTCCAAGGGCTCTTTGGCTTTTTAGCTCTTTTCTAGTAAAAGACCTATCAATCATATTGCCCTTAAGGCATGACCTATAAGGTAGTAGAGAGTCATCTTCTAACTTGCTTAGAAGTACATTCTTAACCAAGTTCCCAATCATATTGAGATCAATATGGTCTAACCGTAAATGTCAAAGAAAGGTATTTTCTTTTAGGAGAAATTCTTTGCCTCATATCACTTTGAGTAGCAGCAGTCTTAAACAACTCAGTGTTCATGACTGCTTTAATCTTGATTAGTCTTAAAACATAAGGTTATTTTCTATTATGGCTGAACAATTGTCAACTCCCTTTCTAGAAATGAAAACTACATTAACAGAGAAAGATAAAGAGCAACATTGTTTTGGCAAGTAAGATACAAAAATCTAATTCCTTTTTATCTTAGGAATTACATACACATTATCTAAGAATATGTATTTTCTCCCACTGGGAAATATAACTTAATGTTCCCCACTGCTAAAACCGAGATAACCTCTCTAGTTCTTACTTTGAGAGTTATTACACCAGCAACAAACTGTTGCCAGGAACTCATTCCTTTAAAAGAAGGACACACCTGATTTGTGACCTCTGAATTAAGTATTTAGGGAGAATCACTATTCTTCACTAATCACGTTTTAAAGACAAGTAAATGAAAATTATAATTTTGGACAAGTTCTCTTCTGCTAAGTAGGGTTCTATGTCATATTCATTAAGATCAATTCTTAATAAATTAGACATATGGCACATGAGGACATTCCTCAGTTAAGACTAATTGTAGACTTATTTACCACAATTTGTTGTTTAAGATTGTTGTATTACTACCGTTATTTATAAAATAGCTTAAGACAATGCACATAAAATATTATACATATCGCTGAAACAACAAATTGCTTGTATTATTAATCGCACTAACCCATTACATCTAAACCAATAAGATTCTACAAAAACAAACAAGCAATCAAAGAAACCCTATAAAACTATTGATTTAGTTTTTGCAACGATACTTCAGAGGTTTAGAACAACAACCACCGAAGGGTGGTCAACTACTCCTCCTCTAAATTGAGACAATCTCAACCAAACCCTAACACCATAATAACTCATATTTCGTTAGTGTTTAGTTACCGTTGTTCAATCAAGTATTCGTTAACTCACTTAACTAATCCCCGTATGTGTAACCCTCCCACTTTCAGATCCCAGAGGTACGCACCAACAGGCTAATGAAAGGAAAGACAACTGTTGGTAATTAACCTAAGTGACCTTATCCATTTTTCGAGTTCGCGGTGTTCCGAAACTTATTATCAGGCACTCTGAAGAGATGGTCGAACTCTAGGACGACACGCGGGCGGATCATAAGAGTCTCGCGGTGGGACCTAGGGGTGGATACCGTATAGGATACGTTGACACGCATCTTGCTCCCACTTACTATAGACATTCTCCCCATTCACCTTGTTATTGACCAATGCAAACACTTTCCGAAGGGAGGTCGCACCCAAGGCGACACGAAGCCGATCATGGATCTCACGATGTGAACACAGGGGGACATGAGAGTAAAAATTGGATATAAAAATCTCGTTTTTATATATTTCCTCCCACTAAAATGTCCTACCGTATTATAGTGTTATTTAACTTAGATAAACCTGACTAAGTCAATCTATCTAAGTCTATGCCTATTATAACTCTTATAATTAGGTCTTTACACTAGTGTCTAGGTTAATTAAACCCTTTTAATTACCTAGTGACATTGCATGCTAATAGGACATTGGTTAATTCAACTCATTTATCGAGTCAGATCCCAAGTAGGAGGTACCAACCTAGAGAGAACCTCACCGGGAGAGTTCCCTTATAACAAAAGTTCTATTTGTCCTACTTACAATACTTTAAATCTATTAAAATACTAAGCAAAACATAATTTCTAATCCTATTAGAAATTGAAATCTTAGGTCTAATTAATTTTTAACAATTTTAAAATTAATTCCTTTTTCCTAAGATCCTATGTTTGCATGCAACTCTTTGTTATAGGTTAATGGTTTCTATTCATTAATTTTATAAAACTTATAAATTTTAATGAATTAGACCGATAACATGCTACTATGGTGAAATAAATTAACAATCTAATTCCAATTAATTTACCAACCACCCAATAGCAATCATCACATTAGATAATATAACATTTACATTAATTCTATGGTAATGTTATGCTCAATGCAATTTAATTTTCTTTTAATTAGCCTAACTCTTAAACTAATTATACAAGAAAAATTAAAACATGAATTGCCATTTTCATACATTAATATAACCTTTTATATTAATTTTCAACCATTTAACATAACATTTTACATTAAATACCCATGAAAATTAAATCCATACATATTACATAATTATACAATTTATAATAATAAATATGCATGAATATGCTTAACCTTTGGTTGGATTTATTTCAACTATATGAGATTCATAAAGAGAATAAATAACTAAGTAGACCGGTTTTGGCATCCTATGACTCGAAATATTAGAAAAATTGAATTAATTCATCTAATAAAGCCCTATATTGCCGTGAACCAGCCCGAATCGCATCCAAACCCTTCGAACCGAAAAGAAAACTGGCTGAACCAAGATGAATCGTGTAGAGCCAGCTCAAAATAAGCTTGAACCGGCCTGAAATTCATCCAAACCGCTTGAACCAAGTCAAACCCTAGATGAACCGGTCAACTATTGCCTCAACCGCATGGAACCATCGTGAATCGGTCAACATTCCTTAAATCGCGCTTGAGCGGTAGCTGATTAGACTGAAGCGCCACTAACTGCTCATAGTCGATTGAAAACGCTTCTACAACTGACAAACCAGACAACTTCAACTAACGACCCATGAAAACGCTGACGACAACGACTGATTTGGAATTTTCCTACTGCAAGCGCACGGGTCAAGTAATAATAAAGTGTTCGTATAAACGAGTGTCGTCCTCTGGATTGGATTTTTAAGCTAAATCAAGTATTATGAATTATCTTGCTCAATTTTATTTAGGGAACACAAAGTAGTAAGTGATAGATTGAAAACTAAATCAAATCAAGCAACCAGTGGATATGCAATTGAGAGAACACTTAGGGAATTGATTTCGCCAATTTAGTCTAGGATTGATTTTAAGGAATAAGTTATTATGCACAATGGAATTATGAGCTTAAGAACCTTTAGTCACAATTACCTCTCCCGAGTATAATTGATTCTCATGCAAATTAACTAACTTGATATCCCTATCTAAGTTTATTAACATGCAAGGCAATGAGTTCTTTTGACCAATTCTAAAGTTACTCTAAAAACCGTCACGAGCTTAGAAAATAAATTTTAGTCATGCAATCTTGAATAAGTCTACATTAAATCCCCTCTCCCGAGCAAGAATCAACACTTAAATCATTCAACTAATGGCCAACTAATTGAAAGCATTAAATCAAGATTGCATACATAATAACCATTGCACAACTCATACCGTAAATCGATCCATAAACTAAACCGACTACATCAATCCCTAAGCCATAAGTTTAGCTACTCATACATGGCGTTACAAGCTCAACTAAACATGAAAAAGCCATTAAATCTAGCTAGAGATAAGGAAAAAGGAAGGAAACACTTAGTGTCGTCGAACCTGGAATGTCCCCGTCTCAATATCTGTGCCACCAAGTGAGATTCCCGATTCTCGTCCTTGCTTAAGCTCCCACAGTAGGTCTCTAGTCGAAATTAGGGCTAAAATCTCTCAATTTGGCTTCCCCCCAATCCGTAGCATGAAAAGAAAGTTAAATAGGAAAATCTGCCGATAACGTCGAGACGCTAAGTAGACAGCGTCTCGACGCTGTCGCCTGGCGCGCGTGCTGAATAAGGGAGAAGCGATAGCGTCGAGACGCTCTTGTCACAGCGTCGAGATGCTGAGACTGCTGCCGCCCAAAATAAACAAGGAAAGCGAGCGTCTCGACGCTCCAAGAGTGGCGTCTCGACGCTGATAGGCAGATTGCCCTCTCTTGGCTCCCTATTACTTGAATCTGTTCGGTTCTTTGACATCTTTTCACGACCCGAACACTCGATTAACTCCAATTCCATGCTTTAGCTCTAATCGACACTTTCCTACAAAATAGAGAATTAAGTGCAATAAAATGGCCAATAAATCATAAAAGACTAGCTGAATTAAATAAGGAAAAATAGCTAGCTATGCTCGCTATCAACGACCCATAAATTCAAATAACAGCTCACGAATTTGAATAACCCACGATCCTCACGCTTCAACCTACGTTCACACGCGCGGAACCGAGAAACCGCGACGAAGATTTTTGCACGCGAAAACAACCCATGCGTATTGGAGTTCGAGGCACAACGAATGTGAAATTCTTTTCCCTTTTTTTTAATCAATACGCGCATATTCGTTCGATTTCTAAGCAATTCCGCCGACGTCGAGACGCCGTTGAGTAGCGTCTTGATGCTGGCTCTCGGTCTTTCGAGTTTTTGTCAATTTCCACCTCAACACTCATCTATTTTGGCTTCCAATTACACCGATTTTCATCAAATTTCATACAGAACCAACTACACGGACGTAAAGCGAAAAAATTACAAGAAAATGCCCAAAACACCGGTCCCTTACATCGATCGAATCAATGAAAATTGCAAATCTAAATACCAAAAACCTAAACCATCTACCAGCAAAATTCATTCATCCAATGCATAAATTAAATCCCACCATTCAACCAATGCAAATTTTGTAAAACAAAATTAAACACACGATCGACTATGATACCAATTAAAAGATTGAAATTCTCAATTCCATTAAAGCGGAAGCGCAATTGGACCGAAACGTAGTTAATTTTGTTCAATCAAAATATTGTAGATTGGCAAAAAAATTATAGGCTAAGCATACATAATTTTAGATCTAAATCTAATGAATAAGAGAAGCATACCGTCGTTTGATGACTCTGAAATAAAAAACATGTTCTTGATTGTGCAGGAACCAAAAGTGTAACCTCCAACAATTGGGACACCACTCCATGGCCTTCCCCGCTATTCTCTGAGATTGGGAACTCAATTGTGGGACTGGTTACTTGGTTGGGAATAACGAAGAGAATAAAATTTCTTTTGTGTATTCTATGGGTTGAGAGCGTTTTGAAAGAGTGAGAGAGATCTGTAGGGATTAAAGCCCTAGTGTAGCGAAAACGATCAGAGGACCGAATAGAATTAAACGTCGATTGGAATACCAATACGACGGAAAAAACAATCACAGCAGTAAAACTAATTTAAAACTATTGTAAAACGACTATAAAACATGCATAAATCAATAAGAAATTTCCTAGATCAATTCTATAATAGATCCTAATGATCAAGGTTCGAAATACTTACTATTGGAAGAAGCCTTGACCAAGATTCGCCTTTTCTCCAAAAATTTACAGAAAATTCAGCAAACAAGAAAGTTCCCTTTGTTGGAAAATCTCCAAAAAAACGTGAACAACACCCCCAAGGAAACACCGGTATCCTCACATGTATATTGGCTGAGTGGTTTGTCGGAACAAACAAAACTTCTCAGAGATTGGGAGAGGTATCTTTCTCTGTGAAGCAAAAATCGATCACCAGAGAGTGAGAGAGAGATAAGAAATCGAGAGAGAGCTAGAGAGTTACAACCAACGCCTTAATTTCCTCCCCTTGAGATTATTAAGGAAGACTTAATCGTGCTAAGACCCACAATTAGGAAAACCAACTGATCAAATCAGTTTTCAAAATTTAATTAATTTTAATTTAAAAAATATAAAAATAAAATTAAAATTAAAACCAATTTAATTAATCATTATTAAGGGATCGAGACCGGGAAATTCCGGATCGGGATCATGACCGAGAAATCGGTCTGGTTCGGTTTTTTGCTGGATCAGCCCGTTTTTCATGTTTTTGGCTCGGTTCAGCTGTTTTGGGCCTGGTTCGAGGCGGTTCGGGTTGTTTTCTCCGGTTCTGGAGCGGCGGAAGACTCATTAGGATAAAATTTATAAAATTAATGTAATTTTATGTTTTAATTTTATCCTAGGGGCCAATTAACTGGTTCATTAGCTGTTTAAATGCTTTATGGATGTCATTTAGATTATTAATCCCACCTTAGGTGATAAACATGCTCATGCATTTTTTTATATATTATAAATTGTTATAATGTATGTTTAAATGCATGGAATTGTTTTCATATTTTTTAATATAAGTGTATATTAATTATCTCAAATATTGGAAAGCATTAAGCATGTCATTACTTAAATTAAATATAAATAGTTATGTTTAATGTGATGAATGAAGCATGCTTGATTGATTTTCTTGATTGGCTTATAATTTTTATATTAAAAGAAAATCAATATTGCATGAAACATGAAACATCCATAGTTAATAATATAATTGTTATATTATTCGTGCAATTAGTGTGGTTTAATTATTTAATTTGAATGAGATTGTTGAATGAATTAAACCTTAGATTCTTGATTATAGGATTAATCATTAAAATTTGAAATAGTTCTTTAATATTAACGATTAGAAACCGTCAATCTATAATCAAGATTTGCATGAAAACATAAGATCATATGATAAATTGGATTAATTTTAAATTGTTTAAAATTAATTAGACCTAGATCAGTTTCTAATAGGATTAGAATCTTTTCTTACTTATAATTAAAAATAGTTTTGATTGACTAAGTAGGAAAAACATTGCTATGATTATAAGGGAACTCCACCGGTAATGTTCTGTCTAAGGCTGGGGGTATTTAAGTTGACGGTTTACGGAACACCTCCTACCTAGGAACTGACCTGGAATACCGGAGTTGAATTAATCATAGTTAAATGTTAGCATGCAATGTCACTAGGTTTATTAAAAGTGTTTAATGCACCTAGATCTTTAGGGTAAAGACCTTACATTACTGAGGTTATAAGGGAACTCTCACGGTAAAGTTCTGTCTAAGGCTGTGGGTATTTAAGTTGACGGTTTACGGAACACCTCCTACCTGCGAACTGACCCGAACATTGAGTTGAATTAACCATAGTAATGTTGACTTGCAATGTTGGGTTTATGAAAATAAGTTTAATTCACCCAAAAGATTGTAGTTGAATCCTTTCCATAAGTGTTATAATAGGACTAGACTTAGATAGATTGACTTAGCCGAGTACTATCTAAGTTAAACAACTCTATATTAACCTTAGGGCATTTTCAATGGGAGGAAAATCACAAAACAAGATTTAAATCAAGTCTTGCTCCTATGTCCCTATATTCACAACGTGAGATTCATGCTCGACTTCGAGTCGCCTTAGGAGCGGCCTCCCTTCGGAAAGTGTTTGCACGAATCAATATCAAGGTGAATGGGAAAAATGTCTAGAGTAAGTGGGAGTGGGACACGTGTCAACGTATCCCTCGGTCTCCGCCCATGGTTCACACCGTGAGAGTCCTATGATCCGCCTGCAGGTTGACCTGGCGCAACCATCCCTTCGGAGGGTCTGGTCATTGGATTCGGAACATCGTGAACTCTTGAAAAGGATAGGAGCTCTTAGGCTAATCACCAACAGTTGTCTTTCCCTTCGGTAGCCTGTTGGTGCGTGCCTCTGAGATCTGAAAGTGTGAGGGTTACACTTACGAGGATGAGTTAAAAGTGTTAACAAATCCTTGACCAAACAACGGTGGCTAATGTCTATAGGAATATGAGTTATTCTGGAATTAGAATTAGCTGAGAGATGTCTCATTTCAAAGGAGTAGTGCCTGATCACCCTTCGGTGGCTGATATTCTAAACCTCTGAAACATCGTTGCAAAACTAAATCGATAGTTTTAGGGTTCTGTGATTGTCTGTTTTGCTAAATTGATTGGATTGTGTGCAATTGTTTGCTTGTATGATGGGTTAAGGCAAAGATAACTAATACGATCATTGTTTAAATTTCAGCAATGTCTTCTTCAATTGTTTATCTGCTTAAAAATGAGAAATTAACCAACGAAAATTACGCTACGTGGAAGTCGAACCCGAATACGATTCTTGTTGTCGATGATCTGCGGTTCGTCTTAACGGATGATTGTCATCCGACCCCTGCTCGTAATGCATCCCAAGCAGTTAAGGATGCATATGACCGCTGGACAAAGGCCAATGATAAGACTCGCATCTATATCATAGCCAGCTTATCTGAAGTTTTGGCTAAAAGGCATGAGGGCATGGTAACAGCGAGGAAGATTATGAACTCTCTCCAGGAGATGTTTGGACAACCGTCCTACCAACTCCACCATGACGCTCCCAAATACGTTTATAGTTGCCGCATGAAAGAGGGCACATCTATTCGGGAACATGTCCTGGACATGATGGTCCAATTCAACGTGGCAGAAGCAAACGGGGCGGTCATAGATGAGCGTAGTCAGGTTGCATTCATCTTAGAATATCTTCCGAAGAGTTTTCTACAGTTTCGAAGCAATGCAATGATGAATAAAATAACATTGAACCTGACTAGCCTCCTGAATGAGCTACAACTCTATCAGTCTCTTCTTAAGAACAAGGGACAGATAAAAGGAGAGGCAAACATTGTTCACTCTAAATGAAAGTTCGAGAAGGGTTCATCCTCCGGAACTAAATCTGTAGCCACTTCTTCTAAGAAAACTCAGAAGAAGAAAGGAAACAAGGGGAAAGCTCCCAGTACTGTTGCTAAAAGCAAGGGAAAAGCCAAATCTATGGCAGATGAGGGCAAGTGTTTCCACTACAATGTAGATGGACATTGGAAGAGAAACTGCTCAAAGTACGTTGCTGAGAAAAAGAAGGAAAAGGAAGGTAAATATTATTTACTTATTTTAGAAATATGCCTGGTAGAACATGATGAGTTCACCTGGATACTTTATTCAGGAGCAACTAATCATGTTTGCTCTTCTTTTCAGGAAAATAGTTCCTTTCGGCAGTTGAACGATGGGGAAATGACACTCAGGGTTGGAACTGGAGAATTCATTTCAGCTAAAGCGGTGGGAGCTTTAGAAATAGATTCTTTCTTTTAGAAAGTTTGTTAATCGTTCCAAAGATTAAGAGGAACTTAATTTCTATTTCATGTTTGATTGAACAATCGTATACAGTTACTTTTGATATGAATGAAGCGTTCATTTATAAAAATGGTGTACTTATTTGTTCAGCCAAATTGGAAAATAACTTGTATGTTTTAAGACCAACCGAAAACAAAGCACGTTTAAATCACGAATTATTTAAAACTGTTGAAACTCAAAGAAAAAGGCAAAAGATTTCTCCAACAAGTAACAATACTCATCTTTGGCATCTTAGACTTGGTCATATAAACATCGATAGGATACGTCTTTTGGTAAATAATGGACTTCTAAGTAAGTTAGAAGATGATTCACTACCACCTTGTGAATCTTGTCTCGAGGGAAAAATGACCAAGAGACCCTTTACTGGAAAAGGTTACAGAGCCAAAGAACTCTTAGAGTTAATACATTTGGATCTATGTGGTCCAATGAATGTAAAAGCTCGAGGAGGGTACGAATATTTCATCTCATTTATAGATGATTATTCTAGATATGGTTACTTGTACCTAATGAGACATAAGTCTGAAGCCCTTGAAAAGTTTAAGGAGTTTAAGGCTGAAGTTGAAAACCTATTACGTAAATCAATTAAAGTACTCCGATCTGATCGAGGAGGGGAGTATATGGATCAAAGATTCTAGGATTATATGATAGAACATGGAATCCAATCTCAACTCTCAACCCCTGGTACACCTCAGCAGAATGGTGTGTCAGAAATGAGAAATAGAACCTTGTTAGACATGGTTCAATCAATGATGAGCTATGCTCAATTGCCTAGCTCGTTTTGGGGGTATGCAGTAGATTCTGCAGTATACATCTTGAACAATGTTCCCTCGAAAAGTGTTTATGAAACACCTTTCGAATTATGGAAGGGGCATAAACCTAGTTTGCATCACTTTCGCATATGGGGTTGTCCAGCACACGTGCTTGTGACAAAACCTAAGAAACTGGAACCTCGTTCAAAACTTTGCCAATTTGTTGGTTACCCTAAAGAAACGAGAGGTGGTTATTTCTACAACCCACAAGAAAATAAGGTGATTGTATCGAAAAACGCCACTTTTTTAGAGGAAGACCACATGAGAGATCATAAACCACGCAGCAAAATATTATTAGGAGAAGCTATTGAAGAATCACCAAGAGTTGTTGATGAAGCTGGACCTTCAACAAGTGTTGATGAAGGAACTAATTCTTCAGATCCATCCCGTCCATCTCAAACGTTGAGAGTGCCTGACGTAGTAGGAGGGTTGTATTACAACCTGATCGCTACTTGGGTTTAACTGAAACTCAGGTTGTCATACCTAATGATGGCATTGAGGATCCATTGTCTTATCGACAGGCAATGAATGACGAAGATATGGATGAATGGGTCAAAGCCATGAACCTGGAAATGGAGTCAATGCACTCCAATTCTGTATGGGAACTCGTAGATCTACCAAATGGGGTAAAACACATAGGGTGCAAATGGATCTATAAGAGAAAAAGAGATGCAGCTGGAAAGGTACAGTCCTTCAAAGCTAGACTAGTAGCAAAGGGTTATACCCAAAAGGAAGGGGTTGACTATGAGGAAACCTTTTCTCCTGTAGCCATGTTAAAGTCCATAAGAATTCTCTTATCCATAGCCACATATTATGACTATGAAATATGGCAAATGGACGTCAAGACTTCCTTTCTGAATGGTAATCTTGAAGAGAATATATTCATGTCTCAACCCGAAGGGTTCATAGCCCAAGGTCAGGAACAAAAGGTTTGTAAGGTCAATCGATCCATTTATGGATTGAAACAAGCCTCCAGATCATGGAACAATAGATTTGATACTGAAATCAAATCTTTTGGTTTTGACCAAAACGTTGATGAGCCTTGTGTGTACAAGAAAGTCAACAAAAGGAAAGTAGCTTTTCTAATACTTTATGTAGACGATATCCTACTCATTGGGAATGATGTAGGATACCTCACGGACATTAAGAAATGGCTAGCAGCCTAATTCCAAATGAAAGATCTGGGAGAGGCTCAATATGTTCTGGGAATCCAAATCATTAGGGATTGTAAGAACAAAACGCTAGCACTGTCTCGAGCAACGTATATTGACAAAATGTTGTCTTGATATTCGATGCAAAACTCCAAGAAGGGACTACTACCCTTCAGACATGGGGTACACTTGTTTAAGGAACAGTCTCCTAAGACACCTCATGAAATTGAGAACATGAGACACATTCCCTATGCCCCAGCTGTAGGCAACTTAATGTATGTTATGCTCTGCACTAGGCCTGACATATGTTATGCAGTTGGAGTAGTCAGTAGGTATCAGTCTAATCTAGGGTTGGACCACTGGGGAGCAGTTAAGAATATCCTCAAGTATCTTCGGAGAACGAGGGAATACATGCTTGTGTATGGAGCTAAGGATTTGATTCTTACTGGATACACTGACTCTGACTTTCAAGCAGATAAGGATTCAAGGAAATCCACATCAGGGTCAGAATTCACCCTCGATGGAGGAGCAGTAGTGTGGAGAAGCATCAAACAAGGATGCATAGCAGACTCAACCATGGAGGTTGAGTATGTAGCAGCTTGCGAAGCAGCTAAGGAGGCAGTATGGCTTAGAAAGTTCTTGACTAATTTGGAAGTGGTTCCGAATATGAACGTTCCCATAACACTATACTGTGACAACAGTGGGGTTGTACCAACTCAAAAGAACCTCGAAGCCACAAACGGGGTAAACACATCGAGAGGAAGTATCACCTGATACGGGAGATTGTGCAACGAGGAGATGTGATCGTCACTAAGATCGCCTTGGAGCACAACATCGCTGATCCATTTATGAAGGCTCTCACGGCTAAAATGTTTGAGAGTCATCTAGAAGGTCTAGGTCTACGAGATATGTATGCCATCTAATCTAGGGCAAGTGGGAGAAATGTATAATGGGTATAAGGATGCCCTAGTTAATTGTATTATTTGAACATACATGACATTTCCAGCTATAGATTATTGCATTTATATCCCACTAACTAGTGTTTTAGTTCAAGTGGGAGTTTGTTGGGTTTTATGCCCTAAAACTCGTAGATAGTGAATGTAACTGTTGACCGGATATTAATGAAATAATATTGATATATTTTTCCATTAATTGTTATTAGTTATTTTATATTTGTCTTTGCCTAAAAATAACCCTAATCCAATAAACTAGACATCCAAGGCTGTAATATGAGTCTTGAACTATATGTAGCGACATATGGGATCATTGTTCAAGAAACAACCTAAAGGGTCTATAGTATAGGGATAAGACTGGGTGCCTTATCCTGGTGACACTATGGATACGACCCACTTTGTATTTGATACAAACACTGCGATCCAACGCGTTCGTGTAGGAGACATGCGAGTGGGGGTATCCTATGCAATGAGTTTGCATAAGACCGGACCGCGAAATAGTAACCACTGGTTATAACACCGTTAACTAGTTGGTTTTCTATTTCACTAGGACGACCTACACAACAACTTAGTCTTAATCCTGAGTTGATTATGGACTCCTGCTCATGAGAGATTGTCCTTTGATTTGCATGGGTGAGAGTGGCCAATATGCCGACTCAATAAGCCTACCATTTTGGGGACAAGACCGAATGGGGAGTTGGGAACATAATCGTGCAAGATGGAATTCACTCCTTCTCGACTTTAGGGAAGCAGATGAGTGTTCCCTTAAGTGGTTACTCCGAGTCTTGAACAAAGGGCTCTACCCTCTCAATGGGACGAGAGGGTTTTCTGTTTGATGGTTGGACCACAAACAGGTTGTTCATTAGAGGAGAACTGGTACTTAAGAAAATAGAGGTAACCCAGGGGTAAAACGGTAATTTGACCCAGCTGGTGTTACGGACACTCATGAAGGACTAACTAGTCGATATTGGTCTATATCCGTGAACACATAAAATATGTCTGCAGTGAGAAGAGTGCAACTGTGAGTCTATAGTGGAATGAACATACAATTAACGAATATTGATTAATGTGGTTAATGAGTTTGATCAATTAATCTCACATCGTTGGAGCTTCTGATCTGCAGGTCCATTAGGTCCCACTGGTAGCTCATAAAGTAATTTGAGGCAACTAAGTAATAAATGTAAATTGAAAATGTTCAATTTACTAAGGGAAACAAACATAATATATATTGATATATTAATGTGAGAGAAATTAATATTTGAAGAAATTCAAATATAAATTTATGAAAGTTTGAAAGAGTTCAAATAATTAATTAATTAATTAAATGCCTAAAATCTATTTGGGCAAATTAATTAATTCAAGGCCGGAAATTAAATATGTGATATTTAATTGGTGGTTAATAAATTTAAGAATTCATTGACCGGGAATTAATCAATTATGGAAATAATTAATCACTTAAGGAAGTGATTAATCATTTATGGAAATGATCTAATCACTTATGGAAGTAATTAGTCATTTGTGGAAAAGATTAATCAATTATGGAATTGATTGATCATGATTGATTAAATAAGGAATAAGATTGAATCAATTTTGGAAAAGATTGATTTCATTGAATATATTGTTCATGGCCTCTCTTCTATAAATAGAACACTAGACCTAATGGGTCCATGACACTTTGCTCTTGCTCTTAGACACTCAAGACAAGACCTAGAATTCTCTCTAGCCTCCCTCTTAGAGAAAGACTCCCACAAGTCTTTTGCCTCCTAGACCTGGAGTCATACCGGTGTAACCTCTGTGGTTATTGTGTCATTCAAGAAGAATTTTCTAGCGATCACAAGACAAAGGAGGCTGCTGCATTTTGTTCGTTGGAGCGTCGTTGGCGAAGAACGATCAAGTCTACAACGGAGGTTTGTAACGGTTCTTCCCCTTTTCTGTAGAAAAGTATGAAAATAAATTTGGATTTATTTTTCAGCATGTTTAAACTGATTTTCCAGCAACTTTAAAGTATGTTTAAAGTTTGACTGAGTTTTCGTAACAATATTTTAATGTTAATTAATATACGGCGTAAGGTCCAATCGATGAGCTTTCGCTGCGTGGAGACTTTTATTCCCTTCATTGTCACGTCCCAGCCCCCCACTCGGTCTCATCCCCAAGAAGGTAGGCTTATTGAGTCGGCGTGCATGCTACTCTCACCCGTACTAACCAAAGGACAATCCCTCATGAGAAGGAGTTCATGACACACTCAAGATTAAGACTGAGTTACCTGGGTCATCCTATTGAAACAGTAACCTAACTAGTTAACGGTGTCACATCTAGTGGTCTACTATTTCGTGGTCCGATATTATGAAAATTGCATAGGATACCCCTGCTCGCATGTCTTCTACATGGACGCCTTGGATCAATACGTCTGTATCAAATATATAGCGACTCGTATCTCATAGTGTTGCCAGGATAACGTACCCAACCTTATCCCTGTACTATAAACCTCGTATGTTTTACTTGAACACCAATCCCCGTATATCCCCACATACTACTTCAAGTTACATGTAAACAACCTTGGATCATAGTTTAATGGATTTGGGCCATATTGTGCAATTTTAGACTTAAATTAACAATAACACTTTATTGATACAAATATATAATTCATTAACATTCACTATCTACAAGTTTTAGGACATAAAACCCAACATGGTGGACAACAATATATCTACAGTGAGGGGAGTGCAACTATCGGGCTATAGTGGAGTGTCTCGATAATTAGCGAATGTTGGTTAACTAGGTTAAGGAGTTTTAGCCGGTTAATCTCGGATCGTTGGAGCCCATGATCTGTAGGTCCATTAGGCCCCCCTATGAGAAAGTTTGAAACATTCAAATTCGATTTAGAGAGTTAACGTCAATTGTATGTGATATCATTAATGTAATAGTTTAATTAAAAATTGACTATATTTTCAGAGAGTTGGAAATATTTAAATATGATTTAAATATTGTATACGTGAATAAGGATTCACGTTCGAGAGATTGGTGTTGAGAAAGATCGGGTTTGGTGTAATTGATATTAAATTTGAAGGTTTTCATATAACACATGCAGAAGCAATTGAAGATCGAAAGCACTTAACTCATTCAATTTTACTCTTAAAGCATGCATGTTCTAAAAAAACATAATAGAAAGAAAGGAGTACCAACCTCTTTGTAGCTCAAATGAGTTGATCTCCTTGTGGTGTTTTTCTTCTCCAACTTCTCTTGGACAACCTTTAGAGTCTTCTCTACTATTCTCCTTGCCTAGAATGACTTGTGAGAGTCTTTCGTGATAGGGAAAGGGAAGGGAATGCTTGAAGGTACAAGCTCTTGCGAGATCTATGGAGGTGAGTGTATTTGAGAGTAAATTCCAACAGCATAACAGTAGGTAATTCACTCTCTTAGCAGTTGAATATGATTCAAGCTCCTTATATAGACATCTACCATGTAAAGACAAGCTTCATGACACTAGACACATGGTGAAAATGCAACTCAAAGTGGATTCTAGGTGTTTAATTCACAACACATGCATCTAGTGCTTGGTTTTGTTGTTTTCCACTATGCATCATCGTGAAAGAGTGGGAATGCCACTAAACCCACTAATATTTGAATCTTAATTCTGAATTTTCATCTTGCATTTCATCCCAATTCAATTCTAAATTGAATTTGATTTCTAGGTTGTTAATTGGGACATTTCCAAGTAATTTGTCATGATTAATCTAATTAATCATTGTCACTTAGTGCCATTAATTATATATGATTCATAATACATATATATGGTATTTAAAACACTTTTAAATACCTTATCTCTCAATTTCTAATTTAATTCATAATTACAACATTGTGTCAAACATATTTTACGATAATGCCCTATTTCCCGTTTTTTAACGATTCAAATATTCCTATCATTATGTTCTAAGCTTTAATCCCATATGAGCTAGTAGAGGGACCTAATGGACCTATAGATCATGGGCTCCAACGATTCGAGGCTAACCGACTAATCTCATTATCTAAGTTAGCCAACATTCGCTAACTATCGGGACACTCCACTATAGCCCGATAGTTACACTCCCCTCACTATAGATATATTTCTGTCCACTTGATTTAACCATGTTCAGTAAGTCGTTCTTTCACAGGTTGTTCGTAGCTATAGCTAGGTCAAATAACCGTTTCACCACCATAGTACTTCTTGTTCCTTAAGTTCCACTAATTCTCTAATGAACAATCGGTTTGTGGTCCAACCATCAAACCTAAGTCCCTCTTGATCCAACGAGAGGGTGGGGCTCCTTGTTCAAGTCCTGGAGTTAGTACTTAAGAGAACAACCTCTTTGCTATCCCTGAAATGGGTAGGAGTGAATTCTGTCTTGCGAAACTATGTCCCTAGCTATCTATTCGATTTTATCCCCAAAATGGTAGGCTTATTGAGTCGGTGATGCTGGCCACTCTCACCCATGCAGATCAAAGGATAATCTCATATAAATAGGAGTTAATAGTTAGCTCAGGATTAAGAACGAGTTACCTAGGTCATCTATGAGAAATAGTCAGTTTCTTCAGTAAACGGTGTTATAAAGAGAAAGTGACTTATTTCGTGGTCCTGTCTTATGCAAACTCATTGCATATGACGCCCCCACTCGTATGTCTCCACATGAACGACTTAGTATCTCATCGTTTGTACTTAACACAAAGTGGGACGCGTCCATAGTGTCCCTAGGATAAGGCACCCAACTATATCCTTATACTATAGGCAATTTTGACTATAAACTTGAACTTGATCCTATGATATGTCTCTACACATTGTTCGAGATTTCATTTTATAGCCAAGGATCTTAGTTTATTGGATTTAGGTTAATCATTCACAATTTACATATTCAATAACATATTTTACTGAATAACCTCAATGACGACTTTATTGGAAATAGAAATATGTATAACGATTTACAAACTACGAGTTTATAGGACATTACACCAAACATACTCCCACTCGGACTAGAAACTAGGGTACATGAAGTTAGGTGTGAGAGAAGTATAAAGACAATAAACTAGGGCATCATCCATACCCTTACATTTCTCCCACTTGCCATAGTCTAACAAAGCTCGTAATCCTAGATTAACTAGGTGACCCTAAAAAACATTAGTCGTGAGGGGTTTTGTAAACGGATCAGCCATGTTGTGCTCCGAAGCAATCTACGTGACGATCACATATTCTTGTTGCACGATCTCCCTGATGAGATGGTATTTGCGCTCAATATGCTTTCCTCGCTTGTGACTTCGAGGTTCCTTAGAGTTTGCAACTGCTCCACTATTATCACAATAGAGGGTGATAGGTAATTGCATATTTGGAACCATTTCCAACTCTGTTAGGAATTTTCTTAGCCATACGCCCTCTTTTGCTGCTTCACAGGCGGCTACGTACTCTGCTTCCATGGTAGAGTCAGCAATGTAACATTGCTTAATACTTGATAACTGCCCAAAAGGTAGTTATTTAGGCCTCAATTATATAGGGATTTATGTGTCCTTTATGCTTATTAGGGTTGGTTTTGGATAGATATTACATGTTTTAACCCATTTGGAAGAATGGAAGCATTGGAAATTATTTTGTGCAGATTATGCTGCCGAGCGACTGGAGGGAGCAAATTCTATGCTGCAGCAAAACTGGGAACAGAAACTATCACATCACAGCTCGTTAGCCAACTTCATGAACCGACTTCTGTTGAGTTATTTTCGTGATAAAGGATCAAGGAGAGCCTTACACGTGTCCTAGTTGACCTAATTCAAGCCTCCCATCCTTCTATAAAAGGAAGTAGCCGTCAAAGTCAAAGGCATTCCATGTTTTCCCTTGGAAGCCGAATAGCATAGAGATTGAAGATTATCAAGAACACCATCATCCGCAAGCTGATTAGGGAGTTTATTTTCTCTATTAACTTGTGGTTTTGGATATGCATACTCAGATTTTAATTCGTATTCCTATGCCTATTATGAACTAAGTAGCTTAGGGTGTTGGTTAGGAATAATGTGATTACTGTGCTTCATCTCTAGTAATAAATTGACTATTACATTTTGGTTAATTGTTGTGCTTATTCTTATTTTATGCCCGCCTGGCCAACCGGTGTGAATAGCTCTCTCTAGTTTCAGGGATGATTTAGAGAGTGTGTGGCAATTATCCACACTACGATCATTGTGTATTGGTGAACGCCAGTGACTGAGCTAGGGATAGCCAGTTGCCTAGTGCTTGATCTGTCGCTCTTCATTGGGTTTGAAACATATCCCAAAAGATCCGGAGTTCCGGGAGGAATCCGCTAATAATATTGCGAGAAATACATGATGAATAATATTGCTAGAGCATATCTTAGAAAAAATCACTAAAGCCTAACCAGCGTCTGTCTTTAATCTGTCTATCTATTTGTTTACTCGTTGTTCTGTCATTTATTTTGCTTCAGCATAATTCCGATAAAACCCAATCATTTTATTATCTTTGAAACCATTAGGAAGTTACGCAAAATAGATAAAGTGGAAACTCATTCAGACCTTGGAATTATAATATTACTTGCTGCAGACTGTGTATACTTGCACAGGAATTCTAGAGTATTTTATACTATATTTTTACTCACTCTAGGAACCCAACAAGTTTTTGGCGCCGTTGCCGGGGACTTGAATAAGTTTTTATCTGATCTGTTTTGTGTATGTGTTTTAGTGGTTTGGTGCTAGAACTTTTTGATTGTTTCTTTTGTCTTTGCAGGTGTGATTTTGGTGCATCAGCGATCCGCATGGGGTACGGTTTGAGCTTGATCCAAAAATTGAAAGGACATTTAGGAACAGAAGGAGGGAGCAGCGCAGAAACCAGATGGAGAACGTGCCGCAACTTCCGCAGGTTCTTGAAGGTCCAGCAGCAGCAAACCCCCAGCAGAATCCGTTGCTGCAGCAAAATCCACTGTTTGAGCAAAATGAGCAGCGAAATAATCAGGATGAGAATTCGATCTTGATAGCGAACGATAGGACCAGAGCCATTCGAGCATATGCTGTCCCGTTGTTTAATGAGTTGAATCCAGGGATTGCACGTCCCCAAATCCAAGCGGCGAATTTTGAAATGAAACCGGTAATGTTTCAGATGTTGCAAACCGTGGGGCAATTCCATGGTTTGTCATCTGAAGACCCTCATTTACATCTTAAGTCTTTTCTAGGAGTTAGTGATTCTTTTGTAATTCAAGGAGTGCCTAGAGATGCTCTTAGATTAACTTTGTTCCCGTATTCTCTTAGAGATGGAGCAAAGTCATGGTTAAACTCTTTTGCTCCAGGATCGATTAGGACGTGGGATGAGTTAGCTGAAAATTTTTTGAGTAAATATTTCCCACCTAATAGAAATGCGAAATTAAGGAGTGAAATAGTAGGGTTTAGGCAACTTGAAGATGAGACTTTTAGTGAGGCTTGGGAGAGGTTTAAGGAGCTTTTACGAAAGTGTCCCCACCATGGGTTACCTCATTGTATTCAAATGGAAACATTTTACAATGGTTTAAATGGAGTAACCCAAGGTATGGTCGATGCTTCGGCTGGAGGGGCCCTTTTGGCAAAAACTTTTGATGAAGCCTATGAAATTTTAGAAAGAATATCTATTAATAGTTGTCAGTGGTCGGATGTTAGAGGCACAAATAAAAAGGTTAAGAGTGTATTAGAGGTTGATGGTGTGTCCACCATTAGGGCCGATCTTGCTATGATTGCTAACACTCTTAAGAATGTGACAGTGATTAGTCATCAGCAGCCACCAGCTATGGAGCCTGCAGCAGTGGTGAACCAAGTCATGGACGAAGCATGTGTCTATTGCGGTGAAGACCACAACTACGAGTTTTGCCCCAACAATCCAGCTTCTGTGTTTTTTGTAGGTAATCAGAGGAACAACCCTTATTCTAACTTCTATAATCCAGGTTGGCGCAACCACCCCAACTTCTCATGGGGAGGTCAAGGAAATAGCGTACAAGCACAACAAAAGGTGAACCAGCCGGGATTTGCTAAAGCGTAGGTAATGCCCTAGCAAAATAAGCCGGCTTTGCCCCAGCAAAATTCGGGAAATTCTCTCGAGGCGATGATGAAAGAATTTATGGCTCGCACAGATGCCGCAATTCAAAGTAATCAAACTTCAATGAGAGCCTTGGAATTGCAAGTGGGTCAGCTAGCTAATGAGCTCAAGGCAAGGCCTCAAGGGAAACTTCCATCAGATACTGAACACCCTAGAAGGGAAGGTAAGGAGCAGGTAAAGGCAGTTACTCTTAGGAGTGGTAAGCCATTAGAGGAAAGAATTGAGCCTAGTAAAACCCAGGTTATAGATAAAAATGGTGATAGAAATAATAATGTTGTTGTTGAGAAAGAGTTGGAGTCTGGTCAGGGTGTTGGAGGCAGCAAAGAAAATGATGGAGCATCTGGTTCTGTGCCAGATGTAGAACCTCCTTATGTGTCGCCCCCACCTTATGTGCCACCTCTACCTTTTCCACAAAGGCAAAAGCCTAAGAATCGGGATGGTCAATTTAAAAAGTTTTTAGAGATTCTTAAGCAGTTGCATATAAATATCCCTCTAGTAGAAGCTATCGAGCAAATGCCTAATTATGCTAAATTTCTTAAGGATATTTTGACTAAAAAGAAAAGGTTAGGTGAGTTTGAAACTGTATCTCTTACTGAGGAGTGTAGTGCTATTCTTAAGAATGGGCTACCCCCCAAGGCCAAGGATCCAGGGTCATTTACCATACCTGTGTCTATAGGTGGAAAGGAATTAGGTAGAGCACTCTGTGATTTAGGTGCAAGCATTAACCTTATGCCTCTTTCGGTCTATCGGAAGTTGGGTATTGGTGAAGCTAGACCTACCACAGTTACACTCCAACTAGCCGATAGGTCTATCACATATCCAGAGGGTAAAATTGAGGATGTCTTAGTAAAAGTTGATAAGTTCATATTTCCTGTTGATTTTATTATTTTAGACTATGAGGCTGATAGAGATGTCCCAATTATTCTAGGTCGTCCATTTTTGGCTACTGGTAGGGCATTAATAGATGTTCAAAAAGGAGAATTAACAATGAGAGTCTGTAATGAGGAAGTGAAATTTAATGTCTTTAAAGCCATGAAATATCCAGACGAGATGGAGGATTGCTCCTTCATTAGGATTCTGGAGAGCACAGTTATTGAGACAGCAATACAGGATTCAGCTGATAAGCATTCAGAAAAGCATGGAGAGGTTAGTGTAGAAGATTTTGAATTTTGTTCTTTAGATAGAAAAAATGAAAAAGAATTGTTTAGGTGTGAGGATATTTTTGAGTTTTTAGATTTAGATCAAAGAAAGGCTCCCCCAATTAAGCCATCCCTAATTGAAGCACCTACTTTAGATTTGAAGCCTTTACCAGATCATCTAAAGTATGTGTATCTTGGGGAAAGTGAGACGTTGCCCATTATTGTTGCATCAGATTTAATGCCAGAGCATGATGAGGCCTTAATAAAATTGCTGCAGCAATACCGCAAAGCTATAGGTTGGACATTGGCTGATATTCAGGGAATTAGCCCATCTTTTTGTATGCACAAAATCACTCTAGAGGAGGGATCCTTTAGGAGTATTGAGCAACAAAGAAGGCTTAACCCTGCAATGAAAGAGGTTGTTAAAAAGGAGGTAATTAAATGGTTGGATGTTGGGATCATCTATCCAATTGCCGATAGCAATTGGGTAAGCCCTGTCCAATGTGTTCCTAAGAAAGGAGGTGTCACTGTGGTGTGCAATAAAGATAATGAGTTGATCCCCACAAGGACAGTAACTGGCTGGAGGGTTTGTATGGATTACAGAAGGCTTAATAAAGCCACCCGAAAGGATCATTTCCCTCTACCATTTATCGACCAGATGTTGGATCGATTGGTTGGTCAGGCCTATTACTGTTTCTTGGATGGTTATTCTGGGTATAACCAGATTACTATTGCTCCTGAAGATCAGGAAAAAACCACTTTCACCTGTCCTTATGGGACGTTTGCTTTTAGGAGAATGCCTTTTGGCCTTTGCAATGCTCCAGCAACATTTCAGCGGTGTATGTTAGCAATTTTTTCTGATATGATTGAGTCCACTGTTGAAGTCTTTATGGACGATTTTTCAGTTTTTGGAGGGTCTTTTCAGAGTTGTTTAGATAATTTAGGTAAGGTATTAAAAAGATGTGAGGATACCCATCTAGTTCTTAATTGGGAGAAGTGCCACTTCATGGTGAAGGAGGGCATAGTGTTAGGTCATAGGATTTCTAAGAATGGTCTAGAAGTTGATAGAGCAAAAGTTGAGGTTATTGAAAGGCTAGAGCCACCGAATTCAGTGAAGGGAATTCGGAGTTTTTTAGGACATGCTGGATTTTATAGGAGGTTCATAAAGGATTTTTCCAAAATCATTAAACCTCTTTGTAACTTATTGTGCACTGATCATGTTTTTGACTTTAATGCAGATTGTAGGAAGGCTTTTGAAACATTGAAGGCTGCTTTAATCTCAGCACCCATTCTCTGCGCGCCTAATTGGAATTTGCCATTCGAGGTAATGTGTGATGCGAGTGATGCTGCAGTAGGTGCAATGCTGGGGCAGAAGCAGGGCAAATTTATTCATCCTATATATTATGCAAGCAAGGTTTTAAATGAGGCACAGGTCAACTACACAACTACTGAAAAGGAGTTGCTAGCTGTTGTGTTTGCTTTTGAGAAATTCCGGCCATATTTGGTTGGATCCAAAGTCACGGTGTTCACGGATCATGCAGCAATAAGATATTTAATGTCAAAGAAAGATGCAAAGCCTAGATTAATTCGTTGGATTTTACTATTGCAGGAATTTGACTTGGAGATAAAAGACAAGAAGGGATCAGAGAATGTCATTGCAGATCACTTGTCTCGTCTTGATCCATCATCATCTTTGCTGGAGCAATCTGCCATTTCCGATTCTTTTCCAGACGAACAGCTTTTTGCTGTTCAGGTAAAGGTAGTCAGGGATGTCCCTTGGTATGCTGATATTGCCAACTTTTTAGTGAAGGGAGTCGCCCCTATTGATATGGATTGGAGGCAGAAGAAAAAGTTTAAGCATGATGCAAAATTTTTTTATTGGGATGAGCCATTTATGTATAAGCAATGTTCTGACGGTATTATTCCTAGGTGTGTTTCAGGTGCCGAAGCAAAGGAAATCCTGGAGCAATGTCACTCTTCGCCGTATGGAGGTCATTTCAGCGGTCAAAGGACGGCTATGAGGATTTTGCATTGCGGATTTTTCTGGCTTGCGTTATTCAAGGATGCCCATTGGTTCTACAAGCAATGTGATGCTTGTCAAAGGAGAGGAAATTTGGGGCCTAGAGATGAAATGCCTCTTACTTACATTTTAGAAGTTGAATTATTTGATGTATGGGGTATTGACTTTATGGGGCCATTTCCCCCTTCTAATGGCAATGTTTTTATCTTATTGGCAGTTGATTATGTGTCCAAGTGGGTGGAGGCCATTGCATGCCATCAGAGTGATGCCAAGACAGTTGCAAGGTTTCTTCAATCGCACATCTTTGCGCGGTTTGGGACACCTAGGGCTCTAGTGAGTGATGAGGGTACACATTTTGTTAATAATATCTTAACTAAGCTTTTAGCTAAGTATGGGATTAAGCATAGGATAGCTACCCCTTATCACCCACAAGCGAATGGTCAAGCTGAAATTAGTAATAGGGAAATTAAAGCTATTTTAGAGAAAGTAGTCCATCCATCTAGAAAGGATTGGTCCTTTAGGTTGGATGAGGCTCTCTGGGCTTATAGGACAACTTATAAGACTCCTCTAGGTATGTCTCCCTATAGGTTAGTATATGGGATAGCTTGCCATTTACCATTAGAGCTTGAGCATAAAACATTTTGGGCTTTGAAAAAGTTAAATTTTGATCTGAGTCGTGCAAGAGCAATAAGAATGCTGCAGATTAATGAGTTAGAAGAATTTCGTCAATTTTCTTACGAAAATGCGAAAATGTATAAGGAAAAGACTAAGCTGTGGCATGACAAAAAAAAATTAAATCTAAAGAGTTTGTCAAGGGTCAGAAAGTTTTGCTTTATAATTCTAGATTAAAATTATTTCCTGAAAAATTGAAATCTAAATGGTCAGGACCGTTTATTGTAATTGAGGTTTTTCCCAATGGAGCAATTACGTTGCAAGATGAAAAAGATGGGAGAGTGTTCAAGGTGAATGGACAGCGTGTGAAGCATTATTGGGGTGAGGAGTTTCAGTTGAAATATCCTTCCCTAAGGTTGGTTGATGATTGAGAGAGCAGGATTTTTGCGGGAGCATTTCACAGAGCAAAATTTTGAGCTCCTAGAGTTTGTATTAATTTTTTTTTTCGCTGATTTGATTTTTATTTCGAGTAGGTTAGATTTGATTTTGCATGGTTTATTAGATTTTATCTTTAGGGTTTTTTTTTTTTATTGTTGGTAGTTTAGGTTTTATCTATTCCATTTTTAAATTTGATTTGATTTGATTTTCTTAGATTATCTTTGTATTATCTTTTAATTGGTTTGATTTTTATTAGATTTGATATAGTTTTTTTTCAGTTATTTGAATTTTAGTTTTAATTCATAGAGATTTTCTCTAATTTATTCGGCTTCTTTTGAAAATAAGAAATTGGGATGATTGGTTAAATTTTAATTTAAAGAAAAAATCTTTGATTTTTCTGTTTTTTTTTTTTAATTCGAATTCCGTATCTAAGATTCTTCAGGACCAGCAGATTGTTGCAGCAAAGATATTTCTGGAGAAAAATATTCCGAGTTAGAAGGGTTTCCGTTGGAATTTATTATTGTTACCATTAGATTTAGCTTTGAATTCTTGCAGGTAAATGTGCGTGCATCATCTGATGAGGCCACGTGTCGCAAAGCAATTATCCGAAGGCTGCAATGATGACAACACATTGATTTTTACCATGGGCGTTTGGAGTTTGCAATTTTACCGTTGGTAATTTTTGAATTTCAGGTTTGCATTTTTAAATTACAACGGTAATATTAGTTATGGCAGGGCAAATCTTTTCGGTTAGGATTCTTGTTTGCTGCAACCCTATTTATTCGCAATCTCTGGTAAGCACGTTTTACTTCGTCTTCTTGATCAAATCTTTGTGCGTGTATTATTCTTTCTTTCTTTGCATTCTCTGTCAAAACCCTATTATACCTTCAATGGCTAAAACAAGAGCTCGAAAAGAGAGTGAAGAGGAGGAGGTACCGGTCACACTGGAAGTGCAAAAAGGGAAACCTAAGAAGAAAAGAACGCCAGAAGAGAAGGAAGCGAAGCGAAGACGGAGGCAGCAGAGGGCTGCGAAACAAGAAGCCATCCAAGAAACAGAGGCTGTTCAGAATCTTGAGACAGAACCGATAGTTTCTGCTACGGTTCAGGAAGGGAATACTGAGAAGGAACATGAGACAGAGGTCGAAAGACAAGTCGCAGGTATGCCTGAAAAAGAGAAAACGCCAGAGCCGGTGCAGGAGGCTCATGTTGAAATCATTATGCCTGAACCGCCCAAGCGCCGCCGCATCAAGAGGAAGGCGGGTCGCGTGAGGGTGATTAGGAACACTCCATCACCTCCGACGTCGGACTCTGAGGAAGACAAAAGGGAAGCTGAGAATAAGGAAAAAGAAGAAGAGGCAAGAAAGGCAGAAGAAGAGCGTTTGCACAAACAGAGAGAAAGCAAGGGCAAAGGAATTGCCGAAGCATCGGGTGAAATTGAGGAGCCGAGGGCACCATTCATTCGTTTCGTCAACGATCTTGCTCGAGCAAAATACCAGAAGGTGCTGAAACGGGACTTCTTGTTCGAACGAGGATTTGGCAGTGAGTTGCCCAGGTTCTTGGAGTCTGGAATAGTGAACCTCAGATGGAGGCAATTTTGTGCGAAACCAGAACCTGTCAATTCTAACATTGTTCTAGAGTTTTATGCCAATCTTGACGTTAAGAATGATTTTGAGGTTATCGTTCGAGATGTGCCTGTGCAGTGGGGTCCTGAGGCTATTAATGAATTGTTCGATCTCCAGGGTTTTCCGCATGCCGTTTTTAATGAGATGGTGGCTGCACCGTCTAGTGAGCAACTAAGTGCGGCTGTCCGGGAGGTAGGCATTGAGGGGGCTCAATGGAGGGTGTCGCAGACGCGGAAGCATACGTTTCAAGCTGCTTATTTGAAAAGTGAAGCCAACACTTGGATGGGTTTCATCAAGCTACGCTTGCTGCCGACAACACACGACTCCACGGTATCTCGGGACAGGGTATTGCTTGCTTTTTCCATTCTTCGCTCAATGAGTATTGATGTAGGAAAAATTATTTCTTCTGAGATTGTTGATTGTTGGAAAAAGAAGGTGGGGAAGCTGTTCTTTCCAAACACTATCACAATGTTATGCAGCAGGGCAGGAGTGCCCACGGTTCCAGAAGATATGATCATGACTGATAAGGGAATCATTGACACACCTAATCTGGCGCGACTTCAGCGTATGCAAGAGGTTCGCCAGGGTGGGCTTGTGTATGGCGTTAATCAGATCCTAGAGCAACTGTCAGTGTTGGCCAGTAGGTTTGAATTTGTTGAAAGGCAAGCTCAGACCTACTGGACTTATGCTAAAAGGAGAGATGATGCGCTCAGGGGGGCCTTGCAAACCAATTTCTCAACACCGTATCCGGCCTTTCCAGTGTTTCCCGATGATTTGTTTAATCTTTGGATACCACCCCCACCTGCTGAAAGAGGAGAAGAGAATGATGATGAAAACCAGGGTCAGGAAGATTGATGGATGGAATGATCTTCAGCGAGCATTATTTTTGTCTTATCATTTTGTTTGCTCGCGCATATCTGACCCCGTTTGCTAAATATGTTTGCTTGTTCCTTTTTAATTTTTCTGCTTTAAAAATATATTTCTGCTATGTAATTTCTTTTCTTGTGTTTATTAAATGAAATTTCTAGATGTTTCTATTCTATGAGCACTGAGTAACTCTAACTTAACTCATTTTCTTCTGAATTTTTTAAGCTTGGACTGAATACGCTTAATTAGATCAAGGTATTCTGATCTCCAGAAACCTTTTGCTTGAGCATTTCTTCTAGCCTGGACTGTTGCTGCGGCAAGAAGATTTTGAAGGTAGTATTGACTTATATGATCCACTTTAAGCTTAATCCTAGTCACATGTTTAGTTTAAAAATTCAGATAGAAAAATTTAAGTTTGGGGGTATAATTTGCAAAATTAATGATTCATTATGGACAATGAATAATTCAAGTTTGGGGGACTTTTTGCTACTCCAATTATTTTGCTCGAGCATTCCTCTCCTTCAAAATTAAAATTTGCTAGGTTATTCAGTAACCGGGGACATTTGTGATACCCACAGTTTGTCTTCGCGTCAAAAGATGACTTAGGAAATGTGAAAAAATGAGAAATATGAGAAAAAAAATTATTTGCTGAAAAATTATTTGTTGAAGATTTTGCTGAAAAAATTGACAGAGCAAAAGTTTTGAAGGATGAATGATGATCCAGCAGTTTTTCTGTCTCCCAGAACTTAGGTGAGCTTCATCATAAAATGTCGCCATTCTGAGGGGCAGGAGATGGAATAACTAAGGATTTTTTAGCTTTATAATGAGTATTGAGTCTAGTTGGTGATGAGCTTGAGGCAGGGGTATACTGCACCATAAAGTGGGTCATTCCATGCTTAAGAGCTTATGACTGTAAGGCTGCTTTAAGTCTAATAAATAATGAAATAAACCCTTTTAAAAATATGTTTTGAAATGTCTGTTAATAGAGCTAGGCTGTGGTGAGTTCTTAGAATTAAGTTGAAAAGTGGTGATTATTTGTCCATGCTGGAGGAATCATTTTGCTGCAGCAGAGCTTGGTTTTGCAGAGTGCTCAGGTAAAGGTTAAAGGTAGTGTTGGACTGTCTGGTTTGATTAAGCTAATTCTTTGTCTAATGTTTTGAAATTCTTGAAGGAAGGTTGGTTAGTATTGCTCGGGACGCGCAATAGTTCAAGTTTGGGGGTATGATAACTGCCCAAAAGGTAGTTATTTAGGCCTCAATTATATAGGGATTTATGTGTCCTTTATGCTTATTAGGGTTGGTTTTGGATAGATATTACATGTTTTAACCCATTTGGAAGAATGGAAGCATTGGAAATTATTTTGTGCAGATTATGCTGCTGAGCGACTGGAGGGAGCAAATTCTATGCTGCAGCAAAACTGGGAACAGAAACTGCCACATCACAGCTCGTTAGCCAACTTCATGAACCGACTTCTGTTGAGTTATTTTCGTGATAAAGGATCAAGGAGAGCCTTACACGTGTCCTAGTTGACCTAATTCAAGCCTCCCATCCTTCTATAAAAGGAAGTAGCCGTCAAAGTCAAAGGCATTCCATGTTTTCCCTTGGAAGCCGAATAGCATAGAGATTGAAGATTATCAAGAACACCATCATCCGCAAGCTGATTAGGGAGTTTATTTTCTCTATTAACTTGTGGTTTTGGATATGCATACTCAGATTGTAATTCGTATTCCTATGCCTATTATGAACTAAGTAGCTTAGGGTGTTGGTTAGGAATAATGTGATTACTGTGCTTCATCTCTAGTAATAAATTGACTATTACATTTTGGTTAATTGTTGTGCTTATTCTTATTTTATGCCCGCCTACGATCATTGTGTATTGGTGAACGCCAGTGACTGAGCTAGGGATAGCCAGTTGCCTAGTGCTTGATCGGTCGCTCTTCATTGGGTTTGAAACATATCCCAAAAGATCCGGAGTTCCGGGAGGAATCCGCTAATAATACTGCGAGAAATGCATGATCAATAATATTGCTAGAGCATATCTTAGAAAAATCACTAAAGCCTAACCAGCGCCTGTCTTTAATCTGTCTATCTATTTGTTTACTCGTTGTTTTGTCATTTATTTTGCTTCAGCATAATTCCGATAAAACCCAATCATTTTATTATCTTTGAAACCATTAGGAAGTTACGCAAAATAGATAAAGTGGAAACTCATTTAGACCTTGGATTGATAATATTACTTGCTGCAGACTGTGTATACTTGCACAAGAATTCTAGAGTATTTTATACTATATTTTTACTCACTCTAGGAACCCAACAATACTCCTCCATACTATTGCTCCTCCATTTATAGTAAACACAAAGCCCGATGTTGATTTTCTTGAATCTATATCGGTCATAAAATCTGAGTCAATGTATCCTGTAAGGATCAGATCCTTAGCTCCATACACGAGCGTATAATCCTTAGTTCTCCTTAGATACTTAAGGATTTTTTAACGGCAGTCCAATGCGCATGTCCAAGATTGGACTGATATCTACTGATAATTCCTACAACATAGCATATGTCAGGTCTGGTACACAGCATGGCATACATCAAACTACCAACTGCTGATGCATAGGGAATACGTCTCATTTCCTCAACCTCTTGAGGTGTCTTAGGCCTTTGTTTCTTTGACAGGTGAACCCCGTGCCTAAAAGGTAATAACCCTTTCTTGTAGTTCTGCATCGAATATCGTACCAACATTTTGTCGATATATGATGCTTGAGACAGTGATAGCGTTTTGTTCTTTCTATTTCTAATGATTTGAATGCCCAAAACAAATTGAGCCTCACCCAAATCTTTCATTTGGAATTGAGTCGCTAGCCATTGTTTTACGTCAGTCAGGAATCCTACATTATTCCCAATAAGTAGGATATCATCTACGTATAGAACTTAAAAGCTACAGTGGATTTGATGATTTTCTTGTAAACACAAGGTTCGTCAACATTCTGCTCAAAGCCATACGTTTTGATCGCAGTGTCAAAACGTATATTCCAGGATCTTGATGCTTGTTTTAATCCATAAATGGATCGTTTAAGTTTGCAAACCTTTTGCTCATCACCCTGGACTATGAATCCCTCTGGTTGAGCCATATTGATAGTCTCTTCAA
Source organism: Luffa acutangula (assembly GCA_036850905.1). Taxonomy (NCBI): domain Eukaryota; kingdom Viridiplantae; phylum Streptophyta; class Magnoliopsida; order Cucurbitales; family Cucurbitaceae; genus Luffa; species Luffa acutangula. The sequence goes on along the minus strand of CM072087.1, from coordinate 27,304,846 downwards.
GATTTCCGTTCAAAAAGGTTGTCTTGACATCCATTTGCCATATTTCATAATCATAATATGTGGTAATGGATAAGAGTATTCTAATCGACTTAAGCATGGCAATAGGGGAAAAAGTTTCTTCGAAATCCACTCCTTCCCGTTGGGTAAAACCCTTTGCCACAAGTCGAGCCTTAAAGGTTTCAACCTTACCAGCTTGGTCTCGTTTTCTTTTGTAGATCCATTTGAAACTAATAGGTTTTACCCCATCCAGCTGCTCTACAAGATCCCAGACCGAATTGAAGTACATTGACTCCATTTTGAGATCCATGGCTTTGATCCACTGGTCCTTATCCACATCATTCATTGCCTGATTAAAGGACAATGGATCATCTATACCATCATCAGATATGATGGTCTGAGTTTCTGTTAAACCCATGTAGCTGTCGTATTACCCTCCCACTATGTCAAGGCTCTCTCACTATTTGAGATGGATGTGTTTGATAAACAACTTTTGATGGACCAGCTTGATCTACATCTTTTGTAGATTCTTTTGTAGTTTTTCTTGAAATCTCATCTAATACTAGTTTACTGCGAGGTCGATGATCTTTTATGTGATCTTCCTCAAGGAAAGTAGCGTTTGTCGATACAATCGCTTTATTATCCCTGAGGATCGTAAAATAGACCACCTTTCCTTTCTTTAGGATATCCTACAAATAGGCACAATTTTGAACGTCGTTCCAATTTCTTTGGGTTTTGCACCAACACATGTGCCGGGCAACCCCAAATTCTGAAGTGACGTAAACTACCTTTACGCCCTTTTCATAGCTCATAGGGTGTTTAAGAAACACTTTTAGAGGGAACCATGTTCAAAATGTATACGACAGTCTCAACTGCATATCCCCAGAACGAATCAAGCAACTGAGCATAACTCATCATTGATTGAACCATGTCTAACAAAGTTCAGTTTCTCCTTTCTGATACACCATTTTGTTGTGGTGTAGTAGGGGCTGAGAGTTGAGACTTAATTCCATGTTCTATCAAATAGTCTTGGAATTGTAGGTCCATATATTCTCCACCTCGATCTGATCGTAGTGTTTTAATCGTTTTACCTAAGTGGTTCTCAACCTCAGTCTTGTACTCTTTGAACTTTTCAAGGGCTTCAGACTTGTGATGCATTAGGTAAAGGTAGCCATACCTTGAATAATCATCAATGAAACTGACGAAATATTCATACCCTCCTCGTGCTTTGACATTCATAGGACCACAGAGATCCGAATGCACGAGTTCTAAGGGTTCTTTGGCCCTATAAACTTTTTCCGAAAAAGGTCGTTTGGTCATTTTTCCCTCGAGGCAGGACTCACATGGTGGTAACGATTCATCTTCTAACTGGTTTAGTAGTCCACTATTTACGAATCTTTCAATCCTATTGCAATTTATGTGGCCTAGTCTCAAGTGCCAAAGATAGGTATTAGGAGAAACCTTTCACCTTTTGTTTTGAGTTTCCGCTACTTTAAACATTTTTGTATTAAAAATAGCTTTAACTTGAACTGGTCTTAACACGTATAAGTTGCTTTCAAGTTTTGCAGAACATATATGGTAGGCTTGTTGAGTCGGCGATGCTGGCCACTCTCTCCCATGCAGATCAAAGGATAATCTCGTATAAACAGGAGTTCATAGTTAGCTCAGGATTAAGAACGAGTTACCTAGGTCATCTATGAGAAATAGTCAGTTTCTTCATTAAACAGTGTTATAAAGAGAAAGTGACTTATTTTGTTGTCCTGTCTTATGCAAACTCATTGCATAGGACGCCCCCACTCGCATGTCTCCACATGAACGACTTAGGATCTCATCATTTGTACTTAATACAAAGTGGGCCACGTCCATAGTGTCCCCAGGATAAGGCACCCAACCGTATTCTTATACTATAGATAATTTTGACTATAAACTTGAACTTGATCCTACGATATGTCTCTACATATAGTTCGAGTATTCATTTTATAGCCAAGGATCTTAGTTTATTGGATTTAGATTAATCATTCACAATTTACAAACATGCTAATTTGAACATGATAAGCATATATTCTTTTCTTTTCTCCTAAGCAAGACCAAACATGCTAATTTGCAAAAAAATTAACTCTTTAGCTCTACCCTACACCTATCGAGGTGACAACAAGCATATGAACCCAATAATTCACTCCTAAGCATTCAAATCCAAATCTAGCCAAGACAAATACTCTACTCATGCAAGCCATCTCCTAGAAAAAGTTTAAAAAGTCTCTCTTTTTGGGCACTCATGCTTACAACTCATCGCAATCTTGAAAATTGACAAGAAAGCTTATCCTAGGACATCATAGTCATGCAAAAATACAACCAGAAAACAACCATATGCTCAATTCAAAGAAAGCTCCAAACAATAGCCCGAACTTAGATGCTCAAGGGCTCCAAAAACATGATTATCCACCCCCAAACTTAAATCATGCATTGTCCTCAATGTATCAAGAAAAAAAAAACATAAACAAGCATGAGATCAATAAAAGAATGAAAGGAGTGAACAATACTGGCCTGGAATGATGATGACTTCTTGATTGAAAGCTTGAAAGCTTGAAAGCAAAGGAGAGACAGAAAACAAGACCTACAAAACAGACACAACCAATAAATAAAACTCAAAGGAAAGACACAATTAAACTTACTTGGGTTGCCTCCCATAAGGGCTTGTTTAACGTCATTAGCTCGACGTGTTGACCGAATAGGCATCAAGGTGGTCTCATGTCAAATCCCCCATCACTGGTGCTCTTCCTAGCACCTCTCCTATAGTCCACCAACATGGTATCTGATGTGTTCTTGGGGTCCTCAAAAGCTTTTAAGACAACTTTCTCCTGTTGAACTCTGATGATTAGCTCCCTGCGCTCAATATCAATTATAACTCTCCCTGTAGCAAGGAAGGGTCTCCCTAAAATAATAGGCATGACAGGATTTTCTTTAATATCCAACACAAAGAAATCAACAGGAAGAAAAAATCTACCTACTTTGATCAACACATTTTCCACAATTCCATAAGGACTAACCACAGACTGGTCAGCCAACTGAAGTCTAATAGAAGTATATTTTATTTCTCCTATCTTAAGCTTTTTGCACAGAGATAGAGGAATTATGTTTATGCTAGTCCCTAGATGACATAGTGCTCTACATGAAAAAGTACCAAAATTACAAGGAATAGTAAAACTCCCTGGGTCAGACAATTTTTCTGGTACTCTCTGTTGGACACGAGCACTGCACGTCGATGCAAGATATACAGTCTCCAACTGCTTTTCCTTTTTCTTCTTGTTGAGCCATTCCTTCATGAATTTCTTGTAGTGAGGAATCTGCTCCAAGGCATCAGAAAAAGAAATATTAACATGTAATCCCATAAAAGCATCTAAAAACTTGTCTAACGTAGCCTTAGAATTTTTCTTTTTCTTTGATTTAGGAACTAAAACACTAGGAGAAGGGATAGAAGGCTCCGGATTAAGCTTTTCAGCTTCGTTTGAGGTGGTGCCTTCTTCAGCTTCTCCAGTGGGTTCCTCTGGTTTAGTAGTCTTATCCTCCTCACACTACAAGAAAAATCACATACGATAACATTGAAAAAACGCTTTCGTAAGGCTATGATAGCGTTTTATGAAACGCTGTCGTAGCCCATGTTATTGAAAGTCTGAGACTTTTAATAGCGTTTTGTTCCCGCTATCAAAATCGCTGTAGAAAGTTTATATCTATTGCGTTATTCTAATGTTATGGAAACCTTTCATAGCGTTAAAATAACGCTATGGTTTCTCTTTCATAGCGTTTTTTATAGCTGTAAAACAATGCTATAAAAGACATATCATAGCGTTTTTTGTCACATTGTTGTAGCCGATGTTATTGAACGTCTCTAACTTTTCATAGCGTTTTTTCAATGCTATAGAAAACGCTATAAAAAGTCCATTTTTTATTGTGTAATTCTAATGTTATGAAATTTTTTCACAGCATTAGAAAAATGCTATGATTGGTCTTTAATAACATTTTTTATAACATTGAAATAATGCTATAGAAAATATATAGCATAGCATTTTTATACCATTTGTTTCAAATCTTATTATATTAAAAAATCAACTTAAATTAGTTTATAACATATTTAAATACACTTTTAGAAGTAAAAACATATATATCTATCGAAGTCATTTGACTTATAATGTATAGTGGAACGCCCACAAAATTTACTTACTATAAGTGACATTACCAAACTTAATCCTATTATTCAATGAAAGACTACCAAAAATTTCAGCAGCATAATGGCATAATTGTAGCTAACCTAAAAAGTTCAACCACCTACTAAGACAACAAATAACTCTAGAGAATTTCAAATAGAATTACGAGTAAGATCTTGTAACAAATTCCATTTCAATAACTCGAATAATCTTATAAGTCTAACACCATGCTAACTACAAGAAGAATATATATCCCTCAAATTAAATAACACTCAACTGAATAAAGCGACTAAGTCCTTCTAACAACCACTATTTTAGTAAAAGATAAGAATGAAATTAAGACTTAGAGAGTTATTCCTCCTCAGACCTCCTCCTCAACGTCACCCAATTAATAGTAATCTCCATCACCTGTAAAATTTAGTGGTGGGTTAGTACAAACCACGATACTATAAACTTTACTTCTTTTAAGAAAAACTATCATGTCATAAGCTAAACTACCACTAAAAACGAAATAAATCGGGAAGAAAGTCACATAGCTAACACTCGTAGTCTCTCATTTTCCATAAAACAATAAAGCAAAACTCTTGGAGTCTCTTTCAACAAAATTTCACTTATTCTCTCTCTCTCCCCCCCCCCCCCCAAGTCATTCTTCAACCAAATTTTAGCCATCCCATAAGTAAGAGATCACAATAAAGTCACAAGGTGTCTCCTAAACTCTTCACCCCCTCCCTGAACCAAGAAAAACCATTGAAGTCACTTTGAAACTAGATTTCTACATGAAAATATCAATATAAATTCACAAAGCTAACTCTCCTACCCCCCCCCCCCCAAAAAAAAAAAACCTATGAAATCTTTTCCAACCAATTTCAAGTGCATAGATCCACCTCAATAGATCACAAAGAAAGTCAGAAAGCTAACAAGAAGTACATGAAGCACGCTAATGCTCATTTGGTGGGACATACTATGTCAAATAAAAAAGGTTGAAAGTAAAAGAAATAGTTAAAACTATAAACATTAGGACTCATCTTTAAGAGGTACTTGACAAAAATGCACACCGCAGTCAGACTTGTATAACGATATCATAATTAATGGGTTAAAACTCCTTGGTTAACGTGTGAATTAACCTATTTGAGTGATTAGCTTTCGCATTCATCAATTATGAAATACACAATAATAGTATGAAAGAAAACAATAGCTTTCTGAACATCAAAACCACTCCCAAGCAACCAAAGTAGCTAAGAATGAACAAATATATACAATACCTTTCCAAGCTTTAGAGCCAAACAAGATATCAAAGACTTCTCATAACCAGCATCCTTAGTAGCTTTAATATCAACATAGTTCTCAGCCATAATCATATTTTTAACTACATCCAGCAATATGTTTCTCCTATCTTCAAATTTGAGAGCCTGAAGAGAAACAACAAAACATTTAATATAACCAAGAGTACAAACTCACATAAATAAAAACTTATTCCCTTCCACCACCTAAACTTGCCTTGAACTTTCCTGAGCAGCGACCGCCATCTCTCTTGCAGAAACTTGCTTAACCAGAGTCCACAAATGGGCATCTTTGTGAAAGAGAGTTCCTTTCATCTCACCTTGCAATACTTTTATTATGTTATCACTGGCCAAACTACTGCACTAGAATTCATCCAAATTAGATTGATACAACAAGAAAATTCATGCCTAATTGACAAGATGGGATTTTGTTACATACCTTGTAATGACAACAAGAATGCAAGCACAAGAAGAATAAACAGAAGCATTTACTTTAGCAGTCATTCCACCAGATGGACGACTTCGTTTAAGACTAGAGTTAGACACATAGCAAAGAACAAACCTTGTTGGTACTTTGAGTTACATGTGTGAGTTCTTCTCCCTCTCATTTTGTGTCTCTACAATTTACAAAAGAGGTTTGATCAAGTTAGAGAGACAAATAAGGACCTTAGGAATAAAAATAGTCTACAAAATAATAGATGACTTTGAGAATAAGAATTAAAAAAAGGAATCCATCAGATGGACGACTCCGTTTAAGAACCCCATTAATACCAAAAAATATTATTTCAATAAGAAAATAATAGATGCATTGTATTGTTGATCTCCAAGCTCATCTAGATTTGTCACACAACAAGCAATTATGAACAAGCTCTACATGGAACTAATGTCACTCACTAAGGAACTTGAAACAAAAATCAAGAGCGAAATTATCCTTAAAAAAATGTATAACATAAAACCTCTTAGGTAGTATAAGAAAGAGATATAACATATCTATAATTTCTTGTGTTAAGTTAGGGGATGATATTAACTTTCCTTAGCTAAAAGCAAAATTGTAATGACTCCTTACACTCCAATGTGGTATGATTAATCATGGTTAAGCACCCTAACAAAGATTAAAAAAAAAATTGAGTAAGTAGCGGTATAAACCAACTACAAGAACAAAATCACTCAGTTCTATTTAATCATGTTACTAAAAGAAGCATTAGCATCAAATGCTAAGTGGTCCTTTTATGTCAAATGATTATATATATTCATACACAAACTTAGGTTCACCCGTAGTCTAGATACAAAACTCAAATAAGAGAAACAAAAAAGATAGTAGAGTATATAAAGGCAAGATCCAAGACCACTATGAAAAGGAGCTTCAATTGTTTTGGATAATAGGTGACATGCCATATCTTAAATTCATTCATAATTGAAATGCTAAAATAAAATATAGTAATATTCATCTCAACATTATAATTTAAATGCTTTGAGAATGATTCTAATATCAAAAGTTCATTTGGGATGGACATACCTTTTACTTTGTACTTGTATATGATATCTTCATATAGTTATTGTCACATTTTTTATCACATTTCTGCATAAAGAAGTGAAATTGAACATTGGAAACTCAAAATAAAGTGCAATTGAGCATACATATTAAAAAAAAAAAGTGTAACTGGACAAGAAAAGCTTTAAATTATATCAAATTTGGATTTTAAGGATAGAAATCAAACAAAATAATGATATTTTGGATGATAATATTTATGAACTTTGCTGCATACTTACAAATACTAGAATTATCCATCCACGAAACAACACTTCTGTCAAATAGAAGGATCCCAACTTGCAATAAAATCTCCCATAGAGAACGATTTTCTTCCTTAAACAGGATTGAAGATCTCACTGAAATAGAAATGAATTTCTTGCATAAGTTCTATAATTGCAACATATCAACAAAGAAAGTAAAAAAAAACTGAACCTTATCATGTCGAGAAAATAGTAAAAATGCCACAAGTCATTTTAACCCAACTTGAAATTGATCAACCAAAAACACCAAAAAGGAAATTAAAAAAAAAAAAAAAAAAAAAAAAAAAAAAAAAAAACCATTTGAACAACACAAATCATTCGAAGTGGGTTCAAGACTACCCTGGCTCCTTATCCCCAATCTTATAGAAAGTTTTTATCCCCACAAGAGATTGTCGCAGATAGGGATAAAACTGTTCAGGACAGATCCGGAGAGCTCCATCCATGTTCCCAACCCCAGCTCCATTGAAAATTTCAATCCCTATATCTTCTTCAGCTATAGATAATCAAGCAAAACCCATCCCCATTCAAAGAGAGTTAGTGCTGAAAACCTCATCCCAATGAATGTTTCATTTCAAGTTAATTACACTCATACGCAATACAAAACTGAATCACTTAAGCAAAACATATTATAGATCTCCAAACTGATTGAAGACTTAACAGTAAGTTTCATACAAATTTTGAAACATAACTTAAAAGTTAAAAGGATATTCAAAAGTATAAAGGCTTACTTGATTCCAATATCAATGTGCTCACGAAGATCAAAGTCAAGGCATCCAGTGTCACTGAAGTTCCTGTGAAGCAACTCATACTCCTTAACCTTCAACCCACTTTCCAAAAGTTGCATCGTCTTCTCCCCTCAACAATGACATAGCCAGCAATCTTCTCATTACGTCTAATTTCAAATGAACATATAGTGTATCTCGCTATTGACCAGAATAACAACAAAAGAAAAGCCACATAACAATTACATAGGATATTAGATCCAATATCAAGCTATATCTTTCAAAGATTAACTTTAGTTAAATATGAAAACATAAACTCATAAACTCATCATTGGAATAGGAACCCGTCCAAATAGTTTCTATGAGTGGAATCTAACCTGCGTTTTTCCCCACGTTTGAATTTCAGCTAGAATTGTTTTATACTAACACCAAGCTCCAAACCCTTCACCATCAATTAAAATAATTTTTTTCACTTTATGTAGGAAATCTTGTGCCTGAAAGTGCTATAATAGTAGTTTCATCAATAAAGACTCATTGAAAGAAATATGGTTTAATTTCTAGGATTTTCTTTAGCGATTATTTATATGAGAAGGTGAAGTCTTTACCAGTGAACATGAGGATTTCATCTTCTACAACCATATGTTAGCAGGGGAAGAGACATGCAGTTGGGTAATTTCAAAAGAAGTTATATTTATACAAATTGAAATTAGTTAGCAACTTATTTACAAGATGTGAAAGGAAAAAAGAAAATGAAAACTAAAGTTGTCATGTTTGAAATATAATAGTATTAGGGAAAAAAAAACTCAATAGAATCTCTACCAGCCAAAAAGAAGTTATTCACATGATTAGTATGTTTTATTTATTAAGAATTTATATTCAATGATAATTTTGGTCTACCCAAGAGAGCCAATAGGATCAATAAGGTACAAGAAACAAGTGGTAAGACTAAGATAAATAAAAACCATGCTCATAAAACTCAAACTACAAGTCTACAAGTCTATTTGAATGACATAAAAAATTCAGGACTCTCATACTACAAATTTGAACCAATTGATTCCTTCTAAACTCTAATTTTTAGTCTATTTTCAAGCAAAATTAATTACATGTGATTCATCCAAATTCCAAAACTAGTGCATAACAAACTAGCAAGAATATGCTCTTTTTTCCCAGAAATTTTTTACTTACCTTTCAATCTTTTCTTTACAAAATTTCCAACTCTACAAATATAAATCTATGCTTAAAATGTAACAAACTCTAAATCCATGATTTTACTAACAACTCTAAATCATGTGGTTCATTGTTATAAATACCCTTTAGTCAATTAGTTATTACTAATTAAGTAAGCTTAGATTCTCAACTCATTAACAAAAGTCATATCCCTCAATTTGTTCTTTTAAAAGTGTAAAGCAACTTGAAATTTATAACATTTTTCTACTAAACTAATCGACAGAATTTTTGTTTGAAGATTAATGAACCAAATCTATTTTAAAGTTAAACTAGCCTCTAAACTCAAAGTGTAATAGAAACATCGGATCACTAGCTAACATATTGTGCAATTGATGTGTTTGAACTACCTTGAAGCTAAACTGATTGATAACTTTAATTTCTACTTTCTGACTGGTTGGTGGTTTAAAGCCACAAAAGAAGTAGAAAAATTGTTCATTCTTTTTAAAGCACTGAGTTTAAAAGAGATTTGAAAGATTCAGAGAAAAAGTTAGCAATGTTAATTGAAAAAATCAATGAAATAGAAGCAATCTTTTTGGGTCCCGACCGCTCAGATGGCCACTGATAGCTATTGGTGGCCATATCCTCTAACAAAGTCCTATCACTCTCAACAGTCTTGGACAACAGAGTCCCACCTGCAGCTGCATCAACGATAGTCTTTGTGCTAGGAGTTAAGCCATTATAAAATAATTGTACCTGAAGCCAATCAGGGTAGCCGTGCCGAGGGCACTTCCTTAGCAGCTCTTTAAATCTCTCCCAAGCCTCGAACAACTGCTCATCGAATTGTTGCTGGAATGTCCCAATTTCAGTCCTCAGCTTGACCGTCTTGGTAGGAGGAAAGAACTTATTTAAGAATGCCTGGACCAAAGCATCCCAAGTGGTAATGCTTCCAGGTGGAATTGATTGCAACCAGTCCCGAGCTTTATCCTGCAAGGAAAAAGGAAACAAACGTATGCGAATGGCATCTTTAGAAACACCATTTAATTTTACCGTCCCACAGATGTCTAGGAAGGATTTCAGGTTAGAATTTGGATCCTCCATGGGTGATCCTCTGTAAGCACAATCTCGAGCCATTTGAATGAGACCCGTTTTCAGCTCAAAATTATTAGCATTGATCGGGGCATAGACAATCCCCGACTGTTGCTCCTGAAGGACTGGCTGAAAGTAATCCGTAATAGGCTTAGGCTCCTCAGGATTAGGATTGGCCATTTGGATATTTTCTTGATTTTCCCCTCGAAGTCTATTAAAAGTTCTTTCGATCTCTGGGTCAAAAGGAACTAAGGCCAACTCCCTAACCTTTTGCATGCACCAACTACACTAACCTAAAAAGAAAAACAAAAGAAAAGGAAAGAAAATAGATTAGGAAAGAAACGAGAAAAGGAAAATAACTAAATCTAAATGAGGGAAATATAATCTACAAAAGGAAAGAAATAGACTAATATGGAATGCAAAAACAAATATGGCAAAAATAATTAAGGAAACTAACAAATAAGGAAAAACTAATCTAAAAAGGAAAAACTAACAAAATCTATCAATGGAAAATCAAAAAAATATGGAAAAATCTAATTATAGAAAATAATCAACAATTGAAAAAAATGCAATCTACCTAAAAACAAAAATAAAAAAAATAACAAAAAAAAAATTAAAGTACACCCTAAACTAAGACCGGACAATTTTTCTACAATGTTAAAAATGACTAAATATGCCAATCCCCGGCAACGACGCCAAAAACTTGATGTGCAAATTGCTAACCGCAAGTGTACGGGTCAAGTTATAATATTGTGAATATGAAATTCGAATGTCGTCCTCTGGATTGGTGTCTAGCCAATTTTAATTACCGAAAATGCTCTTGGCCAATTTTATTTAGGGAACCAAATTTCGTGAGAATGAACTTAAATCAAACACAAAAATAATGCAAAAAGTGACAATCTAATGGGAAGTAATGGTCTTAGGGATTTGATTTCACCAATTGGGATTATGGAATAATTAATGGATTATTAACATGCAATGACTCATAAATCTTGGAAACCTAATATCACACATACCTCTCTCGAGCATACATGATTCTCCCACATGCAATTGAACCCGATATCCATATCTAAATTCAATAAACATGCAAGGCAGTAAGGATACCCTTTTTAACGATTTCTAGAATTAACTATTATCTCCCGATCTCCAGCTAAATCCTAGTTATGCATAACAATTTCTAAGCTAAATCCTCTCTCCCGAGTAAGATTTAAGCATAAACAACATTCAATTCATGGCCGTTAAATTGAAGCACTAAGGATACAATTATGCATAAAATAGTCATTAAGATAAAATCATCAAATTAATCCATAACTTGCCCAACTACTACATCAATCCCTAAGAGTCAAAATCTAGCCAATCATACACCGCGTCACAATATGACTATGATCTAAAACCGCCATAAAAACTAACTAAAGAGAGGGAAAGAATAATAGAACTCTATGTAGGCCGAGACAGAATGTCCCCGTCACGATCCCCACGAACAATGGGTTGATTTCCACCTTGCTCCCTTTGTTTCAGCCTCCAAAGCCTCTGTTCTGTCCTGTTTTACGGCTCCAAAAATGTCCCAAACGAGAATCCCCAAAAACCTTGCTGCAGAAAGCTTATATTCTATTTTTTCGTCATAGCGTCGAGACGCTGCCTTCAAAACGCGCGTTTTCTAGAATCGAACTTACACAGCGTCGAGACGCTAAGGTTGCAGCGTCGAGATGTTGTGACCTTTTAGCACCTGATCAGATATGGAATGCCAGCGTCGAGGCGCTCAAGAGCTAGCGTCGAGACGCTAGCCTGCAGTTGACTCTACTTTGACTTTTCCTTCTTTGATTCTCTTTGGTTCTTTTGCAAATTTTCACGTCCCGAGCACCCAATTAACTCCAATATCACGCTTTAGCTCCAATCAACCATTTCCTACAAAATAAACAATTAAGTGCAATAAAATGGCCAATAAATCATCAAAGACTAGCTAAATTAATTAGGGAAAACTAGCTAGCTATGCTCGCTATCAGATGGAATTCAATATTAAAAGGTGACCGCTGGATTGGGATTTCTTATGCTTAAATGTTATGTCACTTGGCTTCCTAGTTTTCTTTAAAAATCATTTTGTGCAACTTTTATCAATCTGGTTAGCTTCTTGGTCACTCAGAGGACCCCCTACACTAACCTGTGTTTAATGAACCAATTAACCCAGAACCCTGCAATTAACATGATTAATTAAATTAGCTTGATCGACCGCCACCCCTCATGCATAACATAATGACACTACTACAAATTTGAGTATAGACCATACACTATTTTAAACATTAGACCATGGTTTTTTAGAAAACCATAGTCTATCTTGTTAGCAAGTGATCTAACCATGGTCCAAAATAAATACGGTTGTTTATAGACTACATTTTTTTAAACTATGGTCTAAAACCAACTATTAGACTATAGTTTTCAAAATACTATGACATAAAATCTAGGTTTACACAACGGTTTCGAAAATCATAGTCTAAAATCTAACTTTACACCATAGTTTTAAAAAATCCATGGTCTAAAGTTTAACTTTACACCACAATTTTTAAACCATGCTCTAAAACCTACCTTTACACAATGGTTTAAAAAATCCACGGTCTAAAATTGAACTTTGCACCATAGTTTTAAAAAAACGTAGTCTACAATTTAGCTTTACACCACAGTTGAAGAAAATCATAGTCTAAAATCTATCTTTTACACCATAGGTTAAAAAAACCATGGTGCAAAGTTAACTTTATAACATAGTTTTTCAAACCAGGGTCTAAAATAAAGATTTACACCATGGTTTAAAAAAGCCATGGCAAAAAATTTAGTTTTACATCACAATTTTAAAAAATCATGGTCTAAAATTTAACTTTACACCACAGTTGAAGAAAATTATTGTTTGAATCTAACTTTTACACCACAATTAAAAAAAAAGAACCATGGTGTAAAACTTAACTTTATACCACAATTTTTTAAATTAGGGTCTAAAATCTAACTTTACGCTACGATTTTAATTAATCAACGTAATCATGGTCGAAATTTTAGCTTTACACCACAATTTAAAGAAATCATGGTCTAAGAATTAGCTTTACACCACATTTTAAGAAAACGATGGTCTAAAATCTAACTTTACACCACAGTTTCAAAGAACCATGGTCTCAAATTTAACTTTACACTACATTTTTTAAAAATCATGGTCTATAGCTTTATGGAAGGTGAAAATTGAAATATTTATGTAAGTTTAAGGTTCAATAAGACGAAATTGAAAGTTTTGTGTAAGAGTTAATTCATCTTGCCAAGTTTAAAGATAATTTCTTTTACCACTTAAATTTTATATTAATTAAAAATATTAAATTATATGTGTATATATATATATATATATATATATATTGGTTTTTTAAGTTAACTTGAAATGAATTTAAGGAAAAATAGGTGTATATAAATATGCAGTCATCGTATGATTAAAATAATAACAATTTTTATTTTTATTTATGTTTAAAAAAAGAATTAATATTATTATTTAACCATAAATATCAGTTTGACCGTGTAATCTTGCCTGGCAGTTACAAAGTGCAATCGCAAAACTCTAAAAATAGAATAAGATTGATCAATCGCTCTTGATCCCTTCAGACGACCATCGATAGACCATCTGTGTGCATTTTTCAAATGTCACTTGCTCTGTTGAATCGCATTTCGTCAAATATTACTGACTAAGGTGATCATTTGTTGTTGTTTTTTTTTTTATCATAATCTGTTCAATCGGCGTCGAATTTTCTCATAATTGAAAATAGAATGCTCTCTTCATCCTTGGACTTCATTCTTCTAGCTACTCTATCCATGGAAATTTCTTAATTTAGGTTTCTGCTCTCTTTTAGAATAGTTTAAATTAATTTGATCTTTTTTCTTGGTCTCTAATTTCTTTGTGTTATTATGTCAAGATTTGGTGTTGTTGGAATAGTTGTAATTTTTGCTTACCCTAATTAGTTTTTTCCTTAAAGAAAATTTATTTCAAACAAAACACAAATTATAAAGTAATAGTGAAATAATATGTTGTCAAAACTTTGATGTTTCTTTATTCTTCCATCATAGGAACGATCTCTTTTTTTTTTTCTCTTTTCTCTAAGACCTACATCTCATACAAACTATACTGTCAGTTTCTAGTTTAATTAGATTATAGTTTTTATTTGCTTACTAGTTTGAAGTAGAATTTTATATGTGCTTGAAAGGTTATGCCATATTATAGCTTTTTCTTATTTCAAATGCTAAGAGAGTCCGATTGATGTATAATTTTGAATACAATTTTTTTGGGGTTAGTGGTTTATTTTGACACTTCCAAATAGAAATAAAAGTTAAATATACTTGATTTTATATCTATTAGCCTTCACAAATAAATTATTATTTTGTTGCTAATTTTATCTTTTGATTCTATATATCTATGAATTTATTAATTTACTTACTATCTTATTTTGTTATTTTGTTGTTACTAATGCAGTTGTAGTCATATTTGGAGCCCAAAATTGTTTACATCCACTCATCTCGATATGTTCCAATTCTTATGAAATATTTTGGTAATTTGTTTTTATAATACTATTAAGTTATTAGTTCTATGGTTCCTAATGTTATTCATGTCACTTTGGATCCTCATTATTTTTTTTTCTCTAATATTTTCCTATGATCTCATAAACAATAGATACTTTCATGACTTCAATAAGATTACTTTTTGAACCATATTTCCCAAAGACAAAGCTCCTTTTACATTTGTCATTTGTCGCACACATCACTTATTGTTTACTTTCAGTTTTGAAGTCCTACTGATTATATGTTGCTGTCAATTTTGAAGACCTACGGATAATTCATATAAGTGCTTACTATTTAGGTTTTATTTCTTCACATTTGAAATCTTATTTTGTTTTTGTTGGATGGATATTGATCTAGGTTCTTTTAACACATCACTTCGATCTCACTTGAACACAGATAGAGGATTAGGATCATGACTCTATGATATGAGATAATGAAATTGTAGTCATAACAATGCATTTGATTGATACTACTTAATAACATGTAATTATTTAAGATTCGAATCCTATTACATTAGTGGAGATAAGTATTTTTTTTTTTTTTTTTGCATTATATAATTGTTGTTTAGATTGACAAATCTAATAAAGTATGATGTTTAAAGTTTGAAAACAACATTGTTTATATCAAGTCCTAAAGAGTTAAGATTGTTATGTACATTTGACAAATAATGTATAAATTATTTTCATGCAGTTTAATATGTATTAACTTTATAATGAAAATTTTATATTTGTTGTTGTGGGAGAATGCGACCAAAGTCCCACATTGGCTAGACAAGGGGAAGACCATGGGTATATAAGGGAGGATAAGTTCTCCATTGGTATGAGGCCTTTTGGGGTGATCCAAAAGCAAAGCCATGAGGGCTTATGCCCAAAGTGGACAATATCATACCATTGTGGAGATATGTGGAGTGTCATCGTCCCTAACAAGTGGTATCAGAGCCATGCCCCTGACGTAGTCGTGTCATAAAACTCCTCGGGTGCCGAACAAAGAATTTGTGAGCCTTGAAAACGTAGTCATGTTGGAGATCCGTCGTTAGACTCTATAAAAACTCCTTGGAATAGGAGTGTTGGACGGATAAAAAATGACGATTTGAGGGGAGGCTCGGTGGTACTTTGTTCGAGGGGAGGATTGTGGGAGAATGCGACCAAAGTCCCACATTGGCTAGACAAGGGGAAGACCATGGGTATATAAGGGAGGATAAGTTCTCCATTGGTATGAGGCCTTTTGGGGTGATCCAAAAGCAAAGCCATGAGGGCTTATGCCCAAAGTGGACAATATCATACCATTGTGGAGATATGTGGAGTGTCATCGTCCCTAACAAGCCCTTATATACCCATGGTCTTCCCCTTGTCTAGCCAATGTGGGACTTTGGTCGCATTCTCCCACATCCTCCCCTCACTAAAGATCTTCCCAACAAAGCATATTTGAGGGAAAGATTTTTTACATACAAGATGGATCCAAGTAAGTCTATGACTGATAATCTTGATGATTTTAAGAAGCTTTCGTCTGAATTCAAGACTATTGGAGATAAGCTTGGAGATGAAAATGAGGCTTTCATCTTATTGAATTCACTACCAGACAATTACAGAGAAGTTAAAGTAGCCTTGAAGTATGGAAGAGAGAAAATAACGACCGATGACATTGTATCTGCAGTTCGAACAAGAGAGTTGGAACTTCAAACTCAAAAGAAAGAGATTTCTAATTCTGAGGGTCTCTTTTCTAAGGGGAAAAGCAAACAAAACGGGAAAGACAACAAGAACCAAGGTGATGATGACAAAGCTGGGAAGTCCAAAATACGGTGTAATTTCTGTCATAAAGATGGACATCTCAAGGAAAACTGCTTCTTTCTTAAAAGAAAGCAGAATCAGAAGAACAAGAAAGGTAAACCAGCTGAAGCATCCGTGGGAGAGAATTCTCTCACTTATTCTGATGCCTTAGCAACTTCTGATCGGTCATCTAAGCAAAATGAAGCCTTGGAGAAACAAGATTGGATCTTGGATTCTGGATGTTCTTTCCACATGACTCCATCAAAAGGTTGGTTTAGTACCTACGTGAATGGGATGGAGGGGTTGTTTACATGGGAAACAACCATGTTTGTAATGTTGTTGGTATTGGTTCTGTATCCCTTAAACTCAAAGATGGTTCTGTAAAGCTTCTCAGAAATGTGAGGCATGTTCCTACGTTAAAAAGGAACTTGATATCTTTGGGAATGTTGGATTCCATTGGCTGCGAATACAGAGGATTTGGAGGAACTTTTGAAGTCATGAAAGATTCCAAAACGATGCTGGTTGGTGTGAAAATGAATGGTCTTTATGTAATTAAAGACGTGGAGATGATTCAAACAGCCTTGGTAGTCACAAATGACAGTTTGACGGAAGGAGATTTATGGCACAAACGTCTCTCTCATATAAGCAACAAAGGGCTACAAGTTCTTGCCAAGCAAGGAATTTTACCTCAAGGGGTGTGTGATGAATTGAAATTCTGTGAACATTGCGTTCTCGGTAAAGCCACAAGACAAAATTTCATTAAAGCCCAACATACAACAAAGGGGATCCTTGATTACATTCATTCGGATCTTTGGGGGCCAGCAAATACACCATCATTAAGTGGTTCCAGGTATTTCTTATCTTTTATCGATGACTATTCTAGGAAGAGCTGGATTTATTTCTTAAAGACTAAAGATCAGGCTTTAGAAAGATTTAAAGAATGGAAGTCACTTGTCGAGAAACAAACCTCAAGGCATGTAAAATGTTTGAGAACTGATAATGGCCTAGAGTTTTGTAATGAAGAATTTGATAAATTTTGTAAAGAACATGGAATATTGCGTCACAAAACTGTTAGATACACTCCTCAACAGAATGGGGTGGCAGAAAGACTCAATCGAACCATCATGGAAAGGGTAAGATGTTTACTTTCTGATGCAATGCTTCCTGAGAAATTCTGGGCAGAAGCATCTTCATATACAGTGTATACGTTGAACAGATGTCCTCATTCCTCTATCAATCTGTTAACTCCAGAAGAAAGGTGGAGTAAACATCCTCCTAAGCTCGATAATCTGAGAGTATTCGGATGTGTGGGCTTTGTACATCAAAGTCAAGGTAAATTGAAACCAAGGGCTGTAAAATGTATGTTTGTCGGTTTTACAGATGGTGTAAAAGGGTTTCGGTTATGGCATCCAATAGAGAGGAAATGTGTGAACAGCAGAGATGTTACATTCAGAGAGGAAGAAATGTTCATGTTGAAGGAGATGCAATCAGAAAATGACACTCAAACCTTGAAAACAAGAATTGAGGTGGAGCAACTTCCATCTACTTCTCACAAAGACACTGTAATTGTTGAAGAAGTATCACATGAAGTTCAGGAAGGTGAAGAAGTTCCAGAAGAACATTCAAACCTTCAAGAATATTCTCTAGCAAGAGATAGACAGAGAAGAAACATCAAACCTCCAGCAAGGTATGGAGAGGTTGATTGTATTAACATGGCCTTAAATGTAAATGGTTTTCTAAATGAGCAAGAACCTACTATTTTTGAAGAGGCTATCAGTGGGTCAAATGTTCACAAGAGGACTGAAGCTACGAATGATGATTATATGGCTAAGATTGATTTTCGAAGAAGCTCATATGAAAGTTGCGTTTATATAAACTGTAATTCCTATACTGACAGTGTATTTCTTTTACTGTATGTCGATGACATGCTCTTAGCAAGCAAGTCAAAAGAAGCACTGAAACAGGTGAAATTATCTCTTAAAAGAGAATTTGACATGAAGGACTTGGGTGAGTCTAAGCGAATTTTGGGCGTTGAAATCATGAGAAGAAGAAAAGAAGGAATTCTACAAATAAGTCAATTTGTGTATGCTGAGAAAGTTCTGAAGAAATTTAGCATGGAAAATGCTAAAGCGGTTACAACTCCGTTGGCTCAACACTTCAAGTTATCCTCTACTAATTCACCTAAGGCAGAAGAAGAAGAACACTTGAAGTTTATGACAAATGTTCCTTATTCTCAAGTTGTTGGAAGCCTTGTGTATTTAATGGTTTCTACAAGGCCATATTTGTCATATGCCACGAGTTTAATCAGCAGATACATGGTAAATCCAGGTAAAAGACATTGGGAAGCTGCAAAATGGGTATTGAGATACCTTAAAGGGTCTACTGGAGCTAGACTTGAATATAAAAACAGTGATGACTGTCCTAATGAGATCTACGGATATGTGGACTCAGATTATGCTGGTGATTTGGACAAAAGAAGATCATTGACAGGGTATTTGTTCCTTCTTGGAGGAAATCTTCTAAGTTGGAAAGCAACCCTTCAACCAGTGGTAGCTCTATCTTCAACTGAAGCAGAATTTATTGCTTTATCAGAAGCTATAAAAGAGGGATTATGGCTTAAAGGGCTCCTAAAAGACTTTGGCATTTCACAAACAACAGTAAAAATTTACTGTGACAACCAAAGTACAATATATTTGTCGAAAAATCAGCAGTTTCATAATCGCACAAAGCATATCGACATAAAGTTCCATTTTGTGCGAGAACAAATTGAGAAAGGAGAAATTGAAGTCTTGAAGGTACATACTTCAGACAATGCAGCTGATATGTTAACAAAACCCTTATCACAACTAAAATTTAGAAAGTGTCTTGAGCTGATTGGGTTTGATTTACCAGAGAAAGGGTGAACAAGAAGATGAGGAGCAGCTCATTCTTTCGCCTAAATTTGTTTCAAGGTGGAGATTTGAAGTAGTTACTATACAGTTACTGCTGAAACCAATTTAGTTTCTCAGACAGTTTCTATAAATACACTGTAAATGCTGTAACTGGGATGAACAAGATCAGAAAAGAGAGAGTGAGATTTCATTTCTTAGTGCTGTGTAAAATTCTCCAAGATTTTCCCTCTAGTAAAGCTGCTCCTTACAGTGGATGTAAACCACATTGGCTGAACCACTTAAACTTTGTGTTCTTTCTACTTTACCTTCTTCTACCTTACGTAGTCGTGTCATAAAACTCCTCGGGTGCCGAACAAAGAATTTGTGAGCCTTGAAAACGTAGTCATGTTTGAGATCCGTCGTTAGACTCTATAAAAACTCCTTGGAATAGGAGTGTTGGACGGATAAAAAATGACGATTTGAGGGGAGGCTCGGTGGTACTTTGTTCGAGGGGAGGATTGTGGGAGAATGCGACCAAAGTCCCACATTGGCTAGACAAGGGGAAGACCATGGGTATATAAGGGAGGATAAGTTCTCCATTGGTATGAGGCCTTTTGGGGTGATCCAAAAGCAAAGCCATGAGGGCTTATGCCCAAAGTGGACAATATCATACCATTGTGGAGATATGTGGAGTGTCATCGTCCCTAACAGTTGTTTATCTTTTTTGCAGTTCAATGATAAATGTTACGTAGTCAAGTCGATAAAGATGAAATTCATATCGAAGGTTTAAATTTTGTTGGCGTCACCTTCTTGTACTCTATAATGTATAGTAGTTTGTTAGTTAATTATTTTAATAGTGGTTTTCTTTTTATTTGTGTAATTTTACACTCTTTTTATTTAATATAGAAGTTTGATTGAATTCATTCTTGGATTGTTTTAGGTCAATTTAAAGTTTTAGAAGAATATTATTCATATTTGTATAGAATTCTCTAATTTGATTTTTATTAGAAAAAATATAGAATAAATAATTAATAGGAATAAATTGAGATAATAAATAATATTTTTTTAAAAATAAAAAATTTAAATATCACCACTAAAATAGACCACAACAAATGTTAACTATGGTCTATTAGTATAGACCACAACTGACATTAGCTGTGGTTTGTAGCTATAGACTATTACTAACGGTAGCCGTAGTCTATTGGTATAGACTACAACTAACGTTAGCGCTATAGTCTATCAACAAAGACCATCGTCAGGCGTAGTCTATACAGTCAGACCATGATTGTCGTTAACTATGGTACATAATATATACCATGGCTAACGTTAGTAGTAGTCTATAGAATAGACTACACTAGAGTAGACCATGGTCGCAAAACCGTGGTCTAATCAAATAGACAACGGTCATATGACCATGGTCTATATAGATATTTGTAGTAGTGTGACCATCTGAAAGCTCACAATGACCACTAAGTTATGTCTAACTGATAACTGCCCAAAAGGTAGTTATTTAGGCCTCATTTATATAAGGATTTGCGTGTCTTTAATGCTTAATAGGGTTGGTTTTAGAGAGATATTACATGATTTAACCCATTTGGAAGAATGGAAGCTTTGGAAATCACTTTGTGCAGATTATGCTGCTGAGCGACTGGAGGGAGCAAATTCTATGCTGCAGCAAAACTGGGAGCAGAAACTGCCACATCACAGCTCGTTAGCCAACTTCATGAACCGACTTCTGTTGAGTTATTTTCGGGATAAAGGAGCAAGGAGAGCCCTACACGTGTCCAAGTTGACCTAATTCAAGTCTCCTCTCCTTCTATAAAAGGAAGTAGCCGTCCAAGTCAAACTCATTCCATGTTTTCCCTTGGAAGCCGAATAGTATAGGGAGATTGAAGATCATCAAGAACACCATCTTCCGCAAGCTGATTAGGGAGTTTACTTTCTTTATTAACTTGTGGTTATGGACATGCATACTCAGATTGTAATTCGTATTCCTATGCCTATTATGAACTAAGTAGCTTAAGGTGTTGGTTAGGAATAATGTGATTACTGTGCTTCATCTCTAGTAATAAATTGACTATCAAATTTTGGTTAATTGTTGTGCTTAATCTCATTTTATGCCCGCCTGGCCAGCCGGTATGGATAGCTCTCTCTAGTTTCAGGGATGATTTAGAGAGTGTGTGGCAATTATCCACACTACGATCATTGTGTACTGGTGAACGCCAGTGACTAAGCTAGGGATAACCAGTTGCCTAGTGCTTGATCGGTCGCTCTTCATTGGGTTCTGAGATAATTTAGTCTTGATATTAAAGGGAATTAATATAATGTATGGAGATACATTATAGTATAAAGTTTAATTAAAGAATTAAACTTTATAATTAATTTTGGATATGATTCGAAATTAATTATTGAGAGAATAATGAATTTAATTAAATATGTGATATTTGATTAATTCATGGATTAATTAATTGGGGAATTAATTAATTTAATTTAGTTAGGTTAAATGTGATTTAATCAAATTAATACTATAGTTTATATTAATGTACATTATGATGCACATTAAAACTATAGGTTAATCAAGAGATTAAAAATTGAATATGATTCAATTGTAAAATTAATTAAATATTTGATATTTAATTAATGAGAATTCAATTAATAAGATTAATTGAATGGTCAATTTAATTCAATTGAATATGATTCAAATTGAATTAAATACCTTAGGTTATAATTGGTTTAATTAATATTGATTTAATTAAATTAATTATAATTATTTGATTAATTAAATGATAATTGATAATTATTATTTAATTAATAGACGGCCTGGATCGCGTTGATTATGATCAACGGTAGAGATCAAGTAGGGAATAACTCCCTCCCCACTTATCGTAAAGTTGGAGGGAGTTTCCCCAACTCTGGTTGATCTTTCTCATTCACGAAAAAGACAGAGAGAAAATAACTCTCAAATTCTCTAAAAAATTCCAGCACTTCCTCGCTGTAATGTTCCCTTCCAAGACGATCTTTGGGTTCCCACAAGCCAATCTTGAGTCCCAAGAGTCATAGCGGGTGAATCGACGTGGTGGTGTTCGTTGAGAGGAAGAAGAACGTACATTGGAGCATTGTGCAGTGTTCTTCAATTCCATGTAAGTTCTTCTTAGATCTAAAATGGTTTTAGATTTTATTATTTTTTAGCATGCTTAATCTTAGATTAATTTAGAAATTGTTTCTATATTTGATTTGCCAACGTAGAGGTTTTTCTATAATTGAAATTAAAAACGAGGTTGTTCTTGATTGCTTCCGCTGCCAAAAGGAATTTTAATCCTTCAATTGATATCAGAGCCAAGTCGTTAATTGATTTCAATTAATGAAAACTGCGTTGGTTTTGGTGGGATTATGCATTATGAATGTGGTTTGCTGAAAAATTGTTTTGGTTATATTTGGCCTTAGATTTACAATTTTTGTATGATTTGATCATGTAAGTGTTGGGTTTTATGCCCTAAAACTCGCAGATAGTAAATGAAACAAATTAATCGATCTCAATAAAGCGTTATTTGAGTGATTCAGTAATTGGGTTATTGAATAATCGAGTTTGCACTAATAAACCCTAAATCCAATAAACTAAGATCCGAGGTTTTTTAAAATGAAACTTGGACTAGTATGTAGGGACATACGGGGATCAGTGTCCAAGTAACAACCTAAATGGTCTATAGTATAGGGATAAGGCTGGGTACCTTATCTTGGTGACACTATGAGATACGACCCACCTTGTATCCGATACAGATGCAATGATCCAAAGCATCCATGTAGGAGACATGCGGGTGGGGGTATCCTATGCAATGAGTTTGCATAAGACCGGACCGCGAAATAGTAACCACTAGATGTAACGCCGTTAACTAGTTTAGGTTTCTATTTCAATAGGATGACCTAGGTAACTCGATCTCAATCCTTAGTCTGTTGTGAACTCCTTTTCAGGAGGGATTGTCCTTAGATTTGTATGGGTGAGAGTGGCCTGCTCGCCGACTCAATATTCCTACCATATCAGGGGCAAGACCGAATGGGGGCTGGGAACATAACAGTACAAGATGGAATTCACTCCTTCCTCTATTGGGGTAAGTAGATGTGTGTTCCCTTAAGGGCTGATTCCGGGGTTTGAACAAAAGCACGCTGTCCTCTCCTGGCCCGAGAGGAATTTCTGTTTAGTGGTTGGACCCTAAACATGTTGTTCATTAGAGGGATCAGTGGTACTTAAGGATCCAGAGGTAACCCAGGGGTAAAACGGTAATTTGACCCAGCTGGTGTTACGAACACACATGAAGGATTCACTTACTGCTATTGGTCGATATCCGTGGACACAGAAATATTCTACAGTGAGAAGAGTGCAGCTGTGGGTCTTTAGTGGAGTGACCCACGGTTAACGAATGTTGATTTACTCGGTTAATGAGTTTAGCTGATCAATCTCGTATCGTTGGAGCTTCTGATCTGTAGGTCCATTAGGTCCACCTGCTAGCTCATAACGGGTTCTGAGATAATTTAGTCTTGATATTAAAGGGAATTAATATAATGTATGGAGATACATTATAGTATAAAGTTTAATTAAAGAATTAAACTTTATAATTAATTTTGGATATGATTCGAAATTAATTATTGAGAGAATAATGAATTTAATTAAATATGTGATATTTGATTAATTCATGGATTAATTAATTGGGGAATTAATTAATTTAATTTAGTTTAATTAAATGTGATTTAATCAAATTAATACTATAGTTGATTATTAATGTACATTAGATGCACATTATAACTATAGGTTTAAAGAGAGAGATATTCATGTATTAATTAAATATGATTTAATTAATATTTTGATTAATTAATATGATTAATTAATTAATTTAATTTTAATTAAAATTAAATTGGTTAAGTAACTCCCATCAGGGAGTTACTACGTGTGTGATCTCTCTCTCATAACCTCCCAGAAGTGGGAAGTTTTAGAAGGCTCTCAATCTCTCTTCCAACTCACTCAAGCTGTGAGTGTGTGTCAATGACTAATTCTCAGGGGTTCCCACAAGCCCAAATCTCAGAACTCAGAGATATAGTGGGTGCATTCTTTTGGTGGTGTTCTTGGAGCAAGGGTTGTAAGTGAGTTTGAAGTTGGAGCATTGTGCTGAGGAGTTTGGCAACTTCAAATCATGTAAGTTCTTCCAACTCTAAAGTAGTTTAGAGTGATATTCAACATGCTTAATCTTATATTTTCATAGAATTAGTTCTGTGTTTTTGCCCAATGTATCGGTGTTTTCGTTTAACTCTATTAAACAACGTAAAGTTCTGATATACGCTTCCGCTGCGAGGATTTTCATTCCTTCAATTGGTATCAGAGCCAAGTTGTTACTTTAATTTTGTTTCTTCGAAACTTGCATTGGGTTTTGGTGGGTAATTTTGCATTGTGGATGTAAAATTTTGCTGATAGACTGTTTAGGTATTTTTGGCCCTAGATTTACAAATTTCAGTGATTTGATCATGTAAAGGCCCATGTGTTTGGGGCAAATCGTTGTAAATCGAGTCATGTAAGTCCGTGTCTAGATTAAGGGTCGTTTTCGATGGAGATCGAGATGATTTTGGGCGAAAATCATCAAGGACGGCGCTGGAAATCGAAAAACAGAGTGCAGAAAAACAGAGAATTCGTTGTCTGGAGTTTTCTGGAAAAAAAACTCGGTGATGGGGGTTCGAACCGAGTTTCGGACCGAGTTTTCGATCGGAACCGAGTTCTGGACCGGGTTTTGGACCAAGATTTGAAGTAAGACGCGATGACGACCGAGTTCGGGACCGGAAACAGTTATAAAATATAGTTATTTTGTGTTGGTTAAGTTCCAAACGTGGGACGTTGGAGCAGTTGACGCGCGCACATGGCTTTCATCCTTGAGGTCGTGGGTTCGAGCTGGACGTGCGGGGATTATTTTTAAAATTTTTCGTGCGCGCGGTTTTGGTCCGGTTCAAGGCTGGTTGGTCCGATTCATGGAGTATTTGGTCCGGTTCAAGCAAATTTGACACGGTTCGGGCGGGTTCTAAGCGGTTCGAAGTGGTTCGAGGCGATTCAGATCTTATACATGGCAGTTTAGGGCTAAATTATGATAAAATTAATGTAATTTTTCATTTTTTGCCTTAGGGTGCCAAAAATACCGGTCTATTTAGCTATTTATTGCTTTATGAATGTCATATAGATTAAAATCCCACCATAGGTTAAGCATGTATCATGCATAATAGTATATTATAAGTGTTATAATGTATGGAATTTATGTATGATTAAATTTCATGAGTTATTTAATATAAGAGTTATATTAAATTCATGAAATTGGAGAAGCATGCAGCATGACATTAATTTAGTTAAATATAAATGTTATATTTCATAATGTCTCATGTATGCTTGAAATTATTTTCATGCTTATAATATAATTAGTTATGTTATGGATGGAAATAATTCCAATGCTTAATTTTCATGTTTAATTAGTATAAGTGTTATATTAATGAAATGAAAATGGAATAGCATTGAGCATGACATTAATTAGATTAATATAAGAGTTATATTGATGTCTAATTTCATGTGATTTAATTTCGTTGATGATTAATTAATATAATCGATATTAATTAAATGAAATTGAAATTGCATGAAGCATGACACCACCTTAGGTTAATATAATCGTTATATTATCGGCGTCATGAGCGTTATGGTGTTTAATAACTGGAATTTGATTGTTATTGTTTCCAACACCATAGAAGCATGTTATAGGGCTAATTATTAAAATTTTATAATAGTTATAAAATTGATTAGAAACCGTCAACCTATAACAAAGAGTTGCATGCAAACATAGGACCTTAGGTTAAAATTGAATTAATTTTAAAATGTTTAAAATTAATTAGACCTAAGCTCATCCTTTTAATTCTAATAGGATTAGAATTATATTCTTACTTAGGATTAAAATAGTTTTAATTTACTAAGTAGGAATAGCATTACTATGATTATAAGGGAACTCTCCCGGTGAGGTTCTGTCTAGGCTGGGGGTACTTAAGTTGACGGTTTACGGAACACCTCCTACCTGGGAACTGACCCGGAACCTGAGTTGAATTAATCATAGTTTAATGTTAGCATGCAATGTCACTAGGTAATTAAAAGGGTTTAATTGACCTAGACATTAGAGTAAAGACCATTATATAAGAGTTATATACAGGCTTAGACTTAGATAGATTCACTTAGCCGGAATTTACCTAAGTAATAGACCCTTTAATTATAAAAATACTTAGTGGGAGGAAATATATCAAAACAAGATTTTCATAAATCAATGTTTTGCTCTCACGTCCTCAAGAGTTCACAACGTGAGGTCCATGCTTGGCCTCGAGTCACCCTGGGAGTGACCCCCTACGGATGGTGTTTGCATGGATCAATATCAAGGTGAATGAGAGAGTATTTTATAGTAAGTGGGAGCAGGACACGTGTCAACGTATCCTACGGTCTCCTCCATTAGGTTGCACCGTGAGATCCCCATGATCTTCCTGCGAGTCGCCCTGGGAGCGATCACCCTACGGAGGGCTTGATCATGGGAGTCGGAAAAACGCAAACTCCAGAAATGGATAGGGTTTCTTAGGTCCATTTCCAACTTTGACTTTCCCTACGGTAGCATTGTTGGGACCGACCTTTGAAATCTGAAAATGGAGGGTCACACTTACAGGAAATTGTTAAGATGTTAATAATTTCCTTACCGAATAACGGTAGCTAAGAACTATTGGAATATGAGTTATTCTGGGAATAGGGATTGGCTGAGATTGTCTCAATTCAGGGGAGGAGTAATTGACTGCCCTACGGTAGCTGTTGCTCTAACCCTCTGAAGTATCGTTGCAAAATGAATGTTTATTCTATGGGTCGACCATTACTTTTGCTAAATTGATTGGATTAAAATAATGATAATATTATTTTGTGTAATGGGTTAATGCAACATCACTAATTAAATTAATTTGTTTATTTCAGCATGAATCGTTCTTTGTATGCCTCTAATTACGCCGTCTGTAATAAAACTGGTATCGCTAATACAACTAAGGAAATGCACTCAAACACTAATTGCGTGGATTTGGTCTTAACTGAGGATTGTCCTCAGGCCCACATGTCTAATTCATCTGAAATTGTTCATGATGAATATGACATAGACTGCTTAGCAAAACTCAATGAAAATAAATGTGATTTATTGGTCATTGAAACGTGTATAGTAGAAAATGATGATACTGAAGGGAATAAAAGTCCCCACGTAGCGGAAGCGCATCGATTGGACCTTACGCCGTATATTAATTAACATTAAAATACCGTTACGATAACTCAAACAAAACTTTAAACTAACTTTAAAGTCGCTGTAAAAACGGTTTAAACATGCTAGAATAAATCTAAATTTATTTTGAAAAAAAAACTTTTCTAACGAAAAGAGGAAGAACCGTTACAAATCTCCGTTGTAGACTTGACCGTTCTTCGCCAACGACGCTCTAACGAACGAAAACGCAGCAGCCTTCTCGCCTCTTGATCGCTGGATTTTCTTCTTTGAATGACACAATAACCACAGAGGTTACACCGGTATGTCTCTAAGTCTAGGAGGCCAAAGACTTGTGGGAGTCTTTTTCTAAGAGGGAGGCTAGAGAGAATTCTAGGTCTTGTCTTTCAAGAGTGTCAAGTGTCATGACCAATTAGGTCTAGTGTTCTATTTATAGAAGAGAGACCATGAATAAAATATTCAATTAAATCAATCTTTTCCAAAATTGATTCAATCTTATTCCTTAATTGATCAATCATGATCAATCAATTCCCCAATTGATTAATCTTTTCCATAAATGCACTACAACAAATTTGGCTTTTAATGTCGGGCAATGCCCGACATTAAAAGTCTTTAATGTCGGTCACTGACCGACATTAAAAACACCGACATTAAAAGTTTTAATGTCGGTCGCTTTTAATGTCGGGCAATGCCCGACATTAAAAGTCTCTTTTAATGTCGGTCGATTTTAATGTCGGTCAATGCCCGACATCAAAAGCTCTGTCCGACATTAATAGTACCCTTTTAATGTCGGTCATTGCCCGACATTAAAAGGGCCCTTTTAATGTCATTCAACAAGCTTTGACCGACATTAAAAGTCACTTTTAATGTCGGTCAGTTTTTTATGTCGGTCATTGCCTGACATTAAAAGTTGTGACATTAAAAATGTCCGACATTAGATGTGCGACATTAAAAGTGTCCGACATTAAAAGCGCCCGACATTAAATGTGCGATATTAAATTAAAAAAATTGTTGGTTGCACACACGTTGCTAACCAACAATACTATTTCTTCCCTTTGTAAAAACCTGTAAACAAAATAAAATTTCAACATACACACAAAATAAAATCTCGAAAGTATTTTTACACAACAACTCAACGAACATGGATTTAATTAATAAAATATAATAGTGTATATAATACATGAAACTTTCCGTCTATCCACAAATCACATCCATGAACTAATTTACAAAGAAAAAGTAAAATAAGTACACAACTCCTTCTACACTCTTCCGACCAAGTTCCTCTTCGAGCTCCTTTTCGAGAATATCCATTTCATCATCTGCAACAGTTCTCGCTTAACAAGATGAATTCCAAACCTTATACAAAGCAAAAACGTGAGTAAAACACAATCGTGAAATGACAAGAATATGACAGGGTAAACTTATTAACAAAAAAAAAAAAAAAAGAACAGACTAGATAAAAAGATCAAGTGTAGAAATAAGTCACCCCACCAATCTGACTTCTTGAATCACATATATGCTACTAAAGTAAGGTAAAAAATTAGTCCCAATTCAGCAAACTCTATTAAAGCAACTAACAATTTTGTAGCAACCTGTAAATTCAGCAAACTCTATTAAAGCAACTAACAATTCAGAAAAATCTTCTTTTATAACACTTACTATCAACAACCTGTACATTCATTGATGTAAATCATCCCTTGTTGAGTTGCTTGTACATTGAATTATGCGGCCAAAATCAATATAAAATGTGCATCAATATTAGCTGCACATAGGTTTGAAAAAAGGAAATAAAGATTATTAAAGACTAGAGGGAAAAAATCACCCCATATGCTTTCAAGCTCCAACACTTTTATTCCAAGAACCCAACATAGCCTGCATAACCATTAGAGTGATGGAGTCTGGATCTGTCCAGGATGCTCCGTTAAAAGCAAAAGCAAATTGTGCCAAAGGAACATCGTCATCAATTATTCCTAACCTCAAAATAAGTAAAAATTGTTGGCTCCTTTGCAACTGACTGAGAAGTTGTGATTGGTCCAGCTAACAACTTAGTGAACAATTACTTTACTTGCTCAACAAAATCCTCATGCTTAACAGCTCCTGAAGCAATAATAACGTAGATCTGGATAATTATAAAGTAAATTGACTGTTATCAATTATAAAGTAAAATACAATTGACACACATCTCCAATCAAATCCTTAGACTAAAATTAAAGCTCAAGACGTACAAGTAAAGTAGAGTTAATAACCAACATCTAGAGGTCGCGTATTATCTAACAAATCACAACAAAAACAACCATTATGATAAAAAAAAAAAAACCCATGAAATTCACACTCGAAGTGCTAAACAGAGTTGCAACAGTCGATAACCAAATAAATATGTACTACCTTTGTTTGGATATCTACTTCAATAATTTTTAAAATCCAAACTAAGTTTTGAAAACTATAACAAATGATACTAACAGATTTTATAAACCAAAAAAAAACAAAAAGATGATTTCAAGTATACAAACAAAATAAGAAAAACCATTCACGGAAGGCCACTGCCTTCTGAGGTGCAAAACAAAGGAAAAGAATTCCTAGAGGGCGTACATTGAAAACACAAATTCATTACTTGCAGAGACGATATAAATTTTGAAAAACAGAAGTTAAATTAGAATAACAGAAGGTGCATCTTTTTCTTTATGAAAAAATCATACCTTTCATTTCTCCTTTTGGGTTCACAAATCACTCCTGCATTATTTGCAGAGACGATATAAATTTTGAAATCAGAAAACCATACTCAAATGCCAAATAAACTAAAATTGGATACAAAAGTACTTTTTTAAAACCAAATTTCTATATGGATGAATTTGTCCATTGGACCCAAGTAAAATGTATGACCCTTTAGTTAAAGTAAATAAACATCTAAGAAACTCAAAACTTGGATATGTTTGATATCTGCTCTTCACAGGACCCTTATAGGTATTGAAGATAACATACAACATTGTCTAGATTCAACAAACATGTTATTCATGGAATTCTCAGGCTTGAACAAATACAAGCAAGCACGATTCAGCAAGGCAACCAATTAATAACAAAAAGCCCAAAGACACGAATAAGGTTCAATTAGATGCAATCATCTGGTAAAAACATTGGTTAAAAACAAGCATTGGATCTCTCGAGAGATAGATAGCAAACGTCATCAAGCAAATACAACTCCACATCAAAGTTCAAACAGGTGTATCATAGTGCTTTCTAAAATATAAAAAACTATTTAAATCCCTATTAAGAAGAACATATATACTCAGCTAAACGCTTTTGATAAGCCTCCCTAGAGGGCGAACTAAAAGAAGGGTTTTCCTTACCTTTCCTCCCTTCAGTCACCATGTAGTGTGCATAATTGAAATCCATTGCCGATCGATTCAAAATAAATCTATCCAACTGTAATTGGAAGAGGAAAAAGAAAACGCTTCACATCACATTACCTTAAGATACAATGGACAGATTGATTCAAACAATTTCTCATGAAAAAAAGAAGAAGTTCATCTTCATCTAATTGATTTCAATTTCTATAATTACGAATAAACGCTTACATTTTCTTGCGAATGCTTTTTCTGGAGATGTTGTTCTTGAAGGGGAGAATGCGAGTGATTAGCATTTTCAAAGGAAGACAAGGCCAAGAGGTGCAGGCATAGGAATCAACATTTTTCTGCATTTCAAATCAAAGGTTTGGTTAATATTTAATAATTTATCAGAATACATACACTTTCAACCCTTCAAAATTATGGAAGTGTACAATTATCTCCAAGCAAGAGTTGAACAAAGCTAAGTCAAAAATTTCATTATTATTATCATTAATTGGAGTGTTTATATATGATTAATGTGTCAAACAAATTAAACAATGTTTTGAACCTTCCAAAATAATGGAAGTAGACACAATTATCTCCAGGTAAAAATTGCACAAAACTAAGTCAAATTTGTCTTTCATTTATTATAATTTCTCTTAACCCCTCCCCTGTATTTCTTTAATCACTACAATAACCAAGTCCTTGAACTCAGTCTTCATCAACCCAAAGTTAAATAAACAAAACAATAATAAGTTATTAATCCAAACTATTAATGTTATTGCAAATGTGACCTCTTTGCTGGCGTATCACCAACACACTTATTTTACTGTTTCAAACATGAATGCGTGTTGTTTTAAACTACGAATAATTCTTCAGACGCCCTTCAATTATATTAATTAAACCTTTCTAATCATCTATAAATTTAGCTTCTTCTTAATCCATCCACACAACACAAACTCAAAGCATATATCTACCTAGTTTGGCTTCTCAACCAAATAACCCAACTTTCTAAAGATTACTTCATCAATGGCAGCTCGAGTTTTCTTTCTCACGCTCTTTGTTCTAACTTGTTCGGTTGTTTTGGCGTTTGATCCTAGTCCACTTCAAGATTTTTCTGCTCCAGCATCCAGCCGAAATTTTCAAAACTTACAACCAAAATCATGGATCATCTCCAAAATCATCACTGCCGCCACACGACTGTGGCCTTAACGTTCGTTGGAGGGTGGCTGGTGACCAGAGGGAGCTGTAGTGAAGGAGAGAGCTAGCCGGAGATAGAGAGAGGGAAAGGAAATCGAGAGAGAGATACCTGTTGCCACTGTCGAGCCGTTCGCGAGAACACGCCATTGCCGCTGCGTAGTCAATCGGGGCCTCAAGGTTATGGAGAAGAAGAGAGGGTATTGAGAGAGGGGGAGATCGTGATGGTTTTCAAGTTTTTCAGGGAGAGAGAGCATAAATAGTTCTTTAAAAAAAAACCCTAGAAACCAACAATAAAGGCAACCTTTATGCCCGACATTAAAAGCCCAAAATTTTTAAAAATGTGCGTCCGACATTAAAAATTCAGCGTGTTTTTTCGTCCGACATTAAAAGTCCTCCGCATTTTTTTCTGTCCGACATCAAATGTATTAATTGTTGTAGTGATGACTAATTTCTTCCATAAGTAATTAGATCATTCCCATAAATGATCAATCACTTCCTTAAGTGATTAATTATTTACATAATTGATTAATTCATGGTTAATGAATTCTTTAATTTATTAACCACCAATTAAATATCACATATTTAATTTCCGGCCTTGAATTAATTAATTTTGCCCAAACACTTTTAGGACTTAAATTAATTAATTCTTTCAATCTTCCATAAATTTATATTTGAACTTCTTCAAATATTAATTTCTCTCATAATAATATATCAATATATATTATATTTATTTCCCTCAGTAAATTGAACATTTTCAATTTAATTACTTAGTTGCCTCAAATTACTTTACGAGCTACCAGTGGGACCTTATGGACCTGCAGATCAGAAGCTCCAACGATGTGAGATTAATTGGTTAAACTCATTAACCACAATAATCAATATTCGTTAACTGTGTGTACATTCCACTATAGACTCACAGTTGCACTCTTCTCACTGTAGACATATTTTCTGTGTCCACGGAACTTAGACCAATATCGACTAGTTAGTCCTTCACGAGTGTCCGTAACACCAGCTGGGTCAAATTACCGTTTTACCCCTGGGTCACCTCTATTTCCTTAAGTACCAATTCTCCTCTAATGAACAATCTGTTTGTGGTCCAACCATCAAACAGAAAACCCTCTCGTGCCATTGAGAGGGTAGGGCCCTTTGTTCAAGACTCGGAGTAACCACTTAAGGGAACACTCATCTGCTTCCCTAAAGTCGGGAAGGAGTGAATTCCATCTTGTACGATTATGTTCCCAGCTCCCCATTCGATCTTGTCCCCAAAGTGGTAGGCTTATTGAGTCGACGTATTGGCCACTCTCACCCATACAAATCAAAGGACAATCTCTCATGAGCAGGAGTCCATAATCAACTCAGGATTAAGACTAAGTTGTCTCGGTCGTCCTAGTGTAATAGAAAACCAACTAGTTAACGGTGTTATAACTAGTGGTTACTATTTCGCGGTCCGGTCTTATGCAAACTCATTGCACAGGATACCCCCACTCGCATGTCTCCTACACGAACACATTGGATCGCAACGTTTGTATCAAATACAAAGTGGGCCGTATCCATAGTGTCACCAGGATAAGGCACCCAGTCTTACCCTATACTATAGACCCTTTAGGCTGTTTCTTGAACAATGATCCCATATGTCGCTACATATAGTTCAAGACTCATATTACAGCCTTGGATGTCTAGTTTATTGGATTAGGGTTATTATTAGGCAAAGACAAATATAAAATAACTAATAACAATTAATGGAAAAATATATCAATATTATTTCATTAATATCCGGTCAACGGTTACATTCACTATCTACGAGTTTTAGGGCATAAAACCCAACAGATACAACCTGGATCCTTGATTCAGGTGCCACTCATCACGTATGCTCTTCCTTTGAGGGAATGAGCTCCTGGCAACAATTAGATGCTGGGGAAATGACTCTAGAAGTTGGGACTGGGGAGTTCATTTCAGCTAAAGCAGTGGGAGACATTAAAATGTTCTTCTCCAGGGAATGTTATATGTTATTAGATAATGTATATATAGTTCCTAAAATAAAAAGAAATTTGATTTATGTATCTTGTTTGCTTGAACAAGGATATTCAGTGTCCTTTTCTGTAAATGAAGCTCTCATTACTAAAAGGGGTGTTGATATTTGTTCTGCAAACTTGGAGAACAATTTATATGTTTTAAGACCAATGGAGTCTAGGGCTATTTTGAACAATGAGATGTTTAAAACAGCTGAGACTCAACCTAAAAGGCAGAGAGTTTCTCAAAGTACCTATCTTTGGCACTTGAGACTTGGCCACATAAATCTCAATAGGATTGGGAGATTGGTTAAGAACGGACTTCTAAGCCAGTTACAAGATGGTACTTTACCTCCGTGTGAGTCTTGTCTCGAAGGTAAGATGACCAAACGACCTTTTACTGGAAAAGGTTATCGTGCCAAGGAGCCCTTAGAGCTCGTACATACGGATCTCTGTGGTCCAATGAATGTTAGGGCTCGAGGAGGGTATGAATATTTCATCTCTTTTATAGATGATTATTCAAGGTATGGTTATTTATACCTAATGAGTCATAAGTCTGAAGCCCTTGAAAAGTTCAAGGAGTATAAGGCTGAAGTTGAGAACTTATTAGGTAAGACCATTAAAACACTTCGATCTGATCGAGGTGGAGAGTATTTGGACTTAGAATTCCAGAACTATTTGATAGAACATGGAATCACGTCTCAACTCTCAGCACCAGGTACACCTCAGCAGAATGGTGTATCTAAAAGGAGAAACAGAACCTTGTTAGACATGGTTCGATCTATGATGAGCTATGCTCAGTTGCCTAATTCTTTTTGGGGTTATGCAGTAGAGACTGCAGTTTATATTTTGAATGTTGTTCTCTCAAAGAGTGTTTCTGAAACACCATTTGAGCTCTGGAAAGGGCGTAAAGCTAGTTTACGTCATTTCAGAATTTGGGGTTGCCCTGCACATGTGCTTGTGACAAATCCAAAGAAATTGGATTCACGTTCAAAATTATGCCTATTCGTAGGCTACCCAAAAAATAAAGTGTTTGTATCGACAAATGCTACTTTCTTGGAAGAAGACCACGTTAGAGAACACAAACCACGCAGTAAAATTGTGTTGAGTGAACTTTCTGGGGAAGCTACAAATGAATCAACAAGAGTTGTTGATGAGGCTAGACCTTCAACAAGGTTTGTTGATGAGCCTAGTTCAGAGGCTGGACCTTCAACAAGAGTTGTTGATGAGCCCAGTACATCTGGTCAAGCCCATCATTCTCAAGAGTTGAGAATGCCTCGACGTAGTGGGAGGGTTGTTATTCAACCTGAACGCTATCTGGGTTTAGCAGAAACTCAAGCTGTCATACCTGATGATGGTGTTGAGGATCCATTGACCTTTAGACAGGCAATGAATGATGTGGATCATGACAAGTGGGTCAAAGCTATGGACCTAGAGATGGAGTCTATGTACTTCAATCAAGTCTGGGATCTTGTAGACTTACCTGAAGGGGTAAAACCCATAGGGTGCAAATGGATCTACAAGAGAAAAGGAGACGCAGCTGGGAAAGTACAGACTTTCAAAGCTCGACTTGTGGCAAAGGGTTATACCCAAAAGGAAGGGGTGGACTATGAAGAAACCTTCTCTCTAGTTGCCATGTTAAAGTCAATAAGGATACTCTTGTCCATTGCCACGTTTTATGATTATGAAATTTGGCAAATGGATGTCAAGACTGCATTTCAGAATGGCAATCTTGATGAGAATATCTTTATGTCTCAACCAGAGGGGTTCATTGCTCAAGGTCAGGAGCAAAAAGTTTGCAAGCTTAATCGATCCATTTATGGTTTGAAGCAAGCTTCCAGATCTTGGAATATAAGGTTTGACACTACTGTCAAATCTTATGGCTTTGACCAGAACGTTGATGAACCTTGTGTTTACAAAAGGATTATCAACGGTTCAGTAGCTTTTCTAGTGTTGTATGTAGATGATATTCTGCTTATTGGGAATAATGTAGAATATCTCGCTGAAATTAAAACTTGGCTATCAACTGAGTTTCAAATGAAAGATTTGGGTGAAGCTCAGTATGTTCTAGGGATTCAAATTATCAGGAATCGTAAGAACATAACGTTGGCCCTGTCTCAAGCATCCTATATAGACAAGATGTTGTCTAAATATAAGATGCAGAATTCCAAGAGGGGTTTACTCCCCTTCAGGCATGGAGTTCATCTGTCTAAGGAACAGTGTCCTAAGACACCTCAAGGAATTGAGGATATGAGACAGATTCCTTATGCTTCAGCAGTGGGCAGCCTTATGTATGTCATGTTGTGTACTAGGCCTGACATATGCTATGCAGTTGGGATAGTTAGTAGATACCAGTCTAATCCAGGGTTAGACCATTGGACTGCAGTGAAAAACATCCTCAAGTATCTTAGGAGAATGAGGGACTATCAGTTTGTGTATGGCGCTAAGGATTTGATCCTTACAGGATACACAGACTCTGACTTTCAGACTGATAAGGATTCTAGGAAATCCACATCAGGGTCAGTGTTTACCCTGAATGGGGGTGCTGTAGTCTGGCGTAGCATCAAACAAGGATGCATTGCAGACTCCACCATGGAGGCCGAATATGTCGCTGCTTGTGAAGCAGCTAAGGAGGTTGTATGGCTTAGGAAGTTCTTGATGGATTTGGAAGTTGTTCCAAATATGAACTTGCCAACCACCCTTTATTGTGATAATAGTGGTGCTGTGGCAAATTCTAAAGAACCTCGCAGTCACAAGAGAGGCAAACACATAGAGCGCAAATATCATCTCATTAGAGAGATCGTGCAACGAGGTGAT
Organism: Luffa acutangula; assembly: GCA_036850905.1. NCBI lineage: Eukaryota > Viridiplantae > Streptophyta > Magnoliopsida > Cucurbitales > Cucurbitaceae > Luffa > Luffa acutangula. Next base: position 27,267,741 of record CM072087.1, on the reverse strand, counting down.
GTGATCGTCACGAAGATAGCTTCGGAGCACAACATTGATGATCCATTTACGAAGGCTCTCACGGCTAAAGTGTTCGAGGGTCATCTAGAGGGTCTAGGTCTGCGAGATATGTACATAGAATAATCTAGGGCAAGTGGGAGAAGTGTAATGGGTATTCAAATGCCCTAGTTTATTGTATTTATCTGTATTTGTACTTTTCATGTATTATACAGTATTAATACAAACTATTATTTCTACTTCAATGATTATTCATTCAATTATGATTGTTGATGTACATTGCCCACTAGAGTTTTTAGTTCAAGTGGGAGTTGTTGGGTTTTATGCCCTAAAACTCGTAGATAGTAAATGAAACAAATTAATCGATCTCAATAAAGCGCTATTTGAGTGATTCAGTAATTGGGTTATTGAATAATCGAGTTTGCACTAATAAACCCTAAATCAAATAAACTAAGATCCGAGGTTGTTTAAATGAAACTTGGACTAGTATGTAGGGACATACGGGGATCAGTGTCCAAGTAACAACCTAAATGGTCTATAGTATAGGGATAAGGCTGGGTACCTTATCTTGGTGACACTATGAGATACGGCCCACCTTGTATCCGATACAGATGCAATGATCCAAAGCATCCATGTAGGAGACATGCGGGTGGGGGTATCCTATGCAATGAGTTTGCATAAGACCGGACCGCGAAATAGTAACCACTAGATGTAACGCCGTTAACTAGTTTAGGTTTCTATTTCAATAGGATGACCTAGGTAACTCAATCTCAATCCTGAGTCTGTTGTGAACTCCTTTTCAGGAGGGATTGTCCTTAGATTTGTATGGGTGAGAGTGGCCTGCTCGCCGACTCAATATTCCTACCATATCAGGGGCAAGACCGAATGGGGGCTGGGAACATAACAGTACAAGATGGAATTCACTCCTTCCTCTATTGGGGTAAGTAGATGTGTGTTCCCTTAAGGGCTGATTCCGGGGTTTGAACAAAAGCGCGCTGTCCTCTCCTGGCCCGAGAGGAATTTCTGTTTAGTGGTTGGACCCTAAACATGTTGTTCATTAGAGGGATCAGTGGTACTTAAGGATCCAGAGGTAACCCAGGGGTAAAACGGTAATTTGACCCAGCTGGTGTTACGAACACACGTGAAGGATTCACTTACTGCTATTGGTCGATATCCGTGGACACAGAAATATTCTACAGTGAGAAGAGTGCAGCTGTGGGTCTTTAGTGGAGTGACCCACGGTTAACGAATGTTGATTTACTCGGTTAATGAGTTTAACTGATCAATCTCGTATCGTTGGAGCTTCTGATCTGTAGGTCCATTAGGTCCACCTGCTAGCTCATAACGGGTTCTGAGATAATTTAGTCTTGATATTAAAGGGAATTAATATAATGTATGGAGATACATTATAGTATAAAGTTTAATTAAAGAATTAAACTTTATAATTAATTTTGGACATGATTCGAAATTAATTATTGAGAGAATAATGAATTTAATTAAATATGTGATATTTGATTAATTCATGGATTAATTAATTGGGGAATTAATTAATTTAATTTAGTTTGATTAAATGTGATTTAATCAAATTAATACTATAGTTGATTATTAATGTACATTAGATGCACATTATAACTATAGGTTTAAAGAGAGAGATATTCATGTATTAATTAAATATGATTTAATTAATATTTTGATTAATTAATATGATTAATTAATTAATTTAATTTTAATTAAAATTAAATTGGTTAAGTAACTCCCATCAGGGAGTTACTACGTGTGTGATCTCTCTCTCATAACCTCCCAGAAGTGGGAAGTTTTAGAAGGCTCTCAATCTCTCTTCCAACTCACTCAAGCTGTGAGTGTGTGTCAATGACTAATTCTCAGGGGTTCCCACAAGCCCAAATCTCAGAACTCAGAGATATAGTGGGTGCATTCGTTTGGTGGTGTTCTTGGAGCAAGGGTTGTACGTGAGTTTGAAGTTGGAGCATTGTGCTGAGGAGTTTGGCAACATCAAATCATGTAAGTTCTTCCAACTCTAAAGTAGTTTAGAGTGATATTCAACATGCTTAATCTTATATTTTCATAGAATTAGTTCTGTGTTTTTGCCCAATGTATCGGTGTTTTCGTTTAACTCTATTAAACAACGTAAAGTTCTGATATACGCTTCCGCTGCGAGGATTTTCATTCCTTCAGTAAGGGCCCATGTTTTTGGGGCAAAAATATTGTAAATCGAGTCTTGTAAGTCCGTGTCTAGAGTTTTAGGATCAATTTGTTGATTGGCGTTCGAATCAGAATCAATTTTGGTGAAAAATTGCTTCTGGAATCGAAGGCAGTAGGCAGACCAGAGGCGTAGCGTCGCGACCCTGCTCAACGGAGTCGCGACGCTGAAGAACGAAGGCTGGAAAAAATCGGGGCAGCGTCGAGACGCTTTGCCTACAGCGTCTCGACGCTGACGGAAGTTTCCGGATACACGGAACGTGAACGAGACGTGCGGCGTGTCAGTTTCAAACGGTTTTAACGATATATAAATTTCTTGCGGCTGGTTAGCTTCGAACTTGGGCGGTTGGACGAGTTGGCACGCGCGCAATCCTAGTGTTCGTGAGGTTGTGGGTTTGAGCTGCATTTTGGCAGTTATTTTACCAGCGTGCTGAATTGGTCCGGTTCAATTCAATTCGGTCCGGTTCACTGAATGGGGCAGTTGGTTTGGTCTGGTTCAAGTATTATGGGTCTGGTTTGAAGCGGTTCAAGCTGGTTCGGGCCGGTTTTGGAGCGGTTCAAGACTCAGAAGGATAATTAAATTGAAATTATTGTAATTTTTGTTTATTTTAATTATCCTAGGGGCCAATATACCGATTTTTCAGCTATTTATTGCTTTATGAATGTCATTTAGATAGATCCCACCATAGGTTAAGCATGTTTCATGCATTTTTATGTTATAAATGTTATAATATATGATAATTATGCATGAATTTAAATTTCATGATTTATTTAGTATAATTGTTATATTAAATATATGAAATTGGAAAAGCATGATGCATGACATTAATTAGATAAATATAAGATGTTATATTTTATTAATGTAGCATGCATGCTTAGATTTATTTTCATGAGTATTAATATAATAGTTATATTATGAATGAAAATAAATTTCAATGCTTATTTTCATGTATGATTTAATATAAAATGTTATATTAATTATATGAAAATGAAAAAGCATTGAGCATGACACCACTTTAGTATAATCGTTATATTATCGTTATCGGCGTCATGGGCTATATGGTGTTTAATAGTTCAGATATGATTGTTTTTATTCCCAACACCATAGAAGCATGTTATAGGGCTAATCATTAAAATTTGAAATAGTTTCAAAATGATTAGAAACCGTCAACCTATAACAAAGAGTTGCATGCAAACATAGGACCTTAGGTTAAAATTGAATTAATTTTAAAATGTTTAAAATTAATTAGACCTAAGCTCATTTTAATTCTAATAGGATTAGAATTATATTCTTACTTAGGATTAAAATAGTTTTAATTTACTAAGTAGGAATGGCATTACTATGATTATAAGGGAACTCTCCCGGCGAGGTTCTGTCTAGGCTGGGGGTACTTAAGTTGATGGTTTACGAAACACCTCGTACCTGGGAACTGACCCGGAACCTGAGTTGAATTAATCATATTTTAATGTTAGCATGCAATGTCACTAGGTAATTAAAGGGGTTTAATTCACCTAGACATTAGTGTAATGACCTTTATATAAGAGTTATATACAGGCTTAGACTTAGATAGATTCACTTAGCCGGAATTTACCTAAGTAATAGACCCTTTAATTATAAAAATACTTAGTGGGAGGAAATATATCAAAACAAGATTTTCATAAATCAACGTTTTGCTCTCACGTCCTCAAGAGTTCACAACGTGAGGTCCATGCTTGGCCTCGAGTCACCCTGGGAGTGACCCCCTACGGATGGTGTTTGCATGGATCAATATCAAGGAGAATGAGGGAGTATTTTATAGTAAGTGGGAGCAGGACACGTGTCAACGTATCCTACGGTCTCTTCCATTAGGTTGCACCGTGAGATCCCCATGATCTGCCTGCGAGTCGCCCTGGGAGCGATCACCCTACGGAGGGCTTGATCATGGGAGTTGGAACAACGCAAACTCCAGAAATGGATAGGGTTTCTTAGGTTCATTTCCAACTTTGACTTTCCCTACGGTAGCATTGTTGGGACCGACCTCTGAAATCTGAAAATGGAGGGTTACACTTACGGAGAATTGTTAAGGTGTTAATAATTTCCTGACCCAAAAAACGGTAGCTAAGAACTATTGGAATATGAGTTATTCTGGTAATAGGGATTGGCTGAGATTGTCTCAATTCAGGGGAGGAGTAGTTGACTGCCCTACGGTAGCTGTTGCTCTAAACCTCTAAAGTATCGTTGCAAAATGAATGTTTATTCTATGAGTCGATCATTACTTTTGCTAAATTGATTGGATTAAAATAATGATAATATTATTTTGTGTAATGGGTTAATGCAACATCACTAATTAAATTAATTTTTTTGTTTTAGCATGAATCGTTCTTTGTATGCCTCTAATTACGCCGTGTGTAATAAAACTGGTATCGCTAATACAACTAAGGAAATGCACTCAAACACTAATTGCGTGGATTTGGTCTTAACTGAGGACTGTCCTCAGACCCACATGTCTAATTCATCTGAAGTTGTTCATGATGAATATGACATAGACTGCTTAGCAAAACTCAATGAAAATAAATGTGATTTATTGGTCATTGAAACGTGTATAGTGGAAAATGATGATACAGCCTGGATCCTTGATTCAGGTGCCACTCATCACGTATGCTCTTCCTTTGAGGGAATGAGCTCCAGGCAACAATTAGATGCTGGGGAAATGACTCTCAAAGTTGGGACTGGGGAGTTCATTTCAGCTAAAGCAGTGGGAGACATTAAAATGTTCTTCTCCAGGGAACGTTATATGTTATTAGATAATGTATATATAGTTCCTAAAATAAAAAGAAATTTGATTTCTGTTTCTTGTTTGCTTGAACAAGGGTATTCAGTGTCCTTTTCTGTAAATGAAGCTCTCATTACTAAAAGGGGTGCTGATATCTGTTCTGCAAATTTGGAGAACAATTTATATGTTTTAAGACCAATAGAGTCTAGGGCTATTTTGAACAATGAGATGTTTAAAACAGCTGAGACTCAACCTAAAAGGCAGAGAGTTTCTCAAAGTACCTATCTTTGGAACTTGAGACATGGCCACATAAATCTCAATAGGATTGGGAGATTGGTTAAGGACAGACTTCTAAGCCAGTTAGAAGATGGTACTTTACCTCCGTGTGAGTCTTGTCTCGAAGGTAAGATGAGCAAACGACCTTTTACTGGAAAAGGTTATCGTGCCAAGGAGCCCTTAGAGCTCGTACATACGGATCTCTGTGGTCCAATGAATGGTAGGGCTCGAGGAGGGTATGAATATTTCATCTCTTTCATAGATGATTATTCAAGGTATGGTTATTTATACCTAATGAGTCATAAGTCTGAAGCCCTTGAAAAGTTCAAGGAGTATAAGGCTGAAGTTGAGAACTTATTAGGTAAGACCATTAAAACACTTCGATCTGATCGAGGGGGAGAGTATTTGGACTTAGAATTCCAAAAGTATTTGATAGAACATGGAATCACGTCCCAACTCTCAGCACCAGGTACACCTCAGCAGAATGGTGTATCTGAAAGGAGAAATAGAACCTTGTTAGACATGGTTCGATCTATGATGAGCTAAGCTCAGTTGCCTAATTCTTTTTGGGGTTATGCAGTAGAGACTGCAGTTTATATTTTGAATGTTGTTCCCTCAAAGAGTGTTTCTGAAACACCATTTGAGCTCTGGAAAGGGCGTAAAGCTAGTTTACGTCATTTCAGAATTTGGGGCTGCCCTGCACATGTGCTAGTGGCAAATCCAAAGAAATTTGATTCACGTTCAAAATTATGCCTATTCGTAGGCTACCCAAAAGAAACAAGAGGTGGATATTTCTTCGATCCACAAGAAAATAAAGTGTTTGTATCGTCAAATGCTACTTTCTTGGAAGAAGACCACGTTAGAGAACACAAAGCACGCAGTAAAATTGTGTTGAGTGAACTTTCTGGGGAAGCTACGAATGAATCAACAAGAGTTGTTGATGAGGCTGGACCTTCAACAAGGGTGGACCTTCAACAAGGGCTGGACCTACGTTAGAGAACACAAGCCACGTAGTGGGAGGGTTGTTATTCAACCTGAACGCTATCTGGGTTTAGCAGAAACTCCACCTGTCATACCTGAGGATGGTGTTGAGGATCCATTGACCTTTAGACAGACAATGAATGATGTGGATCATGACCAGTGGGTCAAAGCTATGGACCTAGAGATGGAGTCTATGTACTTCAATCAAGTCTGGGATCTTGTAGACCTACCTGAAGGGGTAAAACCCATAGGGTGCAAATGGATCTACAAGAGAAAACGAGACACAACTGGGAAAGTACAGACTTTCAAAGCTCGACTTGTGGCAAGGGGTTATACCCAAAAGGAAGGGGTGGACTATGAAGAAACCTTCTCCCCAGTTGCCATGTTAAAGTCGATAAGGATACTGTTGTCCATTGCCACGTTTTATGATTATGAAATTTGGCAAATGGATGTCAAGACTGCTTTTCTGAATGGCAATCTTGAAGAGAGCATCTTTATGTCTCAACCAGAAGGGTTCATCGCTCAAGATCAAGAGCAAAAAGTTTGCAAGCTTAAACGATCCATTTATGGGTTGAAGCAAGCTTCCAGATCTTGGAATATAAGGTTTGACACTGCTGTCAAATCTTATGGCTTTGACCAGATCGTTGATGAGCCTTGTGTTTACAAAAGGATTATCAGCGGTTCAGTAGCTTTTCTGGTGTTGTATGTAGATGATATTCTGCTTATTGGGAATAATGTAGAATATCTAACTGAAATTAAAACTTGGCTATCAACTGAGTTCCAAATGAAAGATTTGGGTGAAGCTCAATATGTTCTAGGGATTCAAATTATCAGGAATCGTAAGAACAGAACATTAGCCCTGTCTCAAGCATCCTATATAGACAAGATGTTGTCTAAATATAAGATGCAGATTTCCAAGAGGGGTTTACTCCCCTTCAGGCATGGAGTTCACCTGTCTAAGGAACAGTGTCCTAAGACACCTCAAGAAATTGAGGATATGAGACGGATCCCTCATGCTTCAGCAGTGGGCAGCCTTATGTATGCCATGTTGTGTACTAGGCCTGACATATGCTATGCAGTTGGGATAGTTAGTAGATACCAGTCTAATCCAGGGTTAGACCACTGGACTGCAGTGAAAAACATCCTCAAGTATCTTAGGAGAACGAGGGACTATCAGCTTGTGTATGGCGCTAAGGATTTGATCCTTACAGGATACACAGACTCTGACTTTCAGACTGATAAGGATTCTAGGAAATCCACATCGGGGTCAGTGTTTACCCTAAATGGGGGCGTTGTAGTCTGGCGTAGCATCAAACAAGGATGCATTGCAGACTCCACCATGGAGGCCGAATATGTCGCTGCTTGTGAAGCAGCAAAGGAGGCTCTATGGCTTAGGAAGTTCTTGATGGATTTGGAAGTTGTTCCAAATATGAACTTGCCAATCACCCTTTATTGTGATAATAGTGGTGCAGTGGCAAATTCTAAAGAACCTCGCAGTCACAAGAGAGGCAAGCACATAGAGCGCAAATATCATCTCATCAGAGAGATCGTGCAACGAGGTGATGTGATCGTCACGAAGATAGCTTCGGAGCACAATATTGCTGATCCATTTACGAAGGCTCTCACGGCTAAAGTGTTCGAGGGTCATCTAGATGGTTTAGGTCTGCGAGATATGTACGTAGAATAATCTAGGGCAAGTGGGAGAAGTGTAATGGCTATTCAAATGCCCTAGTTTATTTTATTTATCTGTATTTGTACTTTTCATGTATTATACAGTATTAATACAAACGATTATTCCTACTTCAATGATTATTCATTCAATTCTGATTGTTGATGAACATTGCCCACTAGAGTTTTAGTTCAAGTGGGAGTTGTTGGGTTTTATGCCCTAAAACTCGTAGATAGTAAATGAAACAAATTAATCGATCTCATACATTATGGATGTTATAATATGATTATAATTTTGGATGATAATGCATGGTTTTTCATGAGATATTTAATATATAGTTGAGTTATATTAAATTCATGAACATGGAAGAGTATGATGCATGCAATTACATATTTTTAATATAAGAGTTATATTAAAAATTATTTGTTTGCAGCATGCTAAGTTGATTTTCCATTTTTTGGCTATAATAAAATTGTTTATTATTTAAATGGAAATCAAATTGCATTGAGCATGATACATCCATAGGTTAATATAAGGGTTATATTAATTATCATGCAATGCATAGTACTATAGTTTAAATTTCATTAACTTGAATATGTTTGTTAATTGTTTTTAAACTATAGTATGCATGATTATAGGGCTAATCATTAAAATTTTGAAATAGTTTAAAATTTCATGATTAGAAACCGTCAATCTATAATCAAGATATGCATGTTCACATAGGATCTTAGGTTAAATTGAATTAATTTTAATTGGTTAAAATTAATTAGACCTAAGATCACTTTCTAATACGATTAGAATATCTTACTTAGTTTTAAAATAGTTTTAATGAACTAAGTAGGACGAACATTCCTGAGATTTTAAGGGAACTCTACCAGTGAAGTTCTGTCTAAGGATTGGAGGTATTTAAGTTGACGGTAAACGGAACACCTCCTACCTTGGAACTGATCTGGAACACCGGAGTTGAATTAATCTCAGGTTAATGTTAGAATAATGTCGCTAGGTAGATTAAAATGGTTTAATACACCTAGACATTAGATCTTATTATAATAGTTATAATAGGACTAGACTTAGATAAATGACTTAGCCGGATTTATCTAGGTTTAATCAAACCCTAAAATATCCGATAGGTTACTTTAGTGGGAGGAAAATTTCAAAACTTAATTTAAATTGAGTTTTGCTCCTACGTCCCCGTGACGTTCACACCATGAGATCCATGCTCGGCTTCGTGTCGTCGTAGAGCGGCCTCCCTTCGGAGAGTGTTTGCATGGGTCAATACCAAGGTGAATGGGGAAAGTGACTATAGTAAGTGGGAGCGGGACGCGTGTCAACGTATCCTTCGGTCTCCACCCCTAGGTCACAACGTGAGATTCTTATGATCCGCCTGCGTGTTGCCCTGGAGCAACCACTCCTTCGAAGGGCCTGATCATAGGATTCAGAACACCGTGAACTCTTGAATAGGATAGGGTCGCTTAGGCTAATTACCAACAGTTTTCTTTCCTAACGGTAGCCTATTGGTGCGTGCCTCTGAGATCTGAAAGTGGGGGGGTTACACTTACGGGGAGGAGTTAATTTGTTAACAAATCCTTGACTGAACAACGGTGGTTAATATCTAATGGAATATGAGTTATTCTGGTATTAGAAATTGACTGAGAAGTGTCTCATTTTAGAGGAGGAACAACTGATCACCCTTCGGTGGCTGTTCTTCTAAACCTCTAAAGCATCGTTGCGAAACACAATCATAGTTTTATTAGGGTTCTTTGATTGTTTTGTTTGCAAAATTGATTGGATGTATGCAATTGTTTGTATTTCTTGTGTGATGGGTTAAGGCAAAGATAACTAATACGGTCACTTGTTTGTTTTTTAGCAATGTCTTCCTCTATAATTTCCCTGCTTAAAAATGAACAACTTACCGGCGAAAATTTTCCACAATGGAAATCTAACCTCAATACAATATACTCGTGGTTGAGGACTTAAGGTTCGTCTTAACGGAGGAATGTCCTCCCGTTCACCCTCGCACTGCCGCTCAGGCAGTTATGGACGCCTACGAACGATGGACCAAGGCCAATGAAAAGGTCAAAGTCTATATTTTGGTCAGCTTGTCTGAAGTATTGGCCAAGCGTTACGAGAACGTGGAAACTGTCAGGGAGATTATGAATTCCCTGCAGGAGATGTTTAGACTTCCGTCCTACCAGCTCCACCACGACGCCTTGAAGAACGTCTTCAATGCCAACATGCTAGAAGGTCAATCTTTTCGGGAACATGTCCTGGACATGATTAACCAATTCAACATAGCTGAGGCAAATGGCGGGGTTGTCTGCGAGCGTAGTCAGGTTGCGTTCATCCTTCACTCGCTCCCGACGAGCTATCTGTCTTTCAGGACGAACACGAGCATGAATAAGATTCAGTTCAACCTGACTACCCTCCTCTCGGAGTTACAGATTTATGAGTCCCTGCAAAAGAGCAAGGGAAAGAGTGTGGTTAAAGGAGAGGCCAACGTGGCCCATTCCAAGAAGAAGTTCCTAAAGGGTTCATCCTCAGGGACTAAATCTGTACCCCAGGCTTCTTCATCGAAGCAGATCCAAAAGATGAAGGGAGACAAGGGGAAGGCTCTTGCACAGGCTGTGCAAGGAAAGGGGAAGGCCAAGGTCGTGGCCGACAAAGGCAGATGCTTCCACTGTAATGCAGATGGTCACTGGAAGCGCAACTGTCTCCGCTACCTTGCTGAGAAGAGAAGAGAAAAAGAAGGTAAATTCGATTTACTTGTGTTAGAGACTTGTCTCGTTGAACATGATGAGTTTGCCTGGATTTTGGATTCGGGAGCCACTAATTATGTTTGTTCTTCTTTTCAGGGAAATAATTTCCAGCAGCTGGCAGAGGGTGAAATGACGCTTAAGGTCGGAACGGGAGACGTCGTTTCAGCTCGTGCAATGGGAGCTGCAAAATTATTCTTTAGAAATAGGTTTTTAATTTTAGAGAACTTGTACTTAGTTCCTATAATTAAAAGGAACCTTATTTTTGTTTCAGCTTTACTTGAACAATGTTATTCAGTTTCTTTCTTGCTTAACGAAGCTTTAATCTCAAAGAATGGAGTTTACATTTGTTCAGCTAAGCGTGAGAATAATTTGTTTGTGTTAAGACCAGATGACGCTAAGGCTATTTTAAGTCATGAAATGTTTAAAACGGCCGAAACGCAAAACAAAAGGCAAAAAGTTTCTCCTTTAAGTAACAACACGTATCTTTGGCATCTTCGTCTTGGTCATATTAACATCGATCAGATCGATCGTTTGGTTAAAAATGGACTTCTAAGTGACATAGAAGATACATCTTTACCACCCTGTGAATCGTGTCTCGAGGGTAAAATGACCAAGAGGCCTTTTACTGGAAAAGGTTATAGGGCCAAAGAACCACTTGAACTAATACATTCGGATCTTTGTGGTACAATGAATGTAAAGGCTCGAGGTGGTTATGAATATTTCATCTCTTTCATAGATGATTATTCTCGATACGGTTACTTGTACCTGATGGGTCATAAGTCTGAAGCTCTTGAAAGGTTTAAAGAGTTTAAGGCTGAGGTAGAAAACCTGTTAGGTAAAACGATTAAAACACTTCGATCAGATCGAGGTGGAGAGTATTTAGATCAGCGATTCTAGGACTATATGATAGAACATGGAATCCAATCACAACTCTCAGCACCTGGTACACCTCAGTAGAATGGTGTATCAGAAAGGAGAAACAGAACCTTGTTAGACATGGTTCGATCTATGATGAGCTATGCTCAGTTGCCTAGCTCGTTTTGGGGGTATGCAGTAGCGACTGCAGTACATATTCTTAACAACGTTCCCTCAAAAAGTGTTTCTGAAACTCCTTTTGAGCTATGGAAGTAAACCTAGTTTGTGTTACTTCCATATCTGGGGTTGTCCTGCACATGTGTTAGTGACAAATCCTAAGAAATTGGAACCACGTACGAGAATATGCCAATTTGTTGGTTACCCGAAAGAAACGAGAGGTGGTCTTTTCTACGACCCTCAAGATAATAAAGTATTTGTATCGACAAATGCAACTTTCTTGGAGGAAGACCACATTCGAGATCATCGACCACGAAGTAAGTTAGTATTAGGAGAAGCTACAGAAGGATCAACAAGGGTTGTTGATGAACCTGGTCCTTCAACAAGAGTTGTTGGAGAATGCAGTTCTTCTCGTCAATCTAGTCCTCCTCACGTAGTGGGAGAGCTTCGACGCAGTGGGAGGGTTGTGATACAACCTAACCGCTACTTGGGTTTAACAGAAACACAAGTAGTCATACCTGATGACGGCGTAGAAGATCCATTGTCTTATCGTCAGGCAATGAATGATGTAGATAAGGACGAGTGGGCCAAAACCATGGACCTTGAGATGGAGTCTATGTACTTCAATCAAGTTTGGGAACTTGTAGATCTACCTGAAGGGGTCAAACTCATTGGGTGTAAATGGATCTATAAGAGAAAAAGAGATGCTGCTGGGAAAGTACAAACTTTCAAAGCAAGACTTGTAGCAAAGGGTTATACCCAACGAGAAGGAGTGGACTATGAAGAAACTTTTTCTCCAGGTTCTATGCTAAAGTCCATAAGAATCCTTTTATCCATTGCCACATTTTATGATTATGAAATTTGGCAAATGGATGTCAAGACAACTTTTCTGAATGGCAATCTTGACGAGAGTATTTTTATGTCTCAACCCGAAGGGTTCATATCCCAAGGTCAGGAGCAATAGGTTTCCAAACTGAATCGATCCATTTATGGGTTGAAACAGGGTTCTCGATCTTGGAATATTAGATTTTATACTGCCATCAAATCTTTTGGCTTTGACCAGAATGTTGATGAACCTTGTGTATACAAGAAGATCAACAAGAATAAAGTAGCTTTCCTCGTACTTTATGTAGACGACATCCTACTCATTTGGAATGATGTAGGGTATCTGTCTGACGTAAAAGAATGGCTGGCAGCTCAATTCCAAATGAAAGATTTGGGTGAGGCCCAGTATGTTCTTGGCATCCAGATTATTCGGGATAGAAAGAACAAATCGCTAGCTCTGTCTCAGGCAACGTATATCGACAAGATGTTGGCTTGATATTCGATGCAGAACTCCAAGAAGGGCTTGTTGCCTTTTAGGCATGGGGTTCACTTGTCTAAGGAACAGTCTCCTAAGACACATCAAGAGGTTGAGGATATGAGACGGATTCCCTACGCCTCTGTCGTGGGTAGCTTAATGTATGTCATGCTATGCACGAGGCCTGACATTTGTTATGCTGTAGGGATTGTCAGCAGATATCAGTCAAATCCAGGGTTAGACCACTGGACTGCCGTTAAAGGAATCCTCAAGTATCTTAGGATAACGAGGGATTACATGTTGGTGTTTGGGGCTAAGGAGTTAGTTCTCACTGGTTACACCGACTCTGACTTCCAAACTGACAAGGATTCTAGGAAATCTACGTCAGGGTCAGTTTTCACCCTTAACGGGGGAGCTGTAGTTTGGAGGAGTATAAAGCAAGGATGCATAGCAGACTCCATGATGGAGGCTGAGTATGTAGCTGCTTGTGAAGCCGCTAAGGAAGCTGTTTGGCTAAGGAAGTTATTGACAGATTTGGAAGTTGTTCCAAATATGAACTTGCCCATTACGTTATACTGTGACAACAGTGGGGCTGTAGCCAATTCAAAGGAACCTCGCAGCCACAAAAGAGGTAAACACATAGAAAGGAAGTATCATCTGATTCGTGAAATTGTGCAAAGGGGAGATGTGGTCGTGACCAAGATCGCTTTCGAGCACAACATTGCTGATCCGTTTACGAAGGCCCTCTCGGCTAAAGTGTTCGAGGGTCATCTAGAAAGTCTAGGTCTGCGAGACATGTATATAGCGTAATCTAGGGCAAGTGGGAGATGTGTAATGGGTGTAAGGATGCCCTAGTTTATTGTATTTTGTATATTTACCTTTTATGTAATGTACAACATACATGTACCATTTCCAGCTTTGGATTAAATTGTATATATACTTTCCCTGTAACTTGAGTTTTAGTTCAAGTGGGAGTTTGTTGGGTTTTATGCCCTAAAACTCGTAGATAGTAAATGTACATTTGACCGAACATTAATAAAGTGATGTATTATTCAATGTTTGTATTATATCTTGTCTTATTAATCCTAATCCAATAAACTAAACATCCAAGGCTAATAGAATGAGGCTTGAACTAGTATGTAGGGACATACGGGGATCAATGTTCAAGTTTTAGCCTAAAGGGTCTTTAGTATAGGGATAAGGCTGGGTACCTTATCCTGGTGACACTATGGATACGACCCGCTTTGTATATTGATACAAACGTAGTGATCCAACGCGTTCATGTGGTTGACATGCGAGTGGGGGTGTCTTGTGCAATGAGTTTGCACAAAGACCAGACCGCGAAATAGTTAACCACTAACTGTAACACCGTTAGTTAGCTCGGTTTCTATTTCACTAGGATGACCTAGGCAACTTGGCCTTAATCCTGAGTGGATTATGGACTCCTGTCCATGAGGGATTGTCCTTTGATTTGTACGGGTGAGAGTGGCCTGTTCGCCGACTCAATAAGCCTACCATTTTGGGGACAAGACCGAGTGGGGAGCTGGGAACGTAGTCTTACAAGATGGAATTCACTCCTTCCCGATATTAGGGTAAGTAGAGGTGTGTACCCTTAAGTGGTGTCTCCGGGTCTTGAACAATGGGCCCTACCCTCTTTATGGCACGAGAGGGATTTCTGTTTGCTGGTTGGACCACAAACAGGTTGTTCATTAGAGGAGCACTGGTACTTAAGGACCAAGAGGTAGCCCATGGGTAAAACGGTAATTTGACCTAGCTGGGGTACGAACACACGTGAAGGGCTAACTTGTTGTTGACGGTCAATATCCGTGGACACACAAATATATCTGTAGTGAGAAGAGTGCAGTTGTGGTTCTTTAGTATATCCCTTCAATTGGTATTCAGTAATCCTTCAGATAACTCGATCTCAATCCTGAATCTATGTGGGTGAAAGTGGTCTAAAAGAGCCATTCAATAATCCTACAACTTAGGGATAAGACTAGATGGATAGCTAGGGACATAGTAAAGCAAGACGAAATTCATTCCTACCCAATTCAGGGATAGAAGAGAGGTTGTTCCCTTAAGTGTTGAATCCAAGGCTTGAACAAGGGGCCCCACCCTCTCATTGGCCCTTGATGCGGTGTCAGTACTGAATGATGGAGGTTAGGAAAGATGGTAAATAAAAATTAAGAATATTTTAGCCAACCTAGTCCAAGTATACACTATCGCATGTAGTAATAAAAAAACTCTGGAAGTATTCCAAACGTATCGATCCCACAGGGACGAAATTGGAAACACAGATTTGAAGAATAAATTGTTCAAAGATTGCTTAAATAAGATAACCTAATAAATAGTTGAATGGTGCTTTTTGGAAAACAAACAAAATAAACAAGTAAAGAATAACAATGATAAATAAGCGAGGTATTCAATATAGTTTCAACCCTAAGGCAAAATAACTCTAATCATGGCTTATTAAACCTCAGTCTATTCATGCATTCGGTCAAATTTAACTTCTATTTTGCCTTGCTCCCAAGAACCGTTAGAAGCCTAAGAGAGTACCGTAATGCACATTTATGTGACTCGACATCGACATAGATAGTTCACGCATGCAATCTGTAACCCTATAGTTGTTATAAGGTGTCTTAGGCAGCCTCTCCCTATAACATCGGATACTGATATCGAGCATAGCTAGCTAGTTTTCCCTATTCAATTTAGCTTGTCTTTTATGATTTTTTTGGCCATTTTATTGTGCTTTAATGTTTATTTTGTCGGAAATGCTTGATTGGAGCTAAAACGCAATAGTAGAGTTAATCGGGTGCTCGGGACGAAAAAGATGCAAAGGAATGAAAAAGAGTCAAAGAGAAAAAAAGTCAAAATAGGGTCAAACGCAGACTAGCGTCGAGACGCTAGCCCTTGAGCATCTCGACGCTAACATTCCTTATCTGAATAGGCGCGAAACGGTCACAGCGTCGAGATGCTGTGTAATTTCCATTCCAGACACGCGTGTTTTAGAGGCCGAGTCTCGATGCTACAGCAAAAATCTGCAATATAAGTTATTTTCGGCTAGAGCTGAAGGGGGATTCTTTTTGACACTTTTGGAGCCATAAAACAGAGGAGAAAACAGAGGATTGAGACTGAACAAAGGAGACCAAGATGGAAATCAACCCATTGTTCGTGGGGATCGTGACGGGGATGTTCGGTCTCGGCCTACATTGAGTTTTTCCTTTCCTTTTCCTTTTCTCTAGCTAGATTTTATGGTTTTGTCATGTTTAGTTGAGCTTGTAATACCATTCATGAGTAGCTAAACTTTTGGCTTAGGGATTGATGTAGTTGATTTAGTTTATGGATTGATTTATGGTTAAAGTTGTTCAATGGTTATTATGTATGCAATCTTGATTTAATGCTTTCAATTAATTGACCATTAGTTGAATGATTTGAGTTTTGATTCTTGCTCGGGAGAGGGGATTAAATGTAGACTTACTCAAGATTGCATGACTCAAGTTTCTTTTCTAATTCGTGACGGTTTTTAGATCAACTTTAGAATTGGTCAAAAGAACTCATTGCCTTGCATGTTAATAAACTTAGATAGTGATATCAAGTTAGTTAATTTGCATGAGAATCAATTATACTCGGGAGAGGTAATTGTGTTTAAAGGTTCTTAGGCTCATAATTCCATTGTGCATAATAACTTATTCCTTAAAATCAATCCTAGACTAAATCGGCGAAATCAATTCCCTAAGTATTCTTCCAATTGAATTTCCACTTTTTACTTGTTTTGATTTAGTTTTCGATCTATCACTCATTACTTTGTGTTTCCTAAATAAAATTGAGCAAGATAATTCACAATACTTGATTTAGCTTAAACATCCAATCCAGAGGACGACACTCGTTTATACGAACACTTTATTATTACTTGACCCGTGCGCTTGCGGTAAGAAAAATTCCACATAAAGTTTTTTGCGCCGTTGCCGGGAATTGCTATATTTAGTTAGATTGATATTGTGAAAAAATTGTTTGATCATAATTTAGGGTGTATTTTTACTTTTCTAAGTTGATTGCATTGTTTTCCTTTTTTGTTTTTCTTTCCATATTTGTTTTTCTAGTTTAGTTTTTCTTTTAGAGTTGGTATCTTTTCCTTATTTGTTTTCTTTAGTTATTTTTCTTTGATTTTCCTTCTCTCTTTAGTTAGATATTGTCATTGTTAGTAATTTGCCTTAATTGTAATTTTTCATATTTGTTTCTTGTTTTCCTTAATTAGATAGTATTTTCCTTTTCTAGATTATTTTTTCCATATTTAGATTAGTTGTTTTCTTTTCTTTATTTCTTTCCTTATTTCTTTTCTTTCCTTTTTAGGATAGTGTAGGTTGTTTATGCGTAGGAATAAAGATTTAATTTTTGCACCGTTGGATCCTGAGATCGAAAGAACAATTCATAGGATTCGAAGAGAAAATAGAGAAATTATTCAAATGGCTGACCAAAATCCACCTGAAGAGCCTAGGCCTATTAGAGATTACTTTCAGCCCGTGTTTCAGGGGCAACAATCGGGGATTGTCTATGCTCCGATCAATGCCAACAACTTTGAGCTGAAGACCGGTCTCATTCAGATGGCTCGAGATTGTGCTTATAGAGGATCGCCCACCGAGGACCCAAATTCTCATCTAAAATCATTTTTAGACATTTGTGGGACAGTAAAAATTAATGGAGTTTCTGAGGATGCTATTCGCTTACGTTTATTTCCTTTTTCTTTGCAGGATAAAGCACGAGATTGGTTGCAGTCTATTCCCCCTGGGAGCATCACCACCTGGGATGCTTTTGTCAAGGCCTTTTTGAAGAATTTTTTCCCTCCTGCAAAGACTGTCAAGCTGAGGACCAAGATTGGGAGATTCCAACAACAATATGATGAGCAGCTTTTCGAAGCTTGGGAGCGATCTTAAGAGTTACTGAGGAAGTGCCCTCAGCATGGATATCCCGACTGGTTTCATGTTCAATTGTTTTATAATGGTTTAACTCCTAGTACAAAGACAATTGTTGATGCAGCTGCAGGTGGGACTCTGTTGTCCAAGACCGTGGAAAATGCCTGCACACTGATGTGGACTTTTCCTACCGCACGGGTCAAGTAATAATAAAGTGTTCGTAAATACGAGTGTCGTCCTCTGGATTGGATTTTTAAGCAAATCAAGTATTGTGAATTATCTTGCCCAATTTTATTTAGGGATCAAAAAGTGATGAATAGGTGATATGAAAACTAATTCAAAGCAAGTAAAAAGTATGGAATTTCAATTGGGAAAACTACTTAGGGAATTGATTTCGCCGATTTATTTTAGGATTGATTTTAAGGAATAAGTTATTATGCACAATGAAATTATGAGCCAAAGACCCTTTAATCACAACTACCTCTCCCGAGTATAATTGATTCTCATGCAAATTAACCAACTTGATATCCCTATCTAAGTTTATTAACATGCAAGGCAATGAGATCTTTTAACCAATTCTAAAGTTAATCTAAAACCGTCATGAATTAGAAAATAAACTTTATTCATGCAATCTTGAGTAAGTCTAAATCAAATCCCCTCTCCCGAGCTAGATTCGAAACTTAAATCATTCAACTAATGGCCAATTAATTGAAAGCATTAAATCAAGATTACAAACACAATAACATTGCACAACTTAAACCATAAATCAATCCATAAACTTAATCAACAACATCAATCCCTAAGCTACAAATTTAGCTACTCATGAATGTAAATACAAGCTCAACTAAACATGTGAAAGCCATAAATCTAACTAAAGAAAAGGAAAGGGAAAGGAAAACTCAATGTAGGCCGAGTCCGACGTCCCCGTCACGATCCCCACGAACAATGGGTTGATTTCCAAGTCTCTCCCTTTGTTTTCAGCCTCCAAGTGCTCTGTTCTGCCCTGTTTACGGCTCTCAAAGGTCCCAAATCGAACTCCCCCAAAACCTAGCCGAAAATAAGCTTTTATTATGTTTTTTTCGTCTTAGCGTCGAGACGCTGTCAAGACAGCGTGGAGACGCTGCCTCTTATACGCGCGTTCTGAATAAGGAAAAACGGTAGCGTCGGGACGCTTCCTATCACAGCGTCTCGACGCTGTGAACTTTACGCGCCTAATCTGATATGGAATGTAAGCGTCGAGACGCTCAAGAGCTAGCGTCGAGACGCTAGCCTGCTGTTGACCGAGATTTGACTTTTTTCCTCTTTTACTCTTTTCATTCCTATGCATCTTTTCACGCCCCGAGCACCCGATTAACTCTAATATGGCATTATAGCTCCAATCAACCATTTCCTACAAAATAAACAATAAAGCACAATAAAATGGCCCAAACATCATAAAAGACTAGCTAAATTAAATAAGTAAAAGTAGCTAGCTATGCTCGCTATCAAATACCCCCAAACTTAAGCTTTTGCTAGTCCTCGAGCAAACTAAAAATCAAACATACAATGGAAGAATGGATGCAACAATCATAACTCCATCCTCAAGGCTCAAAAGTCAATAACCAAGCAAGCAAGAGATATGTACACAAGGACCAATGAGGGAGACAAATTAAAAATTTTCCAAAAATAACTTGCACCAGCGAGATCTAACTCAACAAGACCAGACTCTACTAGCTCGGGATTGGATTATTAAACTCTCAGCTCATCTTCCCTCTACACTGGCACTAAGGCTTCACTAATGAGTTAATGCAACAAATTAGTTTGTTTATCTCCATACTTAGGTGCTTTTAATTAACAAATGAATTAAGCATTTAAATGTGGCACTAGCTTTCACACACCCATTGCAGGGACCCTTAACCTGAGTTTTCTCTGGTTGGCCTAACTGATCACAACAGGGGTAGCTCTTTTTGCCTTAATCTTTATTAACCATTGCATATTGCACGCATAAGTCATGACTTTTTCTTTTTCAACAAGAACAACAAGAATGATTTTTCGTTATGAACATGATAAGCAGATATTCTTTTCTTTTCTCCTAAGCAAGATCAAACATGCTAATTTGCAAAAAATTAACTCTTTAGCTCTACCCTACACCTATCGAGGTGACAACAAGCATATGAACCCAATAATTCGCTCCTAAGCATTCAAATCCAAATCTAGCCAAGACAGATACTCTACTCGTGCAAGCCATCTCCTAGAAAAATTTTAAAAAGTCTCCCTTTTTGGGCACTTATGCTTACATCTCATCACAAGCTTGAAAATTGACAAGAAAGCCTATCCTAGGACATCATAATCATGCAAAAGTAGCATCCAGAAAACAACCATATGCATAATTCAAAGAAAGCTCAAAACTATAGCCCGAACTCAGATGCTCAAGGGCTCCACAAACATGCTAATCCACCCCAAACTTAAAATATGCATTGTCCTCAATGTATAAAGAAAATAAGGCATAAACAAGCATGAGAACAATAAAAGAATGACAGGAGTGAACAATACTGGCCTGGAATGATGATGACTTCTTGCTTGAAAGCTTGGAATCTTGAAAGCTTGAAAGCAAAGGAGAGAAAGAAAACAAGACCTACAAAACAAAAACAAACAATAAATCAAACACAAAAAGAAAACACACTAAACTTACTTGGGTTGCCTCCCATAAGCGCTTGTTTAACGTCATTAGCTCGACGTGTTGCACGTGCTTCAAGGAGGCTTTTGTTCTGTGAATCCAACAGAGGTGCTCTTTCTTTCACCTTTCCTGTAGCCCATGTAAAGCACTTCATCTTTGGAGTCTTCAACTGCTTTAAAGATTTCTTTTTCGTTTTTGACTCTAATAGTGAGCTCTCTGCGCTCAATATCTATGATCACTCGCCCAGTAGTGAGGAATGGTCGTCCTAATATGACAGGCATTGAAGGATTTTCTATCATGTCCATAACATACAAGTCAATAGGGAGGAATAATCTACCTACTCTGATTAACACATTCTCTACAATACCAACTGGTCTCACCACAGATTGATCAGCCAATTGAAGCTTTACAGGAGTAGATTTAATCTCACCTATGTCTAACTTCTTACACAAGGACAATGGGATAATATTAATGCTAGCACCTAAATCACATAATGCTCTGAAAGAATAAGTACCAAAACTACAAGGAACAGAAATACTCCCTGGATCTGCTACTTTTTCAGGTACTTTCTGTTGTACTCTGGTGCTGCATGTGGAAGCAAGATAAACAGTGTCAACCTTCTTTTCTTTTCGCTTCTTCGCTAACCACTCCTTCATAAACCTGTTGTATTGGGGCATCTCTAATGCCTCTGCAAAAGGAATATTAATATTCAGATTCATAAAAGCATTCATAAATTTATCAAACTGAACCTGATTATTCTTTTTCTTCTTTTTCTTTTTCTTTTCCTTGGGAACCATCAGTGTGGGAGAAGGAATAGGAGGCTCAAGGTTAGGCTGTTCAGCCTCATCAGATGATGCATCCTCCTCAGCTTCCCCTGTAGGCGTTTCATAGTCCTCAGATTCAGGTTCCTCTTAAGATTCCTCCTGGTGCACAGTGATTGCCTTACAGTACTCCATCTGAGGTTTCTCTTGTTCAGCTGGGGCCTTACCTTTATTCATGGTGCTTACAACATTCACCAACTGTCCCAGCTGAGTCTCAATGTTCTTTATAGCTGCACTGTGGCCATTCACTGTTGAGTTGATGGCAATGACTGCCTCCTCTAATTTGGTTGTCCTGTTACTAGACTCTGCAATGAAAGCTCCAACAAGATCTTCTAACTTTTTATTATCTTGAGTTTTAGGGGCAAAACCAGGAGGATTAAGAACATTCTTAGTATTAGCATAAGAGAAATTTTCATGGTTCCTTTTGTTAGGGTGATAATGTGTAGGTGTAGAACTATTATTATATCCCCTAGAATTAAAATTTGATACATACTGAACCTGCTCGATGGTCTCCTCCTGAGGTCTAGATGCTAAAGCAGCAGCTGATTCAATTGACTGTGCACTCCCTGTACCTGAAAATTTCATAAAAGCATTAGCGAGGGAGGTCATCTGGGCCTGGAGTGCACTTACTTTATCAACCTCAAACACTCCAACAGCAATCTTTTTAGGTGTAGACCGCTCAGATGGCCACTGATAGCTGTTGGTGGCCATATCCTCTAAAAGTGTGCGAGCGTTTTCCACGGTCTTGGACAATAGAGTCCCACCTGCAGCTGCATCAACAATCGTTTTTGTACTAGGAGTTAAACCATTATAAAACAACTGTACCTAAGGCCAATCGGGGTAACCATGCTGAGGACACTTCCTCAGTAGCTCTTTGAATCGCTCCCAAGCTTCGAACAACTGCTCATCATATTGTTGTTGGAATGTCCCAATCTCGGTCCTCAGCTTGACCGTCTTTGCAGGAGGGAAAAATTTCTTTAAAAAGGCCTGGACCAAAGCATCCCAAGTGGTTATATGCTCCCAGGAGTAATAGACTGCAACCAATCTCGTGCTTTATCCTACAAAGAAAAGGGAAATAAACGTAAGCGAATAGCATCCTCAGAGACACCA
Source organism: Luffa acutangula (assembly GCA_036850905.1). Taxonomy (NCBI): domain Eukaryota; kingdom Viridiplantae; phylum Streptophyta; class Magnoliopsida; order Cucurbitales; family Cucurbitaceae; genus Luffa; species Luffa acutangula. The sequence goes on along the minus strand of CM072087.1, from coordinate 27,245,263 downwards.
TTAATCTTTACCGTCCCACAAATATCCAAGAATGATTTAAGATGAGAATTTGGATCCTCGGTGGGCGATCCTCTGTATGCACAGTCTCGAGCCATCTGAATGAGACCGGTCTTCAGCTCAAAGTTGTTGGCATTAATCGGTGCATAGACAATCCCCGAGTGTTGCCCCTGAAACACAGGCTGAAAATAATCTCTAATAGGCCTAGGCTCCTCAGGTTGATTTTGGTCAGCCATGTGCATAATTTCTCTAGTTTCCCTTCGAAGCCTATGGATGGTTCTTTCTATCTCGGGATCCAAAGGTGCTAAAATTAAATTTTTATCTCTACGCATAAACAAACAAAACTACCCTAAAAAGGAAAGAAAATAATTATGGAAAGCAACAAAGAAAAGAAAACAACTAATCTAAATATGGAAAATAAAATCTAGAAAAGGAAACAAAATAACCTAATATGGAATGCAAAAATAGATATGGCAAAACATAAATAAGGAAACTAATCTAGAAAAGGAAAAACAAGAACAAATAGGGAAAAGATTACACAACTAAAAGAAAAACTAACCTAGAAAATCAAATATGGAAAGAAAAACAAATAAGGAAAAAAATGCAATCAACCAAAACAATAAAAATACACCCTAAATTAAGATCAAGCAATTTTTTCACAATATCAATCTAGCTAAATGTGCCAATCCCCGGCAACGGCGCCAAAAACTTGATGTGGACTTTTCCTACCGCAAGCGCACGGGTCAAGTAATAATAAAGTGTTCGTAAATACGAGTGTCGTCCTATGGATTGGATTTTTAAGCAAATCAAGTATTGTGAATTATCTTGTCCAATTTTATTTAGGGATCAAAAAGTGATGAATAGGTGATATGAAAACTAATTCAAAGCAAGTAAAAAGTATGGAATTTCAATTGGGAAAACTACTTAGGGAATTGATTTCGCCGATTTATTTTAGGATTGATTTTAAGGAATAAGTTATTATGCACAATGAAATTATGAGCCAAAGACCCTTTAATCACAACTACCTCTCCCGAGTATAATTGATTCTCATGCAAATTAACCAACTTGATATCCCTATCTAAGTTTATTAACATGCAAGGCAATGAGATCTTTTAACCAATTCTAAAGTTAATCTAAAACCGTCATGAATTAGAAAATAAACTTTATTCATGCAATCTTGAGTAAGTCTAAATCAAATCCCCTCTCCTGAGCTAGATTCGAAACTTAAATCATTCAACTAATGGCCAATTAATTGAAAGCATTAAATCAAGATTACAAACACAATAACATTGCACAACTTAAACCATAAATCAATCCATAAACTTAATCAACAACATCAATCCCTAAGCTACAAGTTTAGCTACTCATGAATGTAAATACAAGCTCAACTAAACATGTGAAAGCCATAAATCTAACTAAAGAAAAGGAAAGGGAAAGGAAAACTCAATGTAGGCCGAGTCCGACGTCCCCGTCACGATCCCCACGAACGATGGGTTGATTTCCAAGTCTCTCCCTTTGTTTTCAGCCTCCAAGTGCTCTGTTTGCGGCTCTCAAAGGTCCCAAATCGAACTCCCCCAAAACCTAGCCGAAAATAAGCTTTTATTCTATTTTTTTCGTCTTAGCGTCGAGACGCTGTCAAGACAGCGTCGAGACGCTGCCTCTTAAACGCGCGTTCTGAATAAGGAAAAACGGTAGCGTCGGGACGCTTCCTATCACAGCGTCGAGACGCTGTGAACTTTACGCGCCTAATCTTATATGGAATGTAAGCGTCGAGACGCTCAAGAGCTAGCGTCGAGACGCTAGCCTGCTGTTGACCGAGATTTGACTTTTTTCCTCTTTTACTCTTTTCATTCCTATGCATCTTTTCACGCCCCGAGCACCCGATTAACTCTAATATGGCATTATAGCTCCAATCAACCATTTCCTACAAAATAAACAATAAAGCACAATAAAATGGCCCAAACATCATAAAAGACTAGCTAAATTAAATAAGTAAAAGTAGCTAGCTATGCTCGCTATCACACACTTCTAGAGGATATGGCCACCAACAGCTATCAATGGCCATCTAAGCGGTCTGCACCTAAAAATATTGTTGCTGGAGTTTTTGAGGTTGACAAGGTAAGTGCACTCCAGGCCCAGATGACCTCCCTTGCTAATGCTTTTACGAAATTTTCAGGTACAGGGAGTGCACAGTCAATTGAATCAGCTGCTGCTTTAGCATCTAGACCTCATGAGGAGACTATTGAACAGGTTCACTATGTATCAAATTCTAATTTTAGGGGATATAATAATAATTCTACACCTACACATTATCACCCTAATAATAGAAACCATGAAAATTTCTCTTATGCCAATACTAAGAATGTTCTTAATCCTCCTAGTTTTGCCCCTCAACCTCAAGAAAATAAAAAGTTAGAAGATCTTGTTGGAGCTTTCATTGTAGAGTCTAGTAACAGGACAACCAAATTGGAGGAGGTAGTCATTGCCATCAACTCAACAGTGAATGGCCACAATGTTGCCATCAAGAACATTGAGACTCAGCTGGGACAGTTGGTAAGTGTTGTAAGCACCATGAATAAAGGTAAGGCCCCAGCTGAGCAGGAGAAAACCCAAATGGAGTACTGTAAAGCAATCACTGTGCACCAGGAGGAAGCTGAAGAGGAGCCTGAGTCTGAGGATTATGACACGCCTACATGGGTAGCTGAGGAGGACAAATCATCAGATGAGGCTGAAAAGCCTGAACCTGAGCCTCCTATTCCTTCTCCCACAATGATGGTTCTCAAAGACTAGAAAAAGAAAAAGAAGAAAAAGAACAATCAGGTTCAGTTTGATAAATTTATGTATGCTTTTATGAGTCTGAACATTAACATTCCTTTTGTAGAAGCATTAGAGATGCCCCACTACAACAGGTTCATGAAGGAATGGTTAGCAAAGAAGCGAAACGAAAAGAAGGTTGACACCGTATACCTTGCTTCCACATGTAGCACCAGAGTACAACAGAAGGTACCTAAAAAAGTAGCAGATCCAGGGAGTTTTTCTGTTCCTTGCAGTTTTGGTACTTATTCATTTAGAGCATTATGTGATTTAGGTGCTATCGTTAATATTATTCCTATATCTCTGTGCAAAAAGTTAGATATAGGTGAGATTAAATCTACTCCTGTTAGGCTCGAATTTACTGATCAGCGTGTGGTTAGACTAGTTGGCATTATAGAAAATGTTTTAATCAGAGTAGGTAGATTTTTCCTCCCTATTGATTTATATGTTATGGATATGGTGGAAAATCCTTCAATGCCTGTCATACTAGGAAGACCATTCCTCGCTACTAGGCGAGTGATTATTGATATTGAGCGCAAGGAGCTCACTATTAGAGTCCGGAATGAAAAAAAATACTTAAAGAAGTTGAAGACTCTAAGGGACACTCTGAAGTGCTTTTCATGGGCTACAAGAAAGGTGCAAGAAAGAGCACCTCTGTTGGATTCACAGAAAAGAAGCCTCCTTGAAGCATGGTCAACACGTCGAGCTAATGACGTTAAACAAGCGCTTATGGGAGGCAACCCAAATAAGTGTAGTTGTGCTTTTTCTGTTTGCTTTTGATTTATTGTTTGTTTTTGTGTTGTAGGTCTTGGTTCCATTTTCTCCTTTGCTTTCAAGCTTCCATGAGAAAGGTCATCATCATTCCAAGGCAGTATTGTTCACTCTTTTCATTCTTTCTTTGTTCTCATGCTTGATTATGCCTTATTTTCTTTATACATTTAGGACAATGCATCTTTTAAGTTTGGGGGTGGAATAGCATGTTTGTGGAGCCCTTGAGCATCTGAGTTCGGGCTATAGTTTTGAGCTTTCTTTGAATTGGGTGTATGGTTGTTTTCTGGATGCTATTTATGCATGACTATGATGTCCTGGGATAGGCTTTCTTGTCAATTTTCAAGCTTGCAATGAGTTGTAAGCATGAATGCCAAAAAAGGGAGACTTTTTAAACTTTTTCTAGGAGATGACTTGCATGAGTAGAGTATTTTCCTTGGCTAGATTTGGATTTGAATGCTTAGGAGCGAATTATTAGGATCATATGCTTGTTGTCACCTCGATAGGTGTAGGGAAGAGCTAAAGAGTTAATTTTTTGCAAATTAGCATGTTTGATCTTTCTTAGGAGGAAAGAAAAGAATATATGCTTATCATGTTCATAAAGAAAAATCATTCTTGTTGTTACTGTTGAGAAAAAAAAATTATTATGCCATGGCATGTGCACAGTTTGTAGTGTTTAATAAAGTTTAGGCAAAAAGAGCTACACCTGTTGTGATCAGTTAGGCCAACCAGAGAAAACTCAGGTTAAGAGTCCCTGCAATGGGTGTGTGAAAGCTAGTGCCACATATACATGCTTAATTTAATTGTTAATTATGAGCACCTAAGTATGGAGGAAAACAAACTAATTTGTTCCATTAACTCATTAGTGGAACTTTAGTGCCAGAGTAGAGGGAAGATGAGCTGAGAGTTTAATAATCCAATCCCGGCCTAGTAGATTCTGATCTTATTGAGTTAGATCTCGCTCGTGCAAGTTAATTTTGGAAAAATTTTAATTTGTCTCCCTCATTGGTCCTTGTGTGCATGTCTCTAGCTTGCTTGTCTATTGAATTTTGAGCTTTGAGGATTGAGTCATGTTTGTTGTATCCATTCTTCTACTGTAAGCTTTATTTTTAGTTTGCTCGAGGACTAGCAAAAGCTTAAGTTTGGGGGTATTTGATAACGAGCATAGCTAACTAGTTTTTTCTATTCAATTTAGCTAGTCTTTTATGATTTTTTTGGCCATTTTATTGTGCTTTAATGTTTATTTTGTAGGAAATGGTTGATTGGAGCTAAAACGCAATAGTGGAGTTAATCGGGTGCTCGGGACGCGAAAAGATGCAAAGGAATGAAAAAGAGTCAAAGAGAAAAAAAGTCAAAATAGGGTCAAACACAGACTAGCGTCTCGACGCTAGCCCTTGAGCGTCTCGACGCTAGGATTCCTTATCTGGATAGGTGCGAAACAGTCACAGTGTCAAGACGCTGTGACCTTAGCATCTCGACGCTGTGTAATTTCCATTCCAGACATGCGTGTTTTAGAGGCAGCGTCGAGACGCTGTGGCAAAAATCTACAATATAAGTTATTTTCGGCTAGGGCTGAAGGGGGATTCTTTTGGACACTTTTGGAGCCGTAAAAAAGAGGAGAAAACAGAGGATTGAGGCTGAACAAAGGAGATCAAGATGGAAATCAACCCATTGTTCGTGGGGATCGTGACGGAGACGTTCGGTCTCGGCCTACATTGAGTTTTTCCTTTCCTTTTCCTTTTCTCTAGCTAGATTTTATGGTTTTGTCATGTTTAGTTGAGCTTGTAATACCATTCATGAGTAGCTAAACTTGTGGCTTAGGGATTTATGTAGTTGATTTAGTTTATGGATTAATTTATGGTTTAAGTAGTGCAATGGTTATTATGTATGCAATCTTGATTTAATTCTTTCAATTAATTGGTCATTAGTTGAATGATTTGAGTTTTGATTCTTGCTCGGGAGAGGGGATTAAATGTAGACTTAGTCAAGATTGCATGACTCAAGTTTCTTTTCTAATTCCTGACGGTTTTTAGATTAACTTTAGAATTGGTCAAAAGAACTCATTGCCTTGCATGCTCTAAAACTAGGGTTTTTTCTTCTATCCAATCCTTCTAGGGTTCGCTCAACACTCTACTCTCCTTTAGAAGTGGGAATAGGGTGAAAATCTCTACAAACACTCGGGTTTGATTTCTAACTAAAGGTTGGAATTCAGTCATCTACGAAGGACCTCGGGCATCCCTACCCATGGACGTCTACTAGGGTTCTGTCACCACCCTTTTCTTCCCCGTGAGTTTTGCTTGGATTTCTCTTCGAATCAAGGCCTTATATAGTGTGGGGAGTAGTTAAGGAGCCACAAAAATGTTGTTGGTAGGTAGCCCAGTCAGTTTCGGAGTCAAAACAGTCGGTTAGATGCACAAAACAATCGTTCAAAACGACCCGCGATAGACTCGAAACTGCCTATGTCAGCCTAGAAATGCTGTCGCATTTGGATTTTGTCTTCCCAGAAATTCGGTCGCATTTCTAGGTTTTTCCAGATATCCTCTGTTTTTCTGCATAACACCAAACTAAGTTAAATTCATATCAAAATGTGTCCTTTTAAGCACAAATAAGCATAATTTTGACAAACATGACTCTCAACACCCTAATTCATCAACTTTAACACTTTTAGAGCTCGAGAATAGTAAATTTGATCTAAACATGTAATTTTGAAAAGATAATGAACTGAATATAAGGGTAAAATAGTTTTATTTTTTACTCTTATCATACTCCGAAACTTAGCTCATTGCTTGTCCTCAAGCAATAGCCAATCAGAATGTTAGAGATCAATTTTTAATTGCTAATAAAAATTGTGAGAGCTCAATAACAATTGAAAACCGAAATGTTATGGATCATATGTAATTGCCAGTCATGGTACTCACATCTAACTTAATTGTAAATCAAAATGTCATGGAATCAAGTAAACATTTTTCTCAAGATCGTTTTCTAAAAAGTTTACCTTTCAGGAGAGGTTTCTACTCTAGTGTCGATCACAACTTCTATGTTTCATAGGCATGAAGATTTATACTTTTCTTTTTCAAAGCAAAATTCTCCCTAGTCCATCCTAACCAATTTGTTTAAACTACCTAACTACAATTCAGTGAGCCTAGTGTAGTCCTTTTAGTAAAGAAAAACAAGACTTGAGGTTCCTTGAGCATACATGAGTTACTAGACCTTTTCCATCTCCCCCAAACTTATTTGACTGTTGGTGCTCTTTTTTCAACTTCTTTTTCTCCCAAGAGTATCCTTGTTGTCACACTTACCTTCGTTCTAGCTTATCAACACTTTGTGGTGAAGATATCTAGCTACGAGCAAAGATCACTAACTTGGACTAATACTCACTTCCATAAGTAAACCTTTCATGTAGTGGCAAACCATGGGTGTCATGAATGCCCCTGGTTACTCAGTAAACTCTAGGACGGAGGAGTAACTCTCGGTTTTTTTCTTTTTCTTTTCATTTTTTTCGATAATGTATACAGAGTCTTCTTTTCCAACAGTTCAAACTTACACAAAATGAATATTTATTTACAAAGTAAAAAGCACCCCCCCCCCCAAAAAAAAAAAAAAAAAAACTTAAGATAGGCAATGCCCTCATTGACTTTTGTATTTGAGGCATGGGCTTAACATGAGGCTTTTGTTTTTCAAAACATCAAGGCTATACTATTCTAGTGTGTTAGAAAGGTTAAACATGAGGAAGTTTAGACTTAAGAAAATTTTGTAAAGAAAAAGACTAATGGAAAGCCTATGACTAGAAAACAAATCGGTTGTGACGATGACACTTTAGGAGATAGAAATAAGCTCTAGTTATCATCACCAAGGGCTTAAAAGAAAACTCAAATGAAAACATGTTTTTTTCAAAACATTTTCAAGCAACCATTTTCCATAAAGTTGATTTTTTCAAAGAGATTTGATGGGTTTGGCACAAAGAACAACAAGTAGAATTTTCAGAAAAGTTTGAAATCCCAAGTTTATCTAAACTATCCTAACAACATGCTATCTAACATCTAACCTATGAACATAATTAACAAATAACTAAGCATTTAAAGCAATAAGGACGACAACTAAACAAGCAAAAAAAAGAAACTAAGTGTGTTAAAAACTAAAATCAGCAACTAACTATACACAAAAACAGTTTAAATATTCACAAAATAGCAGATAAAGGGGATAAAAAAACTCCCTTATTCCTCATATGAGGAACTCTCTTCATCTTTTTCATGTTCATCTTCAAATTCTTTCCCTTCTTGAGGAAGTAGGGATTGAGGGAAGTCAGGGAACACAGGGGCAATGCATGGGGCGATAGAGAGGTAAAACTCTGTAATTGCTTCATCTATTTCCTTAGCATAATCCCAATAAGTTTTTAGCTAGTCTTCAATCTGGTCTAGCTGTCAGAAGGCAAATGAAAGGGCCTCTAATGATGGTGTAGGCCCTAAAATAGGAGTGTGTTGAGGAGGTGAATCGGGATTCAGCCCTGGAGGTGGAGTAGCTTGGGAAATGGAAGCCTTGTCCTTTCTTTTAGCATTGTTCTGTTGAAGCTTACCTATCAGAGACAAGTCAATTGTGGGCCTGAAAAAGTGACGTTCCTCATCTTTTCCAGCAACTATCTCCACCCTCTGACACAATTGGGTTATAAGTGACCCAAAGAGCAATTTCCCCGCTCTCTTCCTTCCACATGGAAGGATCTATTTTCTGATGATGCTCCCTATATTTATCTCCAACCCCTTCATGATGTTGTAGAGAAGCAGAACTCTCTCTACTGAAATTATGCTATCGTGGGTTGTGGGCATCAGTTTGTTCTTGATGAAGTGAAGCCACACTGTTGGTTCAGGCTTGAGATCACTGGGCACTAAAGTCTTCACCTTTGTTTGAGATTCCTTCCACTAAACTCCCTTGTTAGCAACCATCTTCAATGCTTTTTTCAACTGTTTGGCTGAGGGGTTCTTGATGGCATCATTCCCTCTTGGATGTAGGGGTGCCTTGATCTGGTACACCCTGTTGATGTCAACCGAAGAGAAACTGACCATTTTACCTCTCACCATCGCCATGCTCATGCTATCTTCCCTCAAACCATCATAGAACTCTCGAACTAGAGGCACCACGGCCTCCTGATGGTGAGCACAAACCTTTTGCCATTTATACTGAGTGTTTACCTTGGTTACAAAGTCTTGCAAAGTTCCTACTCTATTTGAGAATCCCTTATCGTTTAGGAAGTCCCTTTTTCTCATAATCTCAATCTTCTTCTTGAAATTAACATCCTTGAAGACATCAGGGAATGAATTCTTTGGTGATGGAGCTTTAAGCGATTAGATCTTTGGTTTGACATGTGTGGAGGTAGGAGGAGGTAGGAGGAGAGGAGTCCATGGACCTTTTCCTCAGACTCTTGGCAAAAATGGGATCATTCATGTTCTTTGTCCTTCTCTCGGCTCTTAGTTCTCTTATTCTTTTCTTCCTCAAAACTGTAGAAATAGGAATTTGGTCATCATCCAATTCCTCGATTTTAGAATTTGATTCGGGTTCGTTGTCACTAGAGGTCTAGACCTTTTCTTCCTCAATTTCCTCCTTGTCCTTTTTCTCTCCTGAAGAGGTTCAATCAGCAGCTGGTGGAGGTCATCTAACATCATACTCAAACAGCGGATCAAGGACCTCATCAGCTTGTTGCTCTTCAGTGGTCGTTTCTTGGCCTTCCTCATAATGCGACCCAAATGCGGTTGCATTCTGGCCTTCATTTTCTTCCTCTTTTCTTTTTATGACTTTTCTTCTCTTGGCCCTTCAAGGGCCTCTTCTTCAGCCTCGTGCAGTTGTTCAACCTCGCTTTGAGCCTTGTTCAATGGCTCAAAGGCTGCAAGAAAATCCTCAGTCCGTTTTCTTCTTTCTTCTTCTCTTAAAATCTCTCTTCTTTCTTTTTCTTTCTCACCTTGAATGGCCCTCTCACCCTCTTATCTTTCTTCTTCTTTCTTTTTTCTTAGCTTTCCTTTGTTCTTCCAAGTCTCTATTTCTTGAAAACTCATCTTCATCTCTCATACTCTGATTTTCTCTTTCTTTTCCAGCCCTTATTTCCCTGAGTGCATCCTGTTCAGCCCTGTAACCTTTAACCATGATGAGGGCTTGAGCAACGGCTTGTCGAATCATCTCTTCGAACACATCCGGCGATATTCTTACTACTTTAAGGGGCTCAATAATCAGAGGCTTTTCGGGTTCAACCTTCTTAGAATCTTTTTTCCTTGCACTGTAAGTTACAAAAGGCTTGTCCCTTCAAGAAGAAATTGGGTTAGTAGAAGGGGCATAAGCGTTACCCTTTTGAGTCCCTCCTTGCCGAGAGCTTTCTCCCACTTTGGAAAGTTTTTTAGCATCACGTAATCGTGCTTCTGTTGGGTTTTATTCCCTAAAACTCGTAGATAGTAAATGTACATTTGACCGAACATTAATAAAAGTGATGTATTATTCAATGTTTGTATTATATCTTGCCTTATTAACCTTAATCCAATAAACTAAACATGCAAGGCTAATGGAATGAGGCTTGAACTAGTATGTAGGGACATAGGGGGATCAATGTTCAACTTTTAGCCTAAAGGGTCTGTAGTATAGGGATAAGGCTGGGTACCTTATCCTGGTGACACTATGGTTACGGCCCGCTTTGTATAATGATACAAACGTATTGATCCAACGCGTTCATGTAGTTGACATGCGAGTGGGGGTATCCTGTGCAATGAGTTTGCACAAAGACCGGACCGCGAAATAGTTAACCACTAACTGGAACACCGTTAGTTAGCTCGGTTTCTATTTCACTAGGATGACCTAGGCAACCTGGCCTTAATCTTGAGTGGATTATGGACTCCTGCCCATGAAGGATTGTCCTTTGATTTGTACGGGTGAGAGTGACTTGTTCACCGACTCAATAAGCCTACCATTTTGGGGACAAGACCGAGTGGGGAGCTGCGAACATAGTCTTACAAGATGGAATTCACTCCTTCCCGAAATTACGGCAAGTAGAGGTGTATTCCCTTAAGTGGTGTCTCCGGGTCTTGAACAATGGGCCCTACCCTCTTTATGGCACGAGAGGGACTTCTGTTTGTTGGTTGGACCTCAAACAGGTTGTTCATTAGAGGAGCTCTGGTACTTAAGGATGGAGAGGTAGCCCAAGGGTAAAAAGGTAATTTGACCTAGCTGGGGTACGAACACACGTGAAAGGCTAACTTGCTGTTGACGGTCGACATCTGTGGACACAGAAATTTATCTGCAGTGAGAAGAGTGCAGTTGTGGTTCTTTAGTGGAGTGAACCACAGTTAACGAACATTGATTAAGTTGGTTAATGAGTTTAGGCAATTAATCTCATATCGTTGGAGCTTCTGATCTGTAGGTCCATTAGGTCCCACTGGTAGCTCCATTGGGGCGTTGAGGTAAATTTCTAAGGAGAATTATATACTTGAAGGGGTTCAAATATTTTTTATAAAAATATGAATATGATTCATAATAAAAAATATAGGTTATAATTAATGTTCATATGATGAATATTAATACTATAGTTTATCTGATAGAATCATAATTAAATATATGATATTTAATTAAAATATTAATTAATTGGTGAATTAATTAATATTGATGTTTTAAATTGATTTTAATTAAATTATGATTTAATTAAGATAAATTAAAACTTTGGGTTAAGTGGAAAATGCACATAAAAATGTTTTATGTATTAATAATTAAATTAAATATTAATTTAATTTAATTATTTATTATTTGTTAACTGATCAGTTGAAAACTGATCAGTCAAAACCAACCCATTAACCCTACACGCGTGAACTGCCTATTTTTAAGGGGAGTGGGACGTTTTCTTATGGCAGATAATTTTCTTTTTCCCGTAATTCAATTGGGAAGTTCCAAGAATCGCTCTCTTCTCATCTTCACGCAAAAAAAAATCCCTCTCTCTCACTAGAACTCTCTGTGCTTTCCAAGAACATGCAGAGAAAAAAAAAAGCTTCTCCTTGATCCTTAGAGTTTTGATTGGTTCCCACAAGCCACTCAACACAAAATCCTAGGAGAATACCGGTGTATCTCTTTTGGTGGTGCTCACAACAATTTTACACCTTGATCAAGGTCAATTAGTTGCTGTATTTTGGGTTTAAATTAAGAAAACTTGGCGAATCGATCAAGAATTTCTTCAAGGGTAAGTAATACTTGGCCTAGGATCGATATGATCCATTATAGTTTAGATCTAAAGTGTTTAGAGTCTTATGTTGCATATTTTACACAGTTTACAACATGTTTTGTGTATGGTTTTACTGCTGTAATTTTGTTCCAACGTATTGGTATTTTGTTCCTAAATAAATTCGGGGTTAAAGGTTATGTACGTTTTCCGCTGCGCAAGGGCTATTATCCCTTCAATTGGTATCAGAGCCAACTCTGTATTTTAATTTAGGAATTAAAACTTGCATTGGTTTTAGGTGGGATTTGCATTATGAATGTTTTATTTTGCGATAAACTGTTTAGGTATAATTGGCCTTAGAATTTATGATTTTTAATGCGATCAATTGTAAAGGCCCCTGTGTTTTTGGGCATTAAATCATAAATATCGAGTCTGTACAGTCCGGGTCTAGTTTAGGCTTGAAGATCGATGAAAATCACTGAAGAAATCGACGAAATTCGAGGAGTACAGTCGTTGTTCTGCCTAGAAACGAGTTCCAGGCGTAACAACGTCGGGACGCTTTGCCTAGAGCGTCTCGACGCTGTCGCGATTCCACGCTCTAGACCGTTGAAATCGCGCCAGCGTCGGGACGCTATTTGCTCAGCGTCTCGACGCTGTCACGATTTCGTGCGGCGCCAGATTTCCGTAGAGACGTGTGTGGTGCCGTAAAACCGCCGGTTCGGTTCGGTCGATTTGGGTTAGCTGGGGCCTGTTTGGTCCGGTTTGACTCGGTTTGGTGCGGTTCGAGGTATTCAAGGCCGATTCGAAGCGGTTCGGGTCGGTTCGAGGACTCTAGACCGGATTTGAATCTGCAAATTTTTGTAATAGGATAGTTTTATTGCTTTATTAGTGTAATTTTGCTTTAATCTATCCTAGGGGTCAATTAAATCGGTTTATTCGTTGTTTAAATGCTTTGTGGATGTCATTTAAATTAAAATCCCACCTTACGATATAAAGCATGCTCATGCATTATGTATGTTATAATATGATTATGATGTATGGTATAATGCATGGATTTTCATGAATATTTTAATATATAGTAGAGTTATATTAATTTCATGAAAATGGAGAAGTATGATGCATGCAATTACATAGATTTAATATAAGAGTTATATTAAAATGAATTGTTTGCAGCATGTTACATTGATTTACTATTTTTGGCAATAATTAAATTGTTTATTTATTAAAAATGGAAATCAAGTTGCATTGAGCATGATACATCCATAGTTTAATATAGTCGTTATATTGAATTCATGCAATGCAAAGGAATATAGTTTAAATTTGATTAATTTGAATATGATTGTTAATTGATTTAAACTATAGTATGCATGATTATAGGGCTAATCATTAAAATTTTGAAATAGTTTAAAATTTATGATTAGAAACCGTCAATCTATAATCAAGATATGCATGCTCACTTAGGATCTTAGGTTTAAATGAATTAATTTTAGTTTTAATGAACTAAGTAGGACAATATTCCTGTGATTATAAGGGAACTCTACCAGTGAAGTTCTGTTTAAGGATTGGAGGTATTTAAGTTGACGGTATACGGAACACCTCCTACCTGAGAACTGATCTGGAACACCGGAGTTGAATTAATCACAGGTTAATGTTAGAATAATGTCGCTAGGTAAATTAAATTTGTTTATTATAATAGTTATAATAGGACTAGACTTAGATAAATGACTTAGTCGGATTTATCTAGGTTTAATCAAACCCTAAAATATCCGATAGGTTACTTTAGTAGGAGGAAAATTACAAAACTTAATTTAAATTGAGTTTTGCTCCTACGTCCCCGTGAAGTTCACATCATGAGATCCATGCTCGGCTTCGTGTCGTTTTAGCGCGGCCTCCCTTCGGGAAGTGTTTGCATGGATCAATACCAAGGTGAATGGGGAAAGTGACTATAGTAAGTGGGAGCGGGATGCGTGTCAACGTATCCTTCGGTCTCCACCCCTAGGTCACAACGTGAGATTCCTATGATTTGTCTGCGTGTTGTCTCGGCGCAACCATCCCTTCGGAGGGCCTGATCATAGGATTCGGAACACCGTGAACTCCTGAATAGGATAGGATCACTTAGGCTAATTACCAACAGTTGTCTTTCCTAACGGTAGCCTGTTGGTCCGTGCCTCTGAGATCTGAAAGTGGGAGGGTTACACTTACGGGGAGGAGTTAATTGGTTAACAAATCCTTGACCGAACAACGGTGGTTAATATCTAATGGAATATGAGTTATTCTGGTATTAGAAATTGACTGAGAAGAGTCTCATTTTAGAGGAGGAACAACTGATCACCCTTTGGTGGCTGTTCTTCTAAACCTCTAAAGCATCATTGTGAAACACAATCATAGTTTTACTAGGGTTCTTTGATTGCTTGTTTGAAAAGTTGATTGGATGTATGCAATTGTTTGTATTGCTTGTGTGATGGGTTAAGGCAAAGATAACTAATACGGTCATTTGTTTGTTTTTCAGCAATGTTTTCCTCTATTATCTCCTTGCTAAAAAATGAACAATTAACAGGCGAAAACTTTCCACAATGGAAATCGAATCTTAATACAATACTTGTGGTTGAGGATTTAAGGTTCGTCTTAATGGAGGAATGTCCTCCCGTTCCCCCTCGCACTACCGCTCAGGCAGTAAAGGATGCCCACGAACGCTGGACTAAGGCCAATGAAAAGGTCAAAGTCTATATACTGGTCAGCTTGTCTGAAGTATTGGCCAAGCGTTACGAGAATGTGGAAACTGCTAGGGAGATTATGAATTCCCTACAGGAGATGTTTGGACTTCTGTCCTATCAGCTCCACCACGATGCCTTGAAGAACGTCTTCAATTCCAAGATGCAGAAAGGTCAATCGTTTCGGGAACACGTCATGGACATGATTAACAAGTTCAATATTGTTGAGGAAAATGGTAGGGTAGTCTGCGAGCGCAGTCAGGTTGCGTTCATCCTTCACTCGCTCCCAACGAGCTATCTGTCTTTCAGGACGAACGCGAGCATGAATAAGATTCAGTTCAACCTGACTACCCTCCTCTCGGAGTTACAGATTTATGAGTCCTTGCAAAAAAGCAAGGGAAAAAATGTGGTTAAAGGAGAGGCTAATGTGGCCCAATCCAAAAAGAAGTTCCTCAAGGGTTCATCCTCGGGAACTAAATTTGTACCCCAAGCTTCTTCATCGAAGCAAATACAAAAGAGGAAGGGAGACAAGGGGAAGGCTCCTACACAGGCTGTGCAAGGGAAGGGAAAGGCCAAGGTCGTGGCCGACAAAGGCAGGTGCTACCACTGCAACACAGATGGTCATTGGAAGCGGAACTTGAAGGGAATAAAAGTCCCCACGCAGCGGAAGCGCATCGATTGGACCTTACGTCGTATATTAATTAACATTAAAATACCGTTACGAAAACTCAATCAAACTTTAAACATACTTTAAAGTTGCTGGAAAATCAGTTTAAACATGCTAAAAAATAAATCCAAATTTATTTTCATGCTTTTCTAAAGAAAAAGGGAAGAACCGTTACAAACCTCCGTTGTAGACTTGACTGTTCTTCGCCAACGACGCTCCAACGAACAAAACGCAACAGCCTCCTTTGTCTTGTGTGTTGGGTTTTATGCCCTAAAGCTCGTAGATAGTGAATGTAAACAAATTGTATACTTGTTTCAATAAAGTGTAATTGAGTTTCTACAATAAAGTGTTATTGTTAAATATTGCACAATTTGACCCAAATCCAATAAACTAAGATCCAAGGTTGTTTACATGTGACTTGAACTAGTATGTGTGGACATACGGGGATTGGTGTTCAAGTAACAACCTAAAAGGTCTATAGTACAATGATAAAGCTGGGTACCTTATCCTGGTAACACTATGTGATACGACCCGCTTTGTATTCGATACAGACGTATTAATCCAAGGCGTCCATGTAGGAGACATGCGAGCGGGGGTATCCTATGCAATGAGTTTGCATAAGACCGGACCACGAAATAGTAAATCACTAGATGTAACACCGTTAACTAGTTAGGTTACTGTTTCAATATGATGACCTAGGTAACTCAGCCTTAATCCTGAGTGTGTCATGAACTCCTTCTCATGAGGGATTGTCCTTTGATTAGCATGAGTGAGAGTGGCCAATACGCCGACTCAATATGCCTTCCTTTTTGGGGACAAGACCGAGTGGGAGGCTGGAGACATGATAACACAAGAAGGAATTCACTCATTCCCACTTCTAGGAGAAGTAGATGAGTGTTCTCTTAAGTGGTGACTCCAGGACTTGAACAAAGGGATCCCACCCTCTCACTGGCCCGAGAGGGACTTTCTGTTTATTGGTTGGACCATAAACAGGTTGTTCATTAGAGGAGCGTTGGTACTTAAGGAGACAGATTAACACAAGGGTAAAACGGTAATTTGACCCAGCTGTGATTACGAACACTCCTGAAAGATTGACTTACCGGTATAGGTCTATATCCGTGGACATGATGTGCAAATTGCTAACCGCAAGTCTACGGGTCAAGTAATAATATAATGATTATGCAATCGAATGTCGTCCTCTGGATTGGTGTCTAGCCAAGTTTTAATTATCGAAAATACTCTTGGCCAATTTTATTTAGGGAATCAAATAGAATGAGAATATGAATTAATCAACACAAAACTAAAGTAATAAGTGACAATCAAATGGGAATAATTGGTCTTAGGGAATTGATTTCACCAATTGGAGTTATGGATTAATAAACGGATTAACACATGCTATGATTCATAAATATTGGCAACTAAAATCACACATATCTCTCCCGAGCATACATGATTCTCCCATATGCAATTGAACCCGATATCCCTATCTAAATCCAATAAACATACAAGGCAATAAGGCTAACCTTTATGACAATTTCTAGAGTTAACCTTAATCTCCCGATTTTTAGCTAAATTCTAGTTATGCATATTGATTACTAATTTAAATCCTCTCTCCCGAGTTAGATTCAAACATAAACATCAATCAATTTATGGCCAGTAAATCGAAAGCATTAAACATACAACATATGCATAAATGACATCAATAGCATAAATACCGTAAATCAATCCAAAACTTGCCCAACGGCTACATCAATCCCTAAGAATTAAACTTAGCTACACATAATCCTTGTTACAATATAAACTAAGTCTAAATAAGTGTCTAAAGTAAGGGAAAAGAGAAATAGACTCGTTGTAGGCCGAGACCGAACGTCCCCGTCACGATCCCCACGAACAATGGGTTGATTTCCAACTAATCCCCTTTGCTTCAGCTCAATTCTGTCCTCTTTCTACTCTAATGTCGGCTCCAAAAGTCCCCCAATTCGAAGTCCCCAAAAACCTAGCCGAAAAGATGCTTAAATAGCAAAATTTCGTTGTAGCGTCGAGACGATGTCGCGATCTGCAAATTTGGAAAATTTTCTATAGCATCGCGACGCTATGATATTTTTTTTTTTTTTTTTTTTTTTTTTTTTTAAGATTGGAAGCTCCATTTGACTCCAATTGCTGAATTAAGCTTCAAGCACATACTTCCTACAAATAAAACATAAAAATGCATAAATTTGGGCAAATAATTGAAAAATACTAGCTTAATTAATCAGAGAAAAATAGCTAGCTATGCTCGCTATCAGGACACAAAAATGTTCTACAGTGAGAAGAGTACAGTTGTAGGTCTTTAGTTGAATGACCCACAATTAATGAATATTTGTTAACCTGATTAATGAGTTTAATTTATTAACCTCATATCATTGGAGCTTCTGATCTTCAGGTCCATTAGGCCCCCTGCTAGCTGGTAAAGAGTGATTCAGAACAAATATATCTTGAGAGAATTTGAATAGTTGAAATTCATATTGGAAATTAAGTTAATTGTATGAGATACAAATTAATATAATGTATAGTGATGCATTAAAATATAAAGTCTAATTTGAGATTAAACATTATTATGTTGAGAGATTGATATATTTGAAAGAGTTCAAATATATGTCTAATTAAATATATGGTATTTAATTAGAAGATGAATTAATTAATTATGAATTAATTAATTATTCAATTTAGTTTAAATTAAATGAGATTTAATTAAACTATAGTCTATGAGAGAAATAAATATTTGAAGGAGTTCAAATATTAATATGAATTTGATTCATATCAAATTTATAGGATATAAGAGAATTTGAAGGAGTTCAAATTTTAATATGAATTTGATTCATATTATAGAATTAATGAATTGAAGGCCTGAAATTAAATATATGATATTTAATTGGGTATTTAATTATTTAACTAATAGAAGGTCTGAAATTAAATATATGATATTTAATTGGTGATTAATTAATTTAAGAATTAATTAATTGGAAATTAATCAATTATGAAAATGATTAATCACTTATGGAAATAATTAATCATTTATGGAAATAATTAATCATTTATGGAAATGATTTAATCACTTATGGAAGTGATAAATCATTTATGGAAAAGATTAATCAATTGTGGAATTGATTGGTCATGGAATTGATTAATTATGGAAAAGATTAGTCAATTATGGAATTGATTGGTTATGGAATTGATTTTAAATGAATATTTTATTCATGACCTTTCTCCTATAAATAGAACACTAACCCTAGGGTTTAACTACTACAACATAAGGCCACAAGAATGCACTCTTGCATTCTCTCTAGCCTCCCTCTCATATTCTCTCAACCCAAGAACTCTAGGGAGAATTTTCTCTCTAGAGTTTTTCCCATTCAAGATTAGGTAGTCCCACAACTACGTTCCTAATCTCAGAGTCATAGCAGGGAAGATCAAATGGTGGTGTTCTTCGTTGTTGCAGAGCAATCAAGAATCATTCTTGAAGTATTCAGACTCGTCAACGGAGGTTTGCTTCTCTTTTCTTTATTATAGATTTAGATCTAAATTTTGTATGCTTAGCCTTAAGTTTCTATAGAATTTGTTCAATGATTTTTTCCAATGTTATGGTATTTTTGGATAAACAAAATTAACTACGAATCGGTCCCAATTACGCTTCCGCTTTAACGAAATTGGGGAATTCCAAATCCTTACAATTGGTATCAGAGCCAGGTTGTAGATTTAATTTCGTTTCTCTAAAATTAGCATTGGTTCAATGGTGGGTATTTTATTTTCATATATGTGATATGTGGTTTAATTTACAAAATTGATTATTTTTGCATATTTGTTGGGATTAAATTTATTATTTTGATTAGATCAATTGTAAATCCCAAAAAGGAAAAGATTTGAAACCAAGATATGTCATGGATTTAAATTATTGTAATTTAAATTGCTTTTAATTCCTTAGGATATGCCAAATATGTCGGTCAATTTTGGTAGTTTTAATTTAATTATGCATGTGATGTATGTATTAAATTAATTGATTGTTGCATAAAGTATGTCATTTAGCTTAAAATCCCACCATAGGTTAAGCATATTCATGCATATTTATTATTATAAATGTTATAATGTATGAAATATTTATGAAATTTTTTTTCATGAGTATTTAATGTAAATTGTGTATGATTAAATGGATGAAAATTGAGAAGCATTGAGCATGAAATTACTTTAGTAAAGAATATAAAGAGTTATATTTATGAAAGTAATTTATATGCTTATTTATTTTCATGAGCAATTAATATAAAGTGTTATGTTAATGTATGAAAAATGTGAATGCTTTTTTTAATTTTCTCGAGTAATTAATTTAAGAGTTAGATTAGTTGAAGAAAATTAATTTGCATTGAACATGAAATTACTTTAGTTTAAAAAATATAAGAGTTATATTTATATTAGTAATTAACATGCTTAATTAGTTTTTATGAGCTATTAATATAAATGTTATGTTAATGTTTGAAAATGTGAATGTTTAATTTTAATTTTCTTGGATAATTAATCTAAGAGTTAGATTAATTGAAGAAAATTAATTTAAATTGAGTATGAAATTACTTTAGTTTAAAAAATATAAGAGTTATATTTATATAAGTAATTAATATGCTTAATTAATTTTCATGATATATTAATATAAATGTTATCTTAATGTATGAAAATGGTAATGCTTATTTTTTAATTTTCTTGTATAATTAATTTAAGAGTTAGGTTAATTAAAAGGAAAATTAAATTGCATTGAGCATGACATTACCTTAGATTAATATAATTGTTATATTATTGTATGTCATGTATGCTATTGTATGGTTAATAAATTAATTAGAATTTGATTGTTAATTTATTCACCATAGTAGCATGTTATAGGGTTAATTCATTAAAATTTATAATAGTTATAAAATCAATGAATAGAAACCGTCAACCTATAACAAAGAATTGCATGCAAACATAGGATCTTAGGATAAATGAATTAATTTTAAAATGTTTAAAATTAATTAGACCTAAGATCACATTTCTAATAGGATTGGAATTATTCTTACTTAGAATTAAAATTAGTTTTAATTGACTAAGTAGGAAAAACATTACTATGATTATAAGGGAACTCCACCGGTTAAGTTCTGTCTAAGGCTGGGGGTATTTAAGCTGACAGTTTACGGAACACTTCCTACCTGGGAACTGACTCGGAATACTGGAGTTGAATTAATCATAGCTAAATGTTAGCATGCAATGTCATTAGGTTTATTAAAAGAGTTTAATACACCTAGATCTTTAGAGTAAAGACCTTACATTACTGTGGTTATAAGGGAACTCCCTCGGTAAAGTTCTGTCTAAGGTTGGGGGTATTTAAGTTGACGGTTTACGAAACACCTCCTACCTGGGAACTGACCCGAACCTGGAGTTGAATTAACCATAGTAATGTTGACTTGCAATGTTGGGTTTATTAAAGGAAGTTTAATTCACCTAAAACACTGCGGTTGAATCCTTTCCATAATTGTTATAATAGGATCAGACTTAGATAGATTGACTTAGCCGAATTTTATCTAAGTTGAACAACCCTAAATTAACCATAGGACATTTTCAGTGGGAGAAAAATTACAAAACGAGATTTGAATCAAGTTTTGCTCCTACGTCCCTATATTGACAACGTGAGGTTCATTCTCGGCTTCGAGTCGCCCTAGGAGCGGCCTCCCTTCGGAAAGTGTTTGCATGAATCAATAACAGGGTGAATGGGAAAATTTCTAGAGTAAGTGGGAGCGGGACACGTGTCAACGTATCCCTCGGTCTCCGCCCTTAGTTCACACCGTGAGAGTCCTATGATCCGCATGCAGGTTGTCCTGGCGCAACCATCCCTTCGGAGGGCCTGATCATAGGATTCGTAACATCGTGAACTCCTGAATAGGATAGGAACTCTTAGGCTAATGACCAACAGTTGTCTTTCCCTTCAGTAGCCTGTTGGTGCATGCCTCTAAGATCTGAAAGTGGGAGGGTTACACTTACGGGAATGAGTTAAATGTGTTAACTAATCATTGACCGAACAACGGTAACTAAACACTAACGGAATATGAGTTATTCTGGTGTTAGAGTTTGGTTGAGATTGTCTCAATTCAGAGGAGGAATAGTTGACCACCCTTCGGTGGTTGTTGTTCTAAACCTTTGAAGTATCGTTGCAAAAACTAAATCATTAGTTTTATAGGGTTTCTTTGATTGCTTATTTGTTTTTGTAGAATTTGATTGGATTATTTGTGATGGGTTAGTACGATTAATAATACAAGTAATTTGTTACTTCAACAATTATATAATAATTTTATGTGTATTGTCTTACGTCATTTTATAAATAACGATAATACAACAAGCTTAAACGGCAAATGGTTGTAAATAGGTCTAGGATTATTCTTAACTGAGGAATGTCCTCATGTCCCGTATGTTTAATTCATTAAGAATTGTTCTTGGTGAATATGACATAGAACCCTGCTTAGCAAAAGATAACTTGTTCAAGACCGTAATTTTCCTTTACCTGTCTTGAAAACGTGATCAGTGAAGAATAGAGATTCTCCCTGAATATTTGATTCAAGAGCCACAAATCACGTGTGTTCTTCTTTTAAAGGAATAAGTTCCTGGGAACAACTTGTTGCTTGTGTAATAACTCTCAATGTTAGAATTAGAGAGGTTATTTTGGCTATAGTAGTGGGGAACATTAAGTTATTTTTCTCAGTGGGAGAAAATACACATTATTAGATAATGTGTATATAATTCCTAAAATCAAAAGAAATTTGATTTCTGTGTCTTATTTGCTGGAACAAAGTTACTCTTTACCTTTCTCTGCTAACGCAGTTTTGTTTCAAGAAAGGGAGTTGACATTTGTTTAGCTTTACTGGAAAATAACCTAAATGTTTTAAGACTAATCAAGAGTAAAGCAAACATGAACATTGAGTTGTTTAAGACTGCTACTACTCAATGTGAAAAGACAAAGGATTTCTCCTAAAGGAAAATACCTTTCTTTGGTTATAAGGTAGACCATATTAATCTCAATTTGATTGGGAGATTGGTCAAGAGTGAACTTCTAAGCGAGTTAGAAGATGACTCTCTACTACCTGTTAAGTCATGCCTTGTGGGCAATATGACTGATAGATCTTTTACTGGAAAAGATCTAAGAGCCAAAGAGCCCTTAGAACTTGTACATTTGGATCCTTGTGGTTCAATATGTTAAAGCAGTGGGAGGGCATGAATAATTTATCTCTTTTGGATGATTATTCAAAGGTATGAGTATCTTTACCTAATGCAACTTAAGTCTGAAGCTCTTGAGGTATTCGAAGGAGCTTAGGACTGAAGTTGAAAACTTGTTAGGTGAGATGATAAAAACACTTCGATCTGATTAAAGTGTTGAGTATAGGGATTTGAGATTCCAGGACTATTTGATAGTACATGGGACCACACCCTAAATCTCATTTAGGAGAAATAGAACCCTATTGGATATAGTTCATTCCATGTTGAGCTATGCTCAATTGTCTGGCTCGTTTTGGGGTCATGTAGTATTGACTGCATTGAATACTGTAGAAGGCAACCCCAAAGGAAACGAGAAGTGGATACTTCTTCAATTCACAAGAGAATAAAGAATTTGTATCGACAAATGCTAAATTCTCAGAAGAAGTCCACATCAAAAATCATAAACCACAAGAGTAAAGTCAGTTTAAGTAAGTTAACTAATGAAGCTACAATAACATCCACAAGAGTTGTTGATGAGGCTGACTGTTCAACAAGAGTTGTTGATGGATCAGTGCATCTAGTCAGTCACATCCATCTCAGTAGTTGAGATTGCCTCAATGTAGTGGGAGGGTTGTTTTATAACCTGAACCTTACATGGGCTTGATTGAAGCCTAGGTCATCCTACCTGATGATGACATAGAGGATTCATTGTCTTTTAAATGAATGATGTTGACAACGATTAGAGGATTAAAGCCATGGACCTAGAAATGAAGTCTTTTGTATTTCACTTCCATCTGGGATCTTGTAGAACTACTTGATGGGTAACACCTATTAGTTACAAGTGGATCTACAAGAGGAAACAAGACATTCATGTCTTAACTAGAAGGGTTCATACAACAAGATCAAAAGCAAAAGCGTTAGCAAGCTTAAGTGATCCATTCATGGATTGACCTAAGCATTTCAATCTTGAAATATAAGATTTGGTATAGTGACCAAATCTTTTGGCTTTAATCATCAGAACATTGATGAGTCTTGTGTTCACAAGTAATGATCAATAGTTCAGTAGCTTACTTAGTGTTGTATATGATTGATATCCTAATCATTGGGAATGATGTAGGTTATCTTACTGACATTAAAAGAGGCTAGTAGCTCATTTCCAAATAAAAATCTGGGAGAAGCCGAGTTTGTTCTTGGGATTCAAATCGTTAGGAATCGTTAGAACAAAAAGATAGCCTTGTCTCAAGTGACTTATATCTACAAGATGTCGGTTAGATATAAGATACAGAATTCCAAGAAGGGTTCACTATCTTTCAGGCGTGAAATTCTTTTTGTCTAAGAAACTGTTTCCCAAGACACCTCAAGAAGTTGAGGAGATGAGACAAATGCCCTATGCAAGAGGGATTGTCAGTAAGTATCAATCTAATCCAAGATTTAATCATTGGAAAACCGTCAAGAATATCCTCAAGTATTCGAGGAGAACGAGGAACTATATGCTCGTGTATGGGACTAAGGATTTGATCCTTACAGGATACACTGACACAGATTTTAAGACTGATAAGGATTTGAGGAAATCTACATCAGTATCTGTGGTCACTCTTTACAATGGAGCTATAGTATGGCATAGTTACAGTCTTGACCGTATAGGCCGAAAAAATAGCTACTTGTGAAGCAGTGATAGAGACTGTATGGCTTAGAAAGTTCTTGATTTATTTGGAATGTGTTCCAAATGTGAACTTGCTCATCACACTTTATAGTGATATTGTAACGCCCCGCGTTTTGAAATCTAACCCTTTTGGGATCTGTTGAGCGTTCTTATTCTAATTTGGAAAATTAAAATTTAAGTTTAGCCTTGGGTCGTTAAATTAAATTTCTATAATTTGGGGAAAAAAGATTTTTAATTAAATCATTAAATTCCTAAAGTTTGGAGGTTTAATATTTGATATTTATTTTAAATATCAAAAGACCTGAATCCCAAATCAGTTGGGTTATTTTCTTTCCCGAATCTTTTAGGAGTTTAAGTTTTTAAATAAATTCCTTGATGGGATATGATTCTTTTTTTTAAATGGGTTTTATTTCTTAATGGTTTATTTAAAGAAAAAAAAAGAGAAAAAAAGGAAATTCAAGAAAAAAAAAAGAAACCCTAAAACCCATCTCCTCTCTCCATCTCTTTCCCTCTCCCTTCTCTTCAGCCACCAACCCCCTCTTCTTCAACTTATTCTTCTTGCGCAGCCGAGCCCCCCGAAGGCCCATCGTCGACCTCTCTCTCTCGTTCTCCCTCACGTTTGCAGCTACAGTCAGCCGCCGCCTCCCTTGCCCAGCCGCCGTCGGCCGTTCAGCTGTGCCGCCTCTCCCTCTCTCGGTAGATCTCTCCCTCTCGGCAGATCTCCCTCTCTCCCGTCGGCCTCTCTCTCCCTTCGTCGCGACGCCGCTCGTCCTTGTCGCTGCTTCAGACGCCACCGCTTGTCCTTGTCACCGCTTCAGACGCCGTCGCCGCCAGTCAATGTGTCGCCGCCGCAGCCCGAGTTCTCTCTCCCTCTGTGCGTATTTCGTGGGTTGTGGTCTCTGTCCGTGGGTTTTCGGCCAAGAAGCTTCGTGGGTAAGCCTATCTCCCTTCGTTTTAGTGGTTTAGAACTCGATCTAACCTCCCTTCGCTTTTTCCGTTCAGTTCGTGCGCGTTCAGCAGCTTGGGTTCCATTTTTCCGTGTGTTTCCGTTCTGTCCAGCAAGTATTTTGGCCTCGGATTCCTCTATTCAGTAAGCTTACGCCTTATCCATGGTTGATGGGTGCCTTAATGTAAATACCCATTCCTTTAAGGTGCTGTGAATTTAAGATTGGGTTGATTTTCTGATCTGTAGTGCCGCCTAGTGTTCGATTGGGTTGATTTTCTGATCTGTAAATACCCATTCCTCTATTCAGCAAGTATTTTGGCATGGCGCGTAATTCATGTGCTGTGTGTGAGTGCGTTACATGACGCAGAAATCATGTTTTGGTGCGGAGCGTTACGCGGAAATAACGTGTTAAGTTGCGTTGCATGGCGCATAATTCATATGCATTGGTGCGTGGCATGACGCGTAAATCCTGGCTAGAAGAAATGCTCAAGCAAAAGGTTTCTGGAGATCAGAATACCTTGATCTAATTAAGCGTATTCAGTCCAAGCTTCAAAAATTCAGAAGAAAATTAGTTAAGTTAGAGTTACTCAGTGCTCATAAAATAGAAACATCTAGAAATTTCATTTAATAAACACAAGAAAAGAAATTACATAGCAGAGATATATTTTTAAAGCAGAAAAATTAAAAAGGAACAAGCAAACATATTTAGCAAACGGGGTCAGATATGCGCGGGCAAACAAAATGATAAGACAAAAATAATGCTCGCTGAAGATCATTCCATCCATCAATCTTCCTGACCCTG
Source organism: Luffa acutangula (assembly GCA_036850905.1). NCBI lineage: Eukaryota > Viridiplantae > Streptophyta > Magnoliopsida > Cucurbitales > Cucurbitaceae > Luffa > Luffa acutangula. Next base: position 27,219,480 of record CM072087.1, on the reverse strand, counting down.
GTCTTCATCATCATTCTCTTCTCCTCTTTCAGCAGGTGGGGGTGGTATCCAAAGATTAAACAAATCATCGGGAAACACTGGAAAGGCCGGATACGGTGTTGAGAAATTGGTTTGCAAGGCCCCCCTGAGCGCATCATCTCTCCTTTTAGCATAAGTCCAGTAGGTCTGAGCTTGCCTTTCAGCAAATTCTAACCTACTGGCCAACACTGACAGTTGCTCTAGGATCTGATTAACGCCATACACAAGCCCACCCTGGCGAACCTCTTGCATACGCTGAAGCGGCGGCAGATTAGGTGTGTCAATGATTCCCTTATCAGTCATGATCATATCTTCTGGAACCGTGGGCACTCCTGCCCTGCTGCATAACATTGTGATAGTGTTTGGAAAGAACAGCTTCCCCACCTTCTTTTTCCAGCAATCAACAATCTCAGAAGAAATAATTTTTCCTACATCAATACTCATTGAGCGAAGAATGACAAAAGCAAGCAATACCCTGTCCCGAGATACCGTGGAGTCGTGTGTTGTCGGCAGCAAGCGTAGCCTGATGAAACCCATCCAAGTGTTGGCTTCACTTTTCAAATAAGCAGCTTGAAACGTATGCTTCCGCGTCTGCGACACCCTCCATTGAGCCCCCTCAATGCCTACCTCCCGGACAGCCGCACTTAGTTGATCACTAGATGGTGCAGCCACCATCTCATTAAAAACGACATGCGGAAAATCCTGGAGATCGAACAATTCATTAATGGCCTCATGACCCCACTGCACAGGCACTCCACGAACGATAACCTCAAAATCATTCTTAAAGTCAAGATTGGCATAAAACTCTCGAACAATGTTAGAATTGACAGGTTCTGGTTTCGTACAAAATTGCCTCCATCCGAGGTTCACTATTCCAGACTCCAAGAACCTGGGAAACTCACTGCCAAATCCTCGTTCGAACAAGAAGTCCCGTTTCAGCACCTCCTGGTATTTTGCTCGAGCAAGATCGTTGACGAAGAGAATTAATGGTGCCCTCGGCTCCTCAATTTCACCCGATGCTTCGGCAATTCCTTTGCCCTTGCTTTCTCTCTGTTTGTGCAAACGCTCTTCTTCTGCCTTTCTTGCCTCTTCTTCTTTTTCCTTATTCTCAGCTTCCCTTTTTTCTTCCTCAGAGTTCGACGTCGGAGGTGATGGAGTGTTCCTAATCACCCTCACACGACCCGCCTTCCTCTTGATGCGGCGGCGCTTGGGCGGTTCAGGCATAATGATTTCAACATGAGCCTCCTGCACCGACTCTGGCGTTTTCTCTTTTTCAGGCATACCTGTGACTTGTCTTTCGACCTCTGTCTCATGTTCCTTCTCAGTATTCCCTTCTTGAACCGTAGCAGAAACTATCGGTTCTGTCTCAAGATTCTGAACAGCCTCTGTTTCTTGGATGGCTTCTTGTTCTGCAGCCCTCTGCTGCCTCCGTCTTCGCTTCGCTTCCTTCTCTTCTGGCGTTCTTTTCTTCTTAGGTTTCCCTTTTTGCACTTCCGGTGTGACCGGTACCTCATCCTCTTCACTCTCTTTCCGAGCTCTTGTTTTAGCCATTGAAGGTATAATAGGGTTTTGACAGAGAATGCAAAGAAAGAAAGAATAATACACGCACAAAGATTTGATCAAGAAGACGAAGTAAAACGTGCTTACCAGAGATTGCGAATAAATAGGGCTGCAGCAAACAAGAATCCTAACCGAAAAGATTTGCCCTGCCATAACTAATATTACCGTTGTAATTTAAAAATGCAAACCTGAAATTCAAAAATTACCAACGGTAAAATTGCAAACTCCAAAGGCCCATGGTAAAAATCAATGTGCTGTCATCATTGCAGCCTTCGGATAATTGCTCTGCGACACGTGGCCTCATCAGATGATGAACGCACATTTACCTGCAAGAATTCAAAGCTAAATCTAACGGTAACAATAATAAATTCCAACGGAAACCCTTCTAACTCAGAATATTTTGCTCCAGCAATATCTTTGCCGAAACAATCTGCTGGTCCTGAAGAATCTTAGATACGGAAGTCGAATTTCATAAAAAAAACAGAAAAATCAAAGATTTTTTCTTTAAATTAAAATTTAACCCATCATCCCAATTTCTTATTTTCAAAAGAAGCCGAATAAATTAGAGAAAATCTCTATAAATTAAAACTAAAATTCAAATAACTGAAAAAAAAAACTAGATCAAATCTAATAAAAATCAAACCAATTAAAAGATAATACAAAGATAATCTATGAAAATAAAATAAAATCAAATTTAAAAATGCAATAGATAAAACCTAAACTACCAACAATAAAAAAAAAAAAAAACCCTAAAGATAAAATCTAATAAACCATGCAAAATCAAATCTAACCTACCCGAAATAAAAATCAAATCAGCGAAAAATAAAATTAATACAAACTCTGGGAGCTCAAAATTTTGCTTTGTGAAATGCTCCCGTAAAAATCCTGCTCTCTCAATCTTTTTCACACGCTGTCCATTCACCTTGAACACTCTCCCATCTTTTTCATCTTGCGACGTAATTGCTCCATTGGGAAAAACCTCAATTACAATAAACGGTCCTACCCATTTAGATTTCAATTTTCCATGAAATAATTTTAATCTAGAATTATAAAGCAAAACTTTCTGACCCTTGACAAACTCTTTAGATTTAATTTTTTTGTCATGCCACAGCTTAGTCTTTTCCTTATACATTTTCGCATTTTCGTAAGAAAATTGACGAAATTCTTCTAACTCATTAAGCTGCAGCATTCTTATTGCTCCTGCACGACTCATATCAAAATTTAACTTTTTCAAAGCCCAAAATGTTTTATGCTCAAGCTCTAATGGTAAATGGCAAGCTTTCCCATATACTAACCTATAGGGAGACATACCTAGAGGAGTCTTATAAGCTGTCCTATAAGCCCAAAGAGCCTCATCCAACCTAAAGGACCAATCCTTTCTAGATGGATGGACTACTTTCTCTAAAATAGCTTTAATTTCCCTATTACTAATTTCAGCTTGACCATTCGCTTGTGGGTGATAAGGGGTAGCTATCCTATGCTTAATCTCATACTTAGCTAAAAGCTTAGTTAAGATATTATTAACAAAATGTGTACCCTCATCACTCACTAGAGCCCTAGGTGTCCCAAACCGCGCAAAGATGTGTGATTGAAGAAACCTTGCAACTGTCTTTGCATCACTTTGATGGCATGCAATGGCCTCCACCCACTTGGACACATAATCAACTGCCAATAAGATAAAAACATTGCCATTAGAAGGGGGAAATGGCCCCATAAAGTCAATACCCCATACATCAAATAATTCAACTTCTAAAATGTAAGTAAGAGACATTTCATCTCTAGGCCCCAAATTTCCTCTCCTTTGACAAGCATCACATTGCTTGTAGTACCAATGGGCATCCTTGAATAACGCAGGCCAGAAAAATCCGCAATGCAAAATCCTCATAGCCGTCCTTTGACCGCTGAAATGACCTCCATACGGCGAAGAGTGACATTGCTCCAGGATTTCCTTTGCTTCGGCACCTGAAACACACCTACGAATAATACCGTCAGAACATTGCTTATACATAAATGGCTCATCCCAATAAAAAAATTTTGCATCATGCTTAAACTTTTTCTTCTGCCTCAAACCCATATCAATATGGGCGACTCCCTTCACTAAAAAGTTGGCAATATCAGCATACCAAGGGACATCCCTGACTACCTTTACCTGAACAGCAAAAAGCTGTTCGTCAGGAAAAGAATCGAAAATGACAGATTGCTCCAGCAAAGATGATGATGGATCAAGACGAGACAAGTGATCTGCAATGACATTCTTTGATCCCTTCTTGTCTTTTATCTCCAAGTCAAATTCCTGCAATAGTAAAATCCAACGAATTAATCTAGGCTTTGCATCTTTCTTTGACATTAAATATCTTATTGCTGCATGATCTGTGAACACCGTGACTTTGGATCCAACCAAATATGGCCGGAATTTCTCAAAAGCAAACACAACAGCTAGCAACTCCTTTTCAGTAGTTGTGTAGTTGACCTGTGCCTCATTTAAAACCTTGCTTGCATAATATATAGGATGAATAAATTTGCCCTGCTTCTGCCCCAGCATTGCACCTCCTGCAGCATCACTCGCATCACACATTACCTCGAATGGCAAATTCCAATTAGGCACGCAGAGAATGGGTGCTGAGATTAAAGCAGCCTTCAATGTTTCAAAAGCCTTCCTACAATCTGCATTAAAGTCAAAAACATGATCAGTGAACAATAAGTTACAAAGAGGTTTACTGATTTTGGAAAAATCTTTTATGAACCTCCTATCAAATCCAGCATGTCCTAAAAAACTCCGAATTCCCTTCACTGAATTCAGTGGCTCTAGCCTTTCAATAACCTCAACTTTTGCTCTATCAACTTCTAGACCATTCTTATAAATCCTATGACCTAACACTATGCCCTCCTTCACCATGAAGTGGCACTTCTCCCAATTAAGAACTAGATGGGTATCCTAACATCTTTTTAATACCTTACCTAAATTATCTAAACAACTCTGAAAAGACCCTCCAAAAACTAAAAAATCGTCCATAAAGACTTCAACAGTGGACTCAATCATATCAGAAAAAATTGCTAACATACACCGCTGAAATGTTGCTGGAGCATTGCAAAGGCCAAAAGGCATTCTCCTAAAAGCAAACGTCCCATAAGGACAGGTGAAAGTGGTTTTTTCCTGATCTTTAGGAGCAATAGTAATCTGGTTATACCCAGAATAACCATCCAAGAAACAGTAATAGGCTTGACCAGCCAATCGATCCAACATCTGGTCGATAAATGGTAGAGGGAAATGATCCTTTCGGGTGGCTTTATTAAGCCTTCTGTAATCCATACAAACCCTCCAGCCAGTTACTGTCCTTGTGGGGATCAACTCATTATCTTTATTGCACACCACAGTGACACCTCCTTTCTTAGGAACACATTGGACAGGGCTTACCCAATTGCTATCGGCAATTGGATAGATGATCCCAGCATCCAACCATTTAATTACCTCCTTTTTCACAACCTCTTTCATTGTAGGGTTAAGCCTTCTTTGTTGCTCTATACTCCTAAAGGATCCCTCCTCTAGAGTGATTTTGTGCATACAAAAAGATGGGCTAATTCCCTGAATATCAGCCAATGTCCAACCTATAGCTTTGCGGTATTGCTGCAACAATTTTATTAAGGCCTCCTCATGCTCTGGCATTAAATCTGATGCAATAATAATGGGCAACGTCTCACTTTCCCCAAGATACACATACTTTAAATGATCCGGTAAAGGCTTCAAATCTAAAGTAGGTGCCTCAATTAGGGATGGCTTAATTGGGGGAGCCTTTCTTTGATCTAAATCTAAAGACTCAAAAATATCCTCACTCCTAAACAATTCTTTTTCATTTTTTCTATCTAAAGAACAAAATTCAAAATCTTCGACACTAACCTCTCCATGCTTTTCTGAATGCTTATCAGCTGAATCCTGCATTGCTGTCTCAATAACTGTGCTCTCCAGAATCCTAATGAAGGAGCAATCCTCCATCTTGTCTGGATATTTCATGGCTGTAAAGACATTAAATTTCACTTCCTCATTACAGGCTCTCATTGTTAATTCTCCTTTTTTAACTTCTATTAATGCCCTACCAGTAGCCAAAAATGGACGACCTAGAATAATTGGTACATCTCTATCAGCCTCATAGTCTAAAATAATAAAATCAACAGGAAATATGAACTTATCAACTTTTACTAAGACATCCTCAATTTTACCCTCTGGATATGTGATAGACCTATCGGCTAGTTGGAGTGTAACTGTGGTAGGTCTAGCTTCACCAATACCCAACTTCCGATAGACCGAAAGAGGCATTAGGTTAATGCTTGCACCTAAATCACAGAGTGCTCTACCTAATTCCTTTCCACCTATAGACACAGGTATGGTAAATGACCCTGGATCCTTAGCCTTGGGGGTACCCCATTCTTAAGAATAGCACTACACTCCTCAGTAAGAGATACAGTTTCAAACTCACCTAACATTTTCTTTTTAGTCAAAATATCCTTAAGAAATTTAGCATAATTAGGCATTTGCTCAATACCTTCAACTAAAGGGATATTTATATGCAACTGCTTAAGAATCTCTAAAAACGTTTTAAATTGACCATCCTGATTCTTAGGCTTTTGCCTTTGTGGAAAAGGTAGAGGTGGCACATAAGGTGGGGGCGGCACATAAGGTGGTTCTACATCTGGCACAGAACCAGATGCTCCAGCATTTTCTTTGCTGCCTCCAACACCCTGACCAGACTCCAACTCTTTCTCAACAACAACATTATTATTTCTATCACCATTTTTATCTATAACCTGGGTTTTACTAGGCTCAATTCTTTCCTCTAATGGCTTACCACTCCTAAGAGTAACTGCCTTTACCTGCTCCTTACCTTCCCTTCTAGGGTGTTCAGAATCTGATGGAAGTTTCCCTTGAGGCCTTGCCTTGAGCTCATTATGTCACACCCCCTCCCGGACCACTTGCTAGCTTAGCCCGAAAGACGGCGTGAAGCCAACAGACATCGTCACCTCTAACGATCCGTGTTGACCCTAGTGAAACGTTGAACCTGATAAACATACTAATCATGGATATAAAATATTCCATATGAACCACAACACAACGGAAACCCTGAAAACATATCAACATACATGAGGTGTCGCCATGACATATCTCGGTTTGGAAATAACCTGGTATAGATATCATAACCAAAGACATGTACAACTAGGATTTATACAACCACGACCTCTAGGACTATATTATCCAATCCTTACAAAACATTTACAATATGAACAGACTCAATTTACAACTCCACCCACGTACTGAAGCTTGATCCGGAACTTTCAGCAGACGTTGGCAGTGTATCAGGCACCGGGAGCTCGATCTCTACCTGAAAAGTGGAAAAACATTTTGAAAGAATGAGCTACGAAGCCCAGTGAGTGACTAACTTTAAAACTCTAAATCCGGAAGTCAAAAACACGAGATAAACCTTTGAACGTATAAATATGCTCAATCAAAGCGTTTAACATAGACGTGTAATGGAAAAGGTTTTCTAAAATATCTCGCAAGTTCGTCAATAAAAATCTAGCAAGGCATATCAAGTACATCAAATGTTTTAACTAACATGACCGATCTACGTTGTGTAGGGCACGCCCAGTACAACCAACGTTACTAGTCCTACGATGTAGTGGGGCCCGCCCAGCACTCCCATCGTCTTTGTCGTAGTGGGGCCCGCCCAGCACTCACGACAGCATCGTTGTCACGGAGTACACTCAACGTCAACAACAGAACATAACCTGTGTGCACACGGTACCATATAGCCTCGGGCTCAATATCTCAGTCATGTAGTCAATAGAAATCTCGGAAATCACATGAAAACATTAAAACATGCCTGCTTATCGTTATCTTTCGTAAAACTCAAGCTTACTCAGCTTGCTCATGAAAAACTTTAAATCATTAAACAATATTTGCTAACACATGCTTTACTTTAAAAGATATCGTTTCAACTACTTTTCATAAAGCCATTAGCCACGTGCTCGTATATAAACCTTATTAGAAAATCTAAGCTCAAAACTCATGTTTGAAACCGTTCACAAAACCATGTATCATTCATAGAAAAGCATGTAAAACATATAATCATGAACAACCGTTTAAGAACATTTTCGAAATTCATTTTGTCACTCACAGTCTTATCTAGTTCCCCGGTTTGTAGACTCGACCTATTTCCTCTTGGCCTGTCAAATAACCAATACCGAGCATTAGAACCATAGATAGCTTTGTCTTTCCATGCTCATAAATTTGTAAACAATTGGATTAAGAATGGCATTCACATTCTACTTCCCAGATTTTTCAGATTCTATACCCTAACTTCCAACACCCATAACCTTCTCAATACTTAACCAAAATTAATGAAATACACATCAAATTCTTCATTTTCGAACACTCTACAACTTACCTGAAGAAATGAAAACGAGATTATCAACCAATTTGTCCAGAAACGCCCCGAAAGCAGACAACACAGATTCGAGCTTCTCTGTTACCCTTTTTCTTCCTCCTGCAATTACGCCTACTTCAAGTACTTTTTGGCTCACGTATTCTTCATAAAGGTTGTAGCATATTGAATAAGCTTTCCAACCATACCAAATAGAGCTTCTGATTCGACTTTTGCACTCCAGAATACTCAAAACATCAGAGAACACCAGAGATCCTCCTGGTTTGCTCGAAAATCCTGTGCTCTGTTTTCCATTCCAAAAACCATCAACTTCCCATTCGATTTAGGTCAAGCTTCCTTCTTGAAGTTTGTTAGAAAATAAACTAACGTTCAAGAAAAGCAAACCTCACCTCTTGATTCCTTCTGTGTAGCCCAAACCGACTAAAACACCAGAGGTTGACAGGTTGAACACAGTTTCTGCAATGGCTGGCTTTGCATGAGCTTTTCCCTATCTTCTTCAACCTCAAACCACGAAATTCTTCTTCTTCCTCCTTCTTCCCTCTCTCCTTAAAGTTCTCTGAAAGTTTCAATGGAAGAGGATGAGAAATGGGCTGAAGATAAGCTGAAAAGAAGTGAAGCGGTGGTGGGTTTCCTTGCTGTCATTTCCCATTCACTTTCTTTCTTTTCTCTTTTTTTTTTTTTTTTTTGGTGATTTCTTTTGTTTTTTTTTTTCCTTTTTCCTTTTCATTTTCCTTTTCCATTTATTTCCTTTTCTTTCTTCTTTCAACTTAGTAATCCCAACAATTTAAACCAACAATAGATGACAAGAGAAAATTATCTAAGGGAAAGTCCCGGGTTTACACATTAGCTAGCTGACCCACTTGCAATTCCAGGGCTGTCTTTGAAGCTTGATTACTTTGAATTGCGGCATCCGTGCGAGCCATAAATTCTTTTATCATCGCCTCGAGAGAATTTCCCGAATTTTGCTGGGCAAAGCCGGCTTATTTTGCTGGGGCATTACCTGCGCTTTAGCAAATCCCGGCTGGTTCACCTTTTGTTGTGCTTGTACGCTATTTCCTTGACCTCCCCATGAGAAGTTGGGGTGGTTGCGCCAACCTGGATTATAGAAGTTAGAATAAGGGTTGTTCCTCTGATTACCTACAAAAAACACAGAAGCTGGATTGTTGGGGCAAAACTCGTAGTTGTGGTCTTCACCGCAATAGACACATGCTTCGTCCGTGACTTGGTTCACCACTGCTGCAGGCTCCATAGCTGGTGGCTGCTGATGACTAATCACTGTCACATTCTTAAGAGTGTTAGCAATCATAGCAAGATCGACCCTAATGGTGGACACACCATCAACCTCTAATACACTCTTAACCTTTTTATTTGTGCCTCTAACATCCGACCACTGACAACTATTAATAGATATTCTTTCTAAAATTTCATAGGCTTCATCAAAAGTTTTTGCCAAAAGGGCCCCTCCAGCCGAAGCATCGACCATACCTTGGGTTACTCCATTTAAACCATTGTAAAATGTTTCCATTTGAATACAATGAGGTAACCCATGGTGGGGACACTTTCGTAAAAGCTCCTTAAACCTCTCCCAAGCCTCACTAAAAGTCTCATCTTCAAGTTGCCTAAACCCTACTATTTCACTCCTTAATTTTGCATTTCTATTAGGTGGGAAATATTTACTCAAAAATTTTTCAGCTAACTCATCCCACGTCCTAATTGATCCTGGAGCAAAAGAGTTTAACCATGACTTTGCTCCATCTCTAAGAGAATACGGGAACAAAGTTAATCTAAGAGCATCTCTAGGCACTCCTTGAATTACAAAAGAATCACCAACTCCTAGAAAAGACTTAAGATGTAAATGAGGGTCTTCAGATGACAAACCATGGAATTGTCCCACGGTTTGCAACATCTGAAACATTACCGGTTTCATTTCAAAATTCGCCGCTTGGATTTGGGGACGTGCAATCCCTGGATTCAACTCATTAAACATCGGGACAGCATATGCTCGAATGGCTCTGGTCCTATCGTTCGCTATCAAGATAGGATTCTCAGCCTGATTATTTCGCTGCTCATTTTGCTCAAACAGTGGATTTTGCTGCAGCAACGGATTCTACTGGGGGTTTGCTGCTGCTCGACCTTCAGGAACCTGCGGAAGTTGCGGGGCGTTCTCCATCTGGTTTCTGCGCTGCTCCCTCCTTCTATTCCTAAATATCCTTTCAATTTCAGGATCAAGCTCAAACCGTACCCCAGGCGGATCGCTCATGCACCAAAATCAGACCTGTAAAAAAAAAGAAACAATCAAAAAGTTCTAGCACCAAACCACTAAAACACATACACAAAACAGATCAGATAAAAACTTATTCAAGTCCCCGGCAACGGCGCCAAAAACTTGTTGGGTTCCTAGAGTGAGTAAAAATATAGTATAAAATACTCTAGAATTCCTGTGCAAGTATACACAGTCTGCAACAAGTAATATTATCAATCCAAGGTCTGAATGAGTTTCCACATTATCTATTTTGCGTAACTTTCTAATGGTTTCAAAGATAATAGAATGATTGGGTTTTATCGGAATTTTGCTGAAGCAAAATAAATGACAGAACAACGAGTAAACAAATAGATAGACAGATTAAAGACAGGCGCTGGTTAGGCTTTAGTGATTTTTCTAAGATATGCTCTAGCAATATTATTGATCATGCATTTCTCGCAGTATTGTAAGCGGATTCCTCCCGGAACTCCGGATCTTTTGGGATATGTTTCAAACCCAATGAAGAGCGACCGATCAAGCACTAGGCAACTGGCTATCCCTAGCTCAGTCACTGGCGTTCACCAATACACAATGATCATAGTGTGGATAATTGCCACACACTCTCTAAATCATCCCTGAAACTAGAGAGAGCTATTCACACCGGCTGGCCAGGCGGGCATAAAATAAGAATAAGCACAACAATTAACCAAAATGTAACAGTCAATTTATTACTAGAGATGAAACACAGTAATCACATTATTCCTAACCACCACCCTAAGCTACTTAGTTCATAATAGGCATAGGAATACGAATTACAATCTGAGTATGCATATCCAAAACCACAAGTTAATAGAGAAAATAAACTCCCTAATCAGCTTGCGGATGATGGTGTTCTTGATAATCTTCAATCTCTATGCTATTCGGCTTCCAAGGGAAAACATGGAATGCCTTTGACTTTGACGGCTACTTCCTTTTATAGAAGGATGGGAGGCTTGAATTAGGTCAACTAGGACACGTGTAAGGCTCTCCTTGATCCTTTATCACGAAAATAACTCAACAGATGTCGGTTCATGAAGTTGGCTAACGAGCTGTGATGTAGCAGTTTCTGTTCCCAGTTTTGCTGCAGCATAGAATTTGCTCCCTCCAGTCGCTCAGCAGCATAACCTGCACAAAATAATTTCCAATGCATCCATTCTTCCAAATGGGTTAAAACATGTAATATCTATCCAAAACCAACCCTAATAAGCATAAAGGACACATAAATCCCTATATAATTGAGGCCTAAATAACTACCTTTTGGGCAGCTATCAAACATACTGTGCCTCACCCAAATCTTTCATTTGGAATTGAGCTGCTGGCCATTCTTTTACGTCAGACAGTACCCTACATCATTCCCAATGAGTAGGATGTCGTCAACATAAAGTACGAGGAAAGCTACTTTATTCTTGTTGATCTTTTTGTATACACAAGGCTCATCAACATTCTGGTCAAAACCAAAAGATTTGATCGCAGTATCAAATCTAATATTCCAAGATCGGGAGGCCTGTTTCAACCCATAAATGGATCGATTCAGTTTGCAAACCTTTTGCTCCTGACCTTGGGTTATGAACCCTTTGGGTTGAGACATAAAAATACTCTCGTCAAGGTTGCCATTCAAAAAAGCTGTCTTGACATCCATTTGCCATATTTCATAGTCATAAAATGTGGCAATGGATAAGAGAATTCTTATGGACTTTAGCATAGCAACTGGAGAAAAGGTTTCTTCATAGTCCACCCCTTCTCGTTGGGTATAACCCTTTGCTACAAGTCTTGCTTTGAAAGTCTGTACTTTCCCAGCAGCATCTCTTTTTCTCTTGTAAATCCATTTACACCCAATGGGTTTGACCCCTTCAGGTGGATCCACAAGTTCCCAAACTTGATTGAAGTACATAGACTGCATCTCAAGGTCCATGGCTTTGGCCCACTCGTCCTTATGTACGCCAGTCATTGCCTGACGATAAGACAATGGATCTTCTACGCTGTCATCATGTATGACTACTTGTGTTTCTGTTAAACCCAAGTAGCGGTTAGGTTGTATCACAACCCTCCCACTGCATCGAAGCTTTCCCACTACGTGAGGAGGACTAGATTGACCAGAAGAACTGGATTCTCCAACAACTCTTGTTGAAGGACCAGGTTCATCAACAAACCTTGTTGATCCTTCTGTAGCTTCTCCTAATACTAACTTACTTCGTGGTCGATGATCTCGAACGTGGTCTTCCTCAAAGAAAGTTGCATTTGTCAATACAAATACTTTATTATCTTGAGGGTCGTAGAAAAGACCACCTCTCATTTCTTTTGGGTATCCAACAAATTGGCATATTCTCGTACGTGGTTCCAATTTCTTAGGATTTGTCAATAACACATGTGCAGGACAACCCCAGATACGAAAGTAACGCAAACTAGGTTGACGCCCCTTCCATAGCTCAAAAGGAGTTTCAGAAACACTTTTTGAGGGAACGTTGTTAAGAATATGCACTGCAGTCGCTACTGCATACCCCCAAAACGAACTAGGCAACTGAGCATAGCTCATCATAGATCGAACCATGTCTAACAAAGTTCTATTTCTCCTTTCTGATACACCATTCTGCTGTGGTGTACCGGGTGATGAGAGTTGTGATTGGATTCCATGTTCTATCATATAGTCCTGGAATCGCTGATCTAGATACTCTCCACCTCGATCTGATCGAAGCGTTTTAATCGTTTTACCTAACAGGTTTTCTACCGTAGCCTTAAACTCTTTGAACTTTTGAAGAGCCTCAGACTTATGGCCCATTAGGTATAAGTAACCGTATCTTCAATAATCATCTATGAAAGAGATGAAATATTCATAACCACCTCGAGCCTTTACATTCATTGGACCACAGAGATCCGAATGTATTAGTTCAAGTGGTTCTTTGGCCCTGTAACCTTTTCCAGTAAAAGGCCTCTTGGTCATTTTACCCTCGAGACACGATTCACGGGGTTGTAAAGATGTATCTTCTATATCAGTTAGAAGTCCATTTTTAACCAAACGATCGATCCGATCGATGTTAATATGACCAAGACGAAGGTGCCAAAGATACGTGTTGTTACTCAAAGGAGAAACTTTTTGCCTTTTATTTTGCGTTCCAGTCGTTTTAAACATTTCATGACTTAAAATAGCCTTAGCATCAGTTGGTCTTAACACAAACAAATTATTCTCACGCTTAGCATAACATATATAAATACCAGTCCTTGAAATAATTGCTTCATTAAGCTGAAAGGAAATATTGTATTCTTGTTCTAACAAAGCGGAAACAGAAATAAGGTTCCTTTTAATTTGAGGAACCAAAAACAAGTTCTCCAAAATTAAAAACTTATTTCTAAAGAATAATTTCGCAGCTCCCACTACACGAGCTGAAACGACATCTCCTGTTCTAACCTTGAGCGTCATTTCACCGTCTGCCAGCTGCTGGAAATCATTTCCCTGAAAAGAAGAGCAAACATGATTAGTGGCTCCCGAATCCAGTATCTAGGCGAACTCATCATGTTCAACGAGACAAGTCTCTAATACAAGTAAATCAAATTTACCTTCTTTTTCTCATCTCTTCTCAGCAAGGTAACGGGGACAGTTCCGCTTCCAATGACCATCTGCATTACAGTGGAAGCACCTGCCTTTGTCGGCCACGACCTTGGCCTTTCCCTTCCCTTGCACAGCCTGTGCAGGAGCCTTCCCCTTGTCTCCTTTCCTCTTCTGTATCTGCTTCGATGAAGAAGCCTGGGGTACAGATTTAGTCCCTGAGGATGAACCCTTCAGGAACTTCTTCTTCGAATGGGCCACACTTGCCTCTCCTTTAACCACATTTTTTCCCTTGCTCTTTTGCAAGGATTCATAAATCTGTAACTCTGAGAGGAGGGTAGTAAGGTTGAACTGAATCTTATTCATGCTCGCATTCGTCCTGAAAGACAAATAGCTCGCAGGGAGCGAGTGAAGGATGAACACAACCTGACAGCTCGCAGACAACCCCGCCATTTGCCCTAGCTATATTGAACTGGTTAATCATGTCCAGGACATGTTCCCGAACAGATTGACCTTCTTGCATCTTGGCATTGAAAACATTCTTCTGGGCGTCGTGGTGGAGCTGGTAGGACGGAAGTCCAAACATCTCCTGCAGGGAATTCATAATCTCCCTGGCGGTTTCCACGTTTTCATAACGCTTGACCAATACTTCAGATAAGCTGACCAGTATGTAGACTTTGACCTTTTCGTTGGCCTTAGTCCAGCGTTCGTGGGCGTCTTTAATTGCCTGAGCGGCAGTGCGAGGGGGAACGGGAGGACATTCCTCCATTAAGACGAACCTTAAGTCCTCAACCACGAGTATTGTATTAAGATTCGATTTCCATTGTGGAAAGTTTTCGCCAGTAAGTTGTTCATTTTTAAGCAGGGAAATAATAGAGGAAGACATTGCTGAAAAACAAACAAGTGACTGTATTAGTTATCTTTGCCTTAACCCAACACTCAAGCAATACAAACAATTGCATACATCCAATCAATTTTGCAAACAAACAATCAAATAACCCTAATAAAACTATGGTTGTGTTTCGCAACGATTCTTTAGAGGTTTAGAAGAACAGCCACCGAAGGGTGATCAGTTGTTCCTCCTCTAAAATGAGACTCTTCTCAGTCAATTTCTAATACCAGAATAACTCATATTCCATTAGATATTAACCACCATTGTTCGGTCAAGGATTTGTTAACAATTAACTCCTCCCCGTAAGTGTAACCCTCCCACTTTCAGATCTCAGAGGCACGGACCAACAGGCTACCGTTAGGAAAGACAACTGTTGGTAATTAGCCTAAGCGATCCTATCCTATTGAGGAGTTCACTGTGTTCCGAATCCTATGATCAGTGGTTGCTCCAGGGCAACACGCAGGCGGATCATAGGAATCTCACGTTGTAACCTAGGGGTGGAGACCGAAGGATACGTTGACACGCGTCCCGCTCCCACTTACTATAGTTACTTTCTCCATTCACCTTGGTATTGACCCATGCAAACACTCTCCGAATGGAGGCCGCTCTACGACGAGACGAAGCCGAGCATGGATCTCACGATGTGAACTATGCAGGGACGCAGGAGCAAAACTCAATTTAAATTAAGTTTTGTAATTTTTCCTCCCACTAAAGTAACCTATCGGGTAATTTAGGGTTTGATTAAACCTAGATAAATCCGGCTAAGTCATTTATCTAAGTCTAGTCCTATTATAACTATTATAATAAGACCTAATGTCTAGGTGTATTAAACAAATTTAATTTACCTAGCGACATTATTCTAACATTGACCTGAGATTAATTCAACTCCAGTGTTCCAGATCAGTTCCCAGGTAGGAGGTGTTCCGTATACCGTCAACTCAAATACCTCCAATCCTTAGACAGAACTTCACTGGTAGAGTTCCCTTATAATCTCAGGAATGTTTGTCCTACTTAGTTCATTAAAACTATTTTAAAACTAAGTAAGAATTTCTTATCCTATTAGAAAATGATCTTAGGTCTAATTAATTTTATCTCATTAAAATTAATTCATTTTAAACCTAAGATCCTATGTGAGCATGCATTTCTTGATTATAGATTGACGGTGTCTAATCATAAATTTTAAACTATTTCAAAATTTTAATGATTAGCCCTATAATCATGCATACTATAGTCTCAAAAACAATTAACAATCAAATTCAAGTTAATGAAATTAAAGCTATAGAACTTTGCATTGCATGATAATTAATATAACTCTTATATTAACCTATGGATGTATCATGCTCAATGCAACTTGATTTCCATTTTTAATTAATAAACAATTTTATTATTGCAAAAAATGGAAAATCACCTTAGCATGCTGCAAACAATTTATTTTTAATATAACTCTTATATTAAAACTATGGAATTGCATGCATCATACTTTTCCATTTTCATGAATTTAATATAACTCTACTATATATTAAATAAATCATGAAAGTCCATGCATTATCATCAAATATTATAATCACATTATAACATACATAATGCATGAGCATGCTTTATATCCTAAGGTGGGATTAAAATTTAAATGACATCCATAAAGCATTTAAATAGCGAATAAACCGATTTGATTGGCCCCTAGGATAGATTAATGCAAAATTACACTAATAAAGCAATAAATCTATCATATTACATAAATCTGCAGCTTCGAATCGGGCTTGAAAAACTCGAACCGCGCCCAAACCAGGTTGAACCGGACCAAAACGGTCCCAGCTAACCCAAAACGCACGAACCGGACCGGCCAATTAGGGCACCACCCACGTCTTTACGAAAAAACTGGCGTTGCACGAAATCATGACAGCGTCGAGACGCTGAGCAGTTAGCGTCCCGACGCTGGCGTGATTTCAACCGTCTGGAGTGTGGAATCGCGACAATGTCGAGACGCACAACGCCTAGCGTCCCGATGCTGTTGCGTCTGAAGCTGTTTTCTGGGTAGAATCGCGACTGTTCTTCACTATTTTAATCGATTTCTTCCACGATCTTCATCGATTTTCAAGCCTTAACATGACCCGGAGTAGTACAGACTCGATTTACAGAAATTTTCCCAAAAACGCAGGGGCCTTACATGATCAAATCAATAAAATTACTGTAAATCTATGGCCAAATTAAATCAAAACAATTTATCGCAAACCAACATTCACAATGCAAATTAATCCCACCATGATAGTGAATCCGCAAATTTCAATCATGAAAAAAAAATCCAGAGATGGCTCTGATACCAATTGTAGGGATAAAAACCCTAGCGCAGTGGAAACGAACAGAAAACCACACTGATTTTTAACCAAAATTGAAATACCAATACGGATCACAAACATACATATTTACAACAAGAAAAGAAAAATAATCATGCTGTAAAAACGCGTATAAAGCATGCTGTAAAGGATAAAGAAAATCTAGATCTAATCTAGAATTTGGACCCTATCGATCCTATATCAAGAATGCCGACCTTTGTAGAATTCTTGGACCGTTTCGCCAAATCCCCAAGTGGAGTGCAAAAAATACAGCACCAAGATCTCAACTTTTGATGTAGCAAACCTCCTATGAACACCCCCACGGAGTTACACCGGTATTCTCCTTGGAATTAGTGTTGAGCGGCTTGTGGGAACCAAAAAATTCTAAGGGATTTTTTGGAGAATTTTTTTCTCTGTAAACACTCAAAAACCAGAGAGAATATTGTTGCAGAGAACTCTTGAGAGAAGATGCGTGTGTGTGAGAGAGAAAGAATTGCGTGAGGTTGTTTAATGAATAACCTCCCACTCCCTTAAAAAACTCCTCTTCACGCGTGTAGGTTTAAGGGAGTGGTTGACTGATCAGTTCTTTAACTGATCAGTTAATTAAATTAAATACATAAATAAATATTTAATTTAATAATTGTTACATGAACATTTTCATGCACATATCCCTCATAACCCAATGTTTTAATATACATTAATTAAATCATAATTTAATTAACAAATAAATTAAAACTTCAATATTAATTAATTCACCAATTAATTAATATTTTAATTAATATCATATATTTAATCACGTTTCTCTCAAATAAATCATAGAATTAATATTCATCATATGAGCATTAATTATAACCTATAGTTTTTATTATGAATCATATTCATACTTTAATAAAATATTTGAACCCCTTCAAATATATAACTTCCCTTAGAAATTTACCTCAACGCCCCAATGGAGCTACCGGTGGGACCTCATGGACCTACAGATCAGAAGCTCCAACGATGTGAGATTAATTGGCTAAACTCATTAACCAAGTCAATCAATATTCGTTAACTGTAGTTCACTCCACTAAAGAACTACAGCTGCACTCTTCTCACTGCAGACTTATTTATGTGTCCACGGATATCAACCATCAACAGCAAGTCAACCCTTCACATGTGTTCATACCCCGGCTAGGTCAAATTACCGTTTTACCCCTGGGCTACCTCTTGGTCCTTAAGTACCAGTGCTCCTCTAATGAACAACCTGTTTGAGGTCCAACCAACAAACAGAAGTCCCTCTTATGCCATAAAGAGGGTAGGGCCCATTGTTCAAGACCCGGAGACACCACTTAAGGGAACACACCTCTACTTATCCTAATATCGGGAAGGAGTGAATTCCATCTTGTAAGACTACGTTCCCAGCTCCCCACTCGGTCTTGTCCCCAAAATGGTAGGCTTATTGAGTCGGCGAACAGGCCACTCTCCCCCGTACAAATCAAAGGACAATCCTTCATGGACAGGAGTCCATAATCCACTCAGGATTAAGGCCAAGTTGCCTAGGTCATCCTAGTGAAATAGAAACCGAGCTAACTAACGGTGTTACAGTTAGTGGTAAACTATTTTGCGGTCCGGTCTTTGTGCAAACTCATTGCACAGGATACCCCCACTCGCATGTCAACCACATGAACGCGTTGGATCACTACGTTTGTATCAATATACAAAGTGGGTCGTATCCATAGTGTCACTAGGACAAGGTACCCAACCCTATCCCTATACTACAGACCCTTTAGGCTAAAACTTGAACATTGATCCCCGTATGTCCCTACATACTAGTTCAAGCCTCATTCTATTAGCCTTGGATGTTTAGTTTATTGGATTAGGGTTAATAAGACAAGATATAATACAAACATTGAATAACACACCACTTTTATTAATGTTCAGTCAAATGTACATTTACTATCTACGAGTTTTAGGGCATAAAACCCAACACTGTCACCACCCTTTTCTTCCAAGTGAGTTCTGCTTGATTTGACTTCGAATCTCGAGCTTATATAGTGTAGAAATTGGTTGAGGAGCTGAGAAATAGGTGCTGGAAGGTTGCCCAGTCAGTTTCGGGGTCAAAACAACCGGTTAGGTGTGAAGAAGACTCGTCAACAACTGAAAGACCTCTGTTTTTCTAGATATGCGGTCGCATTTCAATTTTGCCTTTCTAGAAATGTGGCCGCATTTCTGGGGAATTCTAGCTTCTCCTCTGTTTTTCTGTACAACAGCAAACTAAGTCAAATTTGTTTCAAATCAAGTCTTTTTAAGCACAAATAAGCATAATTCAACAAAAATAACTCTAAACACCCTAACTTATCAAATTAACATATTTTGAGCTCGAAAATAGTAAAATGGACCTAAATACTCAATATTTGACCAAGAAATGAGCTAAATATAAGGGTAAAATAGGTATATTTTTTACCCTTATCATACCCCCAAACTTAACTCATTTGCTTGTCCTCAAGCAATTGCCGATCAAAATGTTAGAGATCAACTCTTTAATTGCCAATCAAAACGTAAGATCTCAATATTAATTGTGAATCAAAATGTTAGAGTTCATGCACAGTAATGAATCATGGTACTAGTATCAACTTTTCATTTCAAATCAAGTGACATGAAATCAAGTAAACATGTATTTCGAGATCATTTCATAAAAAGTTTGCCTTTCAGGAGAGGGTTTTACTCTAGTGCCAGTCACAACATCTGAGTTTCCTAGGCATGAAGATTTTTGTTGTTCTTTTTTCAAAGCAAAACTCTCTCTCATCCATTCCAACCAATGTGCTTAAACTACCTAACTTCTACTCATAGAACCTAGTGTAGTCCTTTTAGTCTAAGAAAACAATTTGTAGGAAAACAAAAACATATATGAATTACTAGACCTTCTCCATCTCCCCCAAACTTGTTTGACCACTGGTGCTCTTTTTATTCAACTTTTTTTTCTCCCAAGAGCATCCTTGTTGTCATCTTTACCTTCGTTCTAGCTTATCGACACTTTGTGGTGAAGATATCTAGCTACGAGCAAAGTTCATGCAGTGGCAAACCATGGGTGTCATGAATGCCCTTGGTTACTCAGTAAACCCTAGGAATGAGGAGTAACTCTCGGTTTTTCTTTTTCTCTTTTTCATTTTTTTTAAAGAGCAAAAGAGCACACATTCTTTTCAGCAATACAAATTTACAAAAGATATTTACATAGTAAGCATAAGCACCACCCCAAACTTAAAGGTAGACAATGTCCTCATTGGCTTGTTTTTTTGGCATGGGTTTGACATGAGGTTGTTTTGTTTTCAAAACTTCAAGGCTAAACTCTCCTAGAGTGTTAGAAAGGTTAAACACGAGAAAGTTTAGACTCTAAGACAATTTGGTAAAGAAAAAGACTAATGGAAAGCCAATGACTAGAAAACAATTTAGTTGAGACGGTGGCAGTTTTGAGATAGAACAAAGCTCTAGTTTTCATCATCAAGAGCTTAAAATAAAACTCCTTTGAAAACATGCTTTTTCTTCCAAAACATTTTTAAACGAATTTTTCTTTCTTTAAAAGTTGATTTTTTTCTTCCAAAAAGTTCATAGGTAAAGCTCAGAAAATAGCAAGTAGATTTTTTTTCAAGAGAAGATAAAAAAAACCAAGTTTATTCTATTCTAAGCTATCCACAAGCTATCTGAACTACCCTACGATAAAAAACTATTAACAACTAACATTAAAAACAAGCAAAAACAGCAACTATACTACTAAAAACGTAACTTAAAACATGCTAAAAACTAAAACACAACAAGCAACAAAACAGTAAACAGTATTTATTCACAAAAGTTCCAGTCAAAGGGGATTAGAAAACTCCAATATTCCTCATCTGAGGAACTCTCATTCTCTTCATCTTCATCTTCTTGGGGCAACAGCGACTGAGGGAAATTTTGAAAGACTGGAGCAATGCTTGGGGTGATAGAGAGATAAAATTCTCTAATAGCTTCATCCCTCTCCTTGGCATACGTCCAGTAAGTCTTCATGTTCTCCCTGATTTGATCAAGCTGGTGCTGGACCATTCCTAGGGCTTCTAATGTTGGTGAAGGCCCTGTAAAAGGAGTGTGCTGGAATGGAGAGGCTATATTCGACCCTGATTGAGGAGTGGCCTGTGATGTAGAGGCTTTATCCTTCCTCTGGATGTTGTTCTGCTGGAGCTTTCCTATAAAGGACAGGTCAATGGTTGGTTTGAATAAATGGTGCTCCTCGTCCTTGCCTGGCAAAATCTTCACCCACTGACAGAGCTCGGTGATAAGTGAGCTAAAGAAAAGCTTGTTGCCCTTTTCCGTCCACAGGCTAAGATTTCATCCCTAATGATGCTCCCTACGTTGATCTCCAACCCCTTCATAAGACAATAGAGTAGCATCACTCTATCCACTGAAATTGTGTTGTCGTGGGTGGTTGGCATCAAACGGTTCTTGATGAAGTGAAGCCAAACATCCGATTCTGGCTTTAAGTCACTTGGCACTAAAGACTTCACTTTTGTCTGTGACGCTTTCCATTGGCCCCTTGTTGGCCACAAGTTTAAGTGCTTCCTTCATTTGCTTGGCTAAAGGGTTTCTAATAACGTCATTCCCACTTAGGTTCAGGGGTGCCTTGATCCTGTACACCATGTTGATGTCGATCTAGGAGAAACTAACCATCTTCCCCCTCACCACCACCATGCTAATGCCTTCCTCCCTTAGGCCAGAGTAGAATTCTTGAACTAAAGGCACAACAGCCTCCTGAAGATGAGCATAGAACTCCTGCCACTTGTACTAAGATATAATCCTGCTCACGAACTCAGGCATTGTCCCTACACTATTAGAGAATCCCTTCTCATTGAGGAAATCTCTTTTTTTTATGATCTCCATCCTTTCCTGAAAATTAACATCTTTAAATACCTCAGGGAATGAATTTCTAGGAGATGCGACCTTGGGTGATTTGCCCTTTGGTTTGGCGGGTGAGATGGTAGGAGGAACTGCAAGTGAGGCATCCATGGACCTTGTCCTCGGCCTCTTGGCAAACATTGGGTCATTCTTGTTCTTTGTCCTCCTTTCAGCCTTGATCTCTCTCTTTCTCTTTCTTCTTAATGCTGTAGAGATAGGGAATTGGTCTTCATCTAGCTCCCTAATCTCCGAATCAGATTCTGTTTCAGAATAAGAATCACTGGAGGTCTTGGTTTCCTCGTCTTCTTTTTCTTTTTCATCCCTCTTCTCCCCTAAAGAGGTGCTATCAGCAGCTAGTGGGTCATGTGTGAATAGAGGCTCAAAAACCTCTTCAGCTGGCTGCTCTTTATTGGCCTCGGCTAGGCCTTCCTCAGAATGCGGCCCAGATGCGGTCGCATTCTGGCTGTCTTCTTCTTTTTCTGTTTCTTCTTCTTTTTCTAAAATTTCTTCTCTTGGCCCCTGTTGGGTCTCTTCTTCTACCCTTCCTTGCAGCGCTTCAGCTTCATTTTAAGCCTTATGGAGTGGCTCAAAGGCTGCAAGGAAGTCTTCAGCTTCCTTCCTTCTTTTTTCATATTCTTTTATTTCTTCCCTTCTTTTTTTTTTCTCTTCCTCAAGGAGCTTCAAATCCATGGTTTCCCTCATGAGGTTTCCTCATATTTTCTCTTTTCTTCAGCTTCTAAGGCCCTCTCAGCCTCTTGTTCTTCTTCTCTCTTTCTTTTCTCACCCTTCTCATCTTTTTCCTTTCCAAACTCATCCTCCTCAGCCATCTTTTGATTTTCCATCTCTCTCTCTGCTTCAACCTATTTCAAAGCATCTTGTTCAACCTTGTACCCCTCTGCAATCTCAAGGGCTTTTTCCACTGCTTGGCGGATTATTCCTTCGAATACATCGGAAGGCATCTTTGCGATTTTCAGGGGTTGAACTTCAAGCGGCTTTTCAGACACATTTTTCTTTGGGCTCCTCTTTCTTGCACTGTAAGTAACAACGGGCTTGGTCTTGCAAGATAGAGAGGTGTTAGTTGAGGTTCGGAAACCTTACCCATTGAAGCTTCTCCTTGCCGAGAGCTTTCAGCTACCTTGGCGACTTTTTCTTCGTCTCGTCGATTCCTTTCTTCTTCAAGGGCAGCTCGTCTCTTGCCACCCATCTCTCGGATCATCTATAACCACTCCCGCGAACGTTTTCTGAATTATTGAGTGGGAGGATTTTGGGTTTCGTGGACAGTAGTGACACGCATGAACCGTTTCGGTGTAGATGAGCTCAACATCTCCCTCAAACTAGTCGACATTGTCGAAGAGGATGGAGCTGGAGCGTTGGGCGCTCGGTTCACAACCGCCGACGAGAATCCCGTGGGTCTCATCCTTCGCGTTCCTTGCATGGGTGTTTCGAGGTTCTCCTCTTGTCGTCTAACGTTAGCCTCAGCGTCGTGGGTTGCTCGTACACTCTGAGATCGAGTGTTTTTGCGTGAGGATGATGATTCTTGAGTGTTCTTCATGTTCCTTGAGTGTGGGTCTTGCGGTTTCACGGTGGTGTTTGGTGAAAAAAAAGGGCTTAAGTCAAGCTATTTATACTTTTCTAACTAGGTCACGTGCAAGTCAAACGAAAATTGTGACTCCCGTTTTATTCGGTCAAATGCGATCGCATTCCCAAATACACTGGGGAGAAATGCGATCGCATTTCACCCAGTTTTTCTGCCTTTTCCCTTTTCCCTTTTCCTTTGCTTTCTCATTTTCTCTGAAACACTCATAAACAAGTTAGAAAGCTTATATGCTTAATCATGATTTATTTCTATATTTCTATTTTTTCTCAAATTAAAAAGAATTAATGAAATGTTTTGATCAATTGAACTTCCAGGTAAGTCCCCAGGTACAGGTGTTCCCTACTGTCAGCTTAAATACCTCAGCCTAGACAAGACTTGCCTTAGACAAAGTTTCCTCTTGATCAAAAATCTTTTATTAAAAAACAAACTTGAAAATTTTCATTTTTTTGATTTTTTTCCTTAGACAGGGCTAAAAAATAATACAGACTTTTCAAAACTCCCAGGTAAATCCCCAGGAAAAGGTGTTCCCAATGGTCATCTTAAATACCTTTTCCTAGACAGAGTTTTTACTCTTGTCTATATATTTTAGAGCTCTAATCTAGATTATTATTTATAAAACAAGATAATATACAAAAGTTAATTCAAGGTGGTAGAAGTCATACCAAGTCAATCACAGAAACATGGGCTTCCTCATCCTCGAAGCCTCTTCCCCAATATGGTTTAATCTTTTGTCCATTTACCTTGAAGTGCATGCCCTGATTGTCTGTTGTTGGGTTCCTAGAGTGAGTAAAAATATGATATGAATTACTTTAGGATTCCTGTGCAAGTATACACAGTCTGCAGCAAGTAATATTATCAATCCAAGGTCTGAATGAGTTTCCACTTTACCTATTTTGTATAAATTTCTAATGGTTTCAAAGATAATAAAAATGTTGGGTTTTATCGGAATTATGCTGAAGCAAAATAAATGACAGAACAACGAGTAAACAAATAGACAGACAGATTAAAGACAGGCGCTGGTTAGGCTTTAGTGATTGTTCTAAGATATGCTCTAGCAATATTATTGATCATGCATTTCTCGCAGTATTATTAGCGGATTCCTCCCGGAACTCCGGATCTTTTGGGATATGTTTCAAACCCAATGAAGAGCGACCGATCGAGCACTAGGCAACTGGCTATCCCTAGCTCAGTCACTGGCGTTCACCAATACACAATGATCGTAATGTGGAGAATTGCCACACACTCTCTAAATCATCCCTGAAACTAGAGAGAGCTATCCATACCGGCTGGCCAGGCGGGCATAAAATAAGAATAAGCACAACAATTAACCAAAATGCAATAGTCAATTTATTACTAGAGATGAAGCGCAGTAATCACATTATTCCTAACCAACACCTTAAGCTACTTAGTTCATAATAGGCATAGGAATACAAATTACAATCTGAGTATGCATGTCCATAACCACAAGTTAATAAAGAAAATAAACTCCCTAATCCGCTTGCGGATGATGGTGCTCTTGATGAACTTCAATCTCCCTATAGTATTCGGCTTCCAAGGGAAAACATGGAATACTTTTGACTTTGACGGCTACTTCCTTTTATAGAAGGATGGGAGGCTTGAATTAGGTCAACTAGGACACGTGTAAGGCTCTCCTTGATCCTTTATCCCGAAAATATCTCAATAGAAGTCGGTTCATGAAGTTGGCTAACGAGCTGTGATGTGGCAGTTTCTGCTCCCAGTTTTGCTGCAGCATAGAATTTGCTCCTTCCAGTCGCTCAGCAGCATAATCTGCACAAAGTGATTTCCAAAGCTTCCATTCTTCCAAATGGGTTAAATCATTTAATATCTCTCTAAAACCAACCCTATTAAGCATTAAAGACACACAAATCCTTATATAAATGAGACCTAAATAACTACCTTTTGGGCAGTTATCATACCCCCAAACTTGAACTATTGCGCGTCCCGAGCAATACTAACCAACCTTCCTTCAAGAATTTAAAAACATTAGACAAAGAATTAGCTTAATCAAACCAGACAGTCCAACACAACCTTTAACCTTTACCTGAACACTCTGCAAAACCAAGCTCTGCTGCAGCAAAATGATGACTTCAGCAGGGACAAATGATCACCACTTTTCAACTTAATTCTAAGAACTCACCACAACCTAGCTCTATTATCAGACATTTCAAAACATATTTTTAAAGGGGTTTATAACATTATTTACCAGACTTAAAGCAGCCTTACAGTCATAAGCTCTTAAGCATGGGATGACCCACTTTATGGTGCAGTATACCCTTGCCTCAAGCTTATCACCAACTAGGCTCAATACTCATTATAAAGCTAAAAAATCCTTAGTTATTCCATCTCTTGCCCCTCAGAATGGCGACATTTTATGATGAAGCTCACCTAAGTTATGGGAGACAGAAAAACTGCTAGATCATCATTCATCCTTCAAATCTTTTGCTCTGTCAATTTTTTTTCAGCAAAATCTTCAACAAATAATAATAATTTTTTTCAGCAAATAATTTTTCTTACTATTTCTCATTTTTTCATATTTCCTAGGTCATCTTTTGACGCGAAGACAAACTGTGGGTATCACAAATGTCCCCGGTTACTCAATAACCTAGCAAATTTTAATTTGAAGGAGATGAATGCTCGAGCAAAATAATTGGAATCACAAAAAGTCCCCCAAACTTGAATTATTCATTGTCCCCAATGAATCATTAATTAAGCAATTATACCCCCAAACTTAAATTTTTCTATCTGAATTTTTAAACTAAACATGGGACTAGGATTAAGCTTAAAGTGGATCATATAAGTCAATACTGCCGTCAAAATCTTCTTGCCGCAGCAACAATCCAGGCTAGAAGAAATTCTCCAGCAAAAGGTTTCTGGAGATCAG
The DNA here is from genome assembly GCA_036850905.1 of Luffa acutangula. Classification (NCBI taxonomy): domain Eukaryota; kingdom Viridiplantae; phylum Streptophyta; class Magnoliopsida; order Cucurbitales; family Cucurbitaceae; genus Luffa; species Luffa acutangula. Next base: position 27,193,023 of record CM072087.1, on the reverse strand, counting down.
AATACCTTGATCTAACTATGCGTAATCAGTCCAAGCTTCAAAAATTCAGAAGAAAATAGTTAAGTTAGAGTTACTCAGTGCTCATGGAATAGAAACATCTAGAAATTTAATTAAAATCATAGAAAAATATTACAAAGCAGATATATATTTTTATCAAAGAAGCAGAAAATTAAAAAGAAAGACAAGCAGTTATAACAATGAGCAGGGTCAATTATGCGCGAGCAAACAAAAATGAGAAAACAAAAGTAATGCTCGCTCCAGGTCATCCGATCAATCACTCTTCCTGACCCTGCTCCTCATCAACATCCTCTTCTCGTTCAACAGGCGGGGGTGGTATCCAAAGATTAAACAAATCATCGGGAAACACTGGGAAGGCCTGATACGGTCTTGAGAAATTGCTTTGCAAGGCCCCCTTAGCGCATCATCTCTCCTTTTAGCATAAGTCCAATAGGTCTGAGCTTGCCTTTCAGCAAATTCTAACCTACTAGTCAACACTGTCAGTTGCTCTAGGATTTGATTAACGCCATACACCAGCCCTCCCTGGCGAACCTCTTGCATACGCTGAAGCCGCGCCAGATTAGGTGTGTCAATCATTCCCTTATCAGTCATGATCATATCTTCTGGAACCGTGGGCACTCCTGCCCTGCTGCATAACATCGTAATCGTGTTCGGAAAGAACAGCTTCCCCACCTTCTTTTTCCAGCAATCAACAATCTTAGAAGAAATAATTTTTCCTACATCAATACTCATCGAGCGAAGAATAGCAAAGGCAAGCAATACCCTGTCCCGAGACACTGTGGAGTCATGCGTTGTTGGCAGCAAACGGAGCCTAATGAAGCCCATCCAAGTGTTGGCTTCACTCTTCAAATAAGCAGCTTGAAACGTATGCTTCCGCGTCTGCGACACCCTCCATTGGGCCCCCTCAATGCCTACCTCCCGGACAGCCGCACTCAGTTGGTCACTAGATGGGGCAACCACCATTTCATTGAAAACTGCGTGTGGAAAGTCCTGAAGATCAAATAAATTATTAATGGCCTCTGGGCTCCATTGGACAGGCACTCCTCGCACTATGACGTCAAAATCATCCTTCACATCAAGATTAGCATAGAATTCCCGAACGATATTGGCATTGACAAGATCAGGCTTCGCACAAAACTCTCTCCACCCAAGGCTCGCTATCCCGGACTCTAAGAACCTGGGCAAATCAGTGCCAAATCCTCGCTCGAATAAGAAATCACACTTCAGTACTTCTTGATATTTTGCTCTGGCAAGTTCGTTGACGAAGCGAATGAATGGTGCCCTCAGCTCCTCAATTTCTCCCGATGCTTCGGCAATTCCTTTGCCCTTGCTTTCTCTCTCTTCGCACAAACGTTCTTCTTCCGCCTTTCTTGCCTCTTCTTCTTTTTCCTTATTCTCAGCTTCCCTTTTTTCTTCCTCAGAGTCCGATGCCGGAGGCGATGGCGTGTTCCGAACCACCTTCACGCGACCCGCCTTCCTCTTGATGTGGCGGCGCTTTGGTGGTTCAGGCATAATGATTTCAACATGAGCCTCCTACTCCGGTGTTTTCTCCTCGCCAGGCTCACCTTCGACCTGCTCTTCACCCTCTGTTTCTTGATTTTTCTCGACATTCCCTTCTTGAACCGCAACAGAAATTATCGATCCTGTCTCAGGATGTGTAGTTCCCTCTGTATCCGCGACATTCACCGTCTCTTCTTGAATCATTTCTTGCTCCGCAGCCCTCTGCTGCCTCCTTCTTCGTTTAGCCTCTTTTTCCTCCGGCGTTCTCTTTTTCTTCGTTTTTCCTTTCTGCACTTCCGGTGTAACCGACACCTATTCCTCTTCACTTTCTCTCTCTTTTTGAGCTCTTGTTTTAGCCATTGGAGGTGTAAAAGGGTTTTGACAGAGAATGCGAAGAAAGAAAGAATAGCTCTCACACGAAGATTTGATCAAGAAGACGAAGTGGGAGAAGCTTACCAGCGTTTGCGAATAAATAAGGCTCTAGCAAACAAGAATCCTAACCGAAAAGATTTGCCCTGCCATAACTAATATTACCGTTGTAAATTTAAAAATGCAAACCTGAAAGTCAAAAATTACCAACGGTAAAATTTCGGATTCCAAACGCCCATGGTAAAATCGACGTGCTGTCATCATTGAAGCCTTCAGATAATTGCTCTGGGACACGTGGCCTCATCAGACGATGCACACACATTTACCTGCAAGAATTCAAAGCTAAATCTAACGGTAACAATAATAAATTCCAACGGAAACCCTTTTAACTCAGAATATTTTGTTCGAGCAAAATCTTTGCCGCAACAATCTGCTGGTCTTGAAGAATCTTAGATACGGAAGTCAAATTTCAAAAACAGAAAAATCAAAGGTTTTTTCTTTAAATTAAATTTAACCAAACATCCCAATCTCTTATTTTCAAAAGAAGCCGAATATATAAGAGAAAATCTCTATTAATTAAAACTAGAATTCAAATAACTGAAAATAAAATCCAGATAAAATAAAATCTAACTAACTAAAAGATAATCCAAAGATAATTTAAATAAAGAACCCGAAAATCAAATCAAATAAAAAATAACTCAAACCTAATCTACCAACAAAAATGCTTAAAAGATAAAATCTAACAACTCATGCAAAATTAAATATAACCTAACCGAAAAAAAATAAAATCAAATTAATGGAAAATAAAATCAATTCAAATCCTGGGAGCTCAAAATTTTGCTCTGTGAAATGCTCCTGCAAAAGTCCTGCTCTCTCAATCATCAACCAATCGTAGGGAAGGATATTTCGACTGAAATTCCTCACCCCAATAATGCTTCACACGCTGTCCATTCACCTTGAATACTCTCCCATCTTTTTCATCCTGCAAAGTAATTGCTCAATTTGAGAAAACCTCAATCACAATAAACGGTCCTGACCATTTAGATTTTAATTTTCCAGGAAATAATTTTAATCTAGAATTATAAAGCAAAACTTTTTGACCCTTTACAAACTCCTTAGACTTTATTTTCTTGTCATGCCACAGCTTAGTCTTCTCCTTATACATTTTCGCATTTTCGTAAGAAAATTGGCGAAATTCCTCTAACTCATTAAGCTGCAACATTCTTATTGCTCCTGCACGACTCAGATCAAAATTTAACTTATTCAAAGCCCAAAACGTCTTATGCTCTAGCTCTAATGGTAAATGGAAAGCTTTCCCATATACTAACCTATAGGGAGACATACCTAGAGGAGTCTTATAAGCTGTCCTATATGCCCAAAGAGCCTCATCCAACCTAAAGGACCAATCCTTTCTAGATGGATGGACTACTTTCTCTAAAATAGCTTTAATTTCCCTATTACTAATTTCAGCTTTAACATTTGCTTGTGGGTGATAAGGGATAGCTATCCTATGCTTAATCCCATACTTAGCTAAAAGCTTAGTTAAGATATTATTAACAAAATGTGTACCCTCATCACTCACTAGAGCCCTAGGCGTCCCAAACCGCGCAAAGATGTGCGATTGAAGAAACCTTGCTACTGTCTTGGCATCACTCTGATGACATGCGATGGCCTCCACCCACTTGGACACATAATCAACTGCCAATAAGATAAAAACATTGCCATTAGAAGGGGGAAATGGCCCCATAAAGTCAATACCCCATACATCAAATAATTCAACTTCTAAAATATAAGTAAGAGGCATTTCATCTCTAGGCCCCAAATTTCCTCTCCTTTGGCAAGCGTCACATTGCTTGTAGAACCAATGGGCATCCTTAAATAACGTAGGCCAGAAAAATCCGCAATGCAAAATCCTCATAGCCGTCCTCTGTCCGCTGAAATGACCTCCATACGGCGAAGAGTGACATTGCTCCAGGATTTCTTTTGCTTCAGCACCTGAAACACACCTACGAATAATACCGTCAGAGCATTGCTTATACATAAACGACTTATCCCAAAAGAAAATTTTCGCATCATGCTTAAACTTTTTCTTCTGCCTCCAATCCATATCAATAGGGGTGACTCCCTTTACTAAAAAGTTGGCAATATCAGCATACCAAGGGACATCCCTGACTACCTTTACCTGAACAGCAAAAAGCTGCTCATCTGGAAAAGAATCGGAAATGGCAGATTGCTCCAGCAAAGATGATGATGGATCAAGACGAGATAAATGATCTGCAATAACATTCTCTTATCCCTTCTTGTCTTTTATCTCCAAGTCGAACTCCGGCAGTAATAAAATCCAACGAATTAATCTAGGCTTTGCATCTTTCTTAGACATTAAATACCTTATTGCTGCATGATCCGTGAACACCGTGACTTTAGAGCCAACCAAATATGGCCGAAATTTCTCAAAAGCAAACACAACAGCTAACAACTCCTTTTCAATAGTTGTGTAGTTGACCTGTGCTTCATTTAAAACTTTGCTTGCATAATATATAGGATGAATAAATTTGCCCTGCTTTTGCCCCAGCATCGCACCTACCGCAGCATCACTCGCATCACACATTACCTCGAATGGCAAATTCCAATTAGGCGCGCAGAGAATGGGTGCTGAGATTAAAGCAGCCTTTAATGATTCAAAAGCCTTCCTACAATCTGCATTAAAGTCAAAAACATGATCAGTGCACAATAAGTTACAAAGAGGTTTACTAATTTTGGAAAAATCCTTTATGAACCTCCTATAAAATCCAGCATGTCCTAAAAAACTCCGAATTCCCTTCACTGAACTCGGTGGCTCTAGTCTTTCAATAACCTCAACTTTTGCTCTATCAACTTCTAGACCATTTTTAGAAATCCTATGACCTAACACTATGCCCTCCTTCACCATGAAGTGGCACTTCTCCCAATTAAGTACTAGATGGGTATCCTCACATCTTTTTAATACCTTCCTTAAATTATCTAAACAACTCCGAAAGGACCCTCCAAACATTGAAAAATCGTCCATAAAGACTTCAACAGTGGATTCAATCATATCAGAAAAAAATTGCTTGCATACACCGCTGAAATGTTGCTGGAGCATTGCAAAGGCCGAAAGGCATTCTCCTAAAAGCGAATGTCCCATAAGGGCAGGTGAAAGTGGTTTTCTCCTGATCTTCAGGAGCAATAGTAATCTAGTTATACCCAGAATAACCATCCAAGAAACAGTAATAGGCCTGACCAGCCAATCGATCCAACATCTGGTCGATAAATGGTAGAGGGAAATGATCCTTTCGGGTGGCTTTATTAAGCCTTCTGTAATCCATACAAACCCTCCAGCCAGTCACTGTCCTTATGGGGATCAACTCATTATTTTTATTGCTCACCACAGTGACACGTCCTTTCTTAGGAACACATTGGACAGGGCTTACCCAATTGCTATCGGCAATCGGATAGATGATCCCAGCATCCAACCATTTAATTACCTCCTTTTTAACAACCTCTTTCATTGCAGGGTTAAGCCTTCTTTGTTGCTCAATACTCTTAAAGGATCCCTCCTCTAGAGTGATTTTGTGCATACAAAAAGATGGGCTAATTCCCTGAATATCAACCAATGTCCAACCTATAGCTTTGCGGTATTGCTGCAGCAATTTTATTAAGGCCTCCTCATGCTCCAGCATTAAATCTGATGCAACAATAATGGGCAACGTCTCACTTTCCCCAAGATACACATACTTTAGATGATCCGGTAAAGGTTTCAAATCTAAAGTGGGTGCCTCAATTAGGGATGGCTTAATTGGGGGAGCCTTTCTTTGATCTAAATCTAAAGACTCAAAAACATCCTCACACCTAAACAATTCTTTTTTCATTTTTTCTATCTAAAGAACAAAACTCAAAATCTTCTATACTAACCTCTCCATGCTTTTCTGAATGCTTATCAGCTGAATCCCGTATTGTTGTCTTAATAACTGTGCTCTCCAGAATCCTAATGAAGGAGCAATCCTCCATCTCGTCTAGATATTTCATGGCTTTAAACACATTATATTTCACTTCCTCATTACAGACTCTCATTGTTAATTCTCCTTTTTGAACATCTATTAATGCCCTACCAGTAGCAAAAAATGGACGACCTAGAATAATTGGGACATCTTTATCAGCCTCATAGTCTAAAATAATAAAATCAACAGGAAATATGAATTTATCAACTTTTACTAAGACATCCTCAATTTTACCCTCTGGATATGTGATAGACCTATCAGCTAATTGGAGTGTAACTGTGGTAGGTCTAGCTTCACCAATACCTAACTTCCGATAGACCGAAAGAGGCATAAGGTTAATGCTTGCACCTAAATCACAGAGTGCTCTACCTAACTCCTTTCCACCTATAGACATAGGTATAGTAAATGACCCTGGATCCTTAGCCTTGGGGGGTAGCCCATTCTTAAGAATAGCACTACATTCCTCAGTAAGAGATATAGTTTCAAACTCACCTAACCTTTTCTTTTTAGTCAAAATATCCTTCAGAAATTTAGCATAATTAGGCATTTGCTCAATAGCTTCTACTAAAGGGATATTTATATGCAACTGCTTAAGAATCTCTAAAAACTTTTTAAATTGACCATCCTGATTCTTAGGCTTTTGCCTTTGTGGAAACGGTAGAGGTGGTACATAAGGTGGGGGCGGCACATATGGTGGTTCTACATCTGGCACAGAACCAGATGCTCCAGCATTTTCTTTGCTGCCTCCAACACCCTGACCAGACTCCAACTCTTTCTCAACAACAATATTATTATCACTATTACTATTTAAATCCTGGGTCTTTCTAGACTCTTCTAACGGCTTACCACTCCTAAGAGTTACTGCCTTTACCTGCTCCTTACCTTCCCTTCGAGGGTGTTCAGTATCCGAAGGAAGTTTCCCTTGAGGCCTCGCCTTTAGCTCATTAGCTAGCTGACCCACTTGCAATTCCAGGGCCCTCATCGAAGCTTGATTACTTTGAATTGCGGCGTCTGTGCGAGCCATAAATTCTTTCATCATTGCCTCGAGAGAATTTCCCGAATTTTGCTGGGGCAAAGCCGGCTTATTTTGCTGGGGCATTACTTGCGCTTTAGCAAATCCTGGCTGGTTCATCTTTTGTTGCGCTTGCATGTTATTTCCTTGACCTCCCCATGAGAAGTTGGGGTGGTTGCGCCAACCTAGATTATAGAAGTTAGAATAAGGGTTGTTCCTCTGATTACCTACAAAAAACACAGAAGCTGGATTGCTGGGGCAAAACTCGTAGTTGTGATCTTCTACGCAATAGACACATGCTTCGTCCGTGACTTGGTTCACCACTGCTGCAGGCTCCATAGCTGGTGGCTGCTGATGACTAATCACTGTCACATTCTTAAGAGCGTTAGCAATCATAGCAAGATCAGCCCTAATGGTGGACACACCCTCAACCTTTAATACACTCTTAACCTTTTTATTTGTGCCTCTAACATCCGACCACTGACAACTATTAATAGATATTCTTTCTAAAATTTCATAGGCTTCATCAAAAGTTTTTGCCAAAAGGGCCCCTCCAGCCGAAGCATCGACCATACTTTGGGTTACTCCATTCAAACCATTGTAAAATGTTTCCATTTGAATACAATGAGGTAACCCATGGTAGGGACACTTTCGCAAAAGCTCCTTAAACCTCTCCCAAGCCTCACTAAAAGTCTCATCTTCAAGTTGCCTAAACCCTACTATTTCACTCCTTAATTTAGCATTTCTATTAGGTGGGAAATATTTACTCAAAAAATTTGCAGCTAACTCATCCCATGTCCTAATTGATCCTGGAGCAAAAGAGTTTAACCATGACTTTGCCCCATCTCTAAGAGAATACGGGAACAAAGTTAATCTAAGAGCATCTCTCGGCACTCCCTGAATTTAAAAAGAATCACTAACTCCTAGAAAAGACTGAAGATGTAAATGAGGGTCTTCAGATGACAAACCATGGAATTGCCCCACGGTTTGCAACATCTGAAACATTACCGGTTTCATTTCAAAATTCGTCGCTTGGATTTGGGGACGTGCAATCCCTCGATTCAACTCATTAAACATCGGGACAACATATGCTCGAATGGCTCTGGTCCTATCGTTCGCTATCAAGATAGGATTCTCAGCCTGATTATTTCGCTGCTCATTTTGCTCAAACAGTGGGTTTTGCTGCAGCAACGGATTCTGCTAGGGATTCACTGCTACTGGACCTTCAGGAACCTGCGGGAGTTGCGGCACTTTCTCCATCTGGTTTCTGCGCTGCTCCCTCCTTCTGTTCCTAAATGTCATTTCAATTTCTGGGTCAAGCTCAAACCGTACCCCAGGCGGATCGCTCATGCACCAAAATCACACCTGAAAAAAAAAAAAAGAAACAATCAAAAAGTTCTAGCACCAAACCACTAAAACACATACACAAAACAGATCAGATAAAAACGTATTCAAGCTCCCCAGCAACGGCGCCAAAAACTTGTTGGGTTCCTAGAGTGAGTAAAAATATGATATGAAATACTCTAGGATTCCTGTGCAAGTATACACAGTCTTCAGCAAGTAATATTATCAATCCAAGGTCTGAATGAGTTTCCACTTTACCTATTTTGTATAAATTTCTAATGGTTTCAAAGATAATAAAAATGTTGGGTTTTATCGGAATTATGCTGAAGCAAAATAAATGACAGAACAACGAGTAAACAAATAGACAGACAGATTAAAGATAGGCGCTGGTTAGGCTTTAGTGATTGTTCTAAGATATGCTCTAGCAATATTATTGATCATGCATTTCTCGCAGTATTATTAGCGGATTCCTCCCGGAACTCCGGATCTTTTGGGATATGTTTCAAACCCAATGAAGAGCGACCGATCGAGCACTAGGCAACATGCTATCCCTAGCTCAATCACTAGCGTTCACCAATACACAATGATCGTAATGTGGAGAATTGCCACACACTCTCTAAATCATCCCTGAAACTAGAGAGAGTTATCCATACCGGCTGGCCAAGCGGGCATAAAATAAGAATAAGCACAACAATTAACCAAAATGCAATAGTCAATTTATTACTAGAGATGAAGCGCAGTATTCACATTATTCCTAACCAACACCTTAAGCTACTTAGTTCATAATAGGCATAGGAATACGAATTACAATCTGAGTATGCATGTCCATAACCACAAGTTAATAAAGAAAATAAACTCCCTAATCAGCTTGCGGATGATGGTGCTCTTGATGAACTTCATTCTCCCTATACTATTCGGCTTCCAAGGGAAAACATGGAATACTTTTGACTTTGACGGCTATTTCCCTTTATAGAAGGATGAGAGGCTTGAATTAGGTCAACTAGGACACGTGTAAGACTCTCCTTGATCCTTTATCCCGAAAATATCTCAATAGAAGTCGGTTCATGAAGTTGGCTAACGAGCTGTGATGTGGCAGTTTCTGCTCCCAGTTTTGTTGCAGCATAGAATTTGCTCCTTCCAGTCGCTCAGCAGCATAATCTGCACAAAGTGATCTCCAAAGCTTCCATTCTTCCAAATGGGTTAAATCATGTAATATCTCTCTAAAACCAACCCTATTAAGCATTAAAGACACACAAATCCTTATATAAATGAGGCCTAAATAACTACCTTTTGGGCAGTTATCATCTGTCAATATAACGTTTCCATGGTAAAAACATTTCAATATTTTGAAAGGTCCTAACCATCTTGATTTGAGTTTTCCTGGGAATAATTTGAGTCTGGAATTGAAGAGTAACACTTTTTGGCCTTTGTGGAACTCCTTTGAGTGAATTCATCTACCATGCCATCGCTTGACTTTCTCCTTGTAGATCTTTGCATTTTCATAAGAGAAATGTCGAAGTTCTTCCAGCTTGTTAAGCTGCGATTTCCTTTTGATCCCTGCTTTTTCCATGTTGAAGTTAAACTTTTTCAATGCCCAATAAGCCTTGTGTTCTAACTCGAGTGGCAAATGACAGGCTTTCCCGAATATGATGCGGTACAGAGACATTACTAATGGTTCCTTGTATGCAGTTATATGGACCCACAGTGCTTCATCAAGCCTTAATGACCATTCCTTACGAGAAGGATCCACTATTTTGTCCAGGATAGCCTTGAATTCCCTGTTAGAAAGCTCTGCTTGCCCATTAGTTTGAGGATGGTAAGCGGTAGCTACCATGTGCCTGATGTTGTATTTAGAAAACAAAGATGCTATTATTCTATTCAGGAAGTGAGATCCTTCGTCACTTATGATGAAGCGAGGGGTTCTATATCTCGTGAAGATATTCTTCAGGAAAAACTTCTTTACCACCTTGGCATTATTTGTTGCAGTAGCTATTACCTCAATCCAGTTTGATACATAATCCACTGCGAGCAAGATGTAGATATTCCCAAACGATGGTGGGAATGACCCCATAAAGTCTATCCCCCATACGTCAAAGATTTCCACTTCGAGTATGAAGTGTAGGGGCATTTCACTCTTAGTTGTCAGATTCACTGTCCTTCGACATCGATCACAATTCTTCATGAAGAGGTGTGCATCTTTGAAGAGACTGGGCCAAAAATAGCCGGATTGGAGGACTTTGGTCGCTGCCTTGAGTCCTGCAAAATGTCATCTGTATGGAGCCGCATGACAGGCTCCCAATATCAAAGGTATCTTCTCTTTCGGTACACACCGTTTTAGTATTTGATCAGGCACTAGCTTATACAAATACGGGTCATCCCAGTAGTAGTCTTTGACGTCTCTTAAGAACTTATTGAGTTGTTGAGCGGTTGCTTCTGGTGGGTTTAGTCCATTGACTAAATAGTTTACATAATCGGCAAACCATGGAAGTTCAACAGTTCTAACCTCAAGAATTTGCTCATCCACAAATGACTCTTGGATGTCCAACCCTTTTTCTATTTCTGCTTCTTCTCCAAGTCTTGATACATCTGCTACCTGATTCTCCGTTCCTTTTTTGTCTTGGATTTCTATGTCGAACTCCTGCAAAAGCAAAATCCATCGAATTAGTCGAGGTTTGGCATCTTTTTTCGAAAGTAAATGCTTAAGGGCGGAATGATCTGTGTGAACTAGGACTTTAGTTCCCACAAGGTAGGATCTAAACTTGTCAAAACCAAACACTGCTGCCAATAATTCTTTTTCTGTGACAGTATAGTTCAATTGAGCCTCCTCGTTGAGTGTCTTGCTTGTGAAGTAGATAGGTTGTACTATTTTTCCTCTTTTCTGACATGGGACAACACCGACTGCAAAGTCACTATCGTCGCACATCAACTCAAATGGTTGAGTCTAGTCTGGTTCAATTATGATTGGCGACGAGCTCAGTGCCTTTTTCAAAGTCTCAAATGGTTGAGTCTAGTCGAACGGTCTATCTATCTCCAGTAACCTGCACAAAGTTTTGGAAATTTTAGAAAAGTCTTTGATAAATCTTCTATAGAACCCTGCATGGCCTAGAAAGCTTCTGATATCTCGCACTGTTTTTGTGAAAGGCAACTTGGATATGATCTCGGTCTTTACCTTGTCCACCTCAATTCTTTTCATTGAAATGGATGTCCAAGGACTATGCCCTCTTGTTGCAATTCTGGAGTGGTTAAAAATATGAGATAAATTGACTCCAAAATACTATGCAAGTATACACAATCTAGCAGCAAGTGATAAGTATTTATCGTATCCACAGGGACTTGAAATGTCTACCTCTATTGATTTAATTTGAGTAATTGCAGTGGGTGGCAAATTAACTATCTATAATAGCAAATTTAGCACCAAATAAAAAGAATTGCAAATATGACAAAAAAAATTAGAATATTCCCATTTTACCCTTCTCTTCCTCTCCCTTCCCATTTACCCTTTCTTGTGTATACCATTTCTTCTTCTTCTTCATTTTTTTTTTTTGCTTTCTTCTTCTTTTTTTTTTTTTTCATTTATGAGCTGTTATGATTTATTTATTTTTTATTTTTTATAATGAGCTATTACGATTTCTTTTTTTTTTTTTATGCATTTATGATGGTGGAGTTCTTGTGTGATTAATATGTATTTTTTCCCTCTTTTGTGCAGTTTATTAAGTTGTGCATTTTCTTTTTCTTTTTTGATTTGATTTTCTTTTTATTCTTCTTCCCATAAGGTATTGTTATGATTGTTTCTTCTTCTTTTTATTTCGAACCACGGACCTTGTGGTTATCAGTACAAACTTATGTCGATTGAGTTAAGCTCTTGTTTGGCCTTCTTTTTAATTCAAGAATGCCAAGAATACAAAAATAGCAATTTTGGTGAGTGTTTGTATAGGTATATCAAAGTATATCACTGATATACTCCGGTTAATCGTAGTCTATCACTGACTATCACTGGTCGAAGTCTATTAGGGCTATAATTGATAGATAATGAAATACAAAGAATACAAGAATAACAATTTTATGGTGGTGGTCACGGAGCTTGTGTGCCATGCTTTAAAAATTATATTGTTGATTAAGAGTCGCTTGTTCGTAATGGTTATTTTTGGATTTTATGTTCCAATTACCACAGGAGACTTAAAATTTTTGTTCAATTTATGATTGTAGTATAATAATTTTGGATGAGTTTTTATTTACCGAGATGAATTGCAATGGAAAGTAATTTACTGATAGATTTCAATTAAATTGATTTCTATCATAACAATCATTGGTAGACTTCAATTAATTGATAATTAACTGATTTCTATCAGGGATAAAAACTGATAGACTTCAATTAACTGACTTCTATCCTCGATAGAAAATGATAGATTTGAATTAAACTAATTTCTACTAGTGATACAAGTCAATAAACTTCAATTAAATTGATTTTTGATATAAACTTCAATTAAATTGGTTTCTATCGGTGATAGAAACTAATAGTCTTGAATTCAATTGATTTCTATCAGTGATAGAAACTGATAACCTCGAATTTAACGGTTTTCTATTAGTGATTATCACTGATAGACTTAAATTAAACTGATGGATAGAAATTGATAGCCTTGAATTAAACTGAACTAATAGCCTTGAATTAAATTGTTTTCTATCAGTGGCTATCATTGATAGGCTTGAATTAAACACGATAAAAACTTATAGATTATAATTATCAGAGTCTATCGATGATACACATTGATAGACTTTGATTAATCAAAGACTATCAGTGTCTATCACTAATAGACTCCGATTAATTGAACCTTATCATCAAAGTCTATCAGTATTTATCACTGATAGACTCCGATTACTCGAAGTCTATCAGTGACTATCAATAATAGGGACTGATAGACTATTGGAGATACTAAGGGTATTTTCGTAATTTAACGTATTTTTTGCTATTTCCGCAAATAATTTTATTTTTTTGCTAATTTTGCAATATGTTTGTCGGTTTTTGCTATCTGTGCAAAGCCCCCATTTAATTTTCCTTTTTAGTGATTTTAAATGGTTGGTTAAATTGATTGGGTTTTTAAAATGCTAAAACAAAAGATATATGAAAACAATAAATGATTACGACTAGAGAAAACAGAATGGAAACAGACACAGGTTAAGACTTCTGTAATTGCTTATAAAGATGCTCCAGCAATTCTTTTGATCTGTCAATCTCATGCAGTATTATCAGCGCTATCCTCCCAAAACTCTGGATTTTTTGGAATATGTTTCAACTCCAATGACGTACTACCGATCAAGCACTAGGCAACTGGCTATCCCTAACTCAGTCACTGACGCTCACCAATACACAATGATCTAGCATGAATTATCGCCACACAACTCCTAAATCATCCCTGAAACTAGGAGAAGCTATACATACGGGCTAGCTAGGCGGGCACATAATAAAATTAAAGATCAACAATAATTCAAGATGATCATGATAATAGAATTTCAAGATTTATAAATATAACAATCACATAATTCTTAACCTATGCCTACAAAGCAATTAGTTCATGATTGAAAACATAAAATACGTTACAATCTCGATAACCACCTCCATAATACGAAATACACAAAAAATACTAATCCTTTTCAGCAAATGGGGATGAAACGACTGCTCCAAACCACCAAGAACATGGAAGAACTTTGTCTTCTTGATTGGAATCGCAAATGGTCTTCTTAGATCTCCATTCTGCCGTCAATCCGGCCTCCGGCCGATTAATTCGGTCTCCAAGTCGTGAATTCCTTTAACTTTGATGGCTTCTCATTTTATAAGATGAGGTTTAGGTTAAATTGGACACATGGCAAGCTCTCCAAGCTTCTTCGATCCGAAAATAATTCAGCTAACGCCACTTTATTAAAATGGATAACGAGCTGTGATGTGGCAGTTTTGCTCCCTGCTTTGCTGCAGCACAGAATTTGCTCCCTCCAGTCGCTCAGCAATACATTCTGCATAAAATAACTTCCAGAGCTTCCATTATTCAAAATGGGTTAAAATATATAATATATATCTAAAACCAACCCTATTAAGCACAAAAGACACACAAATCCCTATAGAAATAAGGCCTAAATAACCACCTTTTGGAGAGCTGTCACACCTCCAAACTTGAACTATTGCGCGTCCCGAGCAATACTAATCAATCTTTCCTTAAGAATTCAAAACGTTAGACAAAGACTAGCTTAATCAAAACAGATATTCCAATACTACCTTCAACCTTTACCTGAGCATCCTGCAAAACCAATCACTGCTGCAGCAAAATAATTGTTTCAACTTTGAACAAATAATCACCACCTTTAACTTAATCTTAAGAACTTACCACAGCTTAGCTCTATTATCAGACATATTTATACACATTTTTAAGGGGTTTATATTTTTGTTTTTAAGACTTAAAGCAACCTTACAGTCATAAGCTCGTAAGCATGCAATGACCCACTTTATGGTGCAATATACTCTTGCCTCAAATTTATCACCAATTAGGCTAAATACTCATTGTTAAACCCAAAAATCCTTAGTTATTCTATCCTTTGTTTCTCAGAATGACGACATTTTATGATGAAGCTCACCTAAGCCCTGGGAGACAGAAAACTGCTAGATTATCATTCATCCTTCAAATTTTTTATGCTCTTTCAATTTTCATAGTAAAATTTTCACAATCTTTCTTTTTAGCAATTAATTTTTATCATTTTTCAAATATTCTCTAGGTCATCTTTTGACACAAAGACAAACAGTGGGTGTCACAAATGTCCCTAGTTACTCAACAACGTAGAAAAATTATTATGAAGGAGAGGAATGCTCGGGCAAAACAAGCGGAGTAGCTAAAAGTCCCCCAAACATAAATTATTCATTGTCCTCAATGAATTAGCAACATGATAAGTATACCCCCAAACTTAATTTTTTTTCTATTTGAATTTTAAACTAAGTGTGGGACTAAGATTAAGCTTAAGGTGGATCAAATAAGACAATGCTACCTCAAAACTTTTGCTGCAGTCATGACCAGGCTAGAAGGAATGCTCAAGAAAAAGGTTTCTGTAGATCAGAACACTTTGATCTAATTAAGCTAACTAGGCCAAGCGTCAAAAATTCAGAAGAAAATTAAGTTAGATACTCAGTTGTGCCAAACAAAATAATATTTGATTTCATTAAAGATTAAGATCACAGATTTACGTAATCATGACAGAGATAGATTTTAAAGCAATAGATAAAAACAAAGAAACATAATATAACATAAGCAGAAAGAACACAACACATGCAAGACGAGCACAAAAAATAATTTATTAACCTTGTTCTTCAAGTTATTCTTCAAGTTTGAAGAGCAAACATTAATACCTCTTTTAGTTATGATCGCTTCATTAACTGAAAAAGAAATTTAGTAACCTTGTTCCAATAACCTTGTTCCAGTGAAATCAAATTTCTTTTAATTTTTGGAACTATGTACACATTATCTAATATCATGTAACGTTCCTTGGTGAAGAATAATTTATGTATCCCACTGCAATAGCCGAGATGACTTCTCCTGTTCCAACTTTAAGAGTCATCTCTCCAGCTATTAGTTGTTGCCAGGAACTCATTCCTTGAAATGAAGAACATACGTGATTAGTGGCACCTGAATCGAGTATCCAGGCAGAATCGTCGTTTTCCACTAAACACGTTTCCAAGACTAATAAATCACATTTAGAGTCGTGGATCATGTTTTTCTTGGCTATGCAGTTAGTTTGAGGACATTCCTCTGTTGAGACCAAACCTTTTCTTTGCCACGTGTTGAGCGTTTAAGCAAGTATTCTTAGTCGTATGTACTAAACCGTTTAATTTGGCATTTGACAAAACACATACGTTTTTCGACATATTGCTGAAAAAAACAAATTAATCTCTATTAGAAACATGCACTAAGCCCATTAATCACATTTATCCAATCAGATTTAGCAAAAGCAATCACTACAACAGATTTGGATTTTAATGTCGGCCATTGCCCGACATTAAAAGTTTTAATATCGGTCGCTTTTAATGTCGGTCATTCACCGACATTAAAAGTACCCTTTTAATGTCGGTCATTGCCCGACATTAAAAGGGCCCTTTTAATGTCATTCAACAAGCTTTGACCGACATTAAAAGTGACTTTTAATGTCGGTCATTGCCCGACATTAAAAGTGAACTTTTTATGTCGGTCAACCACTCTTTGTTTGACATTAAAAGTCACTTTTAATGTCGGTCAGTTTTTAATGTCGGTCAGTTTTTAATGTCGGTCATTGCCCGACATTAAAAGCTGTGACATTAAAAGTGTCCGACATTAAATGTGCAATATTAAATTAAAAAAAAATTGTTGGTTGCACACGTAGCTAACCAACAATACTATTTCTTCATTTTGTAAAAACCTGTAAATAAAATAGAATTTAAACATATACACAAAATAAAATCTCGAAAGTATTTTTACATAACTAAAACTCAACAAACATGAATTTAATTAATAAAATATAATAGTGTATATAATACATGAAACTTTTCATCCATCCACAAATCACATCCATGAACCAAATTTACAAAGAAAAAGTAAAATTACTAAACAAAAGAAGTACACAACTCCTTAAATGCTCTTTCCCAAGTTCATCTTCGAGCTTCTTTTCAAGAATATTCCTTTTATCATCTGCAACAGTTCTCGCTTAACAAGATGAATTCCAAACCTTATACAAATAAAAAACATATAAGTGAAATACAATCGGCACACATCTCCAATCAAATCCTTAAACTAAAATTAAAGCACAAGACGTACGGGTAAAGTAGAGAAGATGAATAAAAATGTTGTAGAACAAAAAATAGTTTAACTAGAATAGAAACTTCATGCATAAACTTTTGACATAAAAAAACAGAAAGAGAAGATGGATAAAAATGTTATAGAACAAAAAGAGAGGTTGCATTTAATAAAAATACTAGTTTAATCTATAATAACAATTCTTTTAAAAGCTACAATTAAGAGTAAACTTAAAATAAACTCTTATTCAACTCTAACAAGAATTTACCATTATAATTCAATCATCTACGGTTAAGAAGTACCTTTACTAATTGTTGTACTAATATGTTGTCAACTACTCTTTCAAGTAACCATTCTGACATTCACGAGAGGAACATCTTAAGTTAATGGCGTGGTATCTAGTTATAAGGAAGATTCTAAAAATGATCAAGTTAATAACTTGTACTTCTAAGACATACCACAATCAAAAAGCAATCAACACCAAGGAATAAAGATTTACACAGAGAGAGATGGAAAAATAAGAGATAATACTCTTGTATATTGAAAATCTCACTGTACCAAAGATGTTTAAAGAGAATATATAGCTTTTAACTATAACTGAAATATAACTTTTGATACAAGAAAGATAACAGGATAGTAAATGAATAATAAACTGAATAATAGATAAATCAATGCTCTGAATATTAAGGAAAAATACCTTAACTCTATTAATTTTGTCATAAAAAAGGTAGTTCACAGTTGTACCTTTTAGCAAAAGAAAAACAATGCCTCAATTTGAGTTGTAAAATAATACCTGTGTCATAAAAAAGGTAATCTTGGAGCTTGTAAAATATTTGCAATGGATTATTGTAGGAGAACTTTGAAACCTCTACATGATGAACTGGACAAATCAAATAATCAAATGAGAATTTCCTGTAACAATAGGGTACATAGTGCACAAACCACATGAAGGCAACCAAGCAATAAATAAAAATCCAACGACAAAAAAAGTGGTTATTATGAGTAACAGATGCCCAATGAAGATAAGTCTGAATGAGTTTCTTAGCTTCCATTTGTTGTGTAGATAAACTAAGACATAAACTTAAAACAAAACTTTAAACCGATGAAATGAGAATTTCCATTTTTTTTCTGACATTAAAAGTGTAATTTGTTGTAGTGAGCAGTCTCATGCTCAAAGGAACTAAACACAAGAACATAACAACTTATTAAAAGAACTAAACACAACAACGTAACAACTCTACTTTACAAATGAATGACTCATCTACTTTACAAGATCACGTAGCTAAAGCCACATTGATAGTTCATATGCATTGCTTAGATATTCATCTATAATATACTAGTGCAGTATTGACACAATGAAAAAGAAAAACCAAAATTACTTTAGCAAACACTTCAAGTACTGGAGGAGCTACTTAATAGTTCAAACAAATGATACCCTCTAAAATGTACCTTGTGAAGTTGTTGAACAACCTCCTGTTGATCATTTTCCCTAGAAATTTGAAACCATTCATCAAAAGTCTCTGTTGAACTAAATATTTCAGACAAAAGGAAATTGAGGAGAGACCATAATTCATGAAGATTTCTGAAAGAGACAATAAAAAACTACATTGCTACTATACATAATTACAACACAATAAGAAAGAAAGGGAAATATATAAAAGAAACTAGGAAAAAAGACATTTCTTTGAAGTTTAAATTTTGAAGTTACAAAGTGGCCTTTAAAGCTACCGTTCATATCCCATAGAAAGTGCAAATTTTCCAATGAAATCATAGTGTGCAAATACAATCACAAACTATTTTGGGCTCCAATGGTATGACACAAAAACCAGATGGCAACAAGGGAGCATCATCGACAAACAATTCATCTATAGGTGCAAACAAAAGCTGAGCATAGGTACCAACTGCATTTTCATCAACCCCACTACACAGATGCCAAACAAAGAGTTTGATCAAAGATTATCAATGGGAAGCAAAGACACCGATAAAAAAACTCCTGGTAGATGAAGCAAAACTAACCTGCAATAAGTGCATATCTCGTCCACCTAAAGCAACTTCTTATTTCAGTCGAGCCATTTAATTTATTTTCTATTAGAAACATAAACGACGGATTCAAAAGCTAATAAATCAATATATAAGAAACAATGCTAAGAAAGAGTGATCTACTTAAAAATTAATATCTCATTCTAGTTACCTGTCAAAATTAGAGGGGTTGAAGCAACAACAAAATTCAGTGTTTCTAATTAATTTTGATCATCTTCCCTGGAATACAATCTCAACCTAGAATCTTAAACATAAAACCAACATCCATGCACATTATTGATCCAAATAAATAATATTAATTTTCTGTCTCATAGAGAATTTCAAGCATATAGTATCAACAGCGAATAAAGCAAGAGAGAAAGAAGGTCACAGATTAAGATTAAGAACAATAGTAAAAGTGAAATGAATTGTTGTTAGGGAAGGGAATAGATACAAACATTGAAGGGTTTTTGTTTTGGTATTTATATAAAGATCAAAACAAAAGAAACCATGGGCCCTCAAAAAGTTGAAAGGCATTGGCTGGGTTGTGTGCCACTTGAATTGTCATGTCAGCAGATTGAAGATAATAAAGGAAGCCAAGTGTTTCTGTTTTTTACCAAATTGAACGCTTATTTCCTGCACATAACATAATAATTTACAAACATAAGAATAATAGAAGGCGTGGTTGATGTTAAAAAGTTAGCAGGGAAAGGAAAGGAATTTTTACAACTACGTTGTAATCATATTTGTACAACATGCCTTTGTTTTCATATTCTCTTCTCTTCTCTTGATGGGATCACTCAAAACTGTCGATGAATAATAGAAAGTGTTTTGTGAGATCTAGAGTTTATTAATTTAAAATTGTAGGTTTTTTATTTTCTATGAAACAATCCATAAGAAGAAGAGGCATTTAGGTATCCTCCAAAAGCTAAAATAGCCTAGACTAACAAATAATAAACCTTACCATAGAAGGAAAAAAAAGGAGATAATAAGAAAAGTCCCTTATGGAAAAAGAAAGTCTATTTCATCCAATCACAAATATTCTTGAAATTTGTCTCTCTCCATCCTGAAACAATTCCATATTTTAAAACAGAAAAATTGCTGCTCACCATAAGGACTTGGATAACGAATGATTTCAACCCCCCCCCTCACACACGCGCACACACACATACAACAAAAAACGAAGTTAAATCAAAGTGATACATAATCATAGAGTTTATTATTGTAACAAGAAGAAGAAGAAAAAGAGCATTTTCCTTTATATACCTCCAAGATCAAGAGCAACTCTAAAATATCCACGAAAAGAGGAAAACCAGCTCTAAACATGGATAAGAAAACCACCCATAAAGATTTCAAAACAGAGATCAAAGTTTGGCATATTGGCGAAAAGAACAGCAGGGGAAAAGATTCTAATGTTGCTAACAACATGTATTTCTTCTCAGTTACACAAAACAAATATCCACGAAGTACCTATCGTAGCAAAAAACATCGAAGAGTGGAAGAAGTTTCGATGTCGTGGATAAGTTTCAGCGAAGATTGATCCATTTGCTAAAGCCTGAAGTTTGAAACCCTAATTACAGATATGGTGCTGATGGTGAAGGAATCGAAAATAGGTAACAACAACAGTGAAGAAATCGCTCGCAAACCGACAACATCGACGGTGAAGGAGGGCGACGTGAGCGAGCTGGCGTGGAGTGACATTGGAAGGGAAAATCTTAGGGTGAAAACGCACAGCAAGAGAAAACTGATGTTGAGGAGAGAGAAAGTTGAAATGGGGACTATTTTTAGGAGAGAAAGAGCTGAAAAGGGGTTTAAAAAAATTTCTTCTGAAACGAAAGCTTTAATGTCGGGCAATGCCCGACATTAAAGGCTTAAATTTGTGCGTTTTTAGCCATACGACATTAAAAGATCCTCGCGTTTTTTTGTCCGACATTAAAAGCCCCGCGTGTTTTTTTCTGTCCGACATCAAAAGCATATTTTGTTGTAGTGAATCATCGACCCATATATACAATTGATTTATTTGCAACGATACTTCAGGGGTTTAGAATAACCTCTACCGTAAGACAGTCAGCTACTCCTCTTAATTGAGACAATCTCGGCCAAATACTATTCCCAGAATAACTCTTACTCCAATAGTTATTAGCTAACGTTAATTTGGTCAAGACCATCTTGTAAGTGTTACCCATCATTTTCAGATCGCAGAGGGCGGCCCCAACAATGCCACCGTAGGGAAGAGCTAATGTTGGGAATGGCCCTAGGAAATCCCATCCATTTATGGAGTTTGCGTTGTTCCGAATCCCATGCGCAAGCCCTCCGTAGGGTGATCGCTCCCAGGGCGACTCGCAGGCAGCGCATAGGAACCTCACGGTGCAACCTAATGATGGAGACCGCAGGATACGTATGACACGTTTCCTTCTCCCACTTACTATGAACACTTTCCCCATTCACCTATTAACCCATGCAAACACCATCCGTAGGGGGACGCTCCCAGCACGCCTCGAGGCGAAGCATGGATCTCACGGTGTGAACTCAGGGGAACGTGAGAGTAGAAACTTAATATGAATATTTCGTTTCTATACTTTTCCTCCCACTAAAGTGTCGTAAGGTTTTAGGGTCAATTACTTAGGTAAATTCCGGCTAAATGAATCTATCTAAGTCTATACCTTATTAAACAAGGTCTTTAAACTAAATGTCTAGGTGAATTAAACTTTTTTAATAACCTAGTGACATTGCATGCTAGTAAGACTTTGGTTAATTTAACTCAGGTTTCGAACCATTTGCCGGGAGAGTTCCCTTATAACCAAGGTCTCATGCCCTACTTACTCAAATTTTTAAAACTATTTTAAAAACTAAGTAAGACATATTTCTAATCCTATTAGAAAAGGCGATCTTAGGTCTACTTCATTTTAAACCATTTAAAGAATGACAAGATCCTAAGATCCTATGTTAGCATGCAACTCTTTGTTATAGGTTTTACGGTTTCTATTCATTAACTATTATAACTCTTATAACTTTTAATGAATTAACCCTATAACATGCTTTCTAATGGTGTTTAAAAGCATATAACAATCAATCATTCAAGTTATAAGAAAAGCACCATTTAGAAACAACCTATGTCTAGGTTTGTATAACACTTTATACTACGATGTCTAGGTGATAACTCTTTAAAACCTCACACCACTCACGCATGCTCATAAAACTCGAGTTAACTTAACTCAAGAACCGACTCGATGCCCTGGTAGGAGGTGTTTTGTAAACCGTCAACTTAAATACCTCTAGCCTTAGACAACATCAGTCAGGTGAGTTCTCTCGTAACCATTGTTTTACAAGACATCGACCTAAACTATGCAAGTTGATCGAATCGTTGAAGGTTCATTAACCAAAGTGAGCATGCACTTAATCTTGTTATAGATTTTAGATTTCTATCTCTTTTTATAACAATTATAAAATCAATCCATAACAAGTCTAATTTTAATATAACACTTATAAACAAACTAAAGAAATTTCATGCTACATGCTTGGTTAATTTTATCTTTTAATAATTATAACTATTATAAGAATCAATCAATTTTAATTTACCATTCAAGCATGAATCTCCCTAAATTAATACAACTCTTATATTAATTAAACATGAAATTTCCCTCATGCATTTGAATTAATCAATAACACTTATTAAAATTAAACAAATGCATGAACATGCTTTCCTATGGTGGGGTTTTAAAACTATATGGCATGCTCATAATGCACATACATCCATTTAATTAAATCATACATTCACAATGCATAAAGTAATGAAATCAAGCTACAATGGAATAGTTTGGCAATTTAAAAAAAAACACAAGCAATTTCACTAATTATTACAATAATAATTAATAAATAAACTTGCAACACGCCTGAGCTTCACGAACCATCCCGAACCGCTCATCCAAGCAATGAACCGGCCATGCAATGAGTGAAATGAGGCTGCAACAGACCGAACCGGACCAAAAGGAAGCAGCTGAACCAGACCAAAATTCTTTGAATAGAAGAAGAAAAAAAACTGCTGCTGGAATTTTCATTTTCTGCTGCGTCTTCTCCGATTTTTCTTCGATTTTACATCCTATATGGACTCTAATGACTCTATAAAAATTACAGACTATATTACACACATTAACGCTCTTACATATCCGAGCAGTTACAATTTCATGAAGGTTTGAATGCTCAAAAAATTGCCAAACCAGAACACTTCAATTTTAGCACACAAAAAATTCAATTTCAAAATGGTACCTACCAAAGCAAAATTAAAACGAATTAAGTGCTCTAATCATGCTTTGATACCAATTGAAGGTGTACACCTAATCTTTGTACTATGGACCTTTTAGGTTGTTACTTGAACATCGATCCTCGTATGTCCCCACATACTAGTTCAAGTTACATATAAACAACCTTGGATCTTAGTTTATTGGATTTGGGTTAAATTGTGCAATATTTAACAATAACACTTTATTGTAGAAACTCAATAACACTTTATTGAAACAAGTATACAATTTGTTTACATTTACTATCTACGAGTTTTAGGGAATAAAACCCAACACTAGAAAGGGTTGAAAAGAGAGTAAATGAGTACCAACCTCTTTGATGCTCACTTGTAAGGAACTCCTTGTGATATTATCTTTCTCCAACTTCTCTTGGACAACCTTTAGTGTCTTCCCTACTATTCTCTTGAGCCTAGAAATACTTGTGGGAGTCTATAGAAGAAAGAAATAGGAAGGGAATGCTTGATGGTACAAGCTTTTGGAAGAAGATGAAATGAGAGAGAATTTGAGGGAGAAAATTTGCAGCATAACACTAAATGAAAGCTTGCTACTCTTGAATCTAATTCAAGCCCCTTTTATAGACCTCTCCCATGCAAAGACAAGCTTCATGAAACAGCCACATGGTCAAGATGCAACTCAAAGTGGATTCTAGGTGTCTACTTCACAACACATGCATCTAATGCATGTTTGTGTTGTTTTCCACTATGTATCATCATGCAAGAGTGGAAATGCCACTAAATCCACTATGAATTGAATCCTAATTGTGAATTTTCATTTTGCAATTCATTTCAATTTCAATTCAAAATTGAAATTGATTTCTAGGCAATTAATTGGGACATTTCCAAGTAAATTTGATGTGATTAATCCAATCAATCTTTATCACCTAATGCCATGAATTATATATGATTCCTAATACATATATGTGGTATTTAAAACACTTTTAAATACCTCATCTCTCAATTCCTAATTTAATTCATAATTAAATCATTGTGTCGAACACGTTTTACGATAAAGCCCTATTTCCTATTTTTGAACGATTCAAAGTTTCCTATCAAAATATTCTAAGCTTTATTTCGATATGAGCTAGTAGGGGGACCTAATGGACCTATAGATCATGGGCTCCGATTCGAGGCTAACCGACTAATCTCATTATCAAAGTTATCCAACATTCGTTAACTACTGGGACACTCCACTATAGCCCGATAGTTGCACTCCCCTCACTATAAATATATTTCCATCCACTTGATTTAACCATGTTTAGCAAATCGTTCCTTCACAGGTTGTTCGTAGCTATAGCTAGGTCAAATAACCATTACATCCCTATAGTACTTCTTGTTCCTTAAGTTCCACTAATCCTTTAATGAACAACCAGTTTGAAGTCCAACCATCAAACCTAAGTTCCTCTCGATCGAACGAGAGGGTGGGGCCCCTTGTTCAAGTCCTGGAGTTAGTACTTAAGAGAACAACCTCTCTGCTATCCCTGAAATGGGTAGGAGTGAATTCCGTCTTGCAAAACTATGTCCCCAGCTATCTATTCGATCTTATCCCCAAAATGGTAGGCTTGTCAAGTCGGCGATGCTGGCCACTCTCACCCATGCAAATCAAAGGATAATCTGGCATAAACAGGAGTTCAAAGATAGCTCAGGATTAAGAACGAGTTACCTAGGTCATCTATGAGAAATAGTCAGTTTCTTCAGTAAACGGCGTTATAAAGTTGACTTATTTCGTGGTCCAGTCTTATGCAAACTTATAGTCAAGGATCTTAGTTTATTGGATTTAGGTTAATCATTCACAATTTACATATTCAATAACATCTTTTACTAAATAACCTCAATAACGTCTTTATTGGAAATAGAATATGTTTAATGATTTACAAACTACGAGTTTATAGGACATTAAACCCAACAAACTCAACCAGTGCAAAGTTTGGACAAACTTTGTCTAAACCATACGAAAAACTCTCATTGGGACGTACTTTGGGTTCCGAGCTCTCAAAAACTAATACGGAGCAATGTTTGGACCATGTGTCGTCCAAACAACCTCAATAACTCTCATTGGGCCGAACTTTGAGTTCCAAACTCTCCAAAACTCAAACGGAGCAAAGTTTGGACCAAGTTCGTCCAAACCATATAAAAAACTCTCATTGGGACGAACATTGGGTTCCGAGCTCTGAAAAACTGTAACGAAGCAAATAATAGACCATCTGTCGTCCAAACCACCTAAAAAACTCTCATTAGGCCGAACTTTGAGTTCCAAACTCTTCAAAACTCAAACGGTGCAAAGTTTGGACCAAGTTCGTCCAAACCATACGAAAATCTCTCATTGGGACGAACTTTGGGTTTCGAGCTCTCAAAAAGTGAAACAGAGCAAAGATTGGACAATGTATCGTCCAAACAACCTAAAAAACTCTTATTGGGACGAACTTTCAATTCCAAACTCTCCACTGTTGGGTTTTATGCCCTAAAACTCGTAGACAGTAAATGTATATTTGACCGAACATTAATAAACTGATGTATTATTCAATGTTTGTATTGTATCTTGTCTTATTAACCCTAATCCAATAAACTAAACATCCAAGGCTAATAGAATGAGGCTTGAACTAGTATGTAGGGACATACGGGGATCAATGTTCAAGTTTTAGCCTAAAGGGTCTGTAGTATAGGGATAAGGATGGGTACCTTATCCTGGTGACACTATGGATACGGCCCGCTTTGTATATTGATACAAACGTAGTGATCAAACGCGTTCATGTGGTTGACATGCGAGTGGGGGTATCCTGTGCAATGAGTTTGCACAAAGATCGGACCGCGAAATAGTTAACCACTAACTGTAACACCGTTAGTTAGCTTGGTTTCTATTTCACGAGGATGACCTAGGCAACTTGGCCTTAATCCTGAGTGGATTATGGACTCCTGTCCATGAGGGATTGTCCTTTGATTTGTACGGGTGAGAGTGGCCTGTTCGCTGACTCAATAAGCCTACCATTTTGGGGACAAGACCGAGTGGGGAGCTGGGAACGTAGTCTTACAAGATGGAATTCACTCCTTCCCGATATTAGGGTAAGTAGAGGTGTGTTCCCTTAAGTGGTGTCTCCGGGTCTTGAACAATGGGCCCTACCCTCTTCATGGCACGAGAGGGATTTCTGTTTGCTGGTTGGACCACAAACAGGTTGTTCATTAGAGGAGCACTGGTACTTAAGGACCAAGAGGTAGCCCAGGGGTAAAACGGTAATTTGACCTAGCTGGGGTACGAACACACGTGAAGGGCTAACTTGCTGTTGACGGTCGATATCTGTGGACACAGAAATATATCTGCAGTGAGAAGAGTGCAGCTATGGTTCTGTAGTGGAGTGAACCACAGTTAACGAACATTGATTAATTTGGTTAATGAGTTTAGCCAATTAATCTCACATCGTTGGAGCTTCTGATCTGTAGGTCCATTAGGTCCCACCGGTAGCTCTATAAGGGCGTTGAGGTAAATTTCTAAGGGAGAATTGAATATTCGAAGTGGTTTGAATAGTAAAATAAAATATGAATTTGATTCATATTATAAAACTATAGGTTATAATTAATGCACATTAGATGTACATTAATACTATAGTTTATTTTTGAGAGGAATATAATTAAATATGAGATATTTAATTATGATATTAATAAATTAGAGAATTAATTAATTATTGTTTTAATTCAATTCAATTAAATTTGATTTAATTGAATTAGATTAAAACTTTAGGTTATGTGGGAATGTTATGTAAATGTATGATTTACATTAATTATAATAATTAGTTAATTTAATTGTTAAATTAATTATATTATTATAAATTGGTTAATAATTTAGAATTATTAATTATTTTAATTATCAGTTAGTTGAACTGATAAGTGTGTACGTGTGAAGGGGAGTTAAATTAGGGAGTGGGAAGTTTCATCGGTAAAATAACCACTCCCCAATTTAATCCCATTTGTTGAGTTGGTTACGGAGCTCTCATTCACACGCCATTCTCTCCCTCTCACTCTCCAGATTTCTTTGCAATTTCTCTCAAGGATACAGAGAAGGAAAATTCTCCCAACCCTTTTAGAAAATTTCGCTCCCACAAGCACTCTTCGCACATCCTTCAAGAGAATACCGGTGCAACCATTTTGGTGGTGTTCATGACTAATTTCCAGCGGAGAACCATGGAATTTTGGCGAAGCAATTCAAGAAATCTTCAAGGGTAAGTCATTCTTGAATTCTAGGATCACTAGGATCCACTTCTAAATTGGGATCTAAAGTTTTTTTTAAGATATGCATGTTTTATAATTAAAATTCAGTAGTTTTTATTTTACTGTTGTATTTTGGTTTGCCAAACGTATTGGTATTTTAATCCGAATTAAAAACTGTATCCCGCTGCAAAAGGGCTTTTATCCCTTCAATTGGTATCAGAGACTTCTCTGTATTTTAATTTGTGAATTAAAATTTGCGTTGGTTTTAGGTGGGATTTAATTGCATTATGAATGTTAATTTGCTATGAACTGGAGATTAATTGGCCTTAGATTTACAATTTTTTTTATGCGATCAAATGTAAAGGCCCCTGCGTTTTTGGGCAATTAAATTGTAAATCGAGTCTCTGTAAGTCCAAGTCTAGTTTAGGCTGAAGAACGATGAAGATCGGGACCAAATTTGGCCAAAAACGGCGGAAAACGACGAACAATTGCGGCTGGAACAGTGCTGGAATTCCAGAAAATCGAAAAAAAAAAAAAAAAAGAAAATCGGACGGAAAAGCGCGCACTACAGGGTAGGGCTGACGTCATCGCCTTCACTGATGACGTCAGCGTACGCGGTTCGAAGGGGCGGTCCAGTTCGCTTCACACCGGTTCTTCGGATAGGCGCGGTTCGGCGGTCCGGTTCGTGAAGAGGCGCGGTTCAGCAGGTCTGCAGCCGGTTCGTTGACTTTCCTTCTTGGTTCGTTGACCGGCTCGCCTGGGTTGCTGACTGGGGCGCGGTTCGGTCAATTATGGGCGGTTTTTGACCGGTTTTTGACCTGGTTCGGTGGTTTTCCAGCTGTTTAAGCGGTTTTGACCAATTTTTGGTGGTTTTGACCTGTTTTGGGCGGTTTTGGCACGTTTTGGAGCGGTTTTGGTCCGGTTCGGGGCTGCAGAAGGCTGTAATAGGATAGAATTTTGCTTTATTATTGTAATTTAGCTTTAATTTTGTCCTAGAGGCCAATTAATCGGTTCATATGCTATTTTATATGCTTTATGGATGTCATATAAAATTAGGAATCCCACCTTAGGTTATAAAGCATGCTCATGCATTTATGTATGTTATAATTATATTATAATATATGATTGAAATGCATGGTTTGATTTTCATGAGTTATTAATATATAGTTGAGTTATATTAAATTCATGAAAATGGAAAAGTATGATGCATGCAATTAAATAGTTTTAAAGTAAGAGTTATATTAAAAATAATTTGTTTGCAGCATGCTAAGTTGATTTTCCATTTTTTGGCCATAATAAAATAGTTTATTATTTAAATGGAAATCAAATTGCATTGAGCATGATACATACATAGATTAATATAAGGGTCATATTAATTATCATGCAATGCAAAATACTATAGTTTGAATTTCATTAACTTGAATATGATTGTTAATTGTTTTAAAACTATAGTATGCATGATTATAGGGCTAATCATTAAAATTTTGAAATAGTTTAAAATTTTATGATTAGAAACCGTCAATCTATAATCAAGATATGCATGTTGACATAGGATCTTAGGTTAAAATTGAATTAATTTTAATGGGTTAAAATTAATTAGACCTAAGATCACTTTCTAATAGGATTAGAATATCTTACTTAGTTTTAAAATAGTTTTGATGAACTAAGTAGGACAAACATTCCTGAGATTATAAAGGAACTCTACCAGTGAAGTTCTGTCTAAGGATTGGAGGTATTTAAGTTGACGGTAAACGGAACACCTCCTACCTGGGAACTAATCTGGAACACCGGAGTTGAATTAATCTCAGGTTAATGTTAGAATAATGTCGCTAGGTTAATTAAATTGGTTTAATACACCTAGACATTAGGTCTTGCTATAATAGTTATAATAGGACTAGACTTAGATAAATGACTTAGCCGGATTTATCTAGGTTAAAAGAAACTCTAAAATTTATAATAAGTTACTTTAGTGGGAGGAAAATTACAAAACTTACTTTAAATTGAGTTTTGCTCCTACGTCCCCGTGACGTTCACACCGTGAGATCCATGCTCGGCTTCGTGTCGTCGTAGAGCGGCCTCCCTTCGGAGAGTGTTTGCATGGGTCAATACCAAGGTGAATGGGGAAAGTGACTATAGTAAGTGGGAGCGGGATGCGTGTCAACGTATCCTTCGGTCTCCACCCCTAGGTCACAACGTGAGATTCCTATGATCCGCCTGCGTGTTGCCCTGGAGCAACCACCCCTTCGGAGGGCCTGATCATAGGATTCGGAACACCGTGAACTCCTGAATAGGATAGGGTCGCTTAGGCTAATTACCAACAGTTGTCTTTCCTAACGGTAGCCTGTTGGTGCGTGCCTCTGAGATCTGAAAGAGGGAGGGTTACACTTACGGGGAGGAGTTAATTTGTTAACAAATCCTTGACCGAACAACGGTGGTTAATTTCTAATGGAATATGAGTTATTCTGGCATTAGAAATTGACTGAGAAGAGTCTAATTTTAGAGGAGGAACAACTGATCACCCTTCGGTGGCTGTTCTTCTAAACCTCTAAAGCATCGTTGCGAAACACAATCATTGTTTTATTAGGGTTCTTTGATTGTTTATTTGCAAAATTGATTGGATATATGCAATTGTTTGTATTGCTTGTGTGATGGGTTAAGGCAAAGATAACTAATACGGTCACTTGTTTGTTTTTCAGCAATGTCTTCGTCTATAATTTCCCTGCTTAAAAATGAACAACTTACCGGCGAAAATTTTCCACAATGGAAGTCTAACCTCAATACAATACTCGTGGTTGAGGACTTAAGGTTCGTCTTAACGGAGGAATGTCCTCCCGTTCCCCCTCGCACTGCCTCTCAGGCAATTAAGGACGCCTACGAACGCTGGACCAAGGCCAATGAAAAGGTCAAAGTCTATATTTTGGTCAGCTTGTCTGAAGTGTTGGCCAAACGTTACGAGAACGTGGGAACTGCTAGGGAGATTATGAATTCCCTACAGGAGATGTTTGGACTTCCGTCCTACCAGCTCCACCACGACGCCTTGAAGAACGTCTTCAATGCCAAGATGCCGGAAGGTCAATCTGTTTGGGAACACGTCCTGGACATGATTAACCAATTCAACATAGCTGAGGCAAATGGCGGGGTTGTCTGCGAGCGCAGTCAGGTTGCGTTCATCCTTCACTCGCTCCCAGCGAGCTATCTGTCTTTCAGGACGAACGCGAGCATG
The DNA here is from genome assembly GCA_036850905.1 of Luffa acutangula. Classification (NCBI taxonomy): domain Eukaryota; kingdom Viridiplantae; phylum Streptophyta; class Magnoliopsida; order Cucurbitales; family Cucurbitaceae; genus Luffa; species Luffa acutangula. Next base: position 27,162,227 of record CM072087.1, on the reverse strand, counting down.
AATAAGATTCAGTTCAACCTGACTACCCTCTTCTCGGAGTTACAGATTTATGAGTCCTTGCAAAAGAGCAAGGGCAAAAATGTGGTTAAAGGAGAGGCCAATGTGGCCCATTCCAAGAAGAAGTTCCTGAAGGGTTCATCCTCAGGGACTAAATCTGTACCCCAGGCTTCTTCATCGAAGCAGATCCAAAAGAGGAAGGGAGACAAGGGGAAGGCTCCTGCACAGGCTGTGCAAGGAAAGGGGAAGGCCAAGGTCGTGACCGACAAAGGCAGATGCTTCCACTGTAATGCAGATGGTCACTGGAAGCGCAACTGTCCCCGCTACCTTGCTGATAAGAGAAGAGAAAAAGAAGGTAAATTCGATTTACTTGTGTTAGAGACTTGTCTCGTTGAACATGATGAGTTTGCCTGGATACTGGATTCGGGAGCCACTAATCATGTTTGTTCTTCTTTTCAGGGAAATAATTTCCAGCAGCTGGCAGAGGGTGAAATGACGCTCAAGGTCGGAACGGGAGACGTCGTTTCAGCTCGTGCAGTGGGAGCTGCAAAATTATTCTTTAGAAATAGGTTTTTAATTTTAGAGGACTTGTACTTGGTTCCTAGAATTAAAAGGAACCTTATTTCTGTTTCAGCTTTGTTAGAACAATGTTATTCAATTTCCTTCTTGCTTAATGAAGCTTTAATTTCAAAGAATGGAGTTTACATTTATTCAGCTAAGCGTGAGAATAATTTATTTGTGTTAAGACCAAATGATGCTAAGGCTATTTTAAGTCATGAAATGTTTAAAACGGCCGAAACGCAAAACAAAAGGCAAAAAGTTTCTCTTTTAAGTAACAACACGTATCTTTGGCATCTTCGTCTTGGTCATATTAACATCGATCGGATCGATCGTTTGGTTAAAAATGGACTTCTAAGTGACATAGAAGATACATCTTTACCACCCTGTGAATCGTATCTCGAGGGTAAAATGACCAAGAGGCCTTTTACCAGAAAAGGTTATAGGGCCAAAGAACCACTTGAGCTGATACATTCGGATCTTTGTGGACCAATGAATGTAAAGGCTCGAGGTGGTTATGAATATTTCATCTCTTTCATAGATGATTATTCTCGATACGGTTACTTGTACCTGATGGGCCATAAGTCTGAAGCTCTTGAAAGGTTCAAAGAGTTTAAGGCTGAGGTAGAAAACCTGTTAGGTAAAACGATTAAAACACTTCGATCAGATCGAGGTGGAGAGTATTTAGATCAGCGATTCCAGGACTATATGATAGAACATGGAATTCAATCACAACTCTCAGCACCTGGTACACCTCAGCAGAATGGTGTATCAGAAAGGAGAAACAGAACCTTGTTAGACATGGTTCGATCTATGATGAGCTATGCTCAGTTGCCTAGCTCGTTTTGGGGGTATGCAGTAGCGACTGCAGTACATATTCTTAACAACGTTCCCTCAAAAAGTGTTTCTGAAACTCCTTTTGAGCTATGGAAGGGGCGTAAACCTAGTTTGTGTTACTTCCGTATCTGGGGTTGTCCTGCACATGTGTTAGTGACAAATCCTAAGAAATTGGAACCACGTACGAGATTATGCCAATTTGTTGGGTACCCGAAAGAAACGAGAGGTGGTCTTTTCTATGACCCTCAAGATAATAAAGTATTTGTATCGACAAATGCAACTTTCTTGGAGGAAGACCACATACGAGATCATCGACCACGAAGTAAGTTAGTATTAGGAGAAGCTACAGAAGGATCAACAAGGGTTGTTGATGAACCTGGTCCTTCAACAAGAGTTGTTGGAGAATGTAGTTCTTCTCGTCAATCTAGTCCTCCTCACGTAGTGGGAGAGCTTCGACGCAGTGGGAGGGTTGTGACACAACCTAACCGCTACTTGGGTTTAAAAGAAACACAAGTAGTCATACCTGATGACGGCGTAGAAGATTCATTGTCTTATCGTCAGGCAATGAATGATGTAGATAAGGACGAGTGGGCCAAAGCCATGGATCTTGAGATGGAGTCAATGTACTTCAATCAGGTTTGGGAACTTGTAGATCTACCTGAGGGGGTCAAACCCATTGGGTGTAAATGGATCTATAAGAGAAAAAGAGATGCTGCTGGGAAAGTACAGACTTTCAAAGCAAGACTTGTAGCAAAGGGTTATACCCAACGAGAAGGAGTGGACTATGAAGAAACTTTTTCTCCAGTTGCTATGCTAAAGTCCATAAGAATCCTCTTATCCATTGCCACATTTTATGATTATGAAATTTTGCAAATGGATGTCAAGACAGCTTTTCTGAATGGCAATCTTGACGAGAGTATTTTTATGTCTCAACCCTAAGGGTTCATATCCCAAGGTCATGAGCAAAAGGTTTGCAAACTGAATCGATCCATTTATGGGTTGAAACAGGCTTCTCGATCTTGGAATATTAGATTTGATACTGCGATCAAATCTTTTGGTTTTGACCAGAATGTTGATGAACCTTGTGTATACAAGAAGATCAACAAGAATAAAGTAGCTTTCCTCGTACTCTATGTAGACGACATCCTACTCATTGGGAATGATGTAGGGTATCTGTCTGACGTAAAAGAATGGCTAGCAGCTCAATTCCAAATGAAAGATTTGGGTGAGGCACAGTATGTTCTTGGCATCCAGATTATTCGGGATAGAAAGAACAAATCGCTAGCTCTGTCTCAGGCAACGTATATCGACAAGATGTTGGCTCGATATTCGATGCAGAACTCCAAGAAGGGCTTGTTGCCTTTCAGGCATGGGGTTCACTTGTCTAAGGAACAATCTTCTAAGACACCTCAAGAGGTTGAGGATATGAGACGGATTCCCTACGCCTCTGCCGTGGGTAGCTTAATGTATGCCATGCTATGCACGAGGCCTGACATTTGTTATGCTGTAGGGATTGTCAGCAGATATCAGTCGAATCCAGGGTTAGACAATTGGACCGCCGTTAAAGGAATCCTCAAGTATCTTAGGAGAACGAGAGATTACATGTTGGTGTTTGGGGCTAAAGAGTTAGTTCTCACGGGTTACACCGACTCTGACTTCCAAACTGACAAGGATTCTAGGAAATCTACGTCAGGGTCAGTTTTCACCCTTAACGGGGGAGCTGTAGTTTGGAGGAGTATAAAGCAAGGATGCATAGCAGACTCCACAATGGAGGCTGAGTATGTAGCTGCTTGTGAAGCAGCTAAGGAAGCTGTTTGGCTAAAGAAGTTCTTGACAGATTTGGAAGTTGTTCCAAATATGAACTTGCCCATTACGTTATACTGTGACAACAGTGGGGCTGTAGCCAATTCAAAGGAACCTCGTAGCCACAAAAGAGGTAAACACATAGAAAGGAAGTATCATCTGATTCGTAAAATTGTGCAAAGAGGAGATGTGGTCGTGACCAAGATCGCTTCCGAGCACAACATTGCTTATCCGTTTACGAAGGCCCTCTCGGCTAAAGTGTTCGAGGGTCATCTAGAAAGTCTAGGTCTGCGAGACATGTATATAGCGTAATCTAGGGCAAGTGGGAGATGTGTAATGGGTGTAAGGATGCCCTAGTTTATTGTATTTTGTATATTTACTTTTTATGTAATGTACAAACATACATGTACCGTTTCCAGCTTTGGATTATATTGTATATACTTTCCCTGTAACTTGAGTTTTAGTTCAAGTGGGAGTTTGTTGGGTTTTATGCCCTAAAACTCGTAGATAGTAAATGTATATTTGACCGAACATTAATAAAGTGATGTATTATTCAATGTTTGTATTGTATCTTGTCTTATTAACCCTAATCCAATAAACTAAACATCCAAGGTTAATAGAATGAGGCTTGAACTAGTATGTAGGGACATACGGGGATCAATGTTCAAGTTTTAGCCTAAAGGGTCTGTAGTATAGGGGTAAGGATGGGTACCTTATCCTGGTGACACTATGGACCACAAACAGGTTGTTCATTAGAGGAGCACTGGTACTTAAGGACCAAGAGGTAGCCCAGGGGTAAAACGGTAATTTGACCTAGCTGGGGTACGAACACACGTGAAGGGCTAACTTGCTGTTGACGGTCGATATCCGTGGACACAGAAATATATCTGCAGTGAGAAGAGTGCAGCTATGGTTCTATAGTGGAGTGAACCACAGTTAACGAACATTGATTAATTTGGTTAATGAGTTTAGCCAATTAATCTCACATCGTTGGAGCTTCTGATCTGTAGGTCCATTAGGTCCCACCGGTAGCTCTATAAGGGCGTTGAGGTAAATTTCTAAGGGAGAATTGAATATTCGAAGTGGTTTGAATAGTAAAATAAAATATGAATGTGATTCATATTATAAAACTATAGGTTATAATTAATGCACATTAGATGTACATTAATACTATAGTTTATTTTTGAGAGGAATATAATTAAATATGAGATATTTAATTATGATATTAATTAATTAGGGAATTAATTAATTATTGTTTTAATTCAATTCAATTAAATTTGATTTAATTGAATTAGATTAAAACTTTAGGTTATGTGGGAATGTTATGTAAATGTATGATTTACATTAATTATAATAATTAGTTAATTTAATTGTTAAATTAATTATATTATTATAAATTGGTTAATAATTTAGAATTATTAATTATTTTAATTATCAGTTAGTTGAACCGATAAGTGTGTACGTGTGAAGGGGAGTTAAATTAGGGAGTGGGAAGTTTCATCGGTAAAATAACCACTCCCCAATTTAATCCCATTTGTTGAGTTGGTTACGGAGCTCTCATTCACACGCCATTCTCTCCCTCTCACTCTCCAGATCTCTCTGCAATTTCTCTCAAGGATACAGAGAAGAAAAATTCTCCCAACCCTTTTAGAAAATTTCGCTCCCACAAGCACTCTTCGCACATCCTTCAAGAGAATACCGGTGCAACCATTTTGGTGGTGTTCGTGACTAATTTCCACCGGAGAACCAAGGAATTTTGGCGAAGCAATTCAAGAAATCTTCAAGGGTAAGTCATTCTTGAATTCTAGGATCATTAGGATCCACTTCTAAATTGGGATCTAAAGTTTTTTTTTAAGATATGCATGTTTTATAATTAAAATTCAGTAGTTTTTATTTTACTGCTGTATTTTGGTTTGCCAAACGTATTGGTATTTTAATCTGAATTAAAAACTGAGTTAAGGTTTCTGTAAGTTTCCGCTGCAAAAGGGCTTTTATCCCTTCATCCACAACTCAAACGGAGCAAAGTTTAACCCTAGTTTGTCCAAACCATACAAAAAGCTCTCATTAGGACGATCTTTGGGTTCCGAGCTCGCAAAAACTTAAAAGGAGCAAAGTTTTGACCATGTGTCATCCAAAAAATCTAAGCAAAACATTCATTGGGAGAACATTGAGTTTCAAACTCTCCAAAACTCTAAAGGTGCAAAGTTTGGACCAAGTTCGTCCAAACCATATGAAAAACACTCATTGGGACTAACTTTGTGTTCCGAGCTCTGAAAAACTGAAACGGAGCAAAGTTTGGACCATATGTCGTCCAAACAACCTAAAGAACTCTCATTGGGCCGAACTTTTAATTCCAAACTCTCCAAAACTCAAACAGTGCAAAGTTTCGAACATGTTCGTCCAAACCATATGAAAACCTCTCATTGGGACGAACATTTGGTTCTGAGCTCTCAAAAACTGAAACGAAGCAACGATTGGACCAACTGTCGTCCAAACCACAGAAAAAACTCTCATTGGGCCGAACTTTGAGTTCCAAACTCTCCAAAACTAAAACGGTGAAAAGTTTGGACCAAGTTCGTCCAAACCATACGAAAAACTGTCATGGGGACAAACTTTGGGTTTCGAGTCCTCAAAAACTGAAACAGAGCAAAGTTTGGACCATGTGTCGTCCAAACAACCTAAAAAACTCTTATTGGGACGAACTTTGAATTCCAAACTCTCTACAACTCAAATGGAGAAAAGTTTGGACCAACTTCGTCCAAACCATACGAAAAGCTCTCATTAGGACGAGCTTTGGGTTATGAGCTCTCAAAAATTTAAAAGGAGCAAGGTTTGGACCATGTGTCGTCCAAACAACCTAAAAAATTCTCATTGGGCCGAACTTTGAGTTCCAAACTCTTCAAACCTCAAACGGAGCAATGTGTGAACCAAGTTCGTCCAAACCATATGAAAAACTCTCATTGGGACGAACATTGGGTTTCGAGCTCTGAAAAACTTAAATGGAGCAAAGATTGGGCCATATGTCATCCAAACCACCTAAAAAACTCTCATTGGGTCGAACTTTGAGTTCCAAACTCTCCAAAACTCAAACGGAGCAAAGTTTGGACCAAGTTTGTCCAAACCATATGAAAAACTCTCATTGGGACGCACATTGGGTTCCAAGCTCTCAAAAACTGAAACGGAGCAAAGATTGGACAATCTATCGTCCAAAGCACCTAAAAAACCCTCATTAGGCTGAACATTGAGTTCCAAACTCTTAAAAACTCAAACGGTGCAAAGTTTGGAGCAAGTTCGTCCAAACCACCCAAAAAGATCTCATTAGGACGAACATTGGGTTCCGAGCTCTCAAAAACTTAAAAGGAGCAAAGTTTGGACCATGTGTCGTCCAAACAACCTAAAAAAACTCTCATTGGGCCGAACTTTGAGTTCCAAACTCTCCAACACTCAAGCGGTGCATAGTTTGGACCAAGTTCGTCCAAACCATACGAAAAACTCTCATTGGGACGAACTTTGGGTTTCGAGCCCTCTAAAAATGAAACAAACCGAAGTTTGGACCATGTGTCGTCCAAACAAACTAAAAAACTCTTATTGGGACGAACTTTGAATTCCAAACTCTCCACAACTCAAACGGAGAAATTTTTTGACAAACTTCGTCCAAACCATACGAAAAGCTCTCATTTGGACGAACTTTGGGTTCCGACCAATCAAAAACTTAAAAGGAGCAAAGTTTGGACCATTTGTCGTCAAAACAACCTAAAAAACTCTCATTTGGCCGAACTTTGAGTTCCAAACTCTCCAAACCTCAAACGGAGCAATGTGTGGACCAAGTTCGTCCAAACCATATGAAAAACTATCATTGGGACGAACATTGGGTTCCGATCTCTCAAAAACTGAAACGGAGCAAAGATTGGACCATCTGTCGTCCAAACCACCTAAAAAACTCTCATTGGGCCGAACTTTGAGTTCCAAACTCTCCAAAACTCAAACGGTGCACAGTTTGGACCAACTTCATCTAAACCATACGAAAAACTCTCATTGGGACGAACTTTGGGTTCCGAGGTCTCAAAAACTAAAATAGAGCAAAGTTTGGACCATGTGTCGTCCAAACAACCTAAATAATTCTCATTGGGTCGAACTTTGAGTTCCAAACTCTCCAAAACTCAAACGGAGCAAAGTTTGGAACGAGTTCGTCCAAACCAAATGAAAACCTCTCATTGGGACGAACATTGGGTTCCGAGCTCTCAAAAACTCAAACGAAGCAAAGATTTCTACGTGATTTATAACAATTATAAATCTAATGTATAACATGCTTTCCAATTTGATCATAACACTTTATAAACAAATACTAAGGAAATTTCATACTTCATGCTAGGTTAATTTTATCTTTTAATTAATTTAACTTTTATATCAATTAGCCAATTTTTATTAACCATCCAAGCATGATTCTCCCTAAATCAATATAACACTTATATCAATTAAACATTAAATTTTCCTTATGCATTTGAATAACCCTACGTCTAAGTTCATTTATCTTACGATGTCTAGGTGATAACGATTAAAACCTCACATCACACACGTGCATGCTCATAAAACTGGGTTAACTTTAACTCAAGAACCGACTCGATGCCCAGGTAGGAGGTGTTCTGTAAACCGTCAACTTAAATACCTCCAGCCTTAGACAGCACCTTGTCGGGTGAGTTCTCTGTAACCTATGTTTTACAAGCTTATCGACCTATTTGAATCTAATTTAAATTGATCGAAAGTTGGATTCAATTTAACCCTAAGTGAGCATGCACCTTTTCTTTGTTATAGATTTTAGATTTCTAAGTGATTTATAAAAATTATAAATCTAATCTATAACATGCTTCCCCATTTGAATATAACTCTTTATAAACAAACACTAATAAAATTTCATGCTTCATGCTACGTTAATTTTATCTTTTAATTAATATAACTTTTATATCAATTAACCAATTTCAATTAACCATCCAAGCATGAATCTCCCTAAATCAATACAACATTTATATCAGTTTAACATGAAATTTTCCTTATGCATTTGAATTATTAATAACACTTATTAAAAATAAAAATGCATGATCATGCGTTCCTATGGTGGGATTTTAAACTATATGGCATGCTCAAAATGCACATACATTCATTTAATTAAATCATACATTCACAATGCATAAAGAAATTAAATCAAGCTAAAATGAAATGGTTTGGCAATTTAAAAACAAACAATTAACTAATTATTACAATAATAATTAATAAAAATTGCTTGAATCAATCCCGAGCTTCACGAATCGACCCAAACCAACCCTTCATGGAGTGAACCGGCCTTCAAAAGTGTGTATAGGGGTTGAACCAGCTGCAAACAAACCGAACCAGACCAAGGACAGCAGCTGGAAAAAAAACAAAATCTGGAATTTTTCTTCAACAGCGTCGGGACGCTACATGAAGAGCGTCCCGACGCTCTTGCGACAACAGCCCACTGCTGCTGTTTTTATGCTGCGTCTTCTCTCGTTTTGCTTCGATTTAACAACCTATATGGACTTTAATGACTCTATAAAAATTACAGACTCTAGAACACACATTAACGCTTTTACATTTCCGAGCAATTACAATTTCAGGAAGATTGAAAGGCTCAAAAAAATTGCCAAACCAGAACACTTCCATTTTAGCACACAAAAAATTCAATTTCAAAATGGTACCCACCAAGGCAAAATTAAAACGACTTAAGTGCTCTAATCATGCTCTAATACCAGTTGAAGGTGTTCATATAACACATGCAGAAGCAATTGAAGATCGAAAGCATTTAAGACATTCAATTTTGCTCCTAAAGCATGCATGTTCTATAAAAGACAAAATAGATAGTTTAGAGAACACCAACCATTGTAGCTCACTTATGTGGAACTTCTTATGGTGTTTGCCTCTCCTATGCTCCTTGGACAACCTTTAGAGACTTCCCTACTATTATCTTGGGCCTAGAAAGACGTGTGGGAGTCTATAGAAGTAAGAAATAGGAAGGGAATGTTTGAAGGTACAAGCTTTAGGAAGAAATGAGTCAAGAGAGTGATTGAGGGAGAAATTTTTCAGCATAACACTAAGATGAATGCTTCAACTTCCTTGAATCTGATTCAAGCTCCTTTTATAGACCTCACCCATGCAAAGACAAGCTTCATGACCCTAGACACATGGTGAAAATGCAACTCAAAGTGGATTCTAGGTGTTTAATTCACAACACATGCATCTAGTGCATGGTCGTGATGTTTTCCACTATGCATCATCATGCAAGAGTGGAAATGCCACTAAATCCACTATGAATTGAATCCTAATTGTGAATTTTCATTTTGCAATTCATTTCAATTTCAATTCAAAATTGAAATTGATTTCTAGGCAATTAATTGGGATATTTCCAAGTAAATTTGATGTGATTAATCCAATCAATCTTTATCATCTAATGGCATGAATTATATATGATTCCTAATACATATATGTGGTATTTAAAACACTTTTAAATACCTCATCTCTCAATTCCTAATTTAATTCATAATTAAATCATTGTGTCGAACACGTTTTACGATAAAACCCTATTTCCCGTTTTTGAACGATTCAAAGATTCCTATCAAAATATTCTAGGCTTTAATCCGATATGAGCTAGTAGGGGGACCTAATGGACCTATAGATCATGGGCTCCAACGATTCGAGGCTAACCAACTAATCTCATTATCAAAGTTATCCAACATTCGTTAACTATTGGGACACTCCATTATAGCCCGATAGTTGCACTCCCCTCACTATAGATATATTTCCATCCACTTGATTTAACCATGTTTAGTAAGTCGTTCCTTCACATGTTTTTCGTAGCTATAGCTAGGTCAAATAACCGTTTCACCCCTATAGTACTTCTTGTTCCTTAAGTTCCACTAATCCTCTAATGAATAATCGGCTTGCTGTCCAACCATCAAACCAAAGTTCCTCTCGATCCAACGAGAGGGTGGGGCCCCTTGTTCAAGTCCCAAAGTTAGTACTTAAGAGAACAACCTCTCTGCTATCCCTGAAAAGGGTAGGAGTGAATTTCGTCTTGCAAAACTATGTCCCCAGCTATCTATTCGATCTTATCACTAAAATGGTAGGCTTGTTGAGTCAGCGATGATGGCCACTCTCACCCATGCAGATCAAAGGATAATCTCGTATAAACAGGAGTTCATAGTTAGCTCAGGATTAAGAATGAGTTACCTAGGTCATCTATGAGAAATAGTCAGTTTCCTCAGTAGACGACATTATAAAGAGAAAGTGACTTATTTCATGCTCAAGTCTTATGCAAACTCATTGCATAGGACGCCCCCACTCGCATGTCACCACATGAACGATTTAGGATCTCATCGTTTGTACTTAATACAAAGTGTGTCGCGTCCATAGTGTCTCCAAGATAAGGCACCCAACCGTATCCTTATACTATAGACTATTTTGACTATAAACTTGAACTTGATCCTACGATATGTCCCTACATATAGTTTGAGTATTCATTTTATAGTCAAGGATCTTAGTTTATTGGATTTAGGTTAGTCAATCGCAATTTACATATTCAATAACATCTTTTACTGAATAACCTCAGTAACGTCTTTATTGAAAATAGAATATGTTTAATGATTTAAAAACTACGAGTTTATAGGACATTAAACCCAACACTCCAAACCTCAAACGGAGCAAAGTTTGGACCAAGTTCGTCCAAACCATATGAAAAACTCTCATTGGGACGAACATTGGGTTCCGAGCTCTCAAAAATTGAAATTGAGCAATGATTGGACCATCTGTCGTCCAAACCACCTAAAAAACTCTGCTTGGGTCGAACTTTGAGTTCCAAACTCTCCAAAACTCAAACGGTGCAATGTTTGGACAAAGTTCGTCCAAACCATACAAAAAACTGTCATTGGGATGAACTTTGGGTTTCGAGCCCTCAAAAACTTAAACAGAGCAAAGTTTGGACCATGTGTCATTCAAACAACCTAAAAAACACTTATTGGGACAAACTTTGAATTCCAAACTCTCCACAACTCAAACAGAGCAAAATTTTGACCAACTTTGTCCAAACCATACGAAAAGCTCTCATTAGGACGAACTTTGGGTTCCGAGCTGTCGAAAACTTAAAATGAGCAAAGTTTGGACCATGTGTCGTTGATAACTGCCCAAAAGGTAGTTATTTAGGCCTCATTTCTATAAGGATTTGTGTGTCTTTTGTGCTTAAGAGGGTTCGTTTTAGATTGATATTACATGTTTTAACCCATTTGGTAGAATGGAAGCATTGGAAATTATGTTGTGCAGATTATGCTGCTGAGCAACTGCAGGGAACAAATTCTATGCTGCAGCAAAACTGGGAGAAAGACTGCCACATCACAGCTCGTTAGCCAACTTCATGAACCGACTTTTGTTGAGTTATTTTTGGGATAAAGGAGCAAGGAGAGCATTACACGTGTCCTAGTTGACCTAATTCAAGCCTCACATCCTTCTATAAAAGGAAGTACCCGTCAAAGTCAAAAGCATTCCAACTTTCCTTGGAAGCCGAGTAGTATAGAGAGATTAAAGATTACCAAGAACACCATCATTCGCAAGTGATTAAGAGATTATTATTTTCTTTATTGTCTTGTGATTATGGACATGCCTACTTAGATTGTAATTCATGTTTCCATGTTTATTATGAGCTAAGTAGCTTAAGGTGTTGGTTAGGAACATGTAGTTGTTGTGCTTAAACTTTAGTAATATATTGATTATTGCATCTTGGTTAATTGTTGTGCCTATTTTCATTTTATGTCCACCTGGCCAGCCGGTGTGAATATGTCTCTCTAGTTTCAGGGATGATTTAGAGAGTGGAAATTATCCACACAACGATCATTGTGTATTGGTGAACACCAGTGACTGAGCTAGGGATGGCCAGTTGCCTAGTGCTTGATCGGTCGCACTTCATTGGGGTTGAAACACATTCCAAAAGATCTGGAGTTCCGGGAGGAATCTGCTAATAATACTGCGAGAGTTGCATGATCAATAATATTGCTTGAGCATCTTTTTAAACAACTACTAAGCCTAACCAGCGTCTGTCTTTAATCTGCCTGTCTATTTGTTTATTCTTTGTTTTGTCTTTTACTTTGCTCCAACATAATTCTTATAAAATCAAATCATTTTTTCCATATTTGAAACCATTAGAAAGATACACAAAATAGATAAAGTGGAGACTAATTCAGACCTTAAATTGATAATATCATTTGTTGCAGACTGTGTATACTTGCACAGGAATTCTAGAGTCTTTTTAGATCATATTTTACTCACTCTAGGAGCCCAAAAAGTTTTTGGCGCCATTGCCGGGGAGCTGAATAAGTTTTTATCTGATTTGTTTTGTGTATGTGTTTTAGTGGTTTGGTGCTAGAACTTTTTGATTGTTTCTTTTGTTTTTACAGGTGTGAGCTTGGTGCATGAGCGATCCGCTGGGGTAAGGTTCGAGCTTGATCCAGAAATTGAGAGGACATTCAGGATAAGAAGGAGAGAGGAGTGCAGAAACCAGATGGACAATGTGCCACGCCTTCCGGAGGGTCTTGAAGGTCCAGCAGACCCCCAGAATCGTTTGCTGCAGCAAAACCCACTGTTTGAACAAAATGAGCAGCAAAATAATCAGGCTGAGAATCCTATCTTGATAGCGAATGATAGGACCAGAGCCATTCGAGCATATGCTGTCCCGATGTTTAATGAGTTGAATCCAGGGATTGCACGTCCCCAAATCGAAGCGACAAATTTTGAAATGAAACCGGTAATGTTTCAGATGTTGCAAACCGTGGGGCAATTCCATGGTTTGTCATCTGAAGACCCTCATTTACATCTGAAGTCTTTTCTAGGAGTTAGTGATTCTTTTGCAATTCAAGGAGTGCCTAGAGATGCCCTTAGATTAACTTTGTTCCCATATTCTCTTAGAGATGGAGCGAAGGCATGGTTAAAATCTTTTGCTCCAGGATCAATTAGGACATGGGATGAGTTAGTTGAAAATTTTTTGAGTAAATATTTCCCACCTAATAGAAATGCTAAATTAAGGAGTGAAATAGTAGGATTTAGGCAACTTGAGGATGAGACTTTTAGTGAGGCTTGGGAAAGATTTAAGGAGCTTTTGCGAAAGTGTCCCCGCCATGGTTTACCTCATTGTATTCAAATGGAAACATTCTACAATGGTTTAAATGGAGTAACCCAAGGTATGGTTGATGCTTCGGCTGGAGGGGCCCTTTTGTCAAAAACTTTTGATGAAGCTTATGAAATTTTAGAAATAATATCGATTAATAGTTGTCAGTGGTCGGATGTTAGAGGCACAAATAAAAAGGTTAAGAGTGTATTAGAGGTTGATGGTGTGTCTACCATTAGGGCAGATCTTTCTATGATTGCTAATGCTCTTAAGAATGTGACAGTGATTAGTCATCAGCAGCCACCAGCTATGGAGCCTACTGCAGTGGTGAACCAAGTGGCAGAGGTAGCATGTTTCTATTGTGGTGAAAATCACAACTACGAGTTTTGCCCCAGCAATCCAGCTTCTGTGTTTTTTGTAGGTAATCAGAGGAATAACCCTTACTCTAATTTTTATAATCCAGGTTGGCGCAACCACCCCAACTTCTCATGGGGAGGTCACGGAAATAACGTACAATCACAGCAAAAGATGAACCAGCCGATTTTGCTAAAGCGCAGGTATTGCCCCAGCAAAATAAGCAGGCTTTGCCCCAACAAAATTCATGGAATTCTCTTGAGACGATGATGAAAGAGTTTATGGCTCGCATAGATGCCGCAATTCAAAGTAATCAAGCTTTGATGACAGCCCTGGAATTGACTGTGGGTCAGCTAGCTAATGAGCTGAAGGCAAGGCCTCAAGGGAAACTTCCCTCGGATACTAAACACCCTCGAAGGGAAGGTAAGGAGCAGGTAAAAGCGGTAACTCTTAGGAGTGGTAAGCCATTAGAAGGGCCTAGTAAAACCCAGGTTATAGATAAAAATGGTGATAAAAATGTTGTCGTTGAGAAAGAGTTGGAGTATGGTCAGGGTGCTGGAGGCAGCAATAAAAATGCTGGAGCATCTGGTTCTGTTCCAGATGTGGAACCACCTTATGTGCCGCCCCCACCTTATGTACCACCTCTACCTTTTTCACAAAGGCAAAAGCCTAAGAATCAGGATGGTCAATTTAGGAAGTTTTTAGAGATTCTTAAGCAATTGCATATAAATATCCATTTAGTAGAAGTTATAGAGCAAATGCCTAATTATGCTAAATTTCTTAAGGATATTTTAACTAGAAAGAAGAGGTTAGGTGAGTTTGAAACTGTATCTCTTACTGAGGAATGTAGTGTTATTCTTAAGAATGGGCTACCCCCCAAGGCTAAGGGTCTAGGGTCATTTACCATACCTGTGTCTATAGGTGGAAAAGAATTAGGTAGAGCACTCTGTGATTTAGGCGCAAGCATTAACCTTATGCCTGTTTCGGTCTATCGAAAGTTAGGTATTGGTGAAGCTAGGCCTACCACAGTTACACTCCAATTAGCTAATAGGTTTAACACATATCCAGAGGGTAAAATTGAGGACGTCTTAGTAAAAGTGGATAAATTCATATTTCCTATTGATTTTATTATTTTAGACTATGAGGTTGATAAAGATGTCTCAATTATTCTAGGTCGTCCATTTTTGGCTACTGGTAGGGCGTTAATAGATGTTCAAAATGGGGAATTAATAATGAGAATCTGTAATGAGGAAGTGAAATTTAATGTGTTTAAAGCCATGAAATATCCAGACGAAATGGAGGATTGCTCCTTCATTAGGATTCTGGAGAGCCCAGTTATTGAGACAACAATATAGGATTCGGCTGATAAGCATCCGGAAAAGCATGGAGAGGTTAGTGTAGAGGATTTAGAAATTTGTTCTTTAGATGAAAAAAATGAAAAAGAATTGTTTAGGTGTGAGGATGTTTTTTAGTCTCTAGATTTAAATCAAAGGAAGGCTCCTCCCATTAAGCCATCCCTGATTGAGGCACCTACTTTAGATTTGAAGCCCTTACCGGATCATCTAAAGTATGTGTATCTTGGGGAAGGAGAGACGTTGTCCATTATTGTTGCATCAGATTTAATGCCAGAGCATGAGGAGGCCTTAATAAAATTGCTGCAGCAATACCGCAAGGCTATAGGTTGGACGTTGGCTGACATTCAGGGAATTAGCCCATTTTTTTGTATGCACAAAATCACTCTAGAGGAGGGATCCTTTAGGAGTATTGAGCAACAAAGAAGGCTTAACCCTGCAATGAAAGAGGTTGTTAAGAAGGAGGTAATTAAATGGTTGGATGCTGGGATCATTTATCCAATTGTCGATAGCAATTGGGTAAGCCCTGTCCAATGTGTTCCTAAGAAAGGAGGTGTCACTGTGGTGAACAATAAAGACAATGAATTGATTCCAACCAGGACAGTAACTGGCTGGAGGGTTTGCATGGACTACAGGAGGCTTAATAAAGCTACTCGTAAGGACCATTTCCCTCTACCGTTTATTGACCAGATGTTGGATAGATTGGCTGGTTAGGCCTACTACTGTTTCTTGGATGGTTATTCTGGGTATAACCAGATTACTATTGCTCCTAAGGATCAGGAGAAAACCACTTTCACCTGTCCTTATGGGACGTTTGCTTTTAGGCGAATGCCTTTTGGCCTCTGCAATGCTCCAGCAACATTTCAGCGGTGTATGTTAGCAATTTTTTCTGATATGATTGAGTCCACTGTTGAGGTATTCATGGACGATTTTTCAGTGTTTGGAGGGTCTTTTCAAGATTGTTTAGATAATTTAGGTAAGGTATTTAAAAGATGTGATGATACCCATCTAGTTCTTAATTGGGAAAAATGCCACTTCATGGTGAAGGAGGGCATAGTGTTAGGACATAAAATTTCTAAAAATTGTCTAGAAGTTGATAGAGCAAAAATTGAGGTGATTCAGAGACTAGAACCACCGAATTCAATGAAGGGAATTCAGAGTTTTTTAGGACATGCCAGATTTTATAGAAGGTTCATAAAGGATTTCTCCAAAATCAGTAAACCTCTTTGTAACTTATTGTGTACTAATCATGTTTTTTACTTCAATTCAGATTGTAGGAAGGCTTTTGAGACTTTAAAGGCTGCTTTAATCTCAACACCCATTCTTTGTGCACCTAATTGGGATTTACCATTTGAGGTAATGTGTGATGCGAGTGATGCTGCGGTAGGTGCTATGCTGGGGCAAAAGCAGGGCAAATTTATCCATCCTATATATTATGCAAGCAAGGTCTTAAATGAGGCACAAGTCAACTACACAACTACTGAAAAGGAGTTGTTAGCCGTAGTATTCACTTTTGAGAAATTCCGGCCATATTTGGTTGGATCCAAAGTCACGGTGTTCACGGATCATGCAACAATAAGGTATTTAGTGGCTAGGAAAGATGCAAAGCCTAGACTAATTCGTTGGATTTTATTATTGCAGGAGTTCGACTTGGAGATAAAGGACAAGAAGAGATCAGAAAATGTCATTGCAGATCATTTTTCTCGTCTTGATCCATCATCATCTTTGTTGGAGCAATCTGTCATTTCCGATTCTTTTCCAGTTGAACAGATTTTTGCTGTTGAGCTGAAGGTAGTCAGGGATATCCCATGGATCAAGACGTTTTCTATTTCACTAGGACGACCTAGACAACTTAGTCTTAATCCTGAGTTGATTATGGACTCTTGCTCATGAGAGATTGTCCTTTGATTTGCATGGGTGAGAGTGTGATAGCGAGCATAACTAGCTATTTTTCTCTGATTAATTAAGCTAGTCTTTTTCAATTATTTGCCCAAATTTATGCATTTTTATGTTTTATTTGTAGGAAGTATGTGTTTGAAGCTTAATTCAGCAATTGGAGTCAAATAGAACTTCCAATCTTAAAAAAAAAAAAAAAAAAAATTCATAGCATCGCGACGCTATAGAAAATTTTCCAAATTTGCGGATCGGGACAGCGTCTCGACGCTACAACGAAATTTTGCTATTTAAGCATCTTTTCGGCTAGGTTTTGGGGGACTTCGATTTGGGGACTTTTGGAGCCGAAAATATGACAGAATTGAGAGATTTTTGAGCTGAAGCAAAGGGGACGAAGTGGAAATCAACCCATTGTTCGTGGGGATCGTGACGAGGACGTTCGGTCTCGGCCTACAACGAGTCTATTTCTCTTTTCCCTTACTTTAGATAGTTTTTATGGCTTATTTAGACTTAGTTTATATTGTAATGAGGATTATGTGTAGCTAAGTTTAATTCTTAGGGATTGATGTAGCCGTTGGGCACGTTTTGGATTGATTTACGGTATTTATGCTATTGATGTCATTTATGCATATGTTGTATGTTTAATGCTTTCGATTTACTGGCCATAAATTGATTGATGTTTATATTTGAATCTAACTCGGGAGAGAGGATTTAAATTAGTAATCAATATGCATAACTAGAATTTAGCTAAAAATCGTGAGATTAAGGTTAATTCTAGAAATTGTCATAAAGGTTAGCCTTATTGCCTTGTATGTTTATTTGATTTAGATAGGGATATCGGGTTCAATTGCATATGGGAGAATCATGTATGCTCGGGAGAGATATGTGTGATTTTAGTTGCCAAGATTTATGAATCATAGCATGTGTTAATCCGTTTATTAATCCATAACTCCAATTGGTGAAATCAATTCCCTAAGACCAATTATTCCCATTTGATTGTCACTTTTTACTTTAGTTTTGTGTTGATTAATTCATATTCTCATTCTATTTGATTCCCTAAATAAAATTGGCCAAGAGTATTTTCGATAATTAAAACTTGGCTAGATACCAATCCAGAGGACGACATTCGATTGCATAATCACTATATTATTACTTGACCCGTACACTTGCAGTTAGCAATTTGCACATCAGAGTGGCCAATACGCCGACTCAATAAGCCTACCATTTTGGGGACAAGACCGAATGGGGAGCTGGGAACGTAATCGTGCAAGATGGAATTCACTCCTTCCCGACTTTAGGGAAGCAGATGAGTGTTCCCTTAAGTGGTTACTCCGAGTCTTAAACAAAGGGTCCTACCCTCTCAATGGCACGAGAGGGTTTTCTGTTTGATGGTTGGACCACAAACAGGTTGTTCATTAGAGGAGAACTGGTACTTAAGGAAATAGAGGTAACCCAGGGGTAAAACAGTAATTTGACCTAGCTGGTGTTACGGACACTCGTGAAGGACTAACTAGTCGATATTGGTCTATATCCCTGGACACAGAAAATATGTTTGCAGTGAGAAGAGTACAACTGTGAGTCTATAGTGGAATGAACACACAGTTAACGAATATTGATTAATGTGGTTAGTGAGTTTGACCAATTAATCTCACATCATTGGAGCTTCTGATCTGCAGGTCCATTAGGTCCCACTGGTAGCTCATAAAGTAATTTGAGGCAACTAAGTAATAAATGTAAATTTAAAATGTTCAATTTACTAAGGGAAACAAATATAATGTATATTGATATATTATTATGAGAGAAATTAATATTTGAAGAAATTAAAATATAAATTTATAGAAGTTTGAAAGAGTTCAAATAATGAATTAATTAATTTAAGGCGTAAAATGTGTTTGGGCAAATTAATTAATTCTAGGCCGGGAATTAAATATGTGATATTTAATTGGTGGCTAATTAATTAGAGAATTAATTAACCGGGAATTAATCAATTATGGAAATAATTAATCACTTAAGGAAGTGATTAATCATTTATGGAAATGATCTAATCACTTATGGAAGTAATTAGTCATTTGTGGAAAAGATTAATCAATCATGGAATTGATTGATCATGATTAATTAAATAAGGAATAAGATTGAATCAATTTTGCAAAATATTGATTTAATTGAATATTTTATTGAGTAATTGCAGTGGGTGGCAAATTAATTATCTATAATAGCAAATTTAGCACCAAGTAAAAACAATTGCAAATATGGCAAAAAAATTAGAATATTCCCATTTTACCCTTCTCTTCCTCTCCCTTCCCATTTACCCTTTCTTGTGTATACAATATATTTTTATTTTTTTTTGCTTTCTTCTTCTTGTTTTTTTTTTCATTTATGAGTTGTTATGATATTTCTTTTTCTTTTTTTTTTTTTATGATGAGCTATTATGCTTTCTTTTTTTATTTTTTGTGCATTTATGAGGGTGGAGTTCTTGTGTGATTAATATGTTTTTTTTCCATCTTCTGTGCAGTTTATTAGATTGTGCATTTTCTTTTCTTTTTTTGATTTGAATTGCTTTTTATTCTTCTTCCCACAAGGTATTGTCATGATTGTTTCTTCTCCTTTTTATTCTTCTTTTTATTTCGAACCACAGACCTTGTGGTTATCAATACAACTTTATGTCAATTGAGCTAAGCTCTTGTTGGCTTTCTTTTTAATTCAAGAATGTCAAGAATACAAAAATAGCAATTTTGGTGAGTGTTTGTATAGGTATATCAAAGTATATCATTGATATACTCCGATTAATCGTAGTCTATCACTGACTAGCACTAGTCGAAGTCTATCAGGGCTATAATTGATAGATAATGAAATACAAAGAATACAAGAATAGCAATTTTATGGTGGTGGTCACGGAGCTTGTGTGCTAGGCTTTAAAAATTATATTGTTGATTAAGAGTCGCTTGTTCGTAATGGTTATTTTTGGATTTTATGTTATAATTACCACAAGAGACTTAAAATTTTTGTTCAATTTAATTATGATTGTAATATAATAATTTTGGATGAGTTTCTAATTATCGAGATGAATTGCAATGGAAAGTAATTTACTGATAGATTTCAATTAAATTGATTTCTATCAGTATCAATCATTGGTAGACTTCAATTAATTGATAATTAACTGATTTCTATCAAAGATAGAAACTGATAGACTTCAATTAACTGATTTCTATCCTCGATAGAAAATGATAGATTTGAATTAAACTAATTTTTATCAGTGATACAAGTCAATAAACTTCAACTAAATTGATTTCTAATAAAAACTGATAAACTTCAATTAAATTTGTTTCTATCGGTGATAGAAACTAATAGTCTTGAATTGAATTGATTTCTAACAGTGATAGAAATTGATAATCTCGAATTTAACGGTTTTCTATTAGTGATTATCACTGATAGACTTAAATTAATCTGATGGATAGAAATTGATAGCCTTGAATTAAATTGTTTTCTATCAGTGGCTATCACTGATAGGCTTGAATTAAACACGATAAAAACTTATAGATTATAATTATCAGAGTCTATCGGTGATACACACTGATGGACATCAATTAATCAAAGTCTATCAGTGTCTATCACTAATAGGCCCCGATTAATTGAACCTTATTATCAAAGTCTATCAGTATTTAACACTGATAGACTCTGATTACTCGAAGTCTATCAGTGACTATCAATAATAGGGACTGATAGACAATTGGAGATATTAAGGGTATTTTTGTAATTTAACGTATTTTTTGCTATTTCCGCAAATAATTTTATTTTTTTTGCTAATTTTGCAATATATTTGTCGGTTTTTGCTATCTGTGCAAAACCCCCTATTTTATTCATGGCCTCTCTTCTATAAATAGAACACTAGACCTAATTGGTCCAAGACACTTGACACTTTGCTCTTGCTCTTAGACTCTCAAGACAAGACCTATAATTCTCTCTAGCCTCCCTCTTAGAGAAAGACTCCCACAAGTCTTTTGCCTCCTAGACCTAGAGTCATACCGATGTAACCTCTGTGATTATTGTGTCATTCAAGAAGAATTTTTCAGCGATCACAAGATAAAGGAGGCTGCTGCGTTTTGTTCGTTGGAGCGTCGTTGGCGAAGAACGATCAAGTCTACAACAGAGGTTTGTAACGGTTCTTCCCCTTTTCTTTAGAAAAGCATAAAAATAAATTTAGATTTATTTTTCAGCATGTTTAAACCAATTTTCCAGCAGCTTTAAAGAGTGTTTAAAGTTTGTTTGAGTTTTCGTAACGGTATTTTAATGTTAATTAATATACGGCGTAAGGTCCAATCGATGCGCTTCCGCTGTGTGGTGACTGTTATTCCCTTCATTTGGTATCAGAGCCATCGTTGTCCCTATTAATTAATATTAAAAGTTGCGATAGGCTCTAATAGGTGGGATTTATGCATAATGTATGTTCGGGTTGCGTTGAATTGTTTGGGTTAATTTTATGGCCATAGATTTTATTTTTATGTGATTTTGATCATGTAAGGCCCGGTGTTTCGGGTATTTTATGTAAAATCAAGTCCTATGTAAGTCTGGGTCTAGAATAGGTTTTTATGAGATGAAAATCGAAGTAATCACCGCTGAAATCGAGGCCAAAATCGAAAAAATCGTTGCTGTTTTGCCCAGATTCTGCCTCCAGACGCAACAGCGTCGGGATGCTACCTCAACAGCGTCTCGACGCTGTCATGATGGAGGCGCGCATTAGGGTTTCAAAAGGCGTGGTTGAAGAGAAGGTCTGTCCGGTTCGGACCTGTTCGGCTGGGCTGGGACCTATTTGGTCCGGTTCAGCCAACTTTTGGCATGGTTCGTGATTTTGGAGGCCGGTTCGAGGTGGTTCGAGGCGGTTCGTGATGACTAGACAAAATTCCGGAGCTGTACAAGGATTTTTAGGATAGAATTTAGCTAAATTAATGTAATTTAATGCTTTATTTTATCCTAGGGGCCAAAATTAACCGGTTCAATTGCTATTTATATGCTTTATGGATGTCATATAGAATATTTAATCCCACCTTAGGTTATAAACATGCTCATGCATTTTTATATATATATATGTTATAAATTGTTATAATGTATGTTTAAATGCATGAAATTGTTTTCATATTTTTAATATAAGTGTATATTAATTATATGAAAAATTGGAAAGCATGAAGCATGTCATTACTTAAATTAAATATAAATAGTTATGTTTAATGTGATGAATGAAGCATGCTTGATTGATTTTCTTGATTGGCTTATAATGGTTATATTAAAAGAAAATCAAAATTGCATGAAACATGAAACATCCATAGTTAATAATATAATTGTTATATTATTCATGCAATTAGTATGGTTTAATTATTTAATTTGAATGAGATTGTTAAATGAATTAAACCCTAGATTCTTGATTATAGGATTATTCATTAAAATTTTAAATAGTTATTTAATATTAATGATTAGAAACCGTCAATCTATAATCAAGATTTGCATGCAAACATAATATCATAGGATAAATTGGATTAATTTTAAATTGTTTAAAATTAATTAGACCTAGATCAGTTTCTAATAGGATTAGAATCTTTTCTTACTTAGAATTAAAAATAATTTTAATTGACTAAGTAGGAAAAACATTGCTATGATTATAAGGGAACTCCACCGGTAATGTTCTGTCTAAGGTTGGGGGTATTTAAGTTGACGGTTTACGGAACACCTCCTATCTGGGAACTGACCTGGAATACCGGAGTTGAATTAATCATAGTTAAATGTTAGCATGCAATGTCACTAGGTTTATTAAAAGTGTTTAATGCACCTAGATCTTTAGAGTAAAGACCTTACATTACTGAGGTTATAAGGGAACTCTCTCGGTAAAGTTCTGTCTAAGGCTAGGGGTATTTAAGTTGACGGTTTACGGAACACCTCCTACCTGGGAACTAACTCGAACATTGAGTTGAATTAACCATAGTAATGTTGTGTTTATTAAAAGAAGTTTAATTCACCCAAAAGATTGCAGTTGAATCCTTTCCATAATTGTTATAATAGAATCAGACTTAGATAGATTGACTTAGCCGAATACTATCTAAGTTAAACAACCCTATATTAACCTTAGGACATTTTCAGTGGGAGGAAAGTTACAAAACGAGATTTAAATCAAGTTTTGCTCCTATGTCCCTATATTCACAACGTGAGATTCATGCTCGACTTCGAGTCCCCTTAGGAGCGGCCT
Source organism: Luffa acutangula (assembly GCA_036850905.1). NCBI lineage: Eukaryota > Viridiplantae > Streptophyta > Magnoliopsida > Cucurbitales > Cucurbitaceae > Luffa > Luffa acutangula. Next base: position 27,139,042 of record CM072087.1, on the reverse strand, counting down.
CCCTTCGGAAAGTGTTTGCATGAATCAATATCAAGGTGAATGGGAAAAATGTCTAGAGTAAGTGGGAGTGGGACACATGTCAACGTATCCCTCGATCTCCGCCCATAGTTCACACCGTGAGAGTCCTATCATCCGCCTGCAGGTTGTCCAGGCGCAACCATCCCTTCGGAGGGCCTGGTCATAGGATTCGGAACATCGTGAACTCCTGAAAAGGATAGGAGCTCTTAGGCTAATCACCAACAGTTGTCTTTCCCTTCGGTAGCCTGTTGGTGCGTGCCTCTGAGATCTGAAAGTGGGAGGGTTACACTTACGAGGATGAGTTAAAACTGTTAACAAAACCTTGACTGAACAACGGTGGCTAATGTCTATAGGAATATGAGTTATTCTGGAATTAGAATTAGCTGAGAGGTGTCTCATTTCAAATGAGGAGTGCATGATCACCCTTCGGTGGCTGATATTCTAAACCTCTGAAACATCGTTGCAAAACTAAATCGATAGTTTTAGGGTTATGTGATTGTCTGTTTTGCTAAATTGATTGGATTGTGTGCATTTGTTTGCTTGTATGATGGGTTAAGGCAAAGATAACTAATACGGTCATTGTTTGTTTAAATTTCAGCAATGTCTTCCTCAATTGTCTTTCTGCTTAAAAATGAGAAATTAACCGGCAAAAATTATGCTACGTGGAAGTCGAACCTGAATACGATTCTTGTTGTCGATGATCTGCGGTTCATCTTAACGGAGGATTGTCCTCCAGCCCCTGCTCGTAATGCATCCCAAGCAGTTAAGGATGCTTATGACCACTGGATAAAGGCCAATGATAAGACTCGCGTCTATATCCTAGCCAGCTTATCTGAAGTTTTGGCTAAAAGGCATGAGGGCATGAAAGAGGGCACGTCTGTTCGGGAGCATGTCCTGGATATGATGGTCTAATTCAACGTGGCAGAAGCAAACGGGGTGGTCATAGATGAGCGTAGTCAGGTTGCATTCATCTTAGAATCTCTTCCGAAGAGTTTTCTGCAGTTTCGAAGCAATGCAATGATGAATAAAATAACGTTCAACCTGACTAGCCTCCTGAATGAGCTACAACTCTATCAGTCTCTTCTTAAGAACAATGGACAGATAGAAGGCAAACGTTGTCCACTCTAAAAGAAAGTTCGAGAAGGGTTCAACCTCTGGAACTAAATCTGTAGCCACTTCTTCAAAGAAAACTCAGAAGAAGAAAGGAAACAAGGGGAAAGCTCCCAGTACTGCTGGTAAAAGCAAGGGAAAAGCCAAAGTTATGGCAGATAAGGGCAAGTGTTTCCACTGCAATGTAGATGGACATTGGAAGAGAAACTGCCCAAAGTACCTTGCTGAGAAAAAGAAGGAAAAGGAAGGTAAATTTGATTTACTTGTTTTAGAAACATGCCTGGTAGAACATGATGAGTTTACCTGGATACTTGATTCAGGCGCAACTAATCATGTTTGCTCTTCTTTTCAGGGAAATAGTTCCTTTCGGCAGTTGAACGATGGGGAAATGACACTCAGGGTCGGAACTGGAGAAGTCATTTCAGCTAAAGTAGTGGGAGCTGCGAAGTTATTTTTTAGAAATATATTCTTACTTTTAGAAAGTTTGTTGATCGTTCCCAAGATTAAGAGGAACTTAATTTATATTTCATGTTTGATTGAACAATCGTATACAGTTACTTTTGATATGAATAAAGCGTTCAATTATAAAAATGGTGTACTTATTTGTTCAGCCAAATTGGAAAATAACTTGTATGTTTTAAGACCAACCGAAAACAAAGCACTTTTAAATCACGAATTATTTAAAACTGCTGAAACTCAAAGAAAAAGGCAAAAGATTTCTCCAACAAGTAACAATACTCATCTTTGGCATCCTAGACTTGGTCAAATAAACATCGATAGGATCGGTCGTTTGGTAAAGAATGGACTTCTAAGTAAGTTAGAAGATGATTCACTACGGCTCAAGAAATTGAGAACATGAGACACATTCCCTACGGCTCAGCTGTGAGCAGCTTAATGTATGCTATGCTCTGCACTAGGCCTGACATATGTTATGCAGTGGGAGTAGCAGTAGGTATCAGTCTAATCCAGGGTTGGACCACTTGGGAGCAGTTAAGAATATCCTCAAGTATCTTCGGAGAACGATTGACTACATGCTTGTGTATGGAGCCAAGGATTTGATTCTTACTGGATACACTGACTCTGACTTTCAAGCTGATAAGGATTCAAGGAAATCCACATCAGGGTCAGTATTCACCCTTAATGGAGGAGCAGTACTGTGGAGAAGCATCAAACAAGGATGCATAGCAGACTCAACCGTGGAGGCTCGATGAACTTTGTGTTCCAAGCTCTCAAATACTTAAAAGGAGTAAAGTTTGGACCATGTGTCGTCCAAACAACCTAAACAACTCTCATTGGGTCGAACTTTGAGATCCAAACTCTCCAAAACTAAAACGGAGCAAAGTTTGGACCAAGTTCGTTCAAACCATATGAAAAACTTTCATTGGGACGAACATTGGGTTCCGAGCTCTCAAAAACTGAAACGGAGCAAAGATTGGACCATCTGTCGTCCAAACAACCTAAAAAGCTCTACTTGGGTCGAACGTTGAGTTCCAAACTCTCAAAAACTCAAACGGTGCAAAGATTGGACCAAGTTCGTCCAAACCATACGGAAAACTCTCACTGGGATGAACTTTGGGTTTCAAGCTCTCAAAAACAGAAACAGAGCAAAGTTTTGACCACGTGTCGTCCAAACCACCTAAAAAACTATCATTGGGCCGAACTTTGAGTTCCAAACTCTCCAAAACTCAAACGGTACAATGTTTGGACCACGTTCGTCCAAACCATGCGAAAAGCTCTCATTAGGACAAACTTTGGGTTTCGAGCTCTCAAAAACTTAAAAGGAGCAAAGTTTGGACCATGTGTCGTCCAAACAACCTAAAAAAATCTCATTCCACCAAACTTTGAGTTCCACACTCTCCAAAACTCTAACGGAGCAAAGTTTGGACCAAGTTCGTCCAAACCATATGAAAAACTCTCATTGCGACGAACTTTGGGTGTCGAGCTCTGAAAATATGAAACGGAGAAAAGTTTGGACCATGTGTCATCCAAACAACCTAAAGTACTCTCATTGGGTCGAACTTTGAGTTCCAAACTTTCTAAAACTGAAACGAAGCAAAGTTTGGACCAAGTTCTTCCAAACCACATGACAAACTCTCATTGGGAAGAACATTGGGTTCCGAGCTCTAAAAAATAGAAACGGACAAAGATTGGACCATCTGTCGTCCAAACCACCTAAAAAACTCTGATTGGGTCGAACTTTGAGTCCCAAACTCTCGAAAACTGAAACGGAGCAAAGTTTGGACAAAGTTCGTCCAAACTAGACGAAAAGCTCTCATTAGGACGAACTTTGGGTTCTGAGCTCTCAATCACTTAAAAGGAGTAAAGTTGGGACCATGTGCTGTCCAAACAACCTAAAAAACTTTCATTGGGCCGAACTTTCAGTTCCAAACTCTCCAAAACTCAAACGGAGAAAAGTTTGGACCAAGTTTGTGAAGGGAATAAAAGTCCCCACGCAGCGGAAGCGCATCGATTAGACCTTACGCCGTATATTAATTAACATTAAAATACCGTTACGATAACTCAAACAAAACTTTAAACTAACTTTAAAGTCGCTGTAAAAACGGTTTAAACATGCTAGAATAAATCTAAATTTATTTTAAAAAACTTTTCTAACGAAAAGAGGAAGAATCGTTACAAACCTCCGTTGTAGACTTGACCGTTCTTCACCGACAACGCTCCAACGAACGAAAACGCAGCAACCATCTCGCCTCTTGATCGCTGGATTTTCTTCTTTGAATGACACAATAACCACAGAGGTTACACCGGTATGTCTCTAAGTCTAGGAGGCCAAAGACTTGTGGGAGTCTTTCTCTAAGAGGGAGGCTAGAGAGAATTCTAGGTCTTGTCTTTCAAGAGTGTCAAGTGTCATGACCAATTAGGTCTAGTGTTCTATTTATAGAAGAGAGGCCATGAATAAAATATTCAATTAAATCAATCTTTTCCAAAATTGATTCAATCTTATTCCTTAATTAATCAATCATGATCAATCAATTCCCCAATTGATTAATCTTTTCCATAAATGACTAATTTCTTCCATAAGTAATTAGATCATTCCCATAAATGATTAATCACTTCCTTAAGTGATTAATTATTTACATAATTGATTAATTCATGGTTAATGAATTCGTTAATTAATTAACCACCAATTAAATATCACATATTTAATTTCCGGCCTTGAATTAATTAATTTTGCCCAAACACTTTTAGGACTTAAATTAATTAATTCTTTCAATCTTCCATAAATTTAAATTTGAACTTCTTCAAATATTAATTTCTCTCATAATAATATATCAATATATATTATATTTATTTCCCTCAGTAAATTGAACATTTTCAATTTAATTACTTAGTTGCCTCAAATTACTTTACGAGCTACCAGTGGGACCTTATGGACCTGCAGATCAGAAGCTCCAACGATGTGAGATTAATTGGTTAAACTCATTAACCACAATAATCAATATTCGTTAACTGTGTGTACATTCCACTATAGACTCACAGTTGCACTCTTCTCACTGCAGACATATTTTCTGTGTCCACGGAACTTAGACCAATATCGACTAGTTAGTCCTTCACGAGTGTCCGTAACACCAGCTGGGTCAAATTACCGTTTTACCCCTGGGTCACCTCTATTTCCTTAAGTACCAATTCTCCTCTAATGAACAATCTGTTTATGGTCCAACCATTAAACAGAAAACCCTCTCGTGCCATTGAGAGGGTAGGGCCCTTTGTTCAAGACTCGGAGTAACCACTTAAGGGAACACTCATCTGCTTCCCTAAAGTCGGGAAGGAGTGAATTCCATCTTGTACGATTATGTTCCCAGCTCCCCATTCGATCTTGTCCCCAAAGTGGTAGGCTTATTGAGTCGGCGTATTGGCCACTCTCACCCATACAAATCAAAGGACAGTCTCTCATGAGCAGGAGTCCATAATCAACTCAGGATTAAGACTAAGTTGTCTCGGTCGTCCTAGTGAAATAGAAAACCAACTAGTTAACGGTGTTTTAACTAGTGGTTACTATTTCGCGGTCCGGTCTTATGCAAACTCATTGCATAGGATACCCCCACTCGCATGTCTCCTACACGAACGCGTTGGATCGCAGCGTTTGTATCAAATACAAAGTGGACCGTATCCATAGTGTCACCAGGATAAGGCACCCAGTCTTATCCCTATACTATAGACCCTTTAGGCTGTTTCTTGAACAATGATCCCATATGTCGCTACATATAGTTCAAGACTCATATTACAGCCTTGGATGTCTAGTTTATTGGATTAGGGTTATTATTACGCAAAGACAAATATAAAATAACTAATAACAATTAATGGAAAAATATATCAATATTATTTCATTAATATCCGGTCAACGGTTACATTCACTATCTACGCGTTTAAGGGCATAAAACCCAACAGTTTGTCCAAACCATACGAAAAATTCTCATTGGGACGAACTTGGGGTTCGAGCTCTGAAAACTTAAAAGGAGCAAAGTTTGGACAATGTGTCGTCCAAACAACCTAAAAAACTCTCATTGGGCCGAACTTTGACTTCCAAACTCCCAAAACTCTAACGAAAAAAAGTTTGGACACAGTTCGTCCAAACCATATGAAAAAACTCTCATTGGGACAAACTTTGGGTTCCGAGCTCTGAAAAACTGAAACGGAACGAAGTTTGGACCATGTGTCATCCAAAAAACCTACAAAACTCTCATTGGGCCGAACTTTGAGTTCCAAACTCTCCAAAACTCAAACGGAGCAAAGTTTGGACCAAGTTCGTCTAAACCATAATAAACTCTCCTTGGGACGAACATTGGGTTTCGTGGTCTCGAAAACTGAAACAGAGAAAAGATTGGACCATCTGTCCTCCAAACCACCTAAAAAAGTCTCATTGGGCCGAACTTTGAGTTCCAAACTCTCCAAAACTGAAACGGAGCAAAGTTTGGACCAAGTTTGTCCAAACCATATGAAAAACTCTCATGGAGACGAAAATTGGGTTTCGAGCTCTGAAAAACTAAAACGGAGCAAAGATTGGACCATATGTCGTCCAAACCACCTAAAAAACTCTCATTAGGCCGAACTTTGAGTTCCAAACTCTCCAAAACTCAAACGGAGCAAAGTTTGGACAAAGTTCGCCTAAACCATACGAAAAACTCTCATTGGGACGAACTTTGGGTTTCGAGCTCTCAAAAACTGAAAAAGAGCAAAGTTTGGGCCATGTGTCCTCCAAACATCCTAAAAAACTCTTATTGGGAAGAACTTTGAATTCCAAACTCTCCACAACTCAAACGGAGCAAAGTTTGGACAAAGTTCGTCCAAACCATACGAAAAGCTCTCATTAGGAGGAACTCTGGGTTCCGAGCTCTCAAAAACTTAAAAGGAGCAATGTTTGGACAATGTGTCGTCCAAACAACCTAAAAAACTCTCATTGGGCCGAACTTTGAGTTCCAAACTCCCAAAACTCTAACGAAGAAAAGTTTGGACCAAGTTCTTCCAAACCATATGAAAAACTCTCAATGGGACGAACTTTGGGTTCCGAGCTCTGAAAAACTGAAACGGAGAAATGTTTGGACCATGTGTCATCCAAACAACCTAACAAACTCTCATTGGGCCGAACTTTGAGTTCCAAACTCTCCAAAATTCAAATGGAGCAATGTTTGGACCAAGTTCGTCTAAATCCATATAGAAACTCTCATTGGGACCAACATTGGGTTCCATGGTCTCAAAAACCGAAACAGAGCAAAGATTGGACCATCTATCCTCCAAACCACCTAAAAAACTCTCATTGGGCCAAACTTTGTGTTCCAAACTCTCCAAAACTCAAACGGTGCAAAGTTTGGACCAAGTTTGTCCAAACCATACATAAAACTCTCATTGGGACGAACTTTGAATTCCAAACTCTCCAAAACTCAACCGGAGCAATGTTTGGACAAACTTCGTCCAAGCCATACGAAAAGCTCTCATTAGAACGAACTTTGGGTTCCAAGCTCTCAAAAACGTAAAAGGAGCACAGTTTGGAATATGTGTCGTCCAAACAACCTAAAAAAAACTCATTGGCCCGAACGTTGAGTTCCAAACTCTCCAAAACTCAAACGTAGCAAAGTTTGGACCAAGTTCATCCAAACCATATGAAAAACTCTCATTGGTACGAACATTGGGTTCCGAGCTCTAAAAAACTTAAACGGAGCAAAGATTGGACCATCTGTCGTCCAAACCACCTACAAAACTCTCATTTGGTCGAACTTTGAGTTCCAAACTCTCCAAAACTCAAACGGAGTAAAGTTTGGACAATGTTCATCCAAACCTTATGAAAAACTCTCATTGGGTTTCAAGCTCTCAAAAACTGAGTCAGAGCAAAGATTGGACCATCTGTCATCAAAACCACCTAAAAAACTCTCATTAGGCCGAACTTTGAGTTCCAAACTCTCTAAAACTCAAACGGTGTAAAGTTTGGACCAAGTTCGTCCAAACTATACGAAACATTTCTCATTGGGACAAACTTTGGGTTTTGAGCTATCAAAAACTGAAACAGAGCAAAGTTTGGACCATGTGTCATCCAAACAACCTAAAAAACTCTTATTGGGACGAACTTTGAATTTCAAACTCTCCACAACTCAAACGGAGCAAAGTTTGGGCCAACTTCGTCCAAACCATACGAAAAGCTCTCATTAGGAGGAACTCTGGGATCCGAGATCTCAAAAACTTAAAAGGAGAAATGTTTGGACAATGTGTAGTCCAAACAACCTAAAAAACTCTCATTGGGCCGAACTTTGAGTTCCAAACTCCCAAAACTGTAACGAAGAAAAGTTTGAACCAAGTTCGTCCAAACCATATGAAAAACTCTCATTGGGACGAACAATGGGTTTCGAGCTCTGAAAAACTGAAACGGAGCTTACCAACGTTTCGAGCTCTATAAAACTTAAACGGAGTAAAGTTTGGACCATGTGTCGTCCAAACCACCTAAACAACTCTCATTGGGACGAACTTTGAATTCCAAACACTCTCGAAACTCAAACGGAGCAAAGTTTGGACCAACTTCGTCCAAACTAGATGAAAAACTCTCATTGGGACGAACTTTGGGTTCCAAGCTCTATAAAACTTAAACGGAGTAAAGTTTGAACCATGTGTCGTCCAAACCACCTAAACAACTCTCATTGGGACGAACTTTGAATTCCAAACACTCTCGAAACGTTGGTAAGCTCCTGGTGTGATAAATATAATTTTTCCCATGCCAACATCAACATTCTCTTCAAGAGCTTAGACATAATTATCCATGAGTTAGATCTATCCATATAGTATTTTGTTTGGAAATATAAACAAAAACGCATATTGAGAGGAAATGCATTTTTGTATATTGTTTGAGAAAAATAATGGAACGATTCTTGGATAGGAACGGGAAAAATTTCTTCGGAGGATCCGAAAGTTTTCCACCATTTGATAAACCAAAAAGGAAATTGACACTTGTAAGCATTTTGACAAAATTTTATGAACCAAGAATGATCATAATTTTTATACCACATGACCATATACCAGGCTTCGATATAATCCCGGTATGAGTATGTCTGGGGATTGAAAGGTTTCGAAAGAGTTCTTTCTGTGAGGATACTTTGATTCCAATGAGTAGGGTTTATGACCTTTTTGATTTTTAGCTTTGAATAAGCTATGATTGATGGATCATTTATGTTTGGAATATGTGTTATCTCGACAGATTTTGAATCTACCAGAATGAATTCATAATATTTTCTGGTTTTGAGCAAGGATTCCGGGATGAAATAGAATCCTTGAGGATAAATATTTTGAATAATTTAAATAATTGAAGACCCGTCGAATTCGAGTTCAATAATTGGTTCTGATAATTGAAGTGACTTTTCAAAATAATTTTTGATTTCGGGTTTTGGAATGAATCTTTTGGGAGGCTGAACAGCATCCGCAAAAGTTGTAGGGATAGAAGATCCCTGTTGAGATGAAGGTTGGGTAGATGGAGAGACAGTTGGTCTCATTTGAGTTACAGAAGTCGGAGAGACAGTAGGTCTAATTGTAGGAACGACAGAAGGCCGTGCAACAGAGGCAGATGGCCTCGGTGGTGGAGTTAAAGACTCCATTGAATCACGGATTTGAAGAGATGCGCTTCTGGTTCTTGGACGGTTCACGGGAGTGAAGCCAAGATCCATGGCATATTGATCTGCGCTCATAGGAGCTGGAGATTTTGAAGATAAAGCTGGGCTTTTGCCCTTTGAAGAAGATGAAGAGGCTTTGCCTCGTTGATCACTCATTTTACGAAATGGAGAGAGAAGATGTTTTTCTTGTGAGGAACTCCCTTGAGAGGTAATCAGCAAGGGGGTTTTGAACACCTTTTATAGGCAAAATTTGAAAATCAAAGCATGACAAGATAGCTTGCCACCTTGCAAAGATTTGTTTTGAAACAAGATTTTTTACATCTTTTTCTAAAACAAATTTAGATGCTCTTGAATCAGTTTTTATTGTAAAACTTTTATTGATTAAATCTCCTTGAAACTTTTGTACACACAGAACTATGGCAAAAATTTCTTTTTTGACTGTTGAATAGTTTTTCTGAGTACTATTCCATACTCCAGAATGAAATCTTATAATAGATTCGTTCTTATCAACACACTGTTTTAAGATTCCTCCATATCCGATATCGGATGCGTCGGACTCCACTATGAGGTTTGCTTTTGGATTGATAAGGCTTAAACAGGGAATTGATTTGACTAAAGTTTTGATAGACTTGACTGCCTCTGTGTGCTTATCAGACCACGGGGCAGGATTCTTTTTTAATCTCTCATAAAGAGGTTTGCAAATAGTTCTTAGATTTTGAATAAAATCAGATACATAATTGAGGCATCCTAAAAATCTTTGTAATTGAGTTTTGTCTAAAATTTGATCAGGAAAATTTGAAGCAAACTCTATTGATCTTTGAATAGGTTTTATCAAACCTAAATGAATATCAAATCCTAGAAATTGGATTTGTGTTTGAAATAATTTGATCTTTGGAAGTGATACCACTAAACCATTTCGTTTAACGATATCTAAAAATATATTGAGATGTTTAAAATGTTGATCTATGTTTTGAGAAAATATTAATACATCATCAATATAAACAATTGAAAATTCTTGGAAGGGATTGAAAATATCATTCATAATTTTTTGAAATTCTGATGGAGCATTTTTTAATCCGAATGGCATAACATTCCATTCATATTGGCCAAAAGGAACATTGAAAGCGGTTTTGTATCGATCTTTTTCAGATATCTGAATTTGCCAAAATCCTGACTTCATATCAAATTTTGAGAAAATCTTTGAATTTGAAATTCTTTTTAGTAAATCTTGTTTGTTCGGAATTGGATATCTTATCCACTCCAAAACTTTATTAAGAGGTTTGTAATTGATGACTAACCTTGGAACACCTCGCTCTTTTTCTGCTTGGTTATTGACATAAAATGCTGCACATGACCAAGGGCTCTTTGAAGCTCTGATGAAACCTTTCTGCAAAAGATCATCTATTTCTTTTTTGCAATGTGTTAGCAATTCGGAATTCATTTGTATTGGTCTAGCCTTTGTTGGAATTTTCTCTTCATTGAAATCTTTGATATAAGGAAGATCGACAATATGTTGTTTTCTTTTCCAAAAGGCGTTTGGAAGATTTGAATAAACTTCTTTTTCTAATTTTGATTTAAAGTAAGTTATTTTATCTTGTATTGATTTTCTTTTTAATTCTTCTTCAATTTTTTTGTAAGAGATTTCATCTTTTAAGAATTGTATTTGTTTTTCTTTACTTGCTATGACATTTATTGAATTTTGAACTGTTTCTTGTTGAAGGTTATGGACTTCATGGCGGGTTATTGGACTAGTAAATTTAAATATTATCTCTTGACCTAGAACGTCAAAGATTATTCCTTCTTCTGAAATTGTTATTGGATATAATTGAGTGAGGAATGGTGTACCTAGGATTAATTCTTGTCCTAAATCTTTGACTAAAAGAAAAGAGTTTACAAAGCAAACTCCCTCATTGCAAACATGGACTTTTGATAATTTATAATTGATCATGAGTTGATTATTATTAGCACCACGAAGGGATTCAGAAGTTTTTTCGAAGTATATTGAAGGTATTAATCCCTCCCGAATACAATTTTGATCAGCACCTGAATCAATTAGTGCATGGAGCGTAATTGTAAAATCGTGAATCTTTAGTTTTACTAAAGAATGCCATTTTTGGAATCGTATACTTGAAATAGCTCCAACGAAAGATTCCTCTTCTTCGTTAGGATTTGTCTCTACTTCTGTTTTTAATTGAGATATTTCTTGACGGAGATGAAAAATTTCTAGATCAGTATTTCTTTTGAGTTCTGAGACTTCTCTTTTTAGAGTATTAATTTCAGCTTGGAGATCTTGGATAGTGACCGGTCTCGGTTCTTCGAATTTTTTGACTACGTTCTTCCATTCATAAGGCTGGAAGTTACTAGATTCTTCTTGTTCTCTTTTTTCAAGAATTGAACCTTTAAGGCTATACAATATTGATTTTTGAAGCTCTACATTGTCTATTTTGTCGACGACATTGAGAAGAGTTTCTTGATCTTTTGTTAGGACACATATGCATCCTGAACAAACTCTTTTGCTCTCAATTTCTTCTTCTTCATAGTCGCTACTAGAATATGAATCAGTTTCTTCTTGTAATTCAAGAATCTGACCTTCATCTGAGCTATATATGAATGACTCTTCAGAATCAGATTGAATAATGTTTAGAAGTTGTTGCTTCGTATTGTCATCTATTTCTAATTCGTTGATCTTCTTTTTCATAGGACACTTATTAGCATAATGTCCATGAGATCTACATTTATAGCATTGGATGTTTCTTTTGGAGTTTCCTCTTTTGTAAAAGGGTCGTCTTTTATTGTAAGAATTATATGGCTTTCTATAATTCTTCTTTTGGAACTGCCTATATGGTCTAAAATTTTGTTGCTCTTGGTATTTTCTATACCTTTTGATGGACGATTTTCTAATTATGGATGGTGGACGAATTTTTCCACATCCATATTGATCGCAGAAAATTCCTAACTCTGCTCTTTTGGATCCAAAAGATTTGTTAAGTTTTGACTGAACCTTTGATTCATTACAAAGACGGAGACCTTCGCTTATTATAAAGGAAGTTAGGTTCCCATAGGTCAGAGTGTCCCAAGGAATCTTCCCGTCGTATTTTGTATTCAAATCAATTTTGACTCTTTCAGCAAAATAACTAGGAAGGCCCTTAATAAATTGTTCCTTCTAGATTGATGAAGAGCAATCAGCTCAAATGAGGACTTTACTTAAAAACATATCTTTGTACCATCTAAAATCTCCTAGTGTTGGACATTTGAGATTTAAAAGGATATCCGCCGATCTGGCTTGGTATTGAGCTGGATCACCTACAAAGGCATTTGTAAGGGTGTATACAAGAGTATTTACAACATCTTCTATGTTTTCTTCCCTTTCTACTGTTTGAGGTAATTGGCCTTCGAGTTTGATTGTTTGTTTTTTCCTTTCGATGGTTTTGTGGGCTAGAATGTACTGACGATCGTTGTCGGTCAGATATTGATCCCACCATTGTTTCAATTGCCCCGTAAATCATGCAACAAGCAATTGGGCTATTTCATGATCCCTTTTGCCTCTTTGGCGATAAGCATTTGAGGCTATGAACATTTCATTGAGCACATTGAGGATAAGATAATCGGATATGCCATCTATATTCCATTCATGGATGGCTAATCCATCATAAACGGTCTGAGTCATTTGTGCCTTTTCTTCAAATTGGACATCCGGGAAAGAAGGTTGTGGATACCAATTTCGCATAATTACTGGTTTTGAAGCTTTTGATCTTGTCCCTATTTTTAGGATCTCGTTAGGCGGCTCAGTCGCTTCTTCCTCTAAAGAAAGATTTCTTGTTTTCTGAATAATTTGATCAATAAAGGTATCATTAATGACGTTTATTGTAGGGGTTGTCTTTGAAGTTGATGGTTTTGAAATATGGAAACTGCTTAGCTTTTCTTCAATTAAAGCTAGAGTTTCTTCTTCTTTAGACATTATTTTAATTTTGCTATCAATAATTGTAGGTTTGAACAACGGAATTGACTCATCTATAGGAGGTATAAAGATTCCTCCGTTTGAAGATGAAGTAATGGAAGGTTTTGATATTCTTCCTTCAATCTTTTCTACTTGGTTAGCTATAGTAGAAAGACTTTTATTAGAAAAATTGTTTTGAAGTTGAATATTTTTTATATCCTTAAGAGTAGGGATGTTCTTTTCGTCTTTTTCACTTATATTACCTTTGAATGGACTAGCTTTGACTTTTTCACCATAAATTGTGTCAAACTCGATCTCTTCAAGAGGAGGATGAGTAGAATGAATACTTCCTCTTTGAGATGTTTTCCAGGATTCTTGAAGCATATTGATTTCGTTATTGGATTCTTTCATCCAAGTGAAGAATGGTATATTTCTTTCGGTTTCATCCATATATGAATACCATCTCGATCTTATCTCAGATCTTTGGTCTTTGTTGTAATTTTGGAAAAAGGTTTTTCTTCTTGCCTTATTTTTTAGGGAAAGAAAATCCTCCTTTAAGGTTTCTTTATCGATTGTGAAATCTTGTATAAGGACATTAATTTGACTGGCAAACACAGATCGGTTATCCATGTCTGTCTGTGTGGGTGATTGTGGTTGGTTTTCGTATTGAACATTTGCCACATTTTGTTCTATATTGACAGATTTTACTCTTAATGAGTTAGATCTATCCATATAGTATTTTGATTCGATTTCTGAAGTTGTTCCAGATGTACTAGGTCGAGAAGACATAAAGTCTTTAACCTTTGAGGTTGCTGGTTCTTCAGAAAATTGAACTTCTACCGATCCATCTGGATATTCAACAATTTGTGCATGGTTTGAATTTTTCTTTGGTGGAGTGAAGGCTTCCGTAAGTCTCCACGTTGGATTTCTAGTAATTTGTTCCCATGACAAACTCTTAGGGACTATGATTGATGATCTATCAAGATTTGCTTCTAAGAGAACTGTAGATCCTTTGGGTGAAGATCTCAAGGCTCTAGGGGATATGTTGGTATTCATTAATTTGTAATATATTCTGAAAATCATAACAGCAGAATGGGTCTGTTTTTGAATATTGAGATTTTGTGAATAAACATCGGCTGTTAGAGAAGATAGGATGTTTGGATCTTTTAATGAAAGCGTAAAATTTGGATAACAATTAAAGAAAATAGGTCCTCCTTCAAGATTAGATTGGACAATCCCTAGAAGGGAATTTGAGAAATTTAAATGTCTTTTGTCTCTTAGAGAGACAAGTATTGGAATATCTAATCCGAGTTTGAATAAAGGTTTGATTGCTATTTGAACTAATCCTATGTGAAGATAGTTAAGTTCTTCACGATGTTGAAGGATGAGCTTTTTTGAAAAAAGATTTATTGTTTCACGATCATTGTTAATCGGGATGTTTTTCTCAGAAATTTTTATACAGTTTCTTTGAGAAAAATTGAAGGTACTATGGTAATAAATTGACTTTGGGTCTACTTCTGAGACATACTCATACCGGGATTATATCGAAGCCTGGTATATGGTCATGTGGTATAAAAATTATGATCATTCTTGGTTCATACAATTTTGTCAAAATGCTTACAAGTGTCAATTTCCTTTTTGGTTTATCAAATGGTGGAAAACCTTCGGATCCTCCGAAGAAATTTTTCCAGTTCCTATCCAAGAATCTTTCCATTATTTTTCTCAAGCAATATACAAAAATGCATTTCCTCTCAATATGCGTTTTTGTTTATATTTCCAAATTCCCTGGATTTTCTGTTGGAATTTCCAGACAAATACATATCCATTTTTCAAACAACTTGTCAAAATTCTTCAGATCAAATGGTGGGATAAATATAATTTTTCCCATGCCAACATCAAGGAAGTCAAACAACCTAAAACAGTCCGTTGGTAAGTCCGTTGGTAAGCTCTTGAAGAGAATGTTGATGTTGATGTTGGCATGGGAAAAATTATATTGACAGATTTTACTCTTAATGAGTTAGATCTATCTATATTGACAGATTTTACTCTTAATGAGTTAGATCTATCCATATATAGTCCAAACAACCTAAAAAAATCTCATTGGGCCGAACTTTGAGTTCCAAACTCACAAAACTGTAACGAGAAAAAGTTTGAACCAAGTTCGTCCAAACCATATGAAAAACTCTCATTGGGATGAACAATGGGTTTCGAGCTCTGAAAAACTGAATCGGAGGAAAGTTTGGACCGTGTGTCATCCAAACAACCTAAAAAACACTCATTGAGCCGAACTTTGAGTTCCAAACTCTCCAAAACTCAAACGGTGCAAAGTTTTGACCAAGTTCGTCTAAACCATATAGAAACTCTCATTGGGACGAACATTGGGTTCCAAGGTCTCAAAAATCGAAACGGAGCAAAGATTGGACCATCTATCCTCCAAACCACCTGGAAAACTTTCTTTGGGCCGAACTATGAGTTCCAAACTGTCCAAACCTCAAACGGTGCAAAGTTTGGACCAAGTTTGTCGAAACCATAACAAAAACTCTCATTGAGACGAACTTTGAATTCCAAACTCTCCAAAACTCAAACGGAGCAATGTTTTGACCAACTTCATCCAAACCATACGAAAAGCTCTCATTTGGACGAACTTTGGGTTCCGAGCTCTCAAAAACTTAAAAGGAGCACAGTTTGGACTATGTGTCGTCCAAACAACCTAAAAAAACTCATTGGGCCGAAATTTGAGTTCCAAACTCTCCAAAACTCGAACGTAGCAAAGTTGGAACCAAGTTCATCCAAACCATATGAAAAACTCTCATTGGGACGAACAATGGGTTTCGAGCTCTGAAAAATTGCAACGGAGGAAAGTTTGGACCATGTGTCATCCAAACAACCTAAAAAACTCTCATTGGTCAAACTTTGAGTTCCAAACTCACCAAAACTCAAACGGAGTAAAGTTTGGACAATGTTCATCCAAACCATATGAAAAACTCTCATTGGGTTTCAAGCTCTCAAAAACTGAATCGGAGCAAAGATTGGACCATCTGTCATCAAAACCACCTAAAACACTCTCATTAGGCCGAACTTTGAGTTCCAAACTCTCCAAAACTCAAACGGTCTAAAGTTTGGACCAAGTTCGTCCAAACTATACGAAAATTCTCTCATTGGGACAAACTTTGGGTTTTGAGCTCTAAAAAACTGAAACAGAGCAAAGTTTGGACCATGTGTCATCCAAACAACCTAAAAAACTCTTATTGGGACGAACTTTGAATTTCAAACTCTCCACAACTCAAACGGAGCAAAGTTTGGACCAACTTCGTCCAAACCATACGAAAAGCTCTCATTAGGAGGAACTCTAGGATCCGAGCTCTCAAAAACTTAAAAGGACAAATGTTTGGACAATGTGTAGTCCAAACAACCTAAAAAACTCTCATTGGGCCGAACTTTGAGTTCCAAACTCCTAAAACTGTAACGAAGAAAAGTTTGAACCAAGTTCATCCAAACCATATGAAAAACCCTCATTGGGACGAACAATGGGTTTCGAGCTCTGAAAAACTGAAACGGAGGAAAGTTTGGACCATGTGTCATCCAAACAACCTAAAAAACACTCATTGAGCCGAACTTTGAGTTCCAAACTCTCCAAAACTCAAACGGCGCAAAGTTTGGACCAAGTTCGTCTAAACTATATAGAAACTCTCATTGGGACGAACATTGGGTTCCAAGGTCTCAAAATTCGAAACGGAGCAAAGATTGGACCATCTATCCTCCAAACAACCTGGAAAACTTTCATTGGGCCGAACTATGAGTTCCAAACTGTCCAAACCTCAAACGGTACAAAGTTTGGACCAAGTTTGTCGAAACCATAACAAAAAATCTCATTGAGACGAACTTTGAATTCCAAACTCCCAAAACTGTAACGAAGAAAAGTTTGAACCAAGTTCGTCCAAACCATATGAAAAACTCTCATTGGGACGAACATTGGGTTCCGAGCTCTCAAAAACTGAAACGGAGCAAAGATTGGACCATCTGTCGTCCAAACCACCCAAAAAACTCTAATTGGTCAAACTTTGAGTTCCAAACTCACCAAAACTCAAACGTAGTAAAGTTTGGACAATGTTCATCCAAACCATATGAAAAAATCTCATTGGGTTTCAAGCTCTCAAAAACTGAATCGGAGCAAAGATTGGACCATCTGTCATGAAAACCACCTAAAAAACTCTCATTAGGCCGAACTTTGAGTTCCAAACTCTCCAAAACTCAAACGGTCTAAAGTTTGGACCAAGTTCGTCCAAACTATACGAAAAATCTCTCATTGGGACAAACTTTGGGTTTTGAGCTCTAAAAAACTGAAACAGAGCAAAGTTTGGACCATGTGTCATCCAAACAACCTAAAAAACTCTTATTGGGACGAACTTTGAACTTCAAACTCTCCACAACTCAAACGGAGCAAAGTTTGGACCAACTTCGTCCAAACCATACGAAAAGCTCTCATTAGGAGGAACTCTGGGATCCGAGCTCTCAAAAACTTAAAAGGACAAATGTTTGGACAATGTGTAGTCCAAACAACCTAAAAAACTCTCATTGGGTTGAACTTTGAGTTCCAAACTCACAAAACTGTAACGAGAAAAAGTTTGAACCAAGTTCGTCCAAACCATATGAAAAACTCTCATTGGGATGAACAATGGGTTTCGGGCTCTGAAAAACTGAAACGGAGGAAAGTTTGGACCATGTGTCATCCAAACAACCTAAAAAACACTCATTGAGCCGAACTTTGAGTTCCAAACTCTCCAAAACTCAAACGGCGCAAAGTTTGGACCAAGTTCGTCTAAACTATATAGAAACTCTCATTGGGACGAACATTGGGTTCCAAGGTCTCAAAATTCGAAACGGAGCAAAGATTGGACCATCTATCCTCCAAACAACCTGGAAAACTTTCATTGGGCCGAACTATGAGTTCCAAACTGTCCAAACCTCAAACGGTACAAAGTTTGGACCAAGTTTGTCGAAACCATAACAAAAAATCTCATTGAGACGAACTTTGAATTCCAAACTCCCAAAACTGTAACGAAGAAAAGTTTGAACCAAGTTCGTCCAAACCATATGAAAAACTCTCATTGGGACGAACATTGGGTTCCGAGCTCTCAAAAACTGAAACGGAGCAAAGATTGGACCATCTGTCGTCCAAACCACCCAAAAAACTCTAATTGGTCAAACTTTGAGTTCCAAACTCACCAAAACTCAAACGTAGTAAAGTTTGGACAATGTTCATCCAAACCATATGAAAAAATCTCATTGGGTTTCAAGCTCTCAAAAACTGAATCGGAGCAAAGATTGGACCATCTGTCATCAAAACCACCTAAAAAACTCTCATTAGGCCGAACTTTGAGTTCCAAACTCTCCAAAACTCAAACGGTCTAAAGTTTGGACCAAGTTCGTCCAAACTATACGAAAAATCTCTCATTGGGACAAACTTTGGGTTTTGAGCTCTAAAAAACTGAAACAGAGCAAAGTTTGGACCATGTGTCATCCAAACAACCTAAAAAACTCTTATTGGGACGAACTTTGAACTTCAAACTCTCCACAACTCAAACGGAGCAAAGTTTGGACCAACTTCGTCCAAACCATACGAAAAGCTCTCATTAGGAGGAACTCTGGGATCCGAGCTCTCAAAAACGTAAAAGGACAAATGTTTGGACAATGTGTAGTCCAAACAACCTAAAAAACTCTCATTGGGTCGAACTTTGAGTTCCAAACTCACAAAACTGTAACGAGAAAAAGTTTGAACCAAGTTCGTCCAAACCATATGAAAAACTCTCATTGGGATGAACAATGGGTTTCGAGCTCTGAAAAACTGAAACGGAGGAAAGTTTGGACCATGTGTCATCCAAACAACCTAAAAAACACTCATTGAGCCGAACTTTGAGTTCCAAACTCTCCAAAACTCAAACGGCGCAAAGTTTGGACCAAGTTCGTCTAAACCATATAGAAACTCTCATTGGGACGAACATTGGGTTCCAAGGTCTCAAAAATCGAAACGGAGCAAAGATTGGACCATCTATCCTCCAAACCACCTGGAAAACTTTCTTTGGGCCGAACTATGAGTTCCAAACTGTCCAAACCTCAAACGGTGCAAAGTTTGGACCAAGTTTGTCGAAACCATAACAAAAACTCTCATTGAGACGAACTTTGAATTCCAAACTCTCCAAAACTCAAACGGAGCAATGTTTTGACCAACTTCATCCAAACCATACGAAAAGCTCTCATTTGGACGAACTTTGGGTTCCGAGCTCTAAAAAACTTAAAAGGAGCACAGTTTGGACTATGTGTCGTCCAAACAACCTAAAAAAACTCATTGGGCCGAACTTTAAGTTCCAAACTCTCCAAAACTCAAGCGGAGCAAAGTTTGGACCAAGTTAATCCAAACCATATGAAAAAACTCTCATTGGGACGAACATTGGGTTCTGAGCTCTCAAAAACTAAAACAGAGCAAAGATTGGACCATTTGTCGTCCAAACCACCTAAAAAACTCTCATTTGGCCGAACTTTGAGTTCCAAACTCTCCAAAACTCAAATGGACTAAATTTTGGACCAAGTTCGTCCAAACCATATGAAAAACTCTCATTGGGTTCCGAGCTCTCAAAAACTGAAACGGAGCAATGATTGGACCATCTGTCATCCAAACCACCTAAAAAACTCTCATTGGGCCGAACTTTGAGTTCCAAACTCTCAAAAACTCAAACGGTGCAATGTTTGGACAAAGTTCGTTCAAACTATACGAAAATCTCTCATTGGGACAAACTTTGGGTTTTGAGCTCTCAAAAACTGAAACAGAGCAAAGTTTGGACCATGTGTCATCCAAACAACCTAAAAAACTCTTATTGGGACGAACTTTGAATTCCAAACTCTCCACAACTCAAACGGAGCAAAGTTTGGACCAACTTCGTCCAAACCATACGAAAAGCTCTCATTAGGAGGAACTATGGGTTTCGAGCTCTCAAAAACTTAAAAGGAGCATTTTTTACACAATGTGTAGTCCAAACAACCTAAAAAACTCTCATTGGACCAAACTTTGAGTTCCAAACACCCAAACACTAACGAAGAAAAGTTTGGACGAAGTTCGTCCAAACCATATGAAAAACTCTCATTGGGACGAACTTTTGGTTCCGAGCTCTCAAAAACTGAAACGGAGAAAAGTTTGGACCATGTGTCATCCAAACAACCTAAAAAACTGTTATTGGGCCGCACTTTGAGTTCCAAACTGTCCAAAATTCAAACGGAGCAATGTTTGGAACAAGTTCGTTTAAACCACATAGAAACACTCATTGGGACGAACATTGGGTTCCGAGGTCTCAAAAACCGAAACGGAGCATGGAAGCTTTGGAAATTATTTTATTGATAATGTGTTGTTGGGCGACTGGAGGGAGCAAATTCTGTGTTGTAGCAAAACTGGGAGCAAAAGTGCCACGTCACAGTTCGTTAGCCAAGTTGACAAACCGGATTCTGTTGAGTTATTTTCGTGATAAAGGAGCAAGGAGAGCCATACACGTGTCTAGGTTGACCTAAGTCAAACCTCCTTTCCTTCGATAAAAGGGAGTAGCCGCCTAAGTCAAATTCATTCCAATTTTGGGGAGAAAACATTCCATTCTTGGAAAGTTCCTTCCATCTTTGGGGGCCGAATAGTGGAAAGAGATTGGAGACCACCTAGAAGACCATCATTTGCAAGCTGATTGGGAAGATTAATATTTTCCTTTATTATCTTGTGATTATGGATATGCTTACTCAGATTGTAATTTGTGTTTCCATGCATATTATGAACTAAGTAGCTTAGGTGTTGGTTAGGAACAATGTGATTGTCGTACTTAACTTTAGTAATTTATATTGATTATTGCATCTTGGTTAATTGTTGTGCTTGTTTCTATTTTATGCCCGCCTGGCCAGTCGGTATGAATGCCTCTCTATAGTTTCAGGGATGATTTAGAGAGTGTGTGGCGATTAATCACACTACGATCATTGTGTATTGGTGAACGCCAGTGACTGAGCTAGGGATAGCCAGTTGCCTTGTGCTTGATCATTAGTACTTCATTGGGGTTGAAACACATTCCAAAAAATCTGGAGTTCCAGGAGGAATCCGCTAATAATACTGCGAGAGTTTGCATGATCAATAATATTACTAGAGCATATTTTAAAACAATTACTAAAACCTAATCAGCGCCTATCTCTAATTTGTCTGCCTATTTGTTTACTTGTTGTTCTGTCATTTCTTTTGCTTCAACATTATTCTTACAAAAACCAAACATTTTTACCTTCTTTGAAACCATTAAAGAATTATACAAAATAGATAAAGTGGAAGCTAGTTCAGGCCTTGGATGGACAATACTTATTACTTGTTGCGGACTGTGTATACTTGCACAGGGTTCTAGAGTCTTTCATACCATATTTTTACTCACTCTAGGAGCCCAACAGGTTCCGTGCTCTCAAAAACAGAAATGGAGAAAAGATTGGACCATCTGTCGTCCAAGCCACCTAAAAAACTCTCATTTGGCCAAACTTTAAATTCCAAACTCTCCAAAACTCAAACGGAGTAAAGTTTAGACCAAGTTCGTCCAAACCATATGAAAAACATTCATTGGGTTCCGAGCTCTCAAAAACTGAAACGGAGCAAAGATTGGACCATCTGTCATCCAAACCACCTAAAAAACTCTCATTAGGCAAAACTTTGAGTTCCAAACTCTCCAAAACTCAAACGGTGCAAAGTTTGGTCCAAGTTTGTCCAAACCATACGAAAAACTCTCATTGGGACGAACTTTGAATTCCAAACTCCCCAAAACTCAAATGGAGCAATGTTTGGACCAAGTTCATCCAAACCATATGAAAAACTCTCATTGGGATGAACATTGGGTTCCGAGCTCTCAAAAACTGAAACAGAGAAAAGATTGGACCATCTGTCATCCTAACCACCTAAAACACTCTCATTATGCCGAACTTTGAGTTCCAAACACTCCAAAACTCAAACGGAGCAAAGTTTGGACCAAGTTCGTCCAAACTATACGAAAAATCTCTCATTGGGACAAACTTTGGGTTTTGAGCTATCAAAAACTGAAACAGAGGAAAGTTTGGACGATGTGTCATCCAAACAACATAAAAAAATCTTATTGGGACGAACTTTGAATTCCAAACTCTCCACAACTCAAATGGAACAAAGTTTGGACCAACTTTGTCCAAACCATACGAAAAGCTCTCATTAGGAGGAACTCTGGGATCCGATCTGAAAAAAACTTAAAAGGAGCAATGTTTGGACAATGTGTCGTCCAAACAACCTAAAAAACTCTCATTGGGCCGAACTTTGAGTTCCACACTCCCAAAACTCTAACAAAGAAAAGTTTGGACCAAGTTCTTCCAAACCATATGAAAAACTTTCATTGGGACGAACTTTGGGTTTCGAACTCTAAAAAGCTTAAACGGAGAAAAGTTTGGATCATGTGTCATCCAAACAACCTAAAAAACTCTCATTGGGCCGAACTTTTAGTTCCAAACTCTCCAAAACTCAAACAGAGAAAAGTTTGGACCAAGTTCGTCTAAACCATATAGAAACTCTCATTGGGGCGAACATTGGGTTTCGAGGTCTCAAAAATCGAAACGGAGCAAAGATTTGACCATCTATCGTCTAAAACACCTGGAAAACTCTCTTTGGGCCGAACTTTGAGTTCCAAGCTCTCCAAAACTCAAACGGTGCAAAGCTCAGACAAAGTTTGTCCAAACCATACGAAAAACTCTCATTGAGACGAACATTGAATTCCAAACTCTCCAAAACTCAAACGGAGCAATGTTTGGACCAACTTCGTCCAAACTATACGAAAAGTTCTCATTAGGACGAACTTTGGGTTTAGAGCTCTCAGAAACTTAAAAGGAGCACATTTGGACTATGTGTCGTCCAAACAACCTTAAAACAACTCATTGGACCGAACATTGAGTTCCAAACTCTCTAAAACTCAAACGGAGCAAAGTTTGGACAAAGTTCATCGAAACCATATGAAAAACTCTCATTGGGACGAACATTGGGTTCCGAGCTCTCAAAAACTGAAACGGAGCAAAGATTGGACCATCTGTCGTCCAAACCACCTAAAAAACTCTCATTTTGCCGAACTTTGAGTTCCAAACTCTCCAAAACTCAAACGGACTAACGTTTGGACCAAGTTCGTCCAAACCATATGAAAAACTCTCATTGTGTTTCGAGCTCTCAAAAACTGAAACGGAGCAAAGATTGGACCATCTGTCATCCAAACAAACTAAAAAATTCTCATTAGGCCGAACTTTGAGTTCCAAACTCTCCAAAACTCAAACAGTGCAAAGTTTGGACCAACTTCGTCCAAACCATATGAAAAGCTCTCACTAGGACGAACTTGGGGTTCCGAGCACTCAAAAACTTAAAAGGAGTAAAGTTTGGACCATGTGTCGTCCAAACAACCTAAAAAACTCTCATTTGACTGAACTTTGAGTTCCAAACACTCCAAAACTCTAACGGAGAAAAGTTTGGACCAAGTTCGTCCAAACCATATGAAAAACTCTCATTGGGACGAACTTTGGGTTCCGACCTCTCAAAAACTTAAACGGAGGGAAGATTGGACCATCTGTCGTCAAACAACCTACAGAACTCTCATTGGGCCGAACTTTGTGTCACACCCCCTCCCGGACCACCTTCTAGCTTAGCCCGAAAGACGGCGTGAAGCCAACAGACATCGTCACCTCTAACGATCCCTGTTGACCCTACTGAAACGTTGAACCTGATAAATATACTAATCATAGATATAAAATATTCTACATGAAACAAAACACAGTGGAATCCACAGAAACCTTTTAACATACACGAGGTGCAGTCCTGACAAAACTTGGTTTGGAAGATAACCTGATATAGATATCACAACCAAAAACATATACAACTAGGGTTTATGCAACCACGACCTCTATGACGATATTATCCAATCCTTGCAAAACATTTGCAATATGAACAGACTCAATATACAACTCCACCCATGTACTGGAGCTTGTTCTGGAACTTTCAGCAGACGTTGGTAGTGTATCAGGCACCAGGAGCTCGATCTCTACCTGAAAAGTGGGAAAACATTTTGAAAAGAATGAGCTACGAAGCCCAGTGAGTGACTAGCTTTAAAAACTGTAGATTTGCAAATCGGAACACGTGATAAACCTTTAAGCGTATACATATGCTCAATCAAAGCGTTTAACATAAACGTGTAATGAATAAGGCTTTCCAAAATATCTCACAAGTTCGTCATTAAAAATCTAGCAAGGCATATGAAGTACATCAAACGTTTTAACTAACACGATCGATCTACGTTGTGTAGAGCACGCCCAGTACAACCAACGTTTACTAGTCCTACGATGTAGTGGGGCCCGCCCAGCACTCCTGTAAACCCGAGACTTTCCTTGGATCATTTACTCAAATCATCTATTGTGACTTCATGGTTGAATCTAAGTTGTTGGAAATTATACACTTAAAAAGAAAGGAGATAGGAAAGACGAAAAGAAAATAAATGGAAAAGGAAAAGGAAAAGGAAAAAGGAAAAAAATAAAAAGAAATCAGCAAATCAAAAAAAAAAAAAAAAGAAAAGGAAAGAAAGGAAGTGGGAAAAGCCAGCAAGACCCCACCACCGACAACCACCTTTTTCAGCCCAATTTCAGTTCATTTCTCAATCATTTTCCATTCAAACTTTCAGAGCACATTAAGGAGAGAGTGAAGGAAGAATAAGAAGAAGAATTTCGTGGTTTGAGGTTGAAGAAGATAGGAAAAAGTTCATGCAAAGCCAGCCATAGCAGAATCTGGGTGCAAAACTCTCAACCTCTGGTTTTTTGTTCGGTTTGAGCTATACAGAAGGAACTAAGAGGTGGGGTTTGATTTTCTTGAAATTTAGTTAATTTTCTAACAAATTTAATGAAGGAAGCTGGAGCTAAATCGTATGAGAAGTTAATGGTTTTTGGAATGGAAAACAGAGCACAGGATTTTCGAGCAAACCAGGAGGATCTCTGGTGTTCTCTGATGTTTTGAGTATTCTGGAGTGTACAAGTCGAATCAGAAGCTCTATTGGGTATGGTTGGAAAGCTTATTCAATTTCCTACACCTTTCATGAAGATTTTGTGAGCCAAAAATGACTTTAAGTAGGGTTAATTGCAGGAGATAGATAAAGAGTAGTAGAGAACCTCGAATTCTGTATTGTCTATGTGCGGGGCAATTCTTGACAAATCGGCTGGGAATCTCGTTTTCATTTCTTCAGGTACGTTGTAGAGTGTTAGAAAATGAAGAGTTTGTTGTGTAGTACATTAATTTTGGTTAAGTATTGAGGACGTTATGGGTGTTGGAAGTTAGGGTATAGGATCTGGAAATTTGGAAAGTAGAATGTGAATGGGATGCTTAATCCAATTGTTTAGAAAATTCATGAGCATGGAAAGACAAAGCTATCTATGGTTCCAATGCTCGGTTTTGGTTGTTTGACAGGCCAAGAGGAAATAGGTCGAGTCTACAAACCGGGGAACTAGATAAGACAGTGAGTGACAAAATGAATTTCGAAAATTGTTTCCAGTGGTTGTTCATGTTTAGACGTTTTATATGCTTTTCTATGAATGATACATGATTTCTATGAACAGTTTCAAGCATAAGTTTTGAGCTTGGATTTTCTAGTGAGGTTTATATACGAGCACGAGGCTAATGACTTTATGAAAAGTAGCTGAAACGATATCTTTTAAAATAAAGTATGTGTTAGCAAGTACTTTTAAAGGAATTTCAGTTTTTCACGAGCAAGCTGAGTAAGCTTGAGTTTTACAAAAGATAACGATAAGCAGGCATGTTTTAATGTTTTTCATGTGATTTTTTTAGATTTCTATTGACTACATGACTGAGATATTGAGCCCGAAGCTATATGGTACCATGTGCACACAGGTTATATTTCGTTGTCGACGTTGAGTGTACTCCGTGACAACGATGTTGTCGTGAGTGCTGGGTGGGCCCCACTACGACAAAGACGATGGGAGTGCTGGGCGGGCCCCACTACATCGTAGGATTAGTAAATGTTGGTTGTACTGGGCGTGCCCTACACAACGTAGATCGGTCATGTTAGTTAAAACTTTTGATGTACTTCATATGCCTTGCTAGATTTTTTATGACGAACTTGCGAGATATTTTAGAAAGCCTTATTCATTACACGTTTATGTTAAACGCTTTGATTGAGAATATTTATACGTTTAAAGGTTTATCACGTATTTTGACTTTCGGATTTAGAGTTTTAAATTTAGTAACTCACTGGGCTTCGTAGCTCATTCTTTCAATATGTTTTCAACTTTTCAGGTAGAGATCGAGCTCCTGGAGCCTGATACACTGCCAACGTCTGTTGGAAATTCCAGAACAAGCTCTAGTACGTGGGTGGAGTTGTATATTGAGTGTTCATATTGTAGATGTTTTGCAAGGATTGGATAATATCGTCCTAGAGGTCGTCGTTGTATGAACCCTAGTTGTAGATTTTTTTGGTTGTGATATCTATATCAGGTTATTATCCGAACCAAGTTATGTCAGGGCGGAACCTCGTGTTTGTTGAAAGTTTGATTCCATGGATTCCCCTGTGTTTTGTTTCATGTAGAATGTCATATATCCAAGATTAGTATATTTATCAGGTTTAACATTTCAGTAGGGTCAACATGGATCGTTAGAGGAGACGATGTATGTTGGCTTCAATGAAAAACTGTCATTGGGACGAACTTTGGGTTCCGAGCTCTAAAAAACTTAAACGTAGCAAAGTTTGGACCATGTGTCCTCCAAACAACCTAAAGAACTCTCATTGGGCCGAACTTTGACTTCCACACTCTCCAAAACTCAAACAGAGAAAAGTTTGGACCAAGTTCGTCCAAACCATATGAAAAACTCTCATTGGGACGAACTTTGGGTTCCGAGCTCTCAAAAACATAAAAAGAAAAAAGTTTTGACCATGTGTCGTCGAATCAACCTAAATAATTCTCATTGGGCCGAACTCTGAGTTCCAGACTCTCCAAAACTAAAACGGAGCAAAGTTTGGACCAAGTTCGTCCAAACCATATGAAAAACTCTCATTGGGACAAACTTTGAGTTCCGAGCTTTCAAAATCTCAAACAGAGCAAAGTTTCGACCATGTGTCGTCAAAACAACCTAAGGAACTCTCATTGGGTCGAACTTTGAGTTCCAAACTCTCCAAAACTCAAACGGAAAAAAGTTTGGACAAAGTTCTGCCAAACCATATGAGAAACTCTCATTGGGACGAACTTTGGGTTTCGAGTTCTAAAAAACTTAAACGGAGCAAAGTTTGGACCATGTGTCGTCCTAACAACCTAAAGAACTTTTATTGGGCCGAACTTTGAGTTCCACATGCTCCAAAACTTAGACGGACCAAAGATTGGACAAAGTTCGTCAGAACCATATGAAAAACTCTCATTGGGACGAACTTTGAGTTTCGAGCTCTCAAAAACTTAAACATAGCAAAGTTTCGACCATATGTCGTCCAAACAACCTAAAGAACTGTCATTGGGCCGAACTTTGAGTTCCACACTCTCTAAAACTCAAACGAAGAAAAGTTTGGACCAAGTTCGTCCAAACCATATGAAAAACTCTCATTGGGAAGACATTTGGGTTCCGAGCTCTAAAAAACTGAATCAAAGACAAGTTTGCACCATGTGTCGTCCAAACAACCTAAAGAACTCTCATTGGGTCGAACTTTGAGTTCCAAACTCTCCAAATATCAAATGTAGGAATGTTATGACCAAGTTCGTCCAAACCATATGAAAAATTCTCATTGGGATGAGATTAGGGTTCCGAGCACTAAAAAATTGAAACGGAGAAAACTTTGAGTACCACTCGCTCCAAAACTCAGACGGAGAAAAGTTTGGACAAAGTTCGTCAGAGCCATATGAAAAACTCTCATTGGGACGAACTTTGAGTTTCGATCTCTCAAAAACTTAAACATAGCAAAGTTTCGACCATGTGTTGTCCAAACAACCTAAAGAACTCTCATTGGGCCGAACTTTGTGTTCCACACTCTCTAAAACTCAAACGGAACAAAGTTTCTACAAAGTTCTGCCAAACCATATGAAAAACTCTCATTGGGACGAACTTTGGGTTTCGAGTTCTAAAAAACTTAAACAGAGCAAAGTTTGGACCATGTGTCGTCCAAACAACCTAAAGAACTTTCATTGGGCCGAACTTTGAGTTCCACATGCTCCAAAACTTAGACGGAGCAAAGATTGGAGAAAGTTCGTTAGAACCATATGAAAAACTCTCATTGGGACGAACTTTGAGTTCCTAGCTCTCAAAAACTTAAACATAGCAAAGTTTCGACCATGTGTCGTCCAAACAACCTAAAAAACTCTCATTGGGCCGAAATTTGAGTTCCACACTCTCTAAAACTCAAACGAAGAAAAGTTTGGACCAAGTTCGTCCAAACCATATGAAAAACTCTCCTTGGGAAGACATTTGGGTTCCAAGCTCTAAAAAACTGAATCAGAGAAAGGTTTGGACCATGTGTCGTCAAATCAACCTAAAGAATTCTCATTGGGCCGAACTCTGAGTTCCAGACTCTCCAAAACTGAAACGGAGCAAAGTTTGGACCAAGTTCGTCCAAACCATATGAAAAATTCTCATTGGGATGAGTTAGGGTTCCGAGCTCTCAAAAATTGAAACGGAGCAAACTTTGAGTACAACTTGTACCAAAACTCAGATGGAGAAAAGTTTGGACAAAGTTCGTCAGAGCCATATGATAAACTCTCATTGGGATGAACTTTGAGTTCCGATCTCTCAAAAACTTAAACATAGCAAAGTTTCGACCATGTGTCGTCCAAACAACCTAAAGAACTCTCATTGGGCCGAATTCTGAGTTCCAGACTCTCCAAAACTGAAACAGAGCAAAGTTTGGACCAAGTTCGTCCAAACCATATGAAAAACTCTCATTGGGACAAACTTTGAATTCCGAGCTTTCAAAATCTCAAACGGAGCAAAGTTTTGACCATGTGTCGTCCAAACAACCTAACGAACTCTCATTGGGTCGAACTTTGAGTTCCAAACTCTCCAAAACTCAAACGAAAAAAAGTTTGGACAAAGTTATGCCAAACCATATGAGAAACTCTCATTGGGACGAACTTTGGGTTTCGAGTTCTAAAAAACTTAAACGGAGCAAAGTTTGGACCATATGTCGTCCAAACAACCTAAAGAACTTTCATTGGGCCGAACTTTGAGTTCCACATGCTCCAAAACTTAGACGGACCAAAGATTGGACAATGTTCGTTAGAACCATATGAAAAACTCTCATTGGGACGAACTTTGAGTTCCGAGCTCTAAAAAACTTAAACATAGCAAAGTTTCGACCATGTGTCGTCCAAACAACCTAAAGAACTCTCATTGGGCCGAACTTTGAGTTCCACACTCTTTAAAACTCAAAAGAAGAAAAGTTTGGACCAAGTTCGTCCAAACCATATGAAAAACTCCCATTGGGAAGACATTTGGGTTCCGAGCTCTAAAAAGCTGAATCACAGACAAGTTTGGACCATGTGTTGTCGAATCAACCTAAAGAATTCTTATTGGGCCGAACTCTGAGTTCCAGACTCTCCAAAACTGAAACGAAGCAAAGTTTGGACCAAGTTCGTCCAAACCATATGAAAAATTCTCATTGGGATTAGTTAGGGTTCCAAGCTCTCAAAAATTTAAATGGAGAAAACTTTGAGTACCACTTGCTCCAAAACTCAGACGGAGAAAAGTTTGGACAAAGTTCGTCAGAGACATGTGATAAACTCTCATTGGGACGAACTTTGAGTTCCGATCTCTCAAAAACTTAAACATAGCAAAGTTTCGACCATGTGTCGTCCAAATAACCTAAAGAACTCTCATTGGGCCGAACTTTGAGTTCCACACTCTCTAAAACTCAAATGGAGGAAAGTTTAAACAAAGTTTGTCCAAACCATATGAAAAACTCTCATTGGACCAACATTTGGGTTCCGAGCTCTCAAAAACTGAAACAGACACAAGTTGGGACCATGTGTCGCCCAAACAACCTAAAGAACTCTCATTAGGCCGAACATTGAGTTCCAAACTCTCCAAATCTCAAACGGAACAAAGTTTGGACAAATTTCTGCCAAACCATGTGAAAAACTCTCATTGGGACGAACTTTGGGTTTCGAGTTCTAAAAAACTTAAACGGAGCAAAGTTTGGACCATGTGTCGTCCCAACAACCTAAAGAACTTTCATTGGGCCGAACTTTGAGTTCCACATGCTCCAAAACTTAGACGGAGCAAAGATTGGATAAAGTTCGTCAAAACCATATGAAAAACTCTCATTGGGACGAACTTTGAGTTCCGAGCTCTCAAAAACTTAAGCATAGCAAAGTTTCTACCATGTGTCGTCCAAACAACCTGAAGAACTCTCATTGGGCCGAACTTTGAGTTCCACACTCTCTAAAACTCAAACGAAGAAAAGTTTGGACCAAGTTCGTCCAAACCATATGAAAAACTCTCATTGGGAAGACATTTGGCTTTCGAGCTCTAAAAAACTGAATCAGAGAAAAGTTTGGACCATGTGTCATCCAAACAACCTAAAGAACTCTCATTGCGTCGAACTTTGAGTTCCAAACTCTTCAAAAATTAAATGGAGGAATGTTATGACCAAGTTCGTCCAAACCATATGAAAAATTGTCATTGCGACGAACTTTGGGTTCCGAGCTCTCAAAAACTTAAACGTAGCAAAGTTTGGACCATGTGTCGTCCAAACAACCTAAAAAACTCTCATTGGGCCGAACTTTGACTTCCACACTCTCCAAAACTCAAACAGGGAAAAGTTTGGACCAACTTCGTCCAAACCATATGAAAAACTCTCATTGGGATGAACTTTGGGTTCTGAGCTCTCAAAAACGTAAAAAGAACAAAGTTTTGACCATGTGTTGTCGAATCAACCTAAAGAATTCTCATTGGGCCGAACTCTGAGTTCCAGACTCTCCAAAACTTAAACGGAGCAAAGTTTGGACCAAGTTCGTCCAAACCATATGAAAAATTCTCATTGGGATGAGATTAGGGTTCCGAGCTCTCAAAAATTGAAATGGAGCAAACTTTGAGTACCACTTGCTCCAAAACTCAGACGGAGAAAAGTTTGGACAAAGTTCGTTAGAGCCATATGAAAAACTCTCATTGGGACGAACTGTGAGTTCCAATCTCTCAAAAACTTAAACATGGCAAAGTTTCGACCATGTGTCGTCCAAACAACCAAAAGAACTCTCATTGGGCCGAACTTTGAGTTCCAAACTCTCCAAAACTCAAACGGAACAATGTTATCACCAAGTTCGTCCAAACCATATGAAAAACTGTCATTGGGACGAACTTTGGGTTCCGAGGTCTCAAAAACTTAAACCTAGCAAAGTTTGGACCATGTGTCCTCCAAACAACCTAAATAACTCTCATTAGGCTGAACTTTGATTTCCACACTCTCCAAAACTCAAACAGAGCAAAGTTTGGACCAAGTTCGTCCAAACCATATGAAAAACCGTCATTGGGATGAACTTTGGGTTCCGAGCTCTCAAAAACATAAAAAGAACAAAGTTCTGACCATGTGTCGTCGAATCAACCTAAAGAATTCTCATTGGGGCGAACTCTGAGTTCCGGACTCTCCAAAACTGAAACGGGGCAAAGTTTGGACCAAGTTCGTCTAAACCGTATGAAAAACTCTCATTGGGACGAGCTTTGGGTTCCGAGCTCTCAAAAATTCAAACGGAGCAAAGTTTGGACCATGTGTCGTCCAAGCAACCTAAAAAACTCTCATTGGCCCAAACTTTGAGTTCCAAACTCTCCAAAACTCAACGGAGCAAAGTTATGACCAAGTTCGTCCAAACCATATGAAAAAACTAACATTGGGACAAACTTTGGGTTCCGAGATCTCAAAAACTTAAGTGTAGCAAAGTTTGGACCATGTCTCGTCCAAATAACCTAAAGAACTCTCATTGGGCCGAACTTTGAGTTCCACGCTCTCCAAAACTCAAACGGAGCAAAGTTTGGACCACGTGTCGTCCAAACAACCTAAAGAACTCTAATTGGGCTGAACTTTGAGTTGCAGACTCTTCAAAACTAAAACGGAGAAAAGTTTGGACAATGTTATTCCAAACCATATGAAAAAACTCTCATCGGGACGAACTTTGGGTTTCGAGTTCTAAAAAACATAAACGGAGCAATGTTTGGACCACGTCTCGTCCGAACAACCTAAAGAACTCTGATTGTGCCGAGCTTTGAGTTCCACACTCTCCAAAATTCAAACAGAGCAATGTTTGGACAATGTTATTCCAAACCATATGAAAAACTCTCATCGGGACGAACTTTGGGTTTCGAGTTCTAAAAACATAAACGGAGCAATGTTTGGACCACGTCTCGTCCGAAAAACCTAAAGAACTCTGATTAGGCCGAGCTTTGAGTTCCACACTCTCCAAAATTCAAACAGAGCAATGTTTGGACCACGCTCGTCCAAACAATATGAAAAACTCTCATTGCGACGAACTTTGGGTTCCAACCTTGAAAAAACGTAAACGGAGCAAAGTTTGGACCATGGGTCGTCCAAACAACCTAAAGAATTCTCATTGGGCCGAACTTTGAGTTGCACACTCTCCAAAACTAAAACGGAGCAAAGTTTGGACAAAGTTCTGCCAAACCATATGAAAAACTCGCATTGGGACGAACTTTGGGTTTCGAGTTCTAAAAAACTTAAACGGAGAAAAGTTTGGACCACGTGTCGTCAGAACAACCTAAAGAACTCTCATTGGGCCGAGCTTTGAGTTCCACACTCACCAAAATTCAAACAGAGCAAAGTTTGGACCACGTTTGTCCAAACCATCTGAAAAACTCTCATTGGGACGAGCTTTGGGTTCCGAGCTCTCAAAAACTGAAACGGAGAAAAGTTTGGACCATGTGTCGTCCAAACAACCTAAAGAACTCTCATTGGCCCAATCTTTGAGTTTCAAACTCTCCAAAACTCAAAAAGAACAAAGTTATGACCAAGTTCGTCCAAACCATATGAAAAAATAACATTGGGACGAACTTTGGGTTCCGAGATCTAAAAAACTTAAACGTAGCAAAGTTTGGACATTGTGTCGTCCAAATAACCTAAAGAACTCTCATTGGGCCGAACTTTGAGTTCCACGCTCTCCAAAACTCAAATGGAACAAAGTTTGGACCACGTGTCATCCAAAAAACCTAAAGAACTCTAATTGGGGCGAACTTTGAGTTGCAGACTCTTCAAAACTAAAACCGAGCAAAGTTTGGACAAAGTTCTGCCAAACCATATGAAAAATTCTCATTGTGGCGAACTTTGGGTTTCGAGTTATAAAAAACTTAAATGGAGCAAAGTTTGGACCACGTGTCGTCCAAACAACCTAAAGAACTCTGATTGGGCTGAAATTTGAGTTGCTGACTCTCCAAAACTAAAACGGAGCAAAGTTTGGACAAAGTTCTGCCAAACCATTTGAAAAACTCTCATTGGGACGAACTTTGGGTTTCGAGTTCTTCAAAACTTAAACGGAGCAAAGTTTCGACCACGTGTCGTCCAAACAACCTAAAGAACTCTGATTGGGCCGAACTTTGAGTTGCAGACTCTTCAAAACTAAAACGGAGCAAAATTTGGACAAAGTTCTGCCAAACCATATGAAAAATTCTCATTGGGACGAACTTTGGGTTTTGAGTTCTAAAAAACTTAAACGGAGCAAAGTTTGGACCACGTATCGTCCAAACAACCTAAAGAACTTTGATTGGGCCGAACTTTAAGTTGCAGACTCTCCAAAACTAACGAAGCAAAGTTTGGACAAAGTTCTGCCAAACCATATGAAAAACTGTCATTGGGACGAACTTTGGGTTTCGAGTTCTAAAAAACTTAAACGGAGCAAAGTTTGGACCACGTGTCGTCCAAACAACCTAAAGAACTCTGATAGGGCCGAACTTTGAGTTGCAGACTCTCAAAAACTAAAACAGATAAAATTTTGGACAAAGTTCTGCCAAACCATATGAAAAACTCTCATTAGGATGAACTTTGGATCTCGAGTTCTAAAAAACATAAACGGGGCAAAGTATTCGTAAGTTCAGTTGACAGTGTAATGCTTTGGTCAGGCAATGCAAATGCGGTACTAAGCAAGTAATTTGTGTTCGAAAGTTAGTTTTTAGTAGAATATTAATAACAGGAATATTCATGATTTAGTAACACTAATTTTGCAGTTCACAACTCAACGTTAAAAACAATAAAAAAAGAGACAAATAGAAATTAAAAAAAAAACATTTTTTTCACTCAGAAGAGACGAAAAGAAGACTTCGGGTCAAATAATATCATTGAGACTGCCCCCACGCATTGAACATTCTGTTCGCTAGGTCATCTCGCTTTTGAGTCCATTCAGGAGAGCCTTGAATGATAGTATTGTTTTCCCCATCAAGAGGAACTGGTTCCGACACACCAATGTCCCCTTCTTCTAACCCTACGTCTAGACCCATCTCCCGGGTGATGAGGTTATGGAGTAAGCTGTTGGGTTTTAGGCCCTAAAACTCGTAGATAGTAAATGTAAACAAATTGTATACTTGTTTCAATAAAGTGTAATTGAGTTTCTACAATAAAGTGTTATTGTTAAATATTGCACAATTTGACCCAAATCCAATAAACTAAGATCCAAGGTTGTTTACATGTGACTTGAACTAGTATGTGGGGACATACGGGGATTGGTGTTCAAGTAACAACCTAAAAGGTCTATAGTACAAGGATAAGGTTGGGTACCTTATCTTGGTAACACTATGTGATATGGCCCGCTTTGTATTCGATACAGACGTATTAATCCAAGGCGTCCATGTAGGAGACATGCGAGCGGGGGTATCCTATGCAATGAGTTTGCATAAGACCGGACCATGAAATAGTAAACCACTAGATGTAACACCGTTAACTAGTTAGGTTACTATTTCAATACGATGACCTAGGTAACTCAGTCTTAATCCTGAGTGTGTCATGAACTCCTTCTCATGAGAGATTGTCCTTTGATTAGCATGGGTGAGAGTGGCCAATACGCCGACTCAATATGCCTTCCTTTTTAGGGACAATACCGAGTGGGAGGCTGGGGACATGACAACACAAGAAGGAATTCACTCCTTCCCACTTCTAGGAGAAGTAGATGAGTGTTCCCTTAAGTGGTGACTCCGGGACTTGAACAAAGGGATCCCGTCCTCTCACTAGCCCGAGAGGAACTTTCTGTTTAATGGTTGGACCATAAACAGGTTGTTCATTAGAGGAGCGCTGATACTTAAGGAGACAGATGTAACATAGGGGTAAAACGGTAATTTGACCCAGCCAAGATAACGAACACTCGTGAAGGATTGACTTACCGGCATAGGTCTATACTCATAGTTAACGAACACTCGTGAAAAATGTTCTACAATGAGAAGAGTTCAACTGTGGGTCTTTAGTGGAATGACCCATAGTTAATGAATATTGGTTAACCTGATTAATGAGTTTAATCTATTAACCTCATATCATTGGAGTTTCTGATCTGTAGGTCCATTAGGTCCCCTTGCTAGCTCGTAAAGAGTAATTAGGAACAAATATATCTTGAGAGAATTTGAATAGTTCAAATTCATATTGGGAATTAAGTTAATTGTATGAGATACACATTAATATAATGTATAGATGCATTAAAATATAAAGTCTAATTTGAGATTAAACTTTATTATATTGAGAGATTGATATATTTGAAAGAGTTCAAATATATGTCTAATTAAATATATGGTATTTAATTAGAAGATGAATTAATTAATTATTCAATTTAGTTTAAATTAAATGAGATTTAATTAAACTATAGTCTATGAGGGAAATAAATATTTGAAGAAGTTCAAATATTAATATGAATTTGATTCATATTAAATTTATAGGATATAAGAGAATTTGAAGGAGTTCAAATTTTAATATGAATTTGATTATATTATAGAATTAATTAATTGAAGGCCTGAAATTAAATATATGATATTTAATTTGGTAATTAATTAATTAACTAATAGAAGGTCTGAAATTAAATATATGATATTTAATTGGTGATCAATTAATTAAAGAATTAATTGGAAATTAATCAATTATGGAAATGATTAATCACTTATGGAAGTGATCAATCATTTATGGAAAAGATTAATCAATTATGGAATTGATTGGTCATGGAATTGATTAATTATGGAAAAGATTAAATTAGTTATGGAAATAATTGATTTTAAATGAATATTTTATTCATGGTCTTTCTCCTATAAATAGAACACTAACCCTAGGGTTTAGGTACTACAACTTATGGCCACCATAAGACCCTCTCATATTCTCTCAACTCATGAACTCTAGGGAGAATTTTCTCTCTAGAGTTTTTCCCATTCAAGATTAGATAGTCCCACAACTACGTTCCTAATCTCAGAGTTATAGCGGGGAAGATCAAATGGTGGTGTTCTTCGTTGTTGCAGAGCAATCAAAAATCATTCTTGAAGTATTCAGAGTCGTCAACGGAGGTATGTTTCTCATCGCTTAACCTTTTGCCAATGTATTGGTATTTTAGTAGAAACAAAATTAACTACGAACGGTCCAATTGCTTCCGCTGTAACGGAAGTGGGAATTCCAATCCTTCATAAGCATCATGCCGTTATGATCCGACATTGAGTCCGAACAGGGTAGTATGACCTACCACGGAGTATCGCCCACCGTCCTTTCACTGCACTGAAGGCTCTCTCAATAACATTTCGGGCAGAGGAATGTTTCATGTTGAAGAACTCTCGTGGTGTAGTCGGTGCATTAACTCCCTCTCGCCACTCCGATAAGTGGTACCGCTCTCCTCTGTAAGGTGGCAAGAAACCCTCTGCATTTGAGTACCCGACATCATAGAGGTAGTA
Source organism: Luffa acutangula (assembly GCA_036850905.1). Taxonomy (NCBI): domain Eukaryota; kingdom Viridiplantae; phylum Streptophyta; class Magnoliopsida; order Cucurbitales; family Cucurbitaceae; genus Luffa; species Luffa acutangula. Next base: position 27,101,943 of record CM072087.1, on the reverse strand, counting down.
ATATCTTGTTCAGAAAATCAAGTGAGTACCGAAGCATAACTTAAGAATTCAAAATTTAGTTTGATACAAGCGTCCATACCCTTCGGTACAACTAGTCCATTTTGTCGTGATATGGCGTCCCTCAGTACACGAGAATCAGCAGCCGAACCTTCCCATCCCGGCATGACGAAGATGAATTCACCGTTCGGGGACACAACGGCCAACAAATTTATAGCAATGTCACTCTTTCGCGTCCTATAACGGGGTCTATTAGCGGCACTGACATTGACCTTTATGTACGTACCGTCTAATGCACCTAAACAATTATGTTTTGACATCGTATCACAACTGTCAGGAAGAGATTGTAACAACTAAACGATGTGTATTAACATAGAGTATCCATACCTCGAACCATTTCCACCTCCCATTTTCGCAGGAACCCGTGATCGGTACTGGTTTCTTAAGCAGAACTTCGTACAATCGTAGTACGACGCTTAGAGTTGCATTGAAGTGTCTAGAAACCGTCTCTCCTGACCCTGCAAACTGTCTTCTTATGACTCTATTCTCAACGTCGTGAGCAAGAATATGTAAGAACATCGCAACCATCTCTTCAACGTCCACGATTTCTGTTCCTACCAAACCAGAAGTTGTCCTGAGCATACTGCATAGGATGGCAAAACATCTTCTATCCATCCTCGTGCTCTCCCGACAACATAGGTCACTTCCATGGATCAACAGAAAACAGGCTAATTGCCTTATCTGGTGTCTGATGTAGGGACTTTGGTATTCTATCCTACGACGGTCGGTCATGAAGAAGTTAATGAGGTTGAATAATTGTCGTTGCGAGTCAGTCATTATGGATAGTATGGAAACAAGTTCGTGTGGTGTTACGAAATCCATATCCAATGCACTTGTTCCTGAACAACATATAGACCATCTATTATTAACTAATACACCCTAAACCATTGTATCATGGATATACCCTAACATACTAAAGATAATACAGGGCGATGTACGTTACAATAATTCCAATCACGAACCCTACGAACATCCTACTTATAATATAGCATTCTCCTACATTAGGACCATTTGCCCTTACGGGTCGGTTAGGACACGCTTCATGTTCATCCATGAGGTTCGATCGGCCACTGGTCCCCATTACGAACTGCCTAAATGCAAACTCTACTTATGCACATGTTGCATAGGAGTTGTGTACAACTCCCCTAGACTGGTTTACTTGTTCGTGGCATTCAACCCACGAAGTGTAAATTCCTGGGTTGCGACCAACAAACACGACATAGAATTTCATTCTCCCCATGATCCTATTATTTCAAAGTGTACATAGTCAAGCATTCACCTATCGTCTACAACGAATACGTGTTTACATTTCTTATCATTTCATGCATTAACAGGTTCAACTTATACGAGTTTTTGTGATCAATGATTTAGGGTTTGGAGAATGACGACCTCTCTTGGAAGACCGAGCTTCTAAATGCACTAATGGAGCTCGGAAATCCTCAGGGAGACCAGCAGAAGTCAAAGAACTTTGGAGATCAAAACTTGGAAGAACTAGCCGACCAAGTCGATCCACCCTTCACAGAAGAAGTCATGAAAGTCGAGGTGTCTCAAAAGTTCAAGGTACCCACGTTCAAACAGTACGATGGCAAGAAAGACCCCGTGCAACATCCAAACGCATACAAAAGTTGGATGGACTTCCACCGCGTCTCAGATGCAATCAGGTGCCGTGCATTCTTTTTCACCCTGACAGGATCAACCAGGCACTGGTTTGAGAGGCTGAAAAGGAGATCCATTAGCTGTTTCAAAGAGTTGGCCCAAGCATTCCTTGCACAGTTCATGGGAGCCAAAGAGCAGCGCAATCCTCACATCAACCTCTTGACTGTCAAACAACAGCCAGGTGAGAGCTTGCATGATTACATAACTCGTTTTAATGATGAGGCACTACAGGTTGAGGGGTACAGCGAGGGAGCAGCCCTAGTAGCCATAACAGCCGGACTGGAAGACGAAAGACTGCTCAATTCAATAGGTAAGAGCCAGCCTCGAACCTATGCGGAGTTCGTCTCCCGGGCACAGAAGTATATGAGCGCAGAGGAGTTACTGAAGTCAAAAAGGACAGAACGAGAGTACAAGAGGTTTTCTTCATCTAGCTATGACAGTAAAAAGGACAAAAGGCAGCGGACTGACGAAGGAGGCCGGGGCCGAGCAGACCATGGAGCACCTCCTTTCGGTAAGTTTGAAAAATACACCCCAACTGCTGTTCCACAGGAGCAAGTACTGATGGAGATCCGAAATACGGGCCTCCTAAAATTCCCAGGGAGGATGAAGTCGAGTGCCGATAGAAGAGACAAGAGCCAGTATTGTCTTTTCCACCCGGACCACGGGCATTCAACAAGGAATTATATTAAGTTGAAGGATGAAATCGAAGCACTGATCCAGAATGGGTATTTGAAAGAGTTCGTCGGTGAGCCTAAGGCAGAGGCCGACAACGGATGGTCGAGGCCGAGCCTGACCAAAGATGGCCGAGACAAAGAAGAACCCCTACGAGAGATCAGAACCATCTTTGGAGGACCAGCTGGAGGAGGTTCGAGCAGGAAGAGGAAAGCTATGGTCAGGGAAGCAAGGTCCGAACCAGAATATCGAGGTATGTACTCTGTCCATCTATCAAAGGCACACCCCCCTTTGGAGTTCACTGAGGCTGAGGCAGCGAGCATTCATCAGCCACATAATGATGCTCTGGTGGTCACTCTAATTGTAGCCAATGTGAAAATCCATCAGATCCTAATTGATGGAGGAAGCTCGGCTGATGTCCTTTCTCTAACGGCCTTTAAAGCAATGCGGTTAGAGAGGGAACTCTTAAAGCCAAGCCTTACCCCACTTCTAGGATTTGGAGGAAAGAGAGTGACCCCAGAAGTTAGCATAGAACTTCCTGTGACCTTTGGGGATGGACAGAATGCAGTGACAAAGATGATAAACTTCCTAGTTGTGGATTGTATGTCAGCCTACAATGCAATCTTAGGAAGACAAACCTTGCATGAGATGAAGGCCATAGCTTCAACTTACCATCAGTTACTGAAGTTTCCAACTCCGAACGGTGTGGGAGTCGTCAAGGGAGAGCAGAAGGAATCAAGGGAGTGTTACTGGACCGCACTAAAAGCTATCAAGCCACAGAGGGTCGAGGCCGACCAGGCCGAGGCCGACCAGAGAATAAGCCGAGGCCGAGCAGCACACACTTCCACCAACACTGAATCTGAACTTATGGAGTTTTAGGGTTTTTCGTTTATTGCATTATGTCATGTAATTAGACATTATTTACTTTGTTACTGCCTCTAGTATAGGTTCAATGTTTTTTCTTCATTCAAAGTGTGAAAGTTTAATTAATAGCCCTACAGTTTCACCATTAAAGTTCACTATTCAAAAGTGTGCACAAAGGCAACCGACTCAAGCATCAAGAGATGCGAGCCTGGACTATCGAGTCTACCTCGCCTCATCCAGAGTGAGACCATGTGAGCCTGGACCAACGAGTATACCTCACCTCCTCTGGACTGAACATCTTTACACCAGGCGAGCCTGGACTGCCAAAGTCTACCTCGCCTCATCCAGAGTGAGACCATGTGAGCCTGGACCAACGAGTCTACCTCACCTCCTCTGGATTGAGCATCTTTACACCAGACGAGCCTGGACTGCCGAAGTCTACCTCGCCTCATCTAGAGTGAGACCATGTGAGCCTGGACCAACAAGTCTACCTCACCTCCTCTGGACTGAGCATCTTTACACCAGGCGAGCCTGGACTGCCGAAGTCTACCTCGCCTCATCCAGAGTGAGACCATGTGAGCCTGGACCAACGAGTCTACCTCACCTCCTCTGGCCTAAGAATCTTTACACCAGGCGAGCCTGGACTGCCGAAGTCTACCTCGCCTCATCCGGAGTGAGCCATGTGAGCCTGGACCAACGAGTCTACCTCACCTCACCTGACAAGAGTCCATACACTTCATCTAAGTCAAGCTCACCCTACAGAGGTCGGGACCGAGCACCTCTTGCCAAGGTCGAGCACCTCTTGCCAAGGCCAAGCACCAACTTTAAAGGTATTCTCCTATTTCCTCAACTATACTTTATGTTTCAGTGAAGTTCTATTTAAGATTGGGGGCTACAGAGGGGATATGCACTCCCTATTAAACAAAAAGCACCTATGTTTAGCATGTTCTACTAAAATTTGCATGATCAAACCTATTCTCTTATTATTTTCCTACAAGGACTAACATATGGATGCAGGGAGCCAAATTTTAGGCTAACAGGGGCTTGAGGTCGAGGCCGACCCTAGCCTTTTCCCTAACTTTTCTCTTGCAGACATGAACCTGAAATGAAGCACTCCGAATGACCCAGTACGGGGGTCTTCCCGAGGCCGAGGCCGACCAGGCAAGCAGAAAGGGAGATAGCTGTGCTCCGCCTCCTCCCGAGGCCGAGGCCGACCAGCACCACTTTTGTAATCTCTAACCTTTTTTTTTATTTCCATTTCATCTAACCCCTATTCAGAGAGTGTCTACTTCTATCCTACTTTGCAGGATGACAACAAAGCTACACATAAGCCAGTCCAAGGCAAGGGTCCTTACTCTTAAATCGAGCTTAAGGAGCTCAACTTATAGCAATAAGTCACCTCGAATCCCAATTCAAGAGTGGGGGCTTAATGTTATAGGCAATTTTGGACCACCCCGATATACAAGGAGCTGACGAGGACAACCGGGCAGAAATCGGGCAGAAAGATGGACCAAGGAGGCAAAAACGGCAAATGGGACGGGCCAAGACCGAAGGGGTCGGGTTTTCGGCTCGACACCCTGCTCGGCCTCGGCCATGGGCCGAGGCCGACCATCAGCCCGCTCGTGCGGGCCGAGTCCGTTCGATGCCGTTTGGTCCCCACCGCCTTTGGCCGCCTCGGTTTCGCCTGGTTTGACCTAAAACGCCTCCGAATCCCTAAAAACCCTAGGAGGATGAGCAGGTATTTATATCCCTCTTCGCCACTAAAGAGGAGATCCCGAATTCTATCCCTAAACTCTACTCTCTATTCTCTACTTTCTCCTCTTGCTCTTACTTTTCCACTCCCTACCGTTCTGTTTGCTGACTTAAGCATCGGAGCCGGTGTGGCGAGCACCACACTGGTGTGCAGGTTTACTGTCTTGCAGGCCACGTCTTCCCCCCTCATCTACAAATTTACCGTTGGTGGCACGTGAAGGTCAAGTGAGTTCCTCTGGCCAAAATCGACCATCAACATGCACTATTTTCATGTTCGTAGTTTACTCCTTTTTTGCATTCAGATTAATGTCTTTATGTGTGAAAAGTTTATGTAAAGTTGTGTTGTTGATTTTTTTTTTTCATTTTATGGTTTACTTATGCCATAACAATTTCAAGGCAATAAAATTCAATGTAAATTGTAGAATGTGTTCACAATGTACGACATGTTTTTGGTACTGTTTTTTTAATTAAATGTAAATGTTCGGTTCGACTTTAAATATTAAAACATTTTTGAACTATGCATTAATATGAAGTTTATGAAATTTTTACTTAATAATGCACATTTTAAAAGTGTTGTCATGATGTACTAGTTATTTATAAATATCCAGTTTGTTAAAGAAAAATACATTTGAGTTATAACGAAAGCATGCGACCCAATCATAGATCGGATAAAATTGTAATGAACCCCACGTATGCTAAAACAAAAGGAAATTTTTGACAATTTAGTTTGAAACTGTAGTTTTGAACATTTTCTGTATTAAAAATTATGTGAGTTTTGAAAAATAGAAAGAAAACAGTGTGATATTTTGGTTAAATAAAATGTCTTATTTTTATTTCAAGTAATAATTATTTCATGAAGGATTTTTTTTTTTTTCTTTTATATTCTTATCATTAGATTCTACTGCTCTGATTAAAAAGGAAAAACTATGACAACACATTTAAGTAGTAATGTTTACCAAAGTCTTTGTAACTATTAAATCTCACAGTGTCGACCCTTTTTTATTGTTAAATTCAAGTTTGAAATCCTACTGTTAATTTGTTTGTCAATATAATACAAATCAAGGACTTCATTCATAAGAAATTGCGTTTCGATATGCAAATCCTATTTAGTGAGATAAAAACAAGCCTTGTTTTTCTAAAGTCTCAATCATATTCAAATTAGTGTACTTCTTCCCTTCCAAATGATATGTTGGTTTTTGAAAAACTTTTTATACACAATTATGTTATAAGGTGGGTTTTAACTTCTCTACATTCATTACTATATAACCATTTTGTTTAAAGTCCATCAATTTTGAAATGAACTTACATGGGTTTAATTTAAGAAAATTTTGGGGGAATAAATGTAAATTAATGTGCTAAAGTGTACCATTACCAATGATCAATTCTTGAAATAAACTGATGCCTTAGATTGTGAACAAATTTTCTATTATTTTGATTTTAAATTTATTGAATTCACTTTATTTTGTACATTACATTCAAACTTGTTATGTCTTATGTATTGAGTATCACATTTGTTGAATCACAAAAACTGTATACCCTAAATAAAAAGAAGTAAGACCCTAAAATCATCAAACCCTAAATCATTGATTACATAAAACTCAAAATTCTAATCACTTGTAAGTATAAGACACACATCATCGGTCGGTCACCGAAGGGGAAGAAGACTTACCTGTATCCCACCCCTCACTTGGCTCCAAACACCTACCAGGCGGATCCCAATGACGACAACCGAGGCAAGGAGAAGCGGCATAGGGTGGGATCTGAAGAAAACGGAAGGAAGAAACCATGTTAGTGTCAGATCCGTGAAGATCCAACGAAAAGGACCAAAAAAAATATGAACTGTACCTCGGATTCGCAAAGAGGGAGCAAGGAGAAGTAAGATCTCAACTCGTTTTTCCCTCAGAAACAGAATAGAAGACATGCAATTGAAGAGGCAAGGTTAACCAAGCCAGATTCGAGCGAGAGAAGGAGGAAAGAAATCAGAAAAAACAAAAATCGAAAGGAACTCACCTCCAAACCGCCGTCTGACGGCAGAATGTAGAATATAGAGAGATAGATAGGTAAGTTAAAGGAAGAGTACAACCCACCGTAGACGAGAGAGACAAGAGAGAGAACGGTTGATTAGAGAAGACTAGACGGAGAAAGAAAAACTGAGAGAGCGAAGTGCGAATTCGGAGGGAGAGAAAATGCAAAACGACGCCCCGGTTTTCCAAGTTAGCGGTGGTTACCAAAACCCTAATCGGGTTTTTCAAATATCGTGGACCCAAACGCCGGTTTGGGTGTTTTTGGAAAAGGTGGCTTCCGAGTTTGGCGACCCAAACGACCCCTAATGGAGCAAAGTTTCGACCAAGTTCGTCCAAACCATATGACAAACTCTCAATGGGACGAACTTGGGGTTCCTCGCTCTCCAAAATTTAAACGGAGCAAAATTTGGACGATGTGTCGTCCAAACAACCTAAAGAACTCTCATTAACTTTGAGTTCCTAACTCTCCAAAAGTCAAACGGAGCAATGTTTGGACCCAGTTCGTCCAAACAATATGAAAAACTCTCTTTGGGACGAACTTTTGGTTCCCTGCTCTCAAAAACTGAAACAGAGCAAAGTTTAGACCATGTGTCGTCCAAACAACCAAAAGAACTCCCATTGGGCCAAACTTTGAGTTCAAAACTCTCCAAAACTCAAACGTATCAAATTTTTGACCAAGTTCCTCCAAACCATATGAAAAACTCTCATTGGGACGAACTTTGGGTTCCGAGCTCTCAAAAACTTAAACGGAGCAAAGTTTGGACCATGTGTCGTCCAAACAACCTAAAGAACTCTCATTGGGCCGAACCTTGAGTTCCTAACTCTCCAAAACTAAAACGGAGCAAAGTTTGGACCAAGTTCGTCCAAACCATATGAAAACACTCATTGGGACGAACTTTGGGTGTCGAGCTCTCAAAAACGTAAACGAAGCAAAGTTTTGACCATGTGTCGTCCAAACAACTTAAAAAACTCTCATTGGGTCGAACTTTGAGTTCCTCACGCTCCAAAACTCAAATGGAGAAAAGTTTGTACCAAGTCCGTCCAAACCATATGAAAAACTCTCATTGGGACGAACTTTGCATACTGAGCTCTCAAAAACTTAAACGGAGCAAAGTTTGGACCATGTGTTGTCCAAACAACCTAAAGAACTCTCATTGGGCCAAACTTTGAGTTCCAAACTCTCCAAAACTAAAAAGGAGAAAAGTTTGGACCAAGTTCGTCCAAACCATATGAAAACTCTCATTTTGACGAACTTTGGGTGCCGAGCTCACAAAAACGTAAACGAAGCAAAGTTTTGACCATGTGTCATTCAAACAACTTAAAGAACTCTCATCTGGCCGAACTTTGAGTTCCTCACGCTCCAAAACTCAAACGGAGCAAAGTTTGGACCATGTGTCGTCCAAACAACCTAAAGAACTCTCATTCGGTCGAACTTTGAGTTACAAACTCTCCAAAACTCAAACGGAGCAAAGTTTGGACCAATTTCATCCAAATAATATGCAAAACTCTCATTGGGACAAACTTTGGGTTCCGAGTTCCCAAAAATTGAAACGGAAGAAAGTTTGGACCATGTGTTGTCCAAACAACCTAAAGAACTCTCATTGGGCTTAACTATGAGTTCCAAACTCCCCAAACCTCAAACGAAGCAATGTTTGGACCAAGTTCGTCCAAACCATATGAAAAACTCTTTTTGGGACGAACTTTGGGTTTCGTGCTCTCAAAAACTGAAACAGAACAAAGTTTGGACCATGTGTCGTCCAAACAACCTAAAGAACTCTCATTAGGCCAAACTTTGAGTTCCACACTCTCCAAAACTCAAACGGAACAAAGTTTGGACCAAGTTCGTCCAAACCATATGAAAAACTCTCATTGGGACGAAGTTTGGGTTCCGAGCTCTCAAAAACGTAAACGGAGAATAGTTTGGACCATTGATAGCGAGCAAAAATGTCGCTATTTTTGTCCCAATTTATTAGGCTTTTTCGTGCTTTAATCGTGTTTTTAATGAAAATATTTAACGTATTCCGTTATTTGGTCCTTAGGAGCAAAGTTGGTGATTTCGGGAGAAAAAGTGTCAAAAATGAAGCAAATAAAACCCAAATCCAAGCTTGATCAAAAGGGGATCCAAAGAAGACAATCATGATGAAAATGCCCAAAAGGAAGTGAAGAGAAGGCCCAAAAATTAGCCCAAAACTATTGGGTTTAATGTCCTATAAACTCGTAGTTTGTAAATCATTAAACATATTCTATTTTCAATAAAGACGTTATTGAGGTTATTCAGTAAAAGATGTTATTGAATATGTAAATTGCGAATGATTAACCTAAATCCAATAAACTAAGATCCTTGACTATAAAATGAATACTCAATTTATATGTAGGGACATATCTTAGGATCAAGTTCAAGTTTATAGTCAAAATAGTCTATAGTATAAGGATACAGTTGGGTGCCTTATCCTGGAGACACTATGGACGCGACCCACTTTGTACTAAGTACAAACGATGAGATCCTAAATCGTTCATGTGGTGACATGTGATAACTGCCCAAAAGGTAGTTATTTAGGCCTCATTTATATAAGGATTTTCGTGTCTTTAATGCTTAATAGGGTTGGTTTTAGAGAGATATTACATGATTTAACCCATTTGGAAGAATGGAAGCTTTGGAAATCATTTTGTGCAGATTATGCTGCTGAGCGACTGGAGGGAGCAAATTCTATGCTGCAACAAAACTGGGAACAGAAACTGCCACATCACAGCTCGTTAGCCAACTTCATGAACCGACTTCTGTTGAGTTATTTTCGTGATAAAGGATCAAGGAGAGCCTTACACGTGTCCTAGTTGACCTAATTCAAGCCTTCCATCCTTCTATAAAAGGAAGTAGCCGTCAAAGTCAAAGTAATTCCATGTTTTCCCTTGGAAGCCGAATAGTATAAGGGGATTGAAGATAATCAAGAACACCATCTACCGCAAGCTGATTAGGGAGTTTATTTTCTTCATTAACTTGTGGTTATGGACATGCATACTCAGATTGTAATTCGTATTCCTATGCCTATTATGAACTAAGTAGCTTAGGGTGTTGGTTAGGAATAATGTGATTACTGTGCTTCATATCTAGTAATATATTGACTATCGCATTTTGGTTAATTGTTGTGCTTATACTTATTTTATGCCCGCCTGGCCAGCCGGTGTGAATAGCTCTCTCTAGTTTCAGGGATGATTTAGAGAGTGTGTGGCAATTATCCACACTACGATCATTGTGTATTGGTGAACGCCAGTGACTGAGCTAGGGATAGCCAGTTGCCTAGTGCTTGATCGGTCGCACTTCATTGGGGTTGAAACACATCCCAAAAGATTCGGAGTTCCGGGAGGAATCCGCTAATAATACTGTGAGAAATGCATGATCAATAATATTGCTAGAGCATATCTTAGAACAATCACTAAAACCTAACCAGCGCCTGTCTTTAATCTATCTATCTATTTGTTTACTCGTTGTTCTGTCATTTATTTTGCTTCAGCATAATTCTTATAAAACCCAACATTTTTATTATCTTCAAAACCATTAGGAAGTTACGCAAAATAGATAAAGTGGAAACTCAATCAGACCTTGGATTGATAATATTACTTGTTGCAGACTGTGTATAGTTGCACAGGAATTCTAGAGTATTTTATACTATATTTTTACTCACTCTAGGAACCCAACAAGTTTTTGGCGCCGTTGCCGGGGACTTGAATAAGTTTTTATCTGATCTGATTTGTGTATGTGTTTTAGTGGTTTGGTGCTAGAACTTTTTGATTGTTTCTTTTGTTTTTGCAGGTGTGATTTTGGTGCATGAGCGATCCGCCTGGGGTACGGTTTGAGCTTGATCCAGAAATTGAAAGGACATTTAGGAATAGAAGGAGGGAGCAGCGCAGAAACCAGATGGAGAACGAGCCGCAACTTCCACAGGTTCATGAAGGTCCAGCAGCAGTGAACCCCCAGCAGAATCCATTGTTGCAGCAAAACCCACTGTTTGAGCAAAATGAGCAGCGAAATAATCAGGTTGAGAATCCTATCTTGATAGCGAACGATAGGACCAGAGCCATTCGAGCGTATGCTGTTCCGATGTTTAATGAGTTGAATCCAGGGATTGCACGTCCCCAAATCCAAGCGGCAAATTTTGAAATGAAACCGGTAATGTTTCAGATGTTGCAAACCGTGGGGCAATTCCATGGTTTGTCATCTGAAGACCCTCATTTACATCTTAAGCCTTTTCTAGGAGTTTGTGATTCTTTTGTAATTCAAGGAGTGCCTAGAGATGCTCTTAGATTAACTTTGTTCCCGTATTCTCTTAGAGATGGAGCAAAGTCATGGGTAAACTCTTTTGCTTCAGGATCAATTAGGATGTGGGATGAGTTAGCTGAAAATTTTTTGAGTAAATATTTCCCACCTAATAGAAATGCTAAATTAAGGAGTGAAATAGTAGGGTTTAGGCAACTTGAGGATGAGACTTTTAGTGAGGCTTGGGAGAGGTTTAAGGAGCTTTTACGAAAGTGTCCCCACCATGGGTTACCTCATTGTATTTAAATGGAAACATCATCGCCTCGAGAGAATTTCTCGAATTTTGCTGGGGCAAAGCCGCTTATTTTGCTGGGGCATTACCTGCGCTTTAGCAAATCCCGGCTGGTTCACCTTTTGTTGTGCTTGTACGTTATTTCCTTGACCTCCCCATGAGAAGTTGGGGTGGTTGCGCCAACCTGGATTATAGAAGTTAGAATAAGGGTTGTTCCTCTAATTACCTACAAAAAACACAGAAGCTGGATTGCTGGGGCAAAACTCGTAGTTGTGGTCTTCACCGCAATAGACACATGCTTCGTCCATGACTTGGTTCACCACTGCTGCAGGTTCCATAGCTGGTGGCTGCTGATGACTAATCACTGTCACATTCTTAAGAGCGTTAGCAATCATAGCAAGATCAGCCCTAATGGTGGACACACCATCAACCTCTAATACACTCTTAACCTTTTTATTTGTGCCTCTAACATCTGACCACTGACAACTATTAATAGATATTCTTTCTAAAATTTCATAGGCTTCATCAAAAGTTTTTGCCAAAAGGGCCCCTCCAGCCGAAGCATCGACCATACCTTGGGTTGCTCCATTTAAACCATTGTAAAATGTTTCCATTTGAATACAATGAGGTAACCCATGGTGGGGACACTTTCGTAAAAGCTCCTTAAACCTTTTACAATGGTTTAAATGGAGCAACCCAAGGTATGGTCGATGCTCCATTGTAGAAAGAATATGAAATTTTAGTAATTTTAGAAATTTTAGTAACATCCGACCACTGGAGGGGCCCTTTTGGCAAAAACTTTTGATGAAGCCTATGAAATTTTAGAAAGAATATCTATTAATAGTTGTCAGTGGTCGGATGTTAGAGGCACAAATAAAAAGGTTAAGAGTGTATTAGAGGTTGATGGTGTGTCCACCATTAGGGTTGATCTTGCTATGATTGCTAACGCTCTTAAGAATGTGACAGTGATTAGTCATCAGCAGCCACCAGCTATGGAACCTGCAGCAGTGGTGAACCAAGTCATGGACGAAGCATGTGTCTATTGCGGTGAAGACCACAACTACGAGTTTTGCCCCAGCAATCCAGCTTCTGTGTTTTTTGTAGGTAATTAGAGGAACAACCCTTATTCTAACTTCTATAATCCAGGTTGGCGCAACCACCCCAACTTCTCATGGGGAGGTCAAGGAAATAACGTACAAGCACAACAAAAGGTGAACCAGCCGGGATTTGCTAAAGCGCAGGTAATGCCCCAGCAAAATAAGCGGCTTTGCCCCAGCAAAATTCGGGAAATTCTCTCGAGGCGATGATGAAAGAATTTATGGCTCGCACAGACGCTGCAATTCAAAGTAATCAAGCTTCGATGAGGGCCCTGGAGTTGCAAGTGGGTCAGCTAGCTAATTAGCTCAAGGCAAGGCCTCAAGGGAAACTTCCCTCGGATACTGAACACCCTAGAAGGGAAGGTAAGGAGCAGGTAAAGGCAGTTACTCTTAGGATTGGTAAGCCATTAGAAGAAAGAATTGAGCCTAGTAAAACCCAGGTTATAAATAATAATGGTGATAGAAATAATAATGTTGTTGAGAAAGAATTGGAGTCTGGTCAGGGTGCTGGAGGCAGCAAAGAGAATGCTGGAGCATTTGGTTCTGTGCCAGATGTAGAACCACCATATGTGCCGCCCCCACCTTATGTACCACACTCTACCTTTTCCACAAAGACAAAAGCCTAAGAATCAGGATGGTCAATTTAAAAAGTTTTTAGAGATTCTTAAGCAGTTGCATATAAATATCCCTTTAGTAGAAGCTATTGAGCAAATGCCTAATTATGCTAAATTCCTTAAGGATATTTTGACTCAAAAGAAAAGGTTAGGTGAGTTTGAAACTGTATCTCTTACTGAGGAGTGTAGTGCTATTCTCAAGAATGGGCTACCCTCCAAGGCCAAGGATCCAGGGTCATTCACCATACCTGTGTCTATAGGTGGAAAGGAGTTAGGTAGAGCACTCTGTGATTTAGGTGCGAGCATTAACCTTATGCCTCTTTCGGTCTATCGGAAGTTGGGCATTGGTGAAGCTAGGCCTACCACAGTTACACTCCAATTAGCTGATAGCTCTATCACATATCCAGAGGGTAAAATTGAGGATGTCTTAGTAAAAGTTCATAAGTTCATATTTCCTGTTGATTTTATTATTTTAGACTATGAGGCTGATAAAGATTTCCCAATTATTCTAGGTCGTCCATTTTTGGCTACTGGTAGGGCATTAATAGATGTTCAAAAAGGAGAATTAACAATGAGAGTCTGTAATGAGGAAGTGAAATTTAATGTCTTTAAAGCCATGAAATATCCAGACGATATGGAGGATTGTTCCTTCATTAGGATTCTGGAGAGCACAGTTATTGAGACAGCAATACAGGATTCGGCTAATAAGCATTTGGAAAATCATGGAGATGTTAGTGTAGAAGATTTTGAAATTTGTTCTTTAGATAAAAAAAATGAAAAAGAATTGTTTAGGTGTGAGGATGTTTTTGAGTCTTTAGATTTAGATCAAAGAAAGACTCCCCCAATTAAACCATCCTTGATTGAGGCACCTACTTTAGATTTGAAGCCTTTACCAGATCATCTAAAGTATGTGTATCTTGGGGAAAGTGAGACGTTGCCCATTATTGTTGCATCAGATTTAATGCCAGAGCATGAGGAGGCCTTAATAAAATTGTTGCAGCAATACCGCAAAGCTATAGGTTGGACATTGGCTGATATTCAGGGGATTAGCCCATCTTTTTGTATGCACAAAATCACTCTAGAGGAGGGATCCTTTAGGAGTGTTGAGCAACAAAGAAGGCTTAACCCTGCAATGAAAGAGGTTGTTAAAAAGGAGGTAATTAAATGGTTGGATGCTGGGATCATTTATCCAATTGCCGATAGCAATTGGGTAAGCCCTGTCCAATGTGTTCCTAAGAAAGGAGGTGTCACTGTGGTGTGCAATAAAGATAATGAGTTGATCCCCACAAGGACAGTAACTGGCTGAAGGGTTTGTATGGATTACAGAAGGCTTAATAAAGCCACCCGAAAGGATCATTTCCCTCTACCATTTATCGACCAGATGTTGGATCGATTGGCTGGTCAGGCCTATTACTGTTTCTTGGATGGTTATTCTAGGTATAACCAGATTACTATTGCTCGTGAAGATCAGGAAAAAACCACTTTCACCTGTCCTTATGGGACGTTTGCTTTCAGGAGAATGCCTTTTGGCCTTTGCAATGCTCTAGCAACATTTCAGCTGTGTATGTTAGCAATTTTTTCTGATATGATTGAGTCCACTGTTGAAGTCTTTATGGACGATTTTTCAGTTTTTGGAGTGTCTTTTCAGAGTTGTTTAAAAAATTTAGGAAAGGTGTTAAAAAGATGTGAGGATACCCATCTAGTTCTTAATTGGGAGAAGTGTCACTTCATGGTGAAGGAGGGCATAGTGTTAGGTCATAGAATTTCTAAAAATGGTCTAGAAGTTGATAGAGCAAAAGTTGAGGTTATTGAAAGGCTAGAGCCACCGAATTCAGTGAAGGGAATTCGGAGTTTTTTAGGACATGCTGGATTTTATAGGAGGTTCATAAAGGATTTTTCCAAAATCAGTAAACCTCTTTGTAACTTATTGTGCACTGATCATGTTTTTGACTTTAATGTAGATTGTAGGAAGGCTTTTGAAACATTGAAGGCTGTTTTAATCTCAGCACCAATTCTCTGCGCACCTAACTGGAATTTGCCATTCGAGGTAATGTGTGATGCGAGTGATGTTGCAGTAGGTGCGATGCTGGGGCAAAAGCAAGGCAAATTTATTCATCCTATATATTATGCAAGCGAGGTTTTAAATGAAGCACAAGTCAACTACACAACTACTGAAAAGGAGTTGTTAGCTGTTGTGTTTGCTTTTGAAAAATTTCAGCCATATTTGGTTGGATCCAAAGTCACGGTGTTCACGGATCATGCAGCAATAAGGTATTTAATGTCAAAGAAAGATGCAAAGCCTAGATTAATTCGTTGGATTTTACTATTGCAGGAATTTGACTTGGAGATAAAGGACAAGAAGGGATCAGAGAATGTCATTGCAGATCACTTGTCTCGTCTTGATCCATCATCATCTTTGCTGGAGCAATCTGTCATTTCCGATTCTTTTCCAGATGAACAGTTGCTGTTCAGGTAAAGGTAGTCAGGGATGTCCCTTGGTATGCTGATATTGCCAACTTTTTAGTGAAGGGAGTCACCCCTATTGATATGGATTGGAGGCAGAAGAAAAAGTTTAAGCATGATGCAAAATTTTTCTATTGGGATGAGCCATTTATGTATAAGCAATGCTCTGACGGTATTATTCGTAAGTGTGTTTCAGGTGCTGAAGCAAAGGAAATACTGGAGCAATGTCACTCTTCGCCGAATGGAGGCCATTTCAGTGGTCAGATGACAGCTATGAGGATTTTGCATTGCGGATTTTTCTGGCCTACGTTATTTAAGGATGCCCATTGGTTTTACAAGCAATGTGATGCTTGCCAAAGGAGAGGAAACTTGGGACCTAGAGATGAAATGCCTCTTACTTACATTTTAGAAGTTGAATTATTTGATGTATGGGGTATTGACTTTATGGGGCCATTTCCCCCTTCTAATGGCAATGTTTTTATCTTATTGGCAGTTGATTATGTGTCCAAATGGGTGGAGGCCATTGCATGCCATCAGAGTGATGTCAAGACAGTAGCAAGGTTTCTTCAATCGCACATCTTTGCGCGGTTTGGGACACCTAGGGCTCTAGTGAGTGATGAGGGTACACATTTTGTTAATAATATCTTAACTAAGCTTTTAGCTAAGTATGAGATTAAGCATAGGATAGCTACCCCTTATCACCCACAAGCGAATGGTCAAGCTGAAATTAGTAATAGGGAAATTAAAGCTATTTTAAAGAAAGTAGTCCATCCATCTAGAAAGGATTGGTCCTTTAGGTTGGATGAGGCTCTTTGGGCTTATAGGACAGCTTATAAGACTCCTCTAGGTATGTCTCCCTATAGGTTAGTATATGGGAAAGCTTACCATTTACCATTAGAGCTTGAGCATAAAACATTTTTGGCTTTGAAAAAGTTAAATTTTGATCTGAGTCGTGCAGAAGCAATAAGAATGCTGCAGCTTAATGAGTTAGAAGAATTTCGTCAATTTTCTTACGAAAATGCGAAAATGTATAAGGAAAAGACTAAGCTGTGGCATGACAAAAAAATTAAGTCTAAGGAGTTTGTCAAGGGTCAAAAAGTTTTGCTTTATAATTATAGATTAAAATTATTTCCTGGAAAATTAAAATCTAAATGGTCAGGACCGTTTATTGTGATTGAGGTTTTTTCCAATGGAGCAATTACTTTGCAGGATGAAAAAGATGGGAGAGTGTTCAAGGTGAATGGACAGCGTGTGAAAAATTATTGGGGTGAGGAATTTCAGGCGAAATATCCTTCCCTAAGGTTGGTCGATGTTTGAGAGAGCAGGATTTTTGCGGGAGCATTTCACAGAGCAAAACTTTGAGCTCCCATAGTTTGTATTGATTTTATTTTTCGTTGATTTGATTTTGCGGTTAAGATAGATTTGATTTTGCGTTATTTATTCAATTTTGTTTTTGAATATTTGATTAGATCTTATCTATTTTGTTTTGAATTTGATTTGATTTGATTTTCTTAGATTATCTTTGTATTATCTTTTAAATTGGTTTTTATGAAGATTTTATTTTCAGTTATTTGAATTAGTTTTAATTCATAGAGATTTTCTCTAATTTATTCGGCTTCTTTTGAAAATAAGAGATTGGGATGATTGGTTAAATTTTAATTTAAAGAAAAAATCTTTGATTTTTCTGTTTTTTTTTAAAATTCGACTTCCGTATCTAAGATTCTTCAGGACCAGCAGATTGTTGCGGCAAAGATATTGCTGGAGCAAAATATTTAGAGTTAGAAGGGTTTCCGTTGGAATTTATTATTTTTACCGTTAGATTTAGCTTTGAATTCTCGCAGGTAAATGTGCGTGCATCATCTGATGAGGCCACGTGTCGTAGAGCAATTATCCGAAGGCTGCAATGATGACAGCACATTGTTTTTTACCATGGGCGTTTGCCACGAATTTACCGTTGATAATTTTTGAAATTCAGGTTTGCATTTTTTAAATTAAAACGGTAATATTAGTTATTGCAGCGCAAATCTTTTCGGTTAGGATTCTCTTTTGCTGGAGCCTTATTTATTTGCAACTGCTGGTAAGTTCTCTCCACTTCGTCTTCTTGATCACATTTTTTTTGCCATCTGCGTTCTTTCTTTTTCCTTCCCATTCTCTGTAAACCCTTTGAGTTATCCATGGCCAAAACAAGAGCAAGGAAGGAAAGAGAGAGGGAGAGTGAGGAGGAAGAGATACCCGTGACACCGGAAGTACAGAAAGGAAAAACTAAGAAAAAGAGAACGCCATAAGAGAAGGAGGCTAAGCGAACAAGACGACAACAGA
The DNA here is from genome assembly GCA_036850905.1 of Luffa acutangula. Classification (NCBI taxonomy): domain Eukaryota; kingdom Viridiplantae; phylum Streptophyta; class Magnoliopsida; order Cucurbitales; family Cucurbitaceae; genus Luffa; species Luffa acutangula. The sequence goes on along the minus strand of CM072087.1, from coordinate 27,083,881 downwards.
GGGTTGAAGAACAAGAAAGAGCGAGAGAGGAGGAGGTTGTTGCAGAAGAAGAAGAAGACCAAAAAGAATCTGGCAAAACGAATCAAGAAGAGGATGGACAGGAAGTGGCAACTATAGAAGAGGCTCGAGAGGAAATTCAGGCGAAACAGAGTGAGGTTATGCAGACGGAGGATGTAGAGGAAGAAGACAGAGAGCCAGTTCAGGAGGCTCGTGTGGAGGTTATCATACCGGAACCTCCGAAATGACGCCGCATTAAGCGGAAGGCTGGGCGCATTCCAGTGATCAGGACTGATACCCCATCGCCTCCATCATCAGATTCCGAGAGAGAGAAGGCCGAGCAAGAGGAACGAGAGAAAAAAGAGGCTGAGGAAAGAAGGCGAGAAGAAGTAGAGAAACAGGCAGAGGAGGAACAGTTGCTGAAGCGGAGAGAAGAGAAGGGCAAAAAGATTGTTGAAGCATCAGAGGAGCACAATGAAATAGCAGAGCGACAGGTGCCATACGATCGCTTCGTCAATAATTTTGCTAGAGCAAAATACACTGAGCTCCTGAAAGGGATTTTCTATTCGAAAGAGGTTTCAGCGGTGATCTTCTGCCATTTCTAAGGACCGGCATAGCTGACCACGACTGGGAGCTATTTTGTGCTAAGCCGGAAGCTGTGAACGCACAGGTGGTGCATGAATTCTATTCCAACATTGATAAAGAAGAGGGTTTCCTGGTAATTGTCAGAGGAGTCGAGATAGATTGGAGTCCAAGTGCGATCAACGCACTGTACCATCTTCAAAACTTCCCCCGCGCGGCATTCAATGAAATGGCAGTCGCGCCATCTGAGGAGCAGTTAAGTAATGCTGTGAGGGAGGTAGGAATCGAGGGGGCGTAGTGGCAACTATCTAAGACTCAGAAACGGACATTCCAGTCGGCTTATTTGAAAAAGGAAGCGAACACATGGATGGGTTTCATCAGGCAGAGGTTACTTCCGACAACGCACGACTCGACAGTATCCAGGGAACGAATTCTTTTGGCTTTTGCTATCTTAAGGTCTCTCAGTATTGACGTAGGAAAAATTATTTGTAATGAAATAGCGTGCTGTTGGAAGAAAAATGTGGGGAAGTTGTTCTTCCCGAACACAATTACTATGCTATGCAGACAAGTAGGGGTTCCAGTGGAGGAGAGTGATGCAATTCTATTTGATAAAGGAATCATTGATACGCCCAATTTTGTGCGGCTCCAGCGCACGCAGGAGATACGTCAAGGTGGGCTTATCTACGGCATCAATACGATTCTAGAACAACTGGCACTTTCGGCCAGTAGGCAGGAGTTTGCTGAGAGGCAGACTTTAACCTTCTCGAACTATGTTAAGAATCGGGATGCCAGCTTAAAGAGGGCGCTGCAGGAGAATTTTTCAAACCCATACCCTGCCTTTCCCATGTTCCCTGACGATCTGTTGAACCCTTGGATTCCGCCCCCACCTGCTGAAAGAGGAGAAGAGAATGATGATGAAGACCAGGGTCAGGAAGATTGATGGATGGAATGATCTTCAGCGAGCCTTATTTTTGTCTTATCATTTTGTTTGCTCGCGCATATCTGACCCCGTTTGCTAAATATGTTTGCTTGTTCCTTTTTAATTTTTCTGCTTTAAAAAAATATCTCTGCTATGTAATTTCTTTTCTTGTGTTTTTTTTAAATGAAATTTCTAGATGTTTCTATTCTATGAGCACTGACTAACTCTAACTTAACTAATTTTCTTCTGAATTTTTGAAGCTTGGACTGATTACGCTTAATTAGATCAAGGTATTCTGATCTCCAAAAACCTTTTGCTTGAGCATTTCTTCTAGCCTGGACTGTTGCTGTGGCAAGAAGATTTTGACGGTAGTATTGACTTATATGATCCACTTTAAGCTTAATCCTAGTCCCATGTTTAGTTTAAAAATTCAGATAGAAAATTTTAAGTTTGGGGGTATAATTGTTTAATTAATGATTCATTGGGGACAATGAATAATTCAAGTTTGGGGGACTTTTTTCTACTCCAATTATTTTGCTCGAGCATTCCTCTCCTTCAAAATTAAAATTTGCTAGGTTATTGAGTAACCAGGGACATTTGTGATACCCACAGTTTGTCTTCGCGTCAAAAGATGACCTAGGAAATGTAAAAAAATGATGAGAAAAATTATTTGCTGAAAAATTATTTGTAGAAGATTTTGCTGAAAAAATTGACAGAGCAAAAGTTTTGAGGGATGAATGATGATCCAGCAGTTTTTCTGTCTCCCATAACTTAGGTGAGCTTCATCACAAAATGTCGCCATTCTGAGGGGCAAGAGATGGAATAACTAAGGATTTTTTAGTTTTATAATGAGTATTGAGCCTAGTTGGTGATGAGCTTGAGGCAAGGGTATACTGCATCATAAAGTGGGTCATCCCATGCTTAAGAGTTTATGACTGTAAGGCTGCGTTAAGTCTAATAAACAATGATATAAACCCTTTTAAAAATATGTTTTGAAATGTCTGATAATAGAGCTAAGCTGTGGTGAGTTCTTAGAATTAAGTTGAAAAGTGGTGATTATTTGTCCCTGCTGAAGGAATCATTTTGCTGCAGCAGAGCTTAGTTTTGCAGAGTGCTCAGGTAAAGGTTAAAGGTAGTGTTGGACTGTCTGGTTTGATTAAGCTAATTCTTTGTCTAATGTTTTGAAATTCTTGAAGGAAGGTTGGTTAGTATTGCTCGGGACGCGCAATAGTTCAAGTTTGGGGGTATGATTACTGTCCAAAAGGTAGTTATTTAGGCCTCATTTATATAAGGATTTGTGTGTCTTTAATGCTTAATAGGGTTTGTTTTAGAGAGATATTACATGATTTAACCCATTTGGAAGAATGGAAGCTTTGGAAATCATTTTGTGCAGATTATGCTGCTGAGCGACTGGAGGGAGCAAATTCTATGCTGCAACAAAACTGGGAACAGAAACTGCCACATCACAGCTCGTTAGCCAACTTCATGAACCGACTTCTGTTGAGTTATTTTCGTGATAAAGGATCAAGGAGAGCCTTACACGTGTCCTAGTTGACCTAATTCAAGCCTCCCATCCTTCTATAAAAGGAAGTAGCCGTCAAAGTCAAAGTAATTCCATGTTTTCCATTGGAAGCCGAATAGTATAAGGGGATTGAAGATCATCAAGAACACCATCTACCGCAAGCTGATTAGGGAGTTTATTTTCTTCATTAACTTGTGGTTATGGACATGCATACTCAGATTGTAATTCGTATTCCTATGCCTATTATGAACTAAGTAGCTTAGGGTGTTGGTTAGGAATAATGTCATTACTGTGCTTCATATCTAGTAATATATTGACTATCGCATTTTGGTTAATTGTTGTTCTTATTCTTATTTTATGCCCGCCTGGCCAGCCGGTGTGAATAGCTTTCTCTAGTTTCAGGGATGATTTAGAGAGTGTGTGGCAATTATCCACACTACGATCATTGTGTATTGGTGAACGCCAGTGACTGAGCTAGGGATAGCCAGTTGCCTAGTGCTTGATCGGTCGTACTTCATTGGGGTTAAAACACATCCCAAAAGATCCGGAGTTCTGGGAGGAATCCACTAATAATAATGCGAGAAATGCATGATCAATAATATTGCTAGAGCATATCTTAGAACAATCACTAAAACCTAACCAGCGCCTGTCATTAATCTATCTATCTATTTGTTTACTCGTTGTTCTGTCATTTATTTTGCTTCAGCATAATTCTTATAAAACCCAACATTTTTATTATATTCGAAACTATTAGGAAGTTACGCAAAATAGATAAAGTGGAAACTCATTCAGACCTTGGATTGATAATATTACTTGTTGCAGACTGTGTATACTTGCACAAGAATTCTAGAGTATTTTATACTATATTTTTATTCACTCTAGGAACCCAACAACATGCGAGTGGGGGAGTCCTATGCAATGAGTTTGCATAAGACTAGACCACGAAATAAGTCACTTTCTCTTTATAACGCCGTTTACTGAAGAAACTGACTATTTCTCATAGATGACCTAGGTAACTCGTTCTTGTTGGGGTTTATGTCCTAAAACTCGTGGATAGTAAATGTTACAAAGTTATATATAAAACTTTGTTGAAATAGTTCAATTTACAGTTGTTAAAAGGTTAATTTAACTATATATTTATTAACCCAAATCCAATAAAACTAGAATAATTGGCTATGAGATGAATGCTTGAACTTTATATAGTGACATATAAGTGGATCAAGTTCAAGTACATAGCCTAAAACGGTCTATAGTATAAGGATAAGACTGGGTATCTTATCCTAGGAAACACTGTGTGACGAGGCCCACTTTTTTTTTAATACAAACGATGTGATCCTAAATCGTTCGTGTAGAGACATGTGAGTGGGGGCGTCCTATGAAAAAGAAGTGTGTATAAGACCGGACCGTGAAATTAGTCACTTTCACTTTATAACGCCATTTACTGTGAAACTAACTATTTCAAAGTGATGAACTAGGTAACTCGATCTTAATCCTGAGCTAACTATGAACTCCTGTTTATTTGGGATTATCCTTTGATTTGCATAGGTGAGAGTGGCTCATAAGCGCCGCTCAATAAACTTGTCACTTTGGGGATAAGACCGAGTAGATAGCTGGGGACATAGTCCTACAAGATGGAGTTCACTCCTACCCGTCTTTAGGGATAGTAGAAAGGTTGTTCCCTTAAGTGCTGACTCCGGAACGTGAACAAAGGCGCGCCGCCCTCTCATTGGCCCGAGAGGTTTTAGGTTTCGTGGTCGGACCACAAATCAATTGTTCATTAGGGGCTCAGTGAAGGCTTAAGGAACAAGAAGTGCTATAGGGGTAAAACAGACTTTTTGACCTTACTATAGTTACGAACAACCTGTGAAGGATTGACTTACTAATCACGGTTATATCGGGTGGACAGAAATATATATACAGTGAGGGGAGTTCAGCTACGGGCTATAGTGGAGTGTCCCGTTAGTTAACGAATGTTGGTTAACTAGGATTAAAAGAGTTCAACCGGTTAACCTCAGATCGTTGGAGCCCATGATCTGTAGGTCCATTAGGTCCCCCTGCTAGCTCAAACGGATCTAACCTTAGAACAGAGTGATGTAAGAATTTGAAACACGTTCAAATTCGATTAAGGGAGATGTTTTTAATTATATTTGATATAATTTAATTTGTCGGTTTAATTATTAATTAAACCATATTTTAAGAGAAATATAGTTATTTAAATTTGATTTAAATACAACACACGTAAATAGGGATTCACGTTCGAGACTTCGGTTTGAATTTAAATTGGGATTCATATTCAATTAGTCGGTTTGTAGAGATAAATCGGGATTTGAGAGAAATTGGGATTGATTTATTTAATTTGATTACATAAATATATAAATTAATTAAAATAGTTTAATTAATTATAAATTGATTTTATTTAAATGTTTTAATTAATTTAAATAGTTATATTGATTGTGAAAATTAAAATTTAAAATCAATTTTTACTTGGTGATTACGTGAATCACATGGTAAATGCTCCCAAAATTTGCCACCTTGTTGGTGACTAACACACATACTTGTGAGGTGTTGTTCCCACAATTAAAAAGGCCTTCATCTTCTTCATTAAGTGAGAGAGAAGTTGGCTGAAGGTTGGTGAAAAAATACAGATTGAAAATCTCTCTTGTGCCATGGAATTTCAAGCTCTCAAAATCCATTATTTCTTCTCTCCTAAATTCATCATGCTCGGGTTCCCACAAGCTCGTTCTAAGGTCGGAGAATAGCGAGGAAGATCACGGTGGTAGTCCATGAGCCATTCGTGTAAGGAAACATCCAACGGAACGCTTGAATTCGGAGCTTCAAGAGGTATTTATAATTGCTCTGTTTTTGTTATTCTTCAAGCATGCTTTTAATTCTCAAAATTAATGAAAATCGGTGCCTTAGATCCGCTAATGCTTCCGCTCGAGTGTTCTTCACTCCTTCAATTGGTATCAGAGCGTGGTTTGGGCACTTGATTTCCATTAATTCGAGTTTGGTGGGTGAATTTCAATTGTTGAATGGTTTTTGGTTGCTAAGTTGGATTCTCGGTTTTGGCATCATATTAAGCTTTCGATTCTTGATTAAAATTGTAATTGCCTACATGTTTATGGGCACTAATGTCTTGGCAAGAGTCTGTATAAATTTGGGAGCAATTAGAGTTGTGTTTAGGCTGTAATCGAACGAAGAAGACGAAGTGGTCGATTGCTGGAAAAACAGAGCACGAAGAAAACTGCGTTTTCTGGGCTGCTGTATGAACATCGTCGAGACGCTACCGCCAAAAATTCAAAAAAGTTTGAATTTTGGCGGTGGTTCGGTTCAGGGGTTCAAAACTCGGCCGGTTCGGTCTGTACAAGCCGGTTCAAGCCATTTTTGAAGCCCATTGGTCCGGTTCAAGCATATTTTTGATGATTCAACATGGTTTGAGGTGTACGAGGCCGGTTCGGGAGCTGTTCAAGGCGGTTCTCTCATTTGTTTAATTATTATTGTAATAATTTAGCTTAGTTTGATTGTTTGGATGCCAAAACCGAACCGCTTTAGTGTGTTTAATTATTTATGCATTAGGAATGTATGTTATAATTAAATTAGAATTGATTATGCATAAAGTATGCCATATAGATTTAAAATCCCACCATAGGAAAGCATGTTCATGCATTAGTAAATAATTATAAGGGTTATAATAAAATGAATGCATGTTAGGTTTCGTGTTAGATGCATGTTGGTTGTTTTAATTTTTCGTTTATGGATGTTCAAATACAAGCGTTATATTAATAAACGAAAACGAACGAGCATGTAGCATGAAACCTCCTTAGCATAGATGCATGTTATAGGTTGTCTATATTATAAATTGTTATAAAATCGAGATAGACGTTAAAACCTATAACAAAGACAAATGCATGCTCACTTAGGGTTAATGAAATCCAATTTCGAATGATTCGCATAGAATAGGTCGATAACTTGTAAAGCTAAGGTTACAAGAAAACTCACCTGACAAGATGCTGTCTAAGGCTGGAGGTATTTAAGTTGACGGTTTACGGAACACCTCCTAACTGGGCATCAAGTCGGTACTTGAGTTAGGATAACCCGGTTTTATGAGCATGCGTGAGAGATGTGAGGTTTTATCACCTAGACATCATAGCGTAATAGTTATGCCGTTAAAAATCACCTAGACTTAGGTTGTTTCAAAACGTTTAAGCTTTTTGAATGGTGATTTATTTATATAACTTGAATTATGATTGTTATATGCTTTCATCACCATTAGAAGCATGTTATAGGATTAATTCATTAAAAGTTATAAATAGTTATAAGGTTAATGAATAGAAACCGTCAAACCTATAACAAAGAGTTGCATGCTAACTGTTGTAATTCTGGAGTGGTTAAAAATATAAGATAATTTGACTCCAAAATCTTGTGCAAGTATACACAGTCTGCAGCAAGTAATATTATCAATCTAAGGTCTGAATGAGCTTCCACTTTATCTATTTTGCGTAACTTCCTAATGGTTTCAAAGGTAATAAAGATGTTGGGTTTTATAAGAATTATGCCGAAGCAAAATAAATGACAGAACAACAGGTAAACAAATAGATAGAAAGATTAAAGACAGGCGCTGGTTAGGTTTTAGTGATTGTTTTAAGATATGCTCTAGCAATATTATTGATCATGCATTTCTCGCAGTATTATTAGCGGATTCCTCCCGAAACTCCGGATCTTTTGGGATATGTTTCAAACTCAATGAAGTGCGACCGATCAAGCACTAGGCAACTGGCTATCCGTAGCTCAGTCACTGGCGTTCACCAATACACAATGATCGTAGTGTGGATAATTGCCACACACTCTCTAAATCATCCCTGAAACTAGAGAGAGCTATTCACACCGGCTGTCCAGACGGGCATAAAATAAGAATAAGCACAACAATTAACCAAAATGCGATAGTCAATTTATTACTAGAGATGAAGCACAGTAATCACATTATTCCTAACCAACACCCTAAGCTACTTAGTTCATAATAGGCATAGGAATACGAATTACAATCTGAGTATGCATGTCCATAACTACAAGTTATTAAAGAGAATAAACTCCCTAATCAGCTTGCGGTAGATGGTGTTCTTGATGATCTTCAATCTCCCTATACTATTCGGCTTCCAAGGGAAAACATGGAATGACTTTGACTTTGATGGCTACTTCCTTTTATAGAAGGATGGGAGGCTTGAATTAGGTCAACTAGGACACGTGTAAGGCTCTCCTTGATCCTTTATCACGAAAATAACTCAACAGAAGTCGGTTCATGAAGTTGGCTAACGAGCTGTGATGTGGCAGTTTCTGTTCCCAGTTTTGCTGCAGCATAGAATTTGCTCCCTCCAGTCGCTCAGCAGCATAATCTGCACAAAATGATTTCCAAAGCTTCCATTCTTCCAAATGGGTTAAATCATGTAATATCTCTCTAAAACCAACCCTATTAAGCATTAAAGACACGCAAATCCTTATATAAATGAGGCCTAAATAACTACCTTTTGGGCAGTTATCATACCCCCAAACTTGAACTATTGCGCATCCCGAGCAATACTAACCAACCTTCCTTCAAGAATTTCAAAACATTAGACAAAGAATTAGCTTAATCAAACCAGACAGTCCAACACTATCTTTAACCTTTACCTGAGCACTCTGCAAAACCAAGCTCTGCTGCAGCAAAGTGATTCCTTCTTCAGGGACAAATAATCACCACTTTTCAACTTAATTCTAAGAACTCACCACAACTTAGCTCTATTATCATACATTTCAAAATATATTTTTAAAGGGGTTTATATCATTATTTATCAGACTTAAAGCAGCCTTACAGTATAAGCTCTTAAGCATGAGATGACCCACTTTATGGTGCAGTATACCCTTGCCTCAAGCTCCTCACAACCTAGGCTCAATACTCATTATAAAGCTAAAAAATCCTCAGTTATTCCATCCCTTGCCCCTCAGAATGGCGACATTTTGTGATGAAGCTCACCTAAGTTATGGGAGACAGAAAAACTGCTGGATCATCATTCATCCTTCAAAACTTTTGCTCCATCAATTTTTTCAGCAAAATCTTCAACAAATAATTTTTCAGCAAATAATTTTTTTTTTCATCATTTTTTCACATTTCCTAGATCATCTTTTGACGCGAAGACAAACTGTGGGTATCACAAATGTCCCCGGTTACTCAATAACCTAGCAAATTTTAATTTTGAAGGAGAGGAATGCTCGAGCAAAATAATTGGAGTAGCAAAAAGTCCCCCAAACTTGAATTATTCATTGTCCCCAATGAATCATTAATTAAGCAATTATACCCCCAAACTTAAATTTTTCTAACTGAATTTTTAAACTAAACATGGGACTAGGATTAAACTTAAAGTGGATCATATAATTCAATACTACCGTCAAAATATTCTTTGCCGCAGCAACAGTTCAGGCTAGAAGAAATGCTCAAGCAAAAGGTTTTTGGAGATCAGAATACCTTGATCTAATTAAGCGTAATCAGTCCAAGCTTCAAAAATTCAGAAGAGAATTAGTTAAGTTAGAGTTAGTCAGTGCTCATGGAATAGAAACATTCATAAATTTCATTCAAAAACATAAGAACAAAAATTACATAGCAGAGATATATTTTTAAAGCAGAAAAATTAAAAAGAAACAAGCAAACATATTTATCAAATGGGGTCAGATATGCGCGAGAAAACAAAATGATAAGAACAAAAATAAAGCTCGCTGAAGATCATTTCATCCATCAATCTTCCTGACCCTGCTCTTCATCATCATTCTCTTCTTCTCTTTCAACAGGTGGTGGCGGAATCCAGGGGTTCAACAGATCTTCAGGGAATGTAGGAAGGGCTGGATACGGTTTGGAAAAATTCTCTTGCAGTGCCCTTCTTAAGCTGGCATCCTGATTCTTAACATAGTTCCAGAAGGTTAAAGTTTGCCTTTCAGCAAACTCCTGCCTACTGGCCGAAAGTGCCAGTTGTTCTAGAATCGAGTTGATGCCATGGATAAGTCCACCTTGACGTACCTCCTACACACGCTGGAGCCGTGCCAAATTGGGCGTGTCTATGATCCCCTTATCAAACAGGATCACATCTCCCTCATCCACCGGAACCCCTGCTCTTCTGCACAACATCGTGATTGTGTTCGGAAAGAATAGTTTCCCCACCTTCTTTTTCCAACATCCAGAAATCTCATTCGCAATGATCCTCCCTACATTAATACTGAGAGACCGTAAGATGGCAAAAGCTAGGAGAACCCGTTCCCTGGAGATTGTCGAGTCATGTGTTGTTGGAAGCATCTTCTGTCTAATAAATCTCATCCATGTGTTCGCTTCCCTTTTCAAATAAGCCGACTGGAGTGTCCTCTTCTCAGTCTTGGATAACTGCCACTGTGCCCCTTCAATTCCTACCTCCCTTACAGCCTCACTTAGTTGCTCATCAGATGGCGCCACAGCCATCTCATTATATGCCGCATGGGGGAAATTCTGAAGGTTGTACAGTGCATTGATAGCACTTGGACTCCAATCCACCTCGACTCCTCGGACAATTACCTGGAAACCATCCTCCTTGACAATGTTAGCATAAAATTCACGTACCACCTGTGCATTTACAGATTCCGGCTTCGCACAAAATAGCTCCTAGTCGTGGTCTGCAATACCGGTCCTCAAAAACTGTGGAAGATCACCACTGAAACCGCGCTCGAACAAGAAATCCCTTTTCAGAAGCTCAGCGTATTTTGCTCTGGCAAAATTGTTGACGAAGCGATCAAATGGTACTTGCTGTTCTTCTATCGCCTCGTGTTCTTCTGATGCTTCAGCAATATTTTTGCCCTTCTCTGCCCTGCGCTTGAGCAACTGCTCTTCCTCAGTCTTCCTCTCTGTTTCTTCTCTTTCTTTGTCCTCAGCTTCTTTCTTCTCTCTTTCCCCTCGCTCTGCCTTTTCAGAATCTAATAATGGTGGTGATGGGGTATCAGTCCGAATCACCTGAATACGGTCGACCTTTCTTTTTATGCGGCGGCGTTTCGACGGTTCGGGCATGATTACCTCAACACGAGCTTCTTGGTCCTGCTCGTTTCCTCTTTCAGACACTGCGTCTACCTACTCGTCTCTCACAATCTCAGCCTGCTGTTCTTGATTTTCCTCAACATTTTCCTCTCGAGCCGTATCTGTAAGTCTCTGATCAGCCTCTCCTGGGGTCTGTTCTTGCAGTTCTTCCAGGTTTTCTTCAACCACTGCAGCAGCCTCATCCTCTGTCACTTTTTCCTGTTCTTCCACCCTCTGTTGTCGCCTTCTTCTTTTAGCTTCTTTCTCCTCCGGTGTTCTTTTCTTCTTAGTTTTCACTTTCGGAACTTCGGGGGTAATGGGTATTTCCTCTTCACTCTCTCTCTCTCTCTTTCTTTCCTCGCTCTTGTTTTGGCCATGGATAACTCTAAGGATTTTGCAAAGAATGAAAAGGAGAAAGAAAGAATGTAGATGGCAAGATAGAATCAAGAAGACGAAGTAGAACGAAGACTTACCAATGTCTGCAAATAAATAAGGCTCCAGCAATTTCAAATCCTAACCGAAAGGATTTGCTCCGTAATAAATGGTTTTACCGTTCACAATTAAGTTGCAATTCAAATCCCTAACGGTAAAATTGTGGAACTCCAATCATCTATGGGAAATAACGACATGTTGTCAACGGCTAAACCGTTGGATTGTCCCTTCACGACATGTGGCAACATCCCTGCAATTCACCTGCCCATAGAAATTCAAAAATCCCAACGGTAAAAATAATTACTCACACTAAAATCCTTCCTATGCATACGAGAAATTTGCTCCAGCATTATCTTTGCTGCAACAATCTTCTGAACCTGCCGAATCTTAGATACGGAATTTAAATTTCAAAATAGGAAAATCAAATCTTTTAAATTCAAATTGAACTTTAACCGATCATCCCAATCTTTTATTTTCAAAAGAAGCCGAATAAGTTAGAGAAAATCTCTATTAATTAAAACTAGAATTCAAATAACTGAAAATAAAATCTAGATAAAATCTAATAAAATCTAAATAATTAAAAGATAATTTAAATAAATAACCCAAAAATCAAATCAAATTCAAAACAAAATAGATAAGATCTAATCAAATATTTAAAGACAAAATCTAATAAATCTCGCAAAATCAAATCTAACCTAACCGCAATTAAAATCAAATCAACGAAAATAAAATCAATACAAATCCTGGGAGCTCAAAATTTTGCTCTGTGAAATGCTCCCGCAAAAATCCTGCTCTCTCAATCATCAACCAACCTTAGGGAAGGATATTTTGGTTGAAACTCCTCTCCCCAATAATGCTTCACACGCTGTCCATTCACCTTGAACACTCTCCCATCTTTTTCATCCTGCAAAGTAACTGCTCCATGGGGAAAAACCTCAACCACAGTAAACGATCCTGACCATTTAGATTTCAATTTTCCAGGAAATAATTTTGATCTAGAATTATAAAGCAAAACTTTTTGACCCTTGACAAATTCTTTGGACTTTATTTTCTTGTCATGCCACAGCTTAGTCTTTTCTTTATACATTTTCGCATTTTCGTAAGAAAATTGACGAAATTCTTCTAACTCATTCAGCTGCAGCATTCTTATTGCTCCTGCACGACTCAGATCAAAATTTAACTTTTTCAAAGCCCAAAATGTTTTATGCTCAAGCTCTAATGGTAAATGGCAAGCTTTCCCATATACTAACCTATAGGGAGACATACCTAGAGGAGTCTTATAAGCTGTCCTATAAGCCCAAAGAGCCTCATCTAACCTAAAGGACCAATCCTTTCTAGATGGATGGACTACTTTCTCTAAAATAGCTTTAATTTCCCTATTACTAATTTCAGCTTGACCATTCGCTTGTGGGTGATAAGGGGTAGCTATCCCATGCTTAATCTCATACTTAGCTAAAAGCTTAGTTAAGATATTATTAACAAAATGTGTACCCTCATCACTCACTAGAGCCCTAGGTGTCCCAAACCGCGCAAAGATGTGCGATTGGAGAAACCTTGAAACCGTCTTGGCATCACTCTGATGGCATGCAATGGCCTCCACCCACTTGGACACGTAATCAACTGCCAATAAGATAAAAACATTGCCATTAGAAGGGGGAAATGGCCCCATAAAATCAATACCCCATACATCAAATAATTCAACTTCTAAAATGTAAGTAAGAGGCAGTTCATCTCTAGGCCCCAAATTTCCTCTCCTTTGACAAGCATCACATTGCTTGTAGAACCAGTGGGCATCCTTGAATAACGTAGGCCAGAAAAATCCGCAATGCAAAATCCTCATAGCCGTTCTCTGACCGCTGAAATGACCTCCATACGACGAAGAGTGACATTGCTCTAGGATTTCGGTTGCTTCATCACCTGAAACGCACCTACGAATAATACCGTCAGAGCATTGCTTATACATAAATGGCTCATCCCAATAGAAAAATTTTGCATCATGCTTAAACTTTTTCTTCTGCCTCCAATCCATGTCAATAGGAGTGACTCCCTTTACCAAAAAGTTGGCAATATCAGCATACCAAGGGACATCCCTGACTACCTTTACCTGAATAGCAAAAAGCTGTTCATCTGGAAAAGAATCGGAAATGGCAGATTGCTCCAACAAAGATGATGATGGATCAAGACGAGACAAGTGATCTGCAATGACATTCTCTAATCCCTTCTTGTCCTTTATCTCCAAGTCAAATTCCTGCAATAGTAAAATCCAACGAATTAATCTAGGCTTTGCATCCTTCTTAGTCATTAAATACCTTATTGCTGCATGATCCGTGAAAACCGTGACTTTGGATCCAACCAAATATGGCCAGAATTTCTCAAAAGTAAACATAACAGCTAACAACTCCTTTTCAGTAGTTGTGTAGTTGACCTGTGCCTCATTAAAAACCTTGCTTGCATAACATATAGGATGAATAAATTTGCCCTGCTTTTGCCCCAGCATCGCACCTACCGCAGTATCACTAGCATCACACATTACCTCGAATGGAAAATTCCAATTAGGTGCGCAGAGAATGGGTGCTGAGATTAAAGCAGCCTTCAATGTTTCAAAAGCCTTCCTACAATCTGCACTAAAGTCAAAAACATGTTACAAAGAGGTTTACTGATTTTGGAAAAATCATTTATGAACCTCCTATAAAATCCAGCATGTCCTAAGAAGCTCCGAATTCCCTTCACTGAATTCGGTGATTCTAATCTTTCAATAACCTCAACTTTTGCTCTATCAACTTCTAGACCATTTTTAGAAATTCTATGACCTAACACTATGCCCTCCTTCACCATGAAGTGGCACTTCTCCCAATTAAGAACTAGATGGGTATCCTCACATCTTTTTAATACCTTTCCTAAATTTTCTAAACAACTCTGAAAAGACCCTCCAAAAACTGAAAAATCGTCCATAAAGACCTCAACAGTGGACTCAATCATATCAGAAAAAAATTGCTAACATACACCGCTGAAATGTTGCTGGAGCATTGCCGAGGCCGAAAGGCATTCTCCTAAAAGCGAATGTCCCATAAGGACAGGTGAAAGTGGTTTTTTCCTGATCTTCAGGAGCAATAGTAATCTGGTTATACCCAGAATAACCATCCAAGAAACAGTAATAGGCCTGACCAGCCAATCGATCCAACATCTGGTCGATAAATGGTAGAGGGAAATGATCCTTTCGGGTGGCTTTATTAAGCCTTCTGTAATCCATACAAATCCTCCAGCCAGTTACTGTCCTTGTGGGGATCAACTCATTATCTTTATTGCTCACCACAGTGACACCTCCTTTCTTAGGAACACATTGGACAGGGCTTACCCAATTGCTATCGGCAATTGGATAAATGATCCCAACATCCAACCATTTAATTACCTCCTTTTTAACAACCTCTTTCATTGCAGGGTTAAGCCTTCTTTGTTGCTCAATACTCCTAAAGGATCCCTCCTCTAGAGTGATTTTGTGCATACAAAAAGATGGGCTAATTCCCTGAATATCAGCCAATGTCCAACCTATAGCTTTGCGGTATTGCTGCAGCAATTTTATTAAGGCCTCTTCATGCTCCGACATTAAATCTGATGCAACAATAATGGGCAACGTCTCACTTTCCCCAAGATACACATACTTTTGATGATCCGGTAAGGGCTTCAAATCTAAAGTGGGTGCCTCAATTAGGGATGGCTTAATTGGGGGAGCCTTTCTTTAATCTAAATCTAAAGACTCAAAAACATCCTCACACCTGAACAATTCTTTTTCATTTTTTCTATCTAAAGAACAAAATTCAAAATCTTCTACACTAACCTCTCCATGCTTTACCGAATGCTTATCAGCCGAATCCTGTATTGCTGTCTCAATAACTGTGCTCTCCAGAATCCTGATGAAGGAGCAATCCTCCATCTCGTTTGGATATTTTATGGCTTTAAACACATTAAATTTTACTTCCTCATTACAGACTCTCATTGTTAATTCCCCTTTTTGAACATCTATTAATGCCCTACCAGTAGCCAAAAATGGACGACCTAGAATAATTGGGACATCTTTATCAGCCTCATAGTCTAAAATAATAAAATCAACAGGAAATATGAATTTATCAACTTTTACTAAGACATCGTCAATTTTACCCTCTGGATATGTGATAGACCTATCAGCTAATTGTAGTGTGACTGTGGTAGGCCTAGCTTCACCAATACCCAACTTCCGATAGACGGAAAGAGGCATAAGGTTAATGCTTGCGCCTAAATCACAGAGTGCTCTACCTAATTCCTTTCCACCTATAGACACTGGTATGGTAAATGACCCTGGATCCTTAGCCTTGGGGGGTAGCCCATTCTTGAGAATAGCACTACACTCCTCAGTAAGAGATACAGTTTCAAACTCACCTAACCTTTTCTTTTTAGTCGAAATATCCTTAGGAAATTTAGCATAATTAGGCATTTGCTCTATAGCTTCTACTAAAGGGATATTTATATGCAACTGCTTAAGAATCTCTAAAAACTTTTTAAATTGACCATCCTGATTCTTAGGCTTTTGCCTTTGTGGAAAAGGTAGAGGTGGCACATAAGGTGGGGGCGGCACATATGGTGGTTCTACATCTGGCACAGAACCAGATGCTCCAGCATTCTCTTTGCTGCCTCCAGCACCCTGACAAGACTCCAACTCTTTCTCAACAACAACATTATTATCACTATTACTATTTAAATCCTGGGTCTTTCTAGACTCTTCTAGTGGCTTACCACTCCTAAGGGTTACTGCCTTTGCCTGCTCCTTACCTTCCCTTCGAGGGTGTTCAGTATCTGATGGAAGTTTCCCTTGAGGCCTTGCCTTGAGCTCATTAGCTAGCTGACCCACTTGCAATTCCAGGGCTCTCATCGAAGCTTGATTACTTTGAATTGCAGCATCTGTGTGAGCCATAAATTCTTTCATCATTGCCTCGAGAGAATTTCCCGAATTTTGCTGGGGCAAAGCCTGCTTATTTTGCTGGGGCATTACCTGCGCTTTAGCAAATCCCAGCTGGTTCATCTTCTGTTGCGCTTGTACGTTATTTCATTGACCTCCCCATGAGAAGTTGGGGTGGTTGCGCCAACCTGGATTATAGAAGTTAGAATAAGGGTTATTCCTCTGATTACCTACAAAAAACACAGAAGCTGGATTGCTGGGGCAAAACTCGTAGTTGTGGTCTTCACCACAATAGACACATGCTTCGTCCGTGACTTGGTTCACCACTGCTGCAGGCTCCATAGCTGGTGGCTGCTGATGACTAATCACTGTCACATTCTTAAGAGCATTAGCAATCATAGCAAGATCAGCCCTAATGGTGGACACACCATCAACCTCTAATACACTCTTAACCTTTTTATTTGTGCCTCTAACATCCGACCACTGACAACTATTAATAGATATTCTTTCTAAAATTTCATAGGCTTCATCAAAAGTTTTTGCCAAAAGGGCCCCTCCAGCCGAAGCATCGACCATACCTTGGGTTACTCCATTTAAACCATTGTAAAATGTTTCCATTTGAATACAATGAGGTAACCCATGGTGGGGACACTTTCGTAAAAGCTCCTTAAACCTCTCCCAAGCATCACTAAAAGTCTCATCCTCAAGTTGCCTAAACCCTACTATTTCACTCCTTAATTTAGCATTTCTATTAGGTGGGAAATATTTACTCAAAAATTTTTCAGCTAACTCATCCCACGTCCTAATTGATCCTTGAGCAAAAGAGTTTAACCATGACTTTGCTCCATCTCTAAGAGAATACGGGAACAAAGTTAATCTAAGAGCATCTCTAGGCAGTCCTTGAATTACAAAAGAATCACTAACTCCTAGAAAAGACTTAAGATGTAAATGAGGGTCTTCAGATGACAAACCATGGAATTGCCCCACGCTTTGCAACATCTGAAACATTACCGGTTTCATTTCAAAATTTGCCGCTTGGATTTGGGGACGTGCAATCCCTGGATTCAACCCATTAAACATCGGGACAACATATGCTCGAATGGCTCTGGTCCTATCGTTCGCTATCAAGATAGGATTCTCAGCCTGATTATTTCGCTGCTCATTTTGCTCAAACAATGGGTTTTGCTACAGCAACGGATTCTGCTGCGGGTTCACTGCTGTTGGACCTTCATGAACTTGTGGAAGTTGCGGGGCGTTCTCCATCTGGTTTCTGCGCTGCTCCCTCTTTCTGCTCCTAAATGTCCTTTCAATTTCTGGATCAAGCTCAAACCGTACCCCAGGCGGATCGCTCATGCACCAAAATCACACCTGTAAAAACAAAAGAAACAATCAAAAAGTTCTAGCACCAAACCACTAAAACACATACACAAAACAGATCAGATAAAAACTTATTCAAGTCCCCGGCAACGGCGCCAAAAACTTGTTGTAATTCTGGAGTGGTTAAAAATATAAGATAATTTGACTCCAAAATCCTGTGCAAGTATACACAGTCTGCAACAAGTAATATTATCAATCCAAGGTCTGAATGAGCTTCCACTTTATCT
The DNA here is from genome assembly GCA_036850905.1 of Luffa acutangula. Taxonomy (NCBI): domain Eukaryota; kingdom Viridiplantae; phylum Streptophyta; class Magnoliopsida; order Cucurbitales; family Cucurbitaceae; genus Luffa; species Luffa acutangula. Next base: position 27,065,836 of record CM072087.1, on the reverse strand, counting down.
ATTTTGCGTAACTTCCTAATGGTTTCAAAGGTAATAAAGATGTTGGGTTTTATAAGAATTATGCTGAAGCAAAATAAATGACAGAACAACAGGTAAACAAATAGATAGACAGATTAAAGACAGGCGCTGGTTAGGTTTTAGTGATTGTTTTAAGATATGCTCTAGCAATATTATTGATCATGCATTTCTCGCAGTATTATTAGCGGATTCCTCCCGGAACTCCGGATCTTTTGGGATATGTTTCAAACCCAATGAAGTGCGACCGATCAAGCACTAGGCAACTGGCTATCCCTAGCTCAGTCACTGGCGTTCACCAATACACAATGATCGTAGTGTGGATAATTGCCACACACTCTCTAAATCATCCCTGAAACTAGAGAGAGCTATTCACACCGGCTGGCCAGAGGGGCATAAAATAAGAATAAGCACAACAATTAACCAAAATGCGATAGTCAATTTATTACTAGAGATGAAGCACAGTAATCACATTATTCCTAACCAACACCCTAAGCTACTTAGTTCATAATAGGCATAAGAATACGAATTACAATCTGAGTATGCATGTCCATAACTACAAGTTATTAAAGAGAATAAACTCCCTAATCAGCTTGCGGTAGATGGTGTTCTTGATGATCTTCAATCTCCCTATACTATTCGGCTTCCAAGGGAAAACCTTGAATGACTTTGACTTTGACGGCTACTTCCTTTTATAGAAGGATGGGAGGCTTGAATTAGGTCAACTAGGACACGTGTAAGGCTCTCCTTGATCCTTTATCACGAAAATAACTCAACAGAAGTCGGTTCATGAAGTTGGCTAACGAGCTGTGATGTGGCAGTTTCTGTTCCCAGTTTTGCTGCAGCATAGAATTTGCTCCCTCCAGTCGCTCAGCAGCATAATCTGCACAAAATGATTTCCAAAGCTTCCATTCTTCCAAATGGGTTAAATCATGTAATATCTCTGTAAAACCAACCCTATTAAGCATTAAAGACACGCAAATCCTTATATAAATGAGGCCTAAATAACTACCTTTTGGGCAGTTATCACTAACATAGGATCTTAGGTAGCTCGAATTAATTTTAAAACGTTTAAAATCGATTAAACCTAAGATCACTGTTTTCTAATAGGATTAGAAGAACATCCTACTTAGTGTTTTAATAGAGTTAAAATTCGATAGGTAGGATATAAGGCCTTGGTTATAAGGGAACGCTCCCGGTAATCCGATACCTGAGTTGAACTAACCATGATCTTATTAGCATGCAATGTCACTAAGATATTAAAAGGGTTTAATTCACCTAGACATAAGGATAAAGACCTTATTTTTAAAATGGTTATATATAAGGCATTGACTTGGATAAATTCGTTTAGCCGGAATTTACCTAAGTAAAAGACCCTAAATTTTAAAATACTTAGTAAGAGAAAAAAAAAAAAACGTCTATGAAAAATCATTTTCTTCTAAAGTTCTCCATAGAGTTCATACTTTAGATTTATGCATAGCCTCTTATTACTTTCTAACGTAACCATTCCATTCGGAAGGTGATTGCATAAATCAACATCAAAGTGAACGGAGAAAGTATTTATATGAAAACAAAAACCTTTTTCTTCTCACGCTTCTCCCTAAAGTTCACACCGTGAGATTTATGCATAGCCTCTTGTTACTTTCTAACGTAACCATTCCATTCGGAAGGTGATGGCATAAATCAATATCAAGGTGAATGGAGAAAGTATTTATAGTAAGTGGGAGAAGGAAGCGTGTCAACGCATCCTACGGTCTCTTCCATTGGTTTACATCGCGAGGTCTCTATGTTCGCCTGCTAAGCACGCCCTGGAGCTGCGACACCATTCGGAGGGTTGTAACATAGGGATTATAGCACAGTGAACACCCCATAAGGATAAAGGATTTCTTAGGGTCGTTCCCAACATTAGCTTTTCCATTCGGTAGCATTGTTGGGACCGTTCTCTGACATCTAAAAAATAGAGGGTCACACTTACAAGATAAAACTAATGGTTAGCTTATTATTGACCAAACAACGGTAACTGAACAAAATAACAAGATATGAGCGATTATGGTGTTAACGTTTAGTTGAGAATGTCTCAGTTCAGAGGAGGACTAGCTGACCACCCCTCGGTGGCAGTTACTCTAAATCTCTGAAGTATCGTTGCAAAAGAATTATGATTATAGGGCGTGTAATTGCTTTTGCTAAATTCATTGGATTAGAAAAAGGGTTAATACATTAGATAACCCATTTAAAGCAATAAAGTATAGGTTCTATATAAATGTTTCTTTTATACGCAAAATTTGTCATTGGTATAGAAATATACTACTAAACAAACCTTATAAACTATATCGTGGTAAGTGATACGTAAACAGTCTTAAAATGTAATATGTCCTCAAGATGTTATATCTATTTCATTCTCGCAATGATCATGATAAATATAACATAGAAAGTTGCCTAGCCAAAAGAACATGATTCAAGACTAGAAATATGATTTATTCGTCTTGAAAAACGTGTTTGATAAGAATAGTGATTCAACCTGGATATTCAATTCAGGACCCACTAAATCACGTATGTTCTTTTCCAGGAATGGGTTCCTAGTGCTAGTCGTGAACTAGTTAAGATAACTCATAGACTTTAAATAGAAGAGTTCATCTCGGCTAAGGCAGTGGGAGACATAAAGTTATTCTTTCAAGGAACAATACATAATGTATATGGTTCCTAAGATTACAAGAAAATTTGATTTCAATATCTTTCAAGAACAAGGCTATTATATTACCTTTTATGTATGAACCGTTCATATAAAAAAAAAGGATGCCAATATTTGTTCTGCAAACATAAAGAATAACATTTACATTTTAAGACCATAGAGTCTATAGCGTTTTTTAAAATTATGAGATATTTAAACCGCTGTAACTCAAAAGAAAAGGCGACACGTTTCTCAAGGCAACTATCTTTTGTGCTTGAGGTTAGGCCGAACTAAATTTCAATAGGATTGAAGGCTGGTCTAAAATGAACTTCTAAACAGGTTAGAAGACGACTCATTACCTCCCTATAAGTCATGCCTTAAAAGAAGACTGACTTAATGACCTTTTTCAGAAAAAAGGTTATTGTGAAAAAGAAACTTTAGAGCTAATACATTTTGAATGTTAATACTCTAATAGGAATGAATAATTCATTTTGTTTCATTGATGATTATTCAAGGTGCTCTCTGTTTACCTAGTGCTTTATATATGCGAACTCTTGAAGTTCAGATAATATAATGCTAAGGATGATATCCAAATTAGGTAAAATAAAAACGACACTTCGATGCGATCAAAGTAGAGAGTAAATAGACTTGAAATTCCAAGTCTATTTGATAGAACATGGAATTATGTCCTAACTCTCAATACCATCATAGAAGAGTGATGTATCGGGAAGGAGAAACAAAGCCTTGTTAGACATGGTTCATTTGATAATGAGTTGCCTAAACTCGTGTTTGGATATGTAGTGTTGACTGCAATTTAAAATATGAATATGGTTCTTTCAAAAGAATGTTTCTGAAACATTATTTGAACTTTGAAAAAGCATAAAATGTGTTTATGTTGTTTCATAACTTAGGGATATCCTCATTTGAGATAATCCCGAAGGATATAGAACCTCATTCAAAGTTGTGCCTATCTATAGGTTATTCCATGGAAACGAGTTATGGATACTTCTTTGTTTAAAAGAAAGTATTTGTATGGACAAATGTTACTTTCTTAAAAGAAGGCCACGTTAGAAATCACAACCACGAAGTAAAAGAGTGTTAAGTAAATTATATGTAAAACTATAAATGTATCAACAAAAGAGTTGTTGATAATATCTGTTTCAACAAAGAGTTGTTGATAATATCTGTTTCAACAAAGAGTTGTTGATCAAACTAGTTCTTCAACAAAGGGTTGTTGATCGAGCTGACACATTTAGTCAGTCCTGTCCTTCTCAATTGTTGAGAGAGCCTCAATGCAGTGGGAGGGTTGTTAAACAACCTAATGAAAAACTGTGTGAGTTTAACTGAAACTCCGATTGTCGTGCCTGATGACAATATCGAGGATTCATTGACCTTTAACGAAGTAATGAATGACATGGATAAGGACAATTAAGTCAAAACTATGAACCTGGGAATGGAATACGTATATTTCAATTCATTTTGGTATAGACCAAAAAGAAGTTCATAGCCCAAGATCTAGAGCAAGAGGTTTGCAACCTTAACCAATCCATTTATGGATTGAACTATGGTTTCGATCTTGGAACATAAGATTTAATGTATGATTAAAACTTATGGTTTTGATCATACTATGTCAAGCCTTGTGTCGGCAGAAGAATTATAAACAGTGTAGTAGCTTTCTTAGTTTTGATTGATATCCTATTCATTAGGAATGATTTAGGTTATCAATACTGACATTTAAAAGTGAGCTAGCAGCCTAGTTCCAAATAATGTATTTGGAGAGGCTCGGTATGTTCTTAGAATCCAACCTATTTGGAATCACAAGAACAAAGATCGCTAGCTCTATCTCAAGTATCTTATATGGCAAAAGTGTTCGCTAGATATAAGATCAATATTCCGAGAAAGGTTGTTTACCTTTCAAATATGGAATTCATTTGTCACAGGAGTAATGTCCTGAGACGCCTCAAGAGGTTGAGAACTTGAGACGAAATTCTCGTGCCTCGACAATCAGTTATTAGGCTTAGCATAAGGTATGCAGTAGGGATTGTCAGTAGATACCAATTTAGTCCAGGGTAAGGTCATTGGACTATACTACATATATTCTCCAGTATCTTAATAGAACGAGGGTTTATAGGGTCTTGAGGATTTGATCCTTAAAGGATACACTAATTCTAATTAGCACACCGGTCGAGATTCATGGAAATTCACATCAGCATTAGAATTTATCCTTAAGAGGAAACTATATGTTGGCGTAGCATCGAGTAAGGATGTGTCACAGACTTCATCTTGAAAGCCAAGAATGTTGCTACTTGTGAAAAGCAAGTTCAGGAGTCTGTAGGACTCATGAAGTTCATTTGGAAAGTTGTTCCAAATATAGGGCGAGTGTATAGAACAGAAACATATATCTCATCAAAGAGATTATGAGTTGAGGGGATGTGATTGTCACGAGGAAATCCTCAAGAACAAAATATTGCTAAAACATTTACGAAGGCCCTCACGGCTAAAAGTGTTCGAGGGACATCTAGATTGTCTAGGTCTACGAGTTGAACAACCCACTAGAGTTTTAGTCCAAGTGGGAGTTTGTTGGGGTTTATGTCCTAAAACTCGTGGATAGTAAATGTAACAAAGTTATATCTAAAACTTTGTTGAAATAGTTCAATTTACGGTTGTTAAAAGGTTAATTTAACTATATATTTATTAACCCAAATCCAATAAAACTAGAATCCTTGGCTATGAGATGAATGCTTGAACTTTATATAGTGACATATAAGTGGATCAGGTTCAAGTACATAGCCTAAAATGGTCTATAGTATAGAGATAAGACTGGGTATCTTATCCTAGGAAAAACTGTGTGACGAGGCCCACTTTGTTTTAATACAAACGATGTGATCCTAAATCGTTCGTGTAGAGACATGTGAGTGGGGGCGTCATATGCAAAAGAAGTGTGTATAAGACCGGACCGTGAAATTAGTCACTTTCACTTTATAATGTCGTTTACTGTGAAACTGACTATTTCAAAGTGATGACCTAGGTAACTCGATCTTAATCCTGAGCTAACTATGAACTCCTGTTTATTCGGGATTATCCTTTGATTTGCATAGGTGAGAGTGGCTCATAAGCGCCACTCAATAAACCTGCCACTTTGGGGATAAGACCAAGTAGATAGTTGGGGACATAGTCCTGCAAGATGGAGTTCACTCCTACCCGTCTTTAGGGATAGTAGAAAGGTTGTTCCCTTAAGTGCTGACTACAGAACGTGAACAAAGGCGCGCCGCCCTCTCATTGGCTCGAGAGGTTTTAGGTTTCGTGGTCGGACCACAAATCAATTGTTCATTAGGGGCTCAGTGAAGGCTTAAGGAACAAGAAGTGTTATAGGGGTAAAACGGACTTTATGACCTTACTATAGTTACGAACAACCTGTGAAGGATTGACTTACTAATCACGGTTATATCGGGTGGATAGAAATATATATACAGTGACGGGAGTTCAGCTACGGGCTATAGTGGAGTGTCGCGCTAGTTAACGAATTTCGTTAACTAGGATTGAAAGAGTTCAATCGGTTAACCTCGGATCGTTGGAGCCCATGATCTGTAGGTCCATTAGGTCCCCCTGCTAGCTCAAACGGATCTAACATTAGAACAGAGTGATTTAAGAATTTGAAACACGTTCAAATTCGATTAAGGGAGATGTTTTTAATTATATTTGATATAATTTAATTTGTCGGTTTAATTATTAATTAAACCATATTTTAAGAGAAATATAGTTATTTAAATTTTATTTAAATACAACACATGTAAATAGGGATTCACGTTCGAGACTTTCGGTTTGAATTTAAATTGGGATTCATATTCAATTAGTCGGTTTGTAGAGATAAATCGGGATTTGAGAGAAATTGGGATTGATTTATTTAATTTGATTAAATAAATATATAAATTAATTAAAATAGTTTAATTAACTATAAATTTATTTTATTTAAATGTTTTAATTAATTTAAATAGTTATATTGATTGTGAAAATTAAAATTTAAAATCAATTTTTACTTGGTGATTACGTGAATCACATGGTAAATGCTCCCAAAATTTGCCACCTTGTTGGTGACTAGCACACATACTTGTGAGGTGTTGTTCCCACAATTAAAAAGGCCTTCATCTTCTTCATTAAGTGAGAGAGAAGTTGGCTGAAGGTTGGTGAAAAAATACAGATTGAAAATCTCTCTTGTGCCATGAAATTTCAAGCTCTCAAAATCCATTATTTCTTCTCTCCTAAATTCATCATGCTCGGGTTCCCACAAGCTCGTTCTAAGGCCGAAGAATAGCGGGGAAGATAATGGTGGTCGTCCATGAGCCGTTCGTGAAAGGAAACATCCAACGGAACGCTTGAATTCGGAGCTTCAAGAGGTATTTATAATTGCTCTGTTTTTGTTCTTCTTCAAGCATGCTTTTAATCCTCAAAATTAATGAAAATCGGTGCCTTAGATCTGCTAACGCTTCCGCTCGAGTGTTCTTCACTCCTTCAGTTCTTAATCCTGAGCTATCTATGAACTCCTGTTTATGCGAGATTATCCTTTGATCTACATGGGTGAGAGTGGCCAACATCGCCGACTCAACATGCCTACCATTTTGGGGATAAGATCGAATAGATAGCTGGGGACATAGTTTCGCAAGACGAAATTCACTCCTACCCATTTCAAGGATAGCAGAGAGGTTGTTCTCTTAAGTACTAACTCTAGGACTTGAACATGGGGCCCCACCCTCTCGTTGGATCGAGAGGGACTTAGGTTTGATGGTTGGACCGCAAACCGATTGTTCATTAGAGAATTAGTGGAACTTAAGGAACAAGAAGTACTATAGGGGTGAAACGGTTATTTGACCTAGCTATAGCTACGAACAACCTGTGAAGGAACGACTTACTAAACACGGTTAAATCAATTGGACGGAAATATATCTATAATGAGGGGAGTGCAACTATCGGGCTATAGTGGAGTGTCCCGGTAGTTATCGAATGTTGGATAACTTTGATAATGAGATTAGTCGGTTAGCCTCGAATCGTTGGAGTCCATGATCCATAGGTCCATTAAGTCCCCCTACTAGCTCATATAGGATTAAAGCCTAGAATATTTTGATAGGAATCTTTGAATCGTTCAAAAATGGGAAATAGGGTTTTATCGTAAAACGTGTTCGACACAATGATTTAATTATGAATTAAATTAGGAATTGAGAGATGAGGTATTTAAAAGTGTTTTAAATACCATATATATGTATTAGTAATCATATATAATTCATGGCATTAGGTGATAAATATTGATTGGATTAATCATATCAAAATTACTTGGAAATGTCTCAATTAATTGCCTAGAATTCAATTTCAATTTTGAATTGAAATTGAAATGAATGGCAAGCTGAAAATTCACAATTAGGATTCAATTCACAGTGGATTTAGTGGCATTTCCACTCTTGCATGATGATGCATAGTGGAAAACAACACAGCCATGCACTAGATGCATGTGTTGTGAATTAAACACCTAGAATCCACTTTGAGTTGCATTTTGACCATGTGGCTAGTGTCATGAAGCTTGTCTTTGCATGAGAGAGGTCTATAAAAGGAGCTTGAATCAGATTCAAGAAGCATCAAGCTTTCATCTTAGTGTTATGCTGCAAAATTTCTCCCTCAACCATTCTCTCATCTCATTTCTTCCTAAAGCTTGTACCTTCAAGCCTTCCCTTCCTATTTCTTACTTCTATAGACTCCCACAAGTCTTTCTAGGCCCAAGAGAATAGTAGGGAAGACTCTAGAGGTTGTCCAAGGAGCATAGGAGAGGCAAACACCACAAGGAGTTCCACATAAGTGAGCTACAAGGGTTGGTGTTCTCTAAACTCTACATTCTGTCTTTTATAGAACATGCATGCTTTAGGAGTAAAATTGAATGTCTTGAGTGCTTTCGATCTTCAATTGCTTCTGCATGTGTTATATGAACACTTTAAATTGGTATCAGGAATGATTAGAGCACTTAATTCGTTTTAATTTTGCTGTGGTGGGTACCATTTTTGAAATCGAATTTTTTGTGTGCTAAAATGGAAGTGTTCTGGTTTGGCAATCTTTTGAGCCTTTAAATCTTCATGAAATTGTAATTGCTCGGATATGTAAGAGCGTTAATGTGTGTACTAGAGTCTGTAATTTTATAGAGTCATTGGAGTCCATATAGGCTGTTAAATCGAAGCAAAACGGGAGAAGACGCAGCAGAAAATAGCAGCAGGAAGCTGCTGTTTGTGACAGCGTCGGGATGCTCTTCATGTAGCGTCCTGATGTTGTTGAACAAAAATTCCAGCATATGCTTTTTTCTAGATCTTTGGTTCGGTCTAGCTGCTGTCTTTGGTCCAGTTCGGTTTGCCTGCAGCCGATTCAGCCCCTTAGCACACTTTTGAAGGCCGGTTCACTCCATGGAGGGTTGGTTCGGGTCAGTTCGTGAAGCTCAGGATCAATACAAGCTTTATTCATTAATTATTATTGTAATAATTAGTTCATTATTTGTTTTAAATTGCCAAACCATTCCATTTTAGTTTGCTTCAATTTATTTATGCATTGTTGAATGTGTATTAAATTAAGTGATTGTATGTGCATTATGAACATGCCATATAGTTTAAAATCCCACCATAGGAAAGCATGTTCATGCATTTTTAATAAGTGTTATTAATAGTTTAAATGCATGAGGGAAATTTCATGTTTTATTGATATAAGTGTTATATTGATTTAGGGAGATTCATGCTTGAATGGTTAATTAAAATTGGTTAATTGATATAAAAGTTATATTAATTAAAAGATAAAATTAACCTAGCATGAAGCATGAAATTTCCTTAGTGTTTGTTTATAAAGAGTTATATTCAAATGGGGAAGATTGTTATAGATTAGATTTATAATTGTTATAAATCACTTAGAAATCTAAAATCTATAACAAAGAAAAAAAAGTGCATGCTCACTTAGGGTTAAATTGAATTCAACTCTCGATCGATTTCAATTAGATTCAAATAGGTCGATAAGCTTGTAAAATATAGGTTACAAGAGAACTCACCCGACGAGATGTTGTCTAAGGTTGGAGGTATTTAAGTTGTCGGTTTACGGAACACCTCCTACCTGGGCATCGAGTCGGTTCTTGAGTTAAAGTTAACCCAATTTTATGAGCATGCACGTGTGTGATGTGAGGTTTTAATCGTTACCACCTAGACATCGTAAGATTAAATGAACTTAGACTTAGGGTTATTCAATTATCTGGAATTCGCCTAAGTATAAGTATACCCAACCCGTTTAAAATACTTAGTGGGAGGGGAGAGATATATCAAATCTATTTCCCTTTCACGTTCTCCCTTTTGTTCACAAGGTGAGATTTATGCTTGGCCTCGTGTTGATTATGCCTCAACTGCTCCATTCGGAAGGTGTTTGCATAAATCAATAACAATGTGAATGGAGAAAGTATTTATAGTAAGTGAGTGAAGGAAGTGTGTCAACACATCCTACGGTCTCCTCCGTTAGGTTGCACCGTGAGATTTCCATGTTGCGCCTGCTTGTATGCCCTGGAGCTACTAACCATTCGGAGGGTTGCAACATGGAGATCGAAACAACGCGAACTCCAGAGATGGATAGGATTTCTTAGGACCATTTCGAACATTAGTTTTTCCATTCGGTAGTATTGTTGGGGCCGTTCTTGAAGGAGTGAAGAACACTCGAGCGGAAGCGTTAGCGGATCATAGGCCTTGATTTTCATTAATTTGATTGATTAAAAGCATGCCAAAAGAAGAACAAAAAAAGAGCGATATAGAAATACCTCTTGGAAGCTTCAAATTCGTGGATCTCTTTTGATGATTCTTTACACGAACAGCTCATGGACGACCACCAAGATCTTCCCCGCTATTCTACGGCCTTAGAACGGGCTTGTGGGAACCCGAGCATGATGAAATCGAAGAAGAGAGATATGGGTTTTAAGCTTGGGTTCAATGGTTTTTGAGAGAGATCACATGCTGTATATTTCCATTTTTTTATCAAGAAAATTTTTCACAACTCATTCAGCCTTAATCCTTCGTATTTAAAGACAACCAGCATGCAAATAATTTGCTCAAAGTTTGACAGCAAATTCCAAATTGATTACTCAAGGATTCATGTGGCAAAACCACAAATTTGCAAGCTTTTAATGTTAAAATTGATTTTCAATTTTAAAAACAATAATTAATTTAACTTCATTTAAATTAATATCCAACAATTTAACATTAAACTAAATAAATATTAATTAATATAAACAATTATTATCAATTATATTTATTTAATTTTGAGTATCAAATACCAAAATCAATGCTTGCTTCAATCCCGACTTTTCTCAATCCCGATGAATATGAATCGATATTCAAATTCAAAACCAATTATCTCGAACATGAATCCGTATTCACATGAGTTATATTTAAATCATATTCAAATAATAATTCTCTCAATTATGGTTTAATACACAATTAAACCGACGAGTTAAATTATATCTAATATAATTAACAATATCTCCTTTAATCGAATTTGAACGTCTTTCAAATTCTTTCATCACTCTGTTCTAAGGTTAATCCGTTTGAGCTAGCAGGGGGACCTAATGGACCTACAGATCATGGGCTCCAACGATCCGAGACTAACCGGTTGAACTCTTTCAATCCTAGTCAACCAACATTCGTTAACTAACGGGACACTCCACTATAGCCCGTAGCTGAACTCCCCTCACTGTAGATATATTTCTGTCCACCCGATATAACCGTGATTAGTAAGTCAATCCTTCACAGGTTGTTCGTAACTATAGTAAGGTCAAAAAGTCCGTTTTACCCTTATAGCACTTCTTGTTCCTTAAGCCTTCAACTGAGTCCCTAATGAACAATTAGTTTGTGGTCCGACCACGAAACCTAAAACCTCTCGGGCCAATGAGAGGGTGGCGCGCCTTTGTTCACGTCCCGGAGTCAGCACTTAAGGGAACAACCTTTCTACTACCCTTAAAGACGGGTAGGAGTGAATTCCATCTTGCAGGACTATGTCCCCAGCTATCTATCCGGTCTTATCCCCAAAGTGGCAGGTTTATTGAGCGGCGCTTATGGGCCACTCTCACCTTTGCAAATCAAAGGATAATCCCGAATAAACAGGAGTTCATAGTTAGCTCAGGATTAAGATCGAGTTACCTAGGTCATCACTTTGAAATAATCAGTTTCACAGTAAACGGCGTTATAAAGTAAAAGTGACTTATTTCGCGGTCCGGTCTTATACAAACTTCTTTTGCATAGGACGCCCCCACTCACATGTCTCTACATGAACGATTTAGGATCATATCGTTTGTATTAAAACAAAGTGGGCCTCGTCACATAGTTTTTCCTAGGATAAGATACCCAGTCTTATCCCTATACTATAGACCGTTTTAGGCTATGTACTTGAACCAAATCCACTTTTATGTCACTACATATAGTTCAAGCATTCATCTCATAGCCATGGATTCTAGTTTTATTGGATTTGGGTTAATAAATACATAGTTAAACAAATCTTTTGACAACCATAATAAAACTATCTTAATAAGTTTTATATATAAATTTGTTACATTTACTATCCACGAGTTTTAGGACATAAACCCCAACAGTTCTCTGTAATCTTAAAATGGCGGGTCACACTTACAAGGGTTACTAAGTGTTAGTAAATTCCTGACCAAACGTAACGATAACTAAACCACTATAGGAATAAGAGTTATTCTGGGATTAGTATTTAGTCAAGAACGTCTTGGTTTAGTGAAGGAGTAATTGACTGCCCCTCGGTAGCGGTTGCTCTAACTCACTAAAGTGTCGTTGCAAAATAATAATCCTTGGTACATTATTACTTTTGCAAAAACCTAATTGGATTTTGTCTAAAATGGTTAATAAGCAATTACTAATAGTTTTGTTTAATTTTTCAGCATTTCTAGCTCACTAGTACAATTACTCGCTTCGGATAAGCTTGACGGGGATAACTATGGAACTTCGAAGTCTAATCTGAACACAATACTAGTAATCGAGGATCTTAGATTTGTCCTTACCGAAGAGTGTCCACCTAACCCTGGCTCGTCAACAAACCGAATTGTTCGGGAAGCATATGAGAAATGCACTCGCGCAAATGAAAAGGCAAGGGTTTATATCTTAGCAAGCATCTCAGATGTCTTGTCAAAAAAACACGAGAGGATGGTCACCGCGAGGGAGATCATGACTTCGTTGCAAAGTATGTTTGGACAACCGTCCTCACAAATTAGGCACGAAGCTCTCAAGAATGTTTACAATTCCCGAAAGAAGGAAGGTGCTTCAGTTAGGGAACATGTTTTGAACATGATGGTTCAGTTTAACATTGCTGAAGTAAACGGTGCTACAGTTGACGAGGGTAGTCAAGTAAGTTTTATAATGGAGTCTCTTCCGAAGAGCTTCATTCAGTTCAGGACAAATGCTTTCATGAACAAAATAGACTTTAATCTGACCACTTTGCTAAACGAGCTCCAGACTTACCAAAGTCTCACTAAGAGAGGACATGAAGGGGAGGCAAATGTTGCCACAACCAAGAGGTTCCAAAAGGGATCATCCTTAGGAACCAAGTCTGGACCTTCCACTTCAAAGAATAAGAGTATTCAAATGAAGAAAAAGAAGGATAAAGGGAAAGAAAAAGCTCCTATGGGAAGCAAGGCAAAAACTAAAGCTGCAGATAAAGGAAAGTGTTTCCATTGTAATGTAGACGGACATTGGACATGCAACTGTCCCAAGTACCTTGCAGAAAAGAAGGCTGAAAAGGAAAAACAAGGTAAATATGATTTGCTCGTTATCGAAACATGTTTAGTTGAGCAAGATAGCTCTGCCTGGATATTAGATTCAGGAGCGGCTAAACCATGTATGCTCTTCTTTACAGGAAATTAGTTCTTGGCATATGTTGGAAGACGACGAAGTAACTCTCAAAGTTGGAACTGGAGAGGTCATCACAGCCAGAGCTTCATGAACTCTCAAGTTGTCTTTTGGAGATAGATTTTTGTTACTTGAAAATGTCTTGTACGTTCCCGATATAAAAAGGAACTTAAGTTCTATCTCTTGTTTGATTGAACATGAATACCAAGTATCTTTTGATATTAATAAAGTGTTTGTTAACAAAAGAGGTATGCATATATGTTCTGCAAAACTTGAAAGCAACTTATACGTGTTAAGGTCAATTCAAGTTAAAGCTATTTTGAATACGGAAATGTTTAAAGTAGCGGAAACTCAATACAAAAGGCGAAAAGTTTCTCCGAATACCTTTCTTTGGCACTTGAGATTAGGCCACATAAATCGCAATAGGATTGAAAGATTGGTAAAGAGTGGACTACTAAATCAGTTAGAAGATGACTCGTTACCACCATGTGAGTCCTGCCTCGACGGAAAAATGACCAAACGACCTTTTTCGAAAAAAGGTTATAGGGCCAAATAACCCTTAGAACTTGTGCATTCGGATCTCTGTGGTCCAATGAATGTCAAAGCACGAGGGTATGAATATTTCGTCAGCTTCATTGATGATTATTCAAGGTATGGCTATCTTTACCTAATGAATCATAAGTATGAAGCCCTTAAAAAGTTCAAATAGTACAAGACCGAGGTTGAGAACCAATTAGGTAAAACGATTAAAACACTACGATCAGATCGAGGTGGAGAATATATGGACTTACAATTCCAAGACTATTTGATAGAACATGGAATTACGTCTCAACTCTCAGCCCCTGCAACACCACAACAAAATGGTGTATCAGAGAGGAGAAACCGAACTCTGTTAGACATGGTTCGATCAATGATGAGCTATGCTCAGTTGCCTGATTCGTTATGGGGATATGCAGTTGAGACTGTTGTATACATTTTGAACATGGTTCCCTCTAAGAGTGTTTCTGAAACACCCTATGAGCTATGGAAAGGGCGTAAAGGTAGTTTACATCACTTCAGAATTTGGGGATGCCCGACACACGTGTTGGTGCAAAACCCAAAGAAATTGGAACAATGTTCAAAACTGTGCCTGTTTGTAGGATATCCTAAAGAAACGAAAGGTGGTCTATTTTACGACCTTCAGGATAATAAAGTGATTGTATCGACAAACGCTACTTTCCTTGAGGAAGATCACATAAAAGATCATCGACCTCGCAGTAAACTAGTATTAGATGAGATTTCATGAAAAACTACAAAAGAATCTACAAAAGTTGTAGATCAAAGTAGTCCATCAAAAGTTGTTTATCAAACACATACTTCTCAAATAGTAAGAGAACCTCGACGTAGTGGGAGGATTATAAGACAGCCTGACCGCTACATGGGTTTAACAGAAACTCAAACCATCATATCTGATGATGATGTAGAGGATCCATTGTCTTTTAATCAGGCAATGAATGATGTTGATAAGGACCAGTGGATCAAAGCCATGGATCTCGAATTTGAGTCAATGTACTTCAATTCGGTCTGGGAACTTGTAGAACAGTCGGATGGGGTAAAACCTATTGGTTGTAAATGGATCTACAAAAGAAAACGAGACCAAGCTGGTAAGGTTCAAACCTTTAAAGCTCGACTTGTGGCAAAGGGTTTTACCCAGTGGGAAGGAGTGGATTATGAAGAAACTTTTTCCCCTGTTGCCATGCTTAAGTCGATTAGAATACTCTTATCCATTGCCACATACTATGATTATGAAATATGGTAAATGGATGTCAAGACAGCCTTTTTGAACGACAATCTTGAAGAGACTATCTATATGGCTCAACCAGAGGGATTTATAGTCCAGGGTGATGAGCAAAAGGTTTGCAAACTTAAACGATCCATTTATGGATGAAAACAAACATCAAGATCCTGGAATATACGTTTTGACACTGTGATCAAAACGTATGGCTTTGAACAGAATATTGACAAACCTTGTGTTTACAAGAAAATCGTCAAATCCACTGTAGCTTTTCTAGTTATATACTTAGATGATATCCTACTTATTTGGAATAATGTAGGGTTCCTGACTGGCGTAAAACAATGGCTAGCAACTCGATTCCAAATGAAAGATTTGGGTGAGGCTCAATTTGTTCTGGGCATTCAAATCATTAGAAATAGAAAGAACAAAACGCTAGCGCTGTCTCAAGCATCATATATCGACAAAATGTTGGTATGATTGATGTGGACTTTTCCTAACCGCAAGGGCACGGGTCAAGTAATAATATAGTGAATAGTAAATTCGAATGTCGTCCTCTGGATTGGATTTTTAAGCAAATCGAATATTATGAATAATCTCGCTCAATTTTATTTAGGGATTAAAAAGTGATGAATAGGTGATATGAAAACTAAATCAAAGCAAGTAAAAAGTATGGAAATTCAATTGGGAAAACTACTTAGGGAATTGATTTTAAAGAATAAGTTATTATGCACAATGAAATGATGAGCCAAAGACCATTTAATCACAACTACCTCTCCCGAGTATAATTGATTCTCATGCAAATTAACCAACTTGATATCCCTATCTAAGTTTATTAATAAGCAAGGCAATGAGATCTTTTAACCAATTCTAAAGTTAATCTAAAACGGTCAAGAATTAGAAATTAAACTTTATTCATGCAATCTTGAGTAAGTCTAGATCAAATCCCCTTTCCCGAGCTAGATTCGAAACTTAAATCATCCAACTAATGGCCAATTAATTGGAAGCATTAAATCAAGATTACAAACACAATAACACTGCACAACTTAAACCATAAATCAATCCATAAACTTAATCAACTACATCAATCCCTAAGCTACAAGTTTAGCTACTCATGAATGTAAATATAATCTCAACTAAACATGTGAAAGCCATAAATCTAACTAAAGAAAGAAAAGGGAAAAGAAAACTCAATGTAGGCCGAGTCCCGACGTCCCCGTCACGATCCCCACGAACAATGGGTTGATTTCCAAGTTCCTCCTTTGTTTGCAGCTCCAAAAATCCTCTATTCTGTCCTCTTTACGGCTCCAAAAGGTCCCAAATTGATCTCCCCAAAAACCTAGCCGAAGTGAAGCTTTTATTCTGATTTTTCGTCTTAGTGTCGCGACGCTGCCTCTTATACGCGCGTTCTGAATAAGGAAAAACGGTAGCGTCGGGACGCTTCCTATCATAGCGTCTCGACGCTGTAATCTTTACGCGCCTAATCTGATATGGAATGTGAGCGTCGAGACGCTCAAGAGCTAGCGTCGAGACGCTAGCCTGCTGTTGACCGAGATTTGACTTTTCTCCACTTTTACTCTTTTCATTCCTTTGCATCTTGTCACGCCCCGAGCACCCGATTAACTCTGATATTGCATTATAGCTCCAATCAACCATTTCCTACAAAATAAACAATAAAGCACAATAAAATGGCCCAAATACTATAAAAGACTAGCTAAATTAAATGAGTAAAAGTAGCTAGCTATGCTCGCTATCAAATACCCCCAAACTTAAGCTTTTGCTAGTCCTCAAGCAAACTCTAAATCAGACATACAATGGAGGAATGGATGCAACAGTCATAACTCAATCCTCAAGGCTCAAAAGTCAATAACCAAGCAAGCAAGAGACATGCACACAAGGACCAATGAGGGAGACAAATTAAAATTTTTCCAAAATTAACTTGCACAAGCGAGATCTAACTCAGCAAGATCAGACTCTACTAGCTCGGGATTGGATTATTAAACTCTCAGCTCATCTTCCCTCTACACTGGCACTAAGGCTTCACTAATGAGTTAATGCAACAAATTAGTTTGTTTTCCTCCAAACTTAGGTGCTTTTAAATAACAATTGAATTAAGCATTTAAATGTGGCACTAGCTTTCACACACCCATTGCAGGGACCCTTAACCTGAGATTTCTCTGGTTGGCCTAACTGATCACAACAGGGGTAGCTCTTTTTGCCTAAACTTTATTAAACATTGCAAACTGTGCACAGGCCATGGCATAATAATTTTTCTTTTCAACAGTAACTACAAGAATGATTTTTCGATATGAGCATAAAAAGCAGATATTCTTTTATTTTCTCCTAAGCAAGATCAAACATGCTAATTTGCAAAAAATTAACTCTTTAGCTCTACCCTACACCTATCGAGGTGACAACAAGCATATGAACCCAATAATTCGCTCCTAAGCATTCAAATCCAAATCTAGCCAAGACAAATACTCTACACATGCAAGCCATCTCCTAGAAAAAATTTTAAAAAGTCTCCCTTTTTGGGCACTTATGCATACATCTCATCACAAGCTTGAAAATTGACAAGAAAGCCTATCCTAGGACATCATAATCATGCAAAAGTAGCATCCAGAAAATAACCATATGCATAATTCAAAGAAAGCTCAAAACTATAGCCCGAACTCAGATGCTCAAGGGCTCCACAAACATGCTAATCCACCCCCAAACTTAAAATATGCATTGTCCTCAATGTATAACGAAAATAAAGCATAAACAAGCATGAGAACAATAAACGAATGAAGGGAGTGAATAATACTGGCCTTGAATGATGATGACTTCTTGCTTGAGAGCTTTGAATCTTGAAAGCATGAAAGCAAAGGAGAGGAAGAAAACAAGACCTACAAAACAAAAACAAACAATAAATCAAAAACAAAAAGAAAACACACTAAACTTACTTGGGTTGCCTCCCATAAGCGCTTGTTTAACGTCATTAGCTCGACGCGTTGACCGTGCTTCAAGGAGGTTTTTGTTCTGTGAATCCAACAGAGGTGCTCTTTCTTGCACCTTTCCTGTAGCCCATGTAAAGCACTTCATCTTTAGAGTCTTCAACTGCTTTAAAGATTTCTTTTTCGTCCTTGACTCTAATAGTGAGCTCCCTGCGCTCAATGTCTATGATCGCTCGCCCAGTAGCGAGGAATGGTTGTCCTAATATGACAGGCATTGAAGGATTTTCTATCATGTCCATAACATACAAGTCAATAGGGAGGAAAAATCTACCTACTCTGAGTAACATTTTCTATAAAACCAACTGGTCTCACCAAAGATTGATCAGCCAATTGGAGCTTTACAGGAGTAGACTTAATCTCACCTATATCTAACTTTTTACACAAGGACAATGGGATAATATTAATGCTAGCACCTAAATCACATAATGCTCTGAAAGAATAAGTGAAGGGATAATAGCCCTTGCGCAGCGAAAAAACAAACAGAACCTTTAACTCCGAATTAATTTAAGAATAAAATACCAATACGTTGGGCAAAATTCAGCAATTTAATCAAATATAAACATGCTGAAATTGTTTATAAAAGATGCTAAAACATCCCTAAAACATAGATCTAATCTACATAAAAAGATCCTATTGATCTAAGGCCAAGATACAGTTACCTTTGTAGAAATTCTTGATCTGCTTCGCCAAAATTCCTTGGTTCTCCACTGGAAAATATTCACGAACACCACCAAAATGGTTGCACCGGAATTCTCTTGAAGGATGTGCGAAAAGTGCTTGTGGGAGCGAAATTTTCTAAAAGGTTGGGAGAATTTTTCTTCTCTGTATTCTTGAGAGAAATTGCAGAGAGATCTGGAGAGTGAAAGGGAGAGAATGGCGTGTGAATGAGAGATACGTAACCAACTCAACAAATGGGATTAAATTGGGGAGTGGTTATTTTACCGATGAAACTTCCCACTCCCTAATTTAACTCCCCTTCCCACGTTCACACTTATCAGTTCAACTAACTGATAATTAAAATAATTAATAATTCTAAATTATTAACCAATTTATAATAATATAATTAATTTAACAATTAAATTAACTAATTATTATAATTAATGTAAATCATATATTTACATAACATTCCCACATAACCTAAAATTTTAATCTAATTCAATTAAATCAAATTTAATTGAATTGAATTAAAACAATAATTAATTAATTCTCTAATTAATTAATATCATAATTAAATATCTCATATTTAATTATATTCCTCTAAAAAATAAACTATAGTATTAATGTACATCTAATTTGCATTAATTATAACCTATAGTTTTATAATATGAATCAAATTCATATTTTATTTCACTATTCAAACCACTTTGAATATTCAATTCTCCCTTAGAAATTTGCCTCAACGCCCTTATAGAGCTACCGGTGGGACCTTATGGACCTACAGATCAGAAGCTCCAACGATGTGAGATTAATTGGCTAAACTCATTAACCAAATTAATCAATGTTCGTTAACTGTGGTTCACTCCACTATAGAACCATAGCTGCACTCTTCTCACTGCAGATATATTTCTGTGTCCACGGATATCGACCGTCAACAGCAAGTTAGCCCTTCACGTGTGTTCGTACCCCAGCTAGGTCAAATTACCGTTTTACCCCTGGGCTACCTCTTGGTCCTTAAGTACCAGTGCTCCTCTAATGAACAACCTGTTTGTGGTCCAACCAGCAAACAGAAATCCCTCTCGTGCCATGAAGAGGGTAGGGCCCATTGTTCAAGACCCAGAGACACCACTTAAGGGAACACACCTCTACTTACCCTAATATCGGGAAGGAGTGAATTCCATCTTGTAAGACTACGTTCCCAGCTCCCCACTCGGTCTTGTCCCCAAAATGGTAGGCTTATTGAGTCGGCGAACATGCCACTCTCACCCGTACAAATCAAAGGACAATCCCTCATGGACAGGAGTCCATAATCCACTCAGGATTAAGGCCAAGTTGCCTAGGTCATCCTCGTGAAATAGAAACCTAGCTAACTAACGGTGTTACAGTTAGTGGTTAACTATTTCGCGGTCCGGTCTTTGTGCAAACTCATTGCACAGGATACCCCCACTCGCATGTCAACCACATGAACGCGTTTGATCACTACGTTTGTATCAATATACAAAGCGGGCCGTATCCATAGTGTCACCAGGATAAGGTACCCATCTTTATCCCTATACTACAGACCCTTTAGGCTAAAACTTGAACATTGATCCCCGTATGTCCCTACATACTAGTTCAAGCCTCATTCTATTAGCCTTGGATGTTTAGTTTATTTGATTAGGGTTAATAAGACAAGATACAATACAAACATTGAATAATACATCACTTTATTAATGTTCGGTCAAATATACATTTACTATCTACGAGTTTTAGGGCATAAAACCCAACAAACTCCCACTTGAACTAAAACTCAAGTTACAGGGAAAGTATATACAATATAATCCAAAGCTGGAAACGGTACATGTATGTTTGTACATTACATAAAAAGTAAATATACAAAATACAATAAACTAGGGCATCCTTACACCCATTACACATCTCCCACTTGCCCTAGATTACGTTATATACATGTCTCGCAGACCTAGACTTTCTAGATGACCCTCGAACACTTTAGCCGAGAGGGCCTTCGTAAACGGATCAGGAATGTTGTGCTCGGAAGCGATCTTGGTCACGACCACATCTCCTCTTTGCACAATTTCACGAATCAGATGATACTTCCTTTCTATGTGTTTACCTCTTTTGTGGCTACGAGGTTCCTTTGAATTGGCTACAGCCCCACTGTTGTCACAGTATAACGTAATGGGCAAGTTCATATTTGGAACAACTTCCAAATCTGTCAAGAACTTCCTTAGCCAAACAGCTTCCTTAGCTGCTTCACAAGCAGCTACATACTCAGCCTCCATTGTGGAGTCTGCTATGCATCCTTGCTTTATACTCCTCCAAACTACAGCTCCCCCGTTAAGGGAGAAAACTGACCCTGACGTAGATTTCCTAGAATCCTTGTCATTTTTGAAGTCAGAGTCGGTGTAACCCGTGAGAACTAACTCCTTAGCCCCAAACACCAACATGTAATCTCTCGTTCTCCTAAGATACTTGAGGATTCCTTTAACGGCGGTCCAATGGTCTAACCCTGGATTCGACTGATATCTGCTGACAATCCCTACAGCATAACAAATGTCAGGCCTCGTGCATAGCATGGCATACATTAAGCTACCCACGGCAGAGGCGCAGGGAATCCGTCTCATATCCTCAACCTCTTGAGGTGTCTTAGGAGACTGTTCCTTAGACAAGTGAACCCCGTGCCTGAAAGGCAACAAGCCCTTCTTGGAGTTTTGCATCGAATATCGAGCCAACATCTTGTCGATATACGTTGCCTGAGACAGAGCTAGCGATTTGTTCTTTCTATCCCGAATAATCTGGATGCCAAGAACATACTGTGCCTCACCCAAATCTTTCATTTGGAATTGAGCTGCTAGCCATTCTTTTACGTTAGACAGATACCCTACATCATTCCCAATGAGTAGGATGTCGTCTACATAGAGTACGAGGAAAGCTACTTTATTCTTGTTGATCTTCTTGTATACACAAGGTTCATCAACATTCTGGTCAAAACCAAAAGATTTGATCGCAGTATCAAATCTAATATTCCAAGATCGAGAAGCCTGTTTCAACCCATAAATGGATCGATTCAGTTTGCAAACCTTTTGCTCATGACCTTGGGATATGAACCCTTCGGGTTGAGACATAAAAATACTCTCGTCAAGATTGCCATTCAGAAAAGCTGTCTTGACATCCATTTGCCAAATTTCATAATCATAAAATGTGGCAATGGATAAGAGGATTCTTATGGACTTTAGCATAGCAACTGGAGAAAAAGTTTCTTCATAGTCCACTCCTTCTCGTTGGGTATAACCCTTTGCTACAAGTCTTGCTTTGAAAGTCTGTACTTTCCCAGCAGCATCTCTTTTTCTCTTATAGATCCATTTACACCCAATGGGTTTGACCCCCTCAGGTAGATCTACAAGTTCCCAAACCTGATTGAAGTACATTGACTCCATCTCAAGATCCATGGCTTTGGCCCACTCGTCCTTATCTACATCATTCATTGCCTGACGATAAGACAATGGATCTTCTACGTCGTCATCAGGTATGACTGCTTGTATTTCTGTTAAACCCAAGTAGCGGTTAGGTTGTGTCACAACCCTCCCACTGCGTCGAAGCTCTCCCACTACGTGAGGAGGACTAGATTGACGAGAAGAACTGCATTCTCCAACAACTCTTGTTGAAGGACCAGGTTCATCAACAATCCTTGTTGATCCTTCTGTAGCTTCTCCTAATACTAACTTACTTCGTGGTCGATGATCTCGAATGTGGTCTTCCTCCAAGAAAGTTGCATTTGTCGATACAAATACTTTATTATCTTGAGGGTCGTAGAAAAGACCACCTCTCGTTTCTTTTGGGTAACCAACAAATTGGCATATTCTCGTACGTGGTTCCAATTTCTTAGGATTTGTCACTAACACATGTGCAAGACAACCCCAGATTCGAAAGTAACGCAAACTAGGTTTACGCCCCCTCCATAACTCAAAAGGAGTTTGAGAAACACTTTTTGAGGGAACACTATTAAGAATATGTACTGCAATCTCTACTGCATACCCCCAAAACGAGCTAGGAACTAAGCATAGCTCATCATAGATCGAACCATGTCTAACAAGGTTCTATTTCTCCTTTCTGATACACCATTTTGCTGAGGTGTACCAGGTGCTGAGAGTTGTGATTGGATTCCATGTTCTATCATATAGTCCTGGAATCGCTGATCTAAATACTCTCCACCTCGATCTGATCGAAGTGTTTTAATTGTTTTACCTAATAAGTTTTCTACCTCAGCCTTAAACTCCTTGAACTTTTCAAGAGCCTCAGACTTATGGCCCATTAGGTACAAGTAACCGTATCGTGAATAATCATCTATGAAAGAGATGAAGTATTCAAAACCACCTCGAGCCTTTACATTCATAGGACCACAAAGATCCGAATGTATTAGTTCAAGTGGTTCTTTGGCCCTGTAACCTTTTCCAGTAAAAGGCCTCTTGGTCATTTTACCCTCGAGACACGATTCACAGGGTGGTAAAGATGTATCTTCTATGTCACTTAGAAGCCCATTTTTAACCAAACGATCGATCCGATCGATGTTAATATTGAAGGTGTACATATTACACATGCGGAAGCAATTGAAGATCGAAAGCACTTAAGACATTTAATTTTGCTCCTAAAGCATGCATGTTCTATAAAAACAGAAAAGAGAGTTTAGAGAAAACCAACCTTTGTAGCTCACAAATGAGGTACTCCTTGTGGTGTTTTCCTTCTCCAACTTCTCTTGGACAACCTTTAGAGTCTTCCCTACTATTCTCCGGGCCGAGAACGACTTGTGGGAGTCTATAGTGATAGGGAATGGGAAGGGAATGCTTGAAGGTTCAAGCTCTATGGAGATATGAGATGAGAGAGTGATTGAGGAAGAAATTCAGCAGCATAACCTTAAGGTAAATGCTCTCTACTTCTCCAATCTGATTCTTCTTCTACTTATAGAGAGAATCCATGCAAGAATAACCCTCAAGATGCAAGACACATGGTGGTCTTAAGGGTGAAAGTGGAAGCTAGGTGTTCAAACAACATTACATGCAAGTATGCATGTTTGTGGTGTAATTCCACTTTGAATCTTCATGCAAGAGTGGAATTACATCATTTTCCACTTACCATGATTCAAAATCAGATTTCAAATGTTCATTTATGATATTAATATCAATTCTAAATGTGACATTAATATATAAGATCATATTTGAACCTTGCCCAATTGATTATAAATGATTAAGCAAGTTAATCACCTTAATAATGTGCATCTTATATATATGAATCTTAATTCATGTATATAGTATTTAAAACCCTTTTAAATACTTTATCTCTCATTTTCTAATTTAATTCATAATAAATTATTGTGTCAAACACAATTTTACGATAATACCCTTTTTCCCGACTTTGAACAATTCAAAGAATCCTATCAATTTGTTCTAGGCTATATTCCGATATGAGCTAGTAGGGGGACCTAATGGACCTATAGATCATGGGCTCCAACGATTCGAGACTAACCGACTAATCTCATTATTCAAGCTAGCCAACATTCGTTAACTACCGGGACACTCCACTATAGCCCGATAGTTGCACTCCCCTCACTATAGATATATTTCCGTCCACTTGATTTAACCATGTTCAGTAAGTCGTTCCTTCACAGGTTGTTCGTAGCTATAGCTAGGTCAAATAACCGTTTTACCCCTATAGTACTTCTTGTTCCTTAAGTTCCACTAATCCTCTAATGAACAATCGGTTTGTGGTCCAACCATCAAACCTAAGTCCCTCTCGATCCAACGAGAGGGTGGGGCCCCTTGTTCAAGTCCTGGAGTTAGTACTTAAGAGAACAACCTCTCTGCTATCCCTGAAAAGGGTAGGAGTGAATTCCGTCTTGCGAAACTATGTCCCCAGCTATCTATTCGATCTTATCCCCAAAATGGTAGGCTTGTTGAGTCGGCGATGCTGGCCACTCTCACCCATGCAGATCAAAGGATAATCTCGAATAAACAGGAGTTCATAGCTCGCTCAGGATTAAGAACGAGTTACCTAGGTCATCTATGAGAAATAGTCAGTTTCTTCGGTAAACGGCGTTATAAAGAGAAAGTGACTTATTTCGTGGTCCAGTCTTATGCAAACTCATTGCATAGGACGCCCCCACTCGCATGTCACCACATGAACGATTTAGGATCTCATCGTTTGTACTTAATACAAAGTGGGCCGCGTCCATAGTGTCTCCAGGATAAGGCACCCAACCGTATCCTTATACTATAGACTATTTTGACCATAAACTTGAACTTGATCCTACGATATGTCCCTACATATAGTTCGAGTATTCATTTTATAGCCAAGGATCTTAGTTTATTGGATTTAGGTTAATCATTCGCAATTTATATATTCAATAACATATTTTACTGAATAACCTCAATAACGTCTTTATTGAAAATAGAATATGTTTAATGATTTACAAACTACGAGTTTATAGGACATTAAACCCAACAACCTCCCACTTGGACTAGAAACTCTAGTGGGGTATATGAAGTTAGGTGTGAGAGAAGTATAAAGACAATAAACTAGGGCATCATCCATACCCTTACATTTCTCCCACTTGCCCTAGTCTAACAAACCTCGTAAACCTAGATTAACTAGGTGACCCTCAAATACTTTAGCCGTGAGGGGTTTTGTAAACGGATCAGCTATGTTGTGCTCCGAAGCAATCTGTGTGACGATCACATCTCCTCGTTGCACGATCTCCCTGATGAGATGGTATTTGCGCTCAATATGCTTTCCTCGCTTGTGACTTCGAGGTTCCTTAGAGTTTGCAACTGCACCACTGTTATCACAATAGAGGGTGACAGGCAGTTGCATATTCGGAACAATTTCCAACTCTGTTAGGAATTTTCTTAGCCATACTGCCTCTTTTGCTGCTTCACAGGCGGCTACGTACTCTGCTTCCATGGTAGAGTCAGCAATGCAACCTTGCTTAATACTCCTCCATACTATTGCTCCTCCATTTAGAGTAAACACAGATCCCGATGTTGATTTTCTTGAATCTATATCGGTCTGAAAATCTGAGTCAGTGTATCCTTTAAGGATCAGATCCTTAGCTCCATACACGAGCGTATAATCCCTAGTTCTCCTTAGATACTTAAGGATGTTTTTAACGGCAGTCCAATGCGCATGTCCAGGATTGGACTGATATCTGCTGACAATTCCTACGGCATAGCATATGTCGGGTCTGGTACACAACATTGCATACATCAAACTACCAACTGCTGATGCATAGGGAATACGTCTCATTTCCTCAACTTCTTGAGGTGTCTTAGGACTTTGTTCCTTTGACAGATGAACCCCGTGCCTAAAAGGTAATAACCCTTTCTTGGAGTTCTGCATCGAATATCGTATCAACATTTTGTCGATATATGATGCTTGAGACAGTGCTAGCGTTTTGTTCTTTCTATTTCTAATGATTTGAATGCCCAGAACAAATTGAGCCTCACCCAAATCTTTCATTTGGAATTGAGTCGCTAGCCATTGTTTTACGCCAGTCAGGAATCCTACATTATTCCCAATAAGTAGGATATCATCTACGTATAGAACTAGAAAAGCTACAGTGTTTTTGACGATTTTCTTGTAAACACAAGGTTCGTCAACATTCTGCTTAAAGCCATACGTTTTGATCGCAGTGTCAAAACGTATATTCCAGGATCTTGATGCTTGTTTTAATCCATAAATGGATCGTTTAAGTTTGCAAACCTTTTGCTCATCACCCTGGACTATAAATCCCTCTGGTTGAGCCATATAGATAGTCTCTTCAAGATTGCCGTTCAAAAAGGCTGTCTTGACATCCATTTGCCATATTTCATAATCATAGTATGTGGCAACGGATAAGAGTATTCTAATCGACTTAAGCATGGCAACAGGGGAAAAAGTTTCTTCATAATCAACTCCTTCCCGCTGGGTAAAACCCTTTGCCACGAGTCGAGCTTTAAAGGTTTGAACCTTACCGGCTTGGTCTCGGTTTCTCTTGTAGATCCATTTGCAACCAATAGGTTTTACCCCATCCGGTTGTTCTACAAGTTCCCAGACCGAATTGAAGTACATTGACTCCATTTCGAGATCCATGGCTTTGATCCACTGGTCCTTATCAACATCATTCATTGCCTGATTAAAGGTCAATGGATCCTCTACACCATCATCAGATATGATGTTTTGAGTTTCTGTTAAACCCATGTAGCGGTCGGGTTGTATTATAACCCTCCCACTACGTCGAGGCTCTCTCACTATTTGAGATGGATGTGTTTGATCAACAACTTTCGATGAACCAGCTTGATCTACAACTTTTGTAGATTCTTTTGTAGTTTTTCTTGAAATCTCATCTAATACTAGTTTACTGCGAGGTCGATGATCTTTTATGTGATCTTCCTCAAGAAAAGTAGCGTTTGTCGATACAATCACTTTGTTATCCTGAGGGTCGTAAAATAGACCACCTTTCGTTTCTTTAGGATATCCTACAAACAGGCACAGTTTTGAACGTCGTTCCAATTTCTTTGGGTTTTGCACCAACACGTGTGCCGGGCATCCCCAAATTCTGAAGTGACGTAAACTACCTTTACGCCCTTTCCATAGCTCATAGGGTGTTTCAGAAACACTCTTAGAGGGAACCATGTTCAAAATGTATACGGCAGTCTCAACTGCATATCCCCAGAACGAATCAGGCAACTGAGCATAGCTCATCATTGATCGAACCATGTCTAACAGAGTTCGGTTTCTCCTCTCTGATACACCATTTTGTTGTGGTGTAGCAGGGGCTGAGAGTTGAGACGTAATTCCATGTTCTATCAAATAGTCTTGGAATTGTAAGTCCATATATTCTCCACCTCGATCTGATCGTAGTGTTTTAATCGTTTTACCTAATTGGTTCTCAACCTCAGTCTTGTACTCTTTGAACTTTTCAAGGACTTCAGACTTATGATGGATTAAGTAAAGATAGCCATACCTTGAATAATCATCAATGAAGCTGACAAAATATTCATACCCTCCTCGTGCTTTGACATTCATAGGACCACAGAGATCCGAATGCACGAGTTCCAAAGGTTCTTTGGCCCTATAACCTTTTTCGGAAAAAGGTCGTTTGGTCATTTTTCCCTCGAGGCAGGACTCACATGGTGGTAACGAGTCATCTTCTAACTGGTTTAGTAGTCCACTCTTTACCAATCTTTCAATCCTATTGCGATTTATGTGGCCTAATCTCAAGTGCCAAAGATAGGTATTCGGAGAAACTTTTCGCCTTTTGTTTTGAGTTTCCGCTACTTTAAACATTTCTGTATTAAAAATAGCTTTAACTTGAATTGGCCTTAACACGTACAAGTTGCTTTCAAGTTTTGCAGAACATATATGTATACCTCTTTTGTTAACAAACACTTTATTAATATCAAAAGATACTTGGTATTCATGTTCAATTAAACAAGAGATAGAAATTAAGTTCCTTTTTATATTGGGAACGTACAAGACATTTTCAAGTAGTAAAAATCTATCTCCAAAAGACAACTTGAGAGTTCCAGAAGCTCTAGCTGAGACGACCTCTCCAGTTCCAACTTTGAGAGTTACTTCGCCGTCTTCCAGCATATGCCAGGAACTAATTTCCTGTAAAGAAGAGCATACATGGTTAGTCGCTCCTGAATCTAATATCCAGGCAGAGCTATCTTGCTCAACTAAACATGTTTCGATAACGAGCAAATCATATTTACCTTGTTTTTCTTTTCCAGCCTTCTTTTCCGCAAGGTACTTGGGACAGTTGCGTTTCCAATGTCCGTCTACATTACAATGGAAACACTTTCCTTTATCTGCAGCTTTAGTTTTTGCCTTGCTTCCCACTGGAGCTTTTCCTTTCCCTTTATCCTTCTTTTTCTTCATTTGAATACTCTTATTCTTTGAAGTGGAAGGTCCAGACTTGGTTCCTGAGGATGATC
The DNA here is from genome assembly GCA_036850905.1 of Luffa acutangula. NCBI lineage: Eukaryota > Viridiplantae > Streptophyta > Magnoliopsida > Cucurbitales > Cucurbitaceae > Luffa > Luffa acutangula. The sequence continues at coordinate 27,036,851 of CM072087.1, read as the reverse complement.
CCTTTTGGAACCTCTTGGTTGTGGCAACATTTGCCTCCCCTTCATGTCCTCTCTTAGTAAGACTTTGGTAAGTCTGGAGCTCGTTTAGCAAAGTGGTCAAGTTAAAGTCTATTTTGTTCATGACAGCGTTTGTCCTGAACTGAATGAAGCTCTTCGGAAGAGACTCCATTATGAAACTTACTTGACTACCCTCGTCAATTGTAGCACCGTTTACTTCAGCGATGTTAAACTGAACCATCATGTTCAAAACATGTTCCCTAACAGAAGCACCTTCCTTCATTCGGGAATTGTAAACATTCTTGAGAGCTTCGTGCCGGATTTGTGAGGACGGTTGTCCAAACATACCTTGCAACGAAGTCATGATCTCCCTAGCGGTGACCATCCTCTCGTGCTTTTTCGACAAGACATCCGAAATGCTTGCTAAGATATAGACTCTTGCTTTATCATTAGCTCGAGTCCATTTCTCGTATGCTTCCCGAACAATTCGGTTTGTTGACGAGCCAGGGTTAGGCGGACACTCTTCGGTAAGGACAAATCTAAGATCCTCGATTACTAGTATTGTGTTTAGATTAGACTTCCAAGTTCCATAGTTATCCCCGTTAAGCTTATCCGAAGCGAGTAATTGTACTAGTGAGCTAGACATGCTGAAAAATTAAACAAAGCTATTAGAAATTGCTTATTAACCATTTTTAGACAAAAACCAATCAAGTTTTTAGCAAAAGTAATAATGTACCCAGGATTATTATTTTGCAACGACACTTTAGTGAGTTAGAGCAACCGCTACCGAGGGGCAGTCAATTACTCCTTCACAAAACCAAGACGTTCTTGACTAAATACTAATCCCAGAATAACTCTTATTCCTATAGTTGTTTAGTTATCGTTACGTTTGGTCAGGAATTTACTAACACTTAGTAACCCTTGTAAGTGTGACCCGCCGTTTTAAGATTACAGAGAACGGCCCCAACAATGCTACCGAATGGAAAAGCTAATGTTGGAAATGGTCCTAAGTAATCCTATCCATCTCTGGAGTTTGCGTTGTTCCGATCTCCATGTTACAACCCTCCGAATGGATAGTAGCTCCAGGGCATACAAGCAGGCGCAACATGGAAATCTCACGGTGCAACCTAACGGAGGAGACCGCAGGATGTGTTGACACACTTCCTTCACTCACTTACTATAAATACTTTCTCCATTCACCTTGTTATTGATTTATGCAAACACCTTCCGAATGGAGCAGTTGAGGTATAATCAACACGAGGCCAAGCATAAATCTCACCTTGTGAACAAAAGGGAGAACATGAAAGGGGAATGGATTTGATATATCTCTCCCCTCCCACTAAGTATTTTAAACGGTTTTGGGTATACTTATACTTAGGCGAATTCCAGCTAATTGAATAACCCTAAGTCTAAGTACATTTAATCTTACGATGTCTAGGTGATAACGATTAAAACCTCACATCACACACGTGCATGCTCATAAAACTGGGTTAACTTTAACTCAAGAACCAACTCGATGCCCAGGTAGGAGGTGTTCCGTAAACCGTCAACTTAAATACCTCCAGCCTTAGACAGCATCTCATCGGGTGAGTTCTCTTGTAACCTATGTTTTACAAGCTTATCGACCTATTTGAACGCTTGGCCAACACTTCAGACAAGCTGACCAAAATATAGACTTTGACCTTTTCATTGGCCTTGGTCCAGCGTTCGTAGGCGTCCTTAACTGCCTGAGAGGCAGTGCGAGGGGGAACGGGAGGACATTCCTCCGTTAAGACGAACCTTAAGTCCTCAACCACGAGTATTGTATTGAGGTTAGACTTCCATTGTGGAAAATTTTCGCCGGTAAGTTGTTCATTTTTAAGCAGGGAAATTATAGAGGAAGACATTGCTGAAAAAACAAACAAGTGACCGTATTAGTTATCTTTGCCTTAACCCATCACACAAGCAATACAAACAATTGCATATATCCAATCAGTTTTGCAAACAAACAATCAAAGAACCCTAATAAAACAATGATTGTGTTTCGCAACGATGCTTTAGAGGTTTAGAAGAACAGCCACCGAAGGGTGATCAGTTGTTCCTCCTCTAAAATGAGACTCTTCTCAGTCAATTTCTAATGCCAGAATAACTCATATTCCATTAGATATTAACCACCGTTGTTCGGTCAAGGATTTGTTAACAAATTAACTCCTCCCCGTAAGTGTAACCCTCCCTCTTTCAGATCTTAGAGGCACGCACCAACAGGCTACCGTTAGGAAAGACAACTGTTGGTAATTAGCCTAAGTGATCCTATCCTATTCAGGAGTTCACAGTGTTCCGAAACCTATGATCAGGCCCTCCGAAGGGGTGGTTGCGCCGAGACAACACGCAGGCGGATCATAGGAATCTCACGTTGTGACCTAGGGGCGGAGACCGAAGGATACGTTGACACGTGTCCCGCTCCCACTTACTATAGTCACTTTCCCCATTCACCTTGGTATTGACCCATGCAAACACTCTCCGAAGGGAGGCCGCGCTAAAACGACACAAAGCCGAGCATGGATCTCACGGTGTGAACATCACAGGGACGCAGGAGCAAAACTCGATTTAAATCAAGTTTTGTAATTTTCCTCCCACTAAAGTAACCTATTAATTTTAGGGTTTGATTAAACCTAGATAAATTCGGCTAAGTCATTTATCTAAGTCTAGTCCTATTATAACTATTATAATAAGACCTAATGTCTAGGTGCATTAAAACAATTTAATCAACCTAGCGACATTATTCTAACATTAACCTAAGATTAATTCAACTCCGGTGTTCCAGATCAGTTCCCAGGTAGGAGGTGTTCCGTTTACCGTCAACTTAAATACCTCCAATCCTTAGACAGAACTTCACTGGTAGAGTTCCCTTATAATCTTAGGAATGTTCGTCCTACTTAGTTCATTAAAACTATTTTAAAACTAAGTAAGATACTCTAATCCTATTAGAAAATGATCTTAGGTCTAATTAATTTTAACCCATTAAAATTAATTCAATTTTAACCTAAGATCCTATGTGAACATGCATATCTTGATTATAGATTGACGGTTTCTAATCATAAAATTTTAAACTATTTCAAAAATTTTAATGATTAGCCCTATAATCATGCATACTATAGTTTTAAAACAATTAACAATCATATTCAAGTTAATGAAATTCAAACTATAGTATTTTGCATTGCATGATAATAAATACAACCCTTATATTAATCTATGGATGTATCATGCTCAATGCAATTTGATTTCCATTTAAATAATAAACAATTTTATTATGGCCAAAAAATGGAAAATCAACTTAGCATGCTGCAAACAAATTATTTTTAATATAACTCTTATATTAAAACTATGTAATTGCATGCATCATACTTTTTCATTTTCATGAATTTAATATAACTCTACTATATATTAAATAAATCATGAAAATCAAACCATGCATTTCAAACATATATTATAATCTAATTATAACATACATAAATGCATGAGCATGCTTTATATCCTAAGGTGGGATTTCTAATTTTATATGACATCCATAAAGCATATAAAATAGCATATGAACCGATTAATTGGCCCCTAGGATAAAATTAAAACTAAATTACAATAATGAAGCAAAATTCTATCCTATTACAGCCTTCTGCAGCCCCGAACCGGACCAAAACCGCTCCAAAAACGTGCCAAAACCGCCCAAAACCGGTCAAAACCACAAAAATTGGTCAAAACCGCTTGAACCAGCTGGAAAACCACCGAACCAGGTCAAAAACCGGTCAAAAACCGCCCAGAATTGACCGAACCGCGCCCCAGTCAGCAACCCAGGCGAGCCGGTCAACGAACCCCTGCTTCAGTCAACGAACCGCGCCTGAACCAGCCTGACGCAGACCGAACCGGACGAGCTGGACCGCGCCTCCTTCTTGCGCCTGAACCGCGCCTCGCTGACGTCAGCATGGTGCATGCTGACGTCAGCCCTACCTGATGCACGCGTCTTTTTCCGTCCGAATTTTTTTTTTTTTTTTTTTCGATTTTCTGGAATTCCAGCACTGTTCCAGCCGCAATTGTTCGTCGTTTTCCGCCGTTTTTGGCCAAATTTGATCCCGATCTTCATCGTTCTTCAGCCTAATTCAGACTTGGACTTACAGAGACTCGATTTACAATTTAATTGCCCAAAAAACGCAGGGGCCTTTACATTTGATCACATCAAAAAAATTGTAAATCTAAGGCCAATTAATCTCCAGTTCATAGCAATTTAACATTCATAATGCAATTAAATCCCACCTAAACCCAACGCAAATTTTAATTCAAAAATTAAATTACAGAGAAGGCTCTGATACCATTTGAAGGGATAATAGCCCTTGCGCAGCGGAAAAACAAACAGAACCTTTAACTCCGAATTAATTTAAGAATAAAATACCAATACGTTGGGCAAAATTCAGCAATTTAATCAAATATAAACATGCTGAAATTGTTTATAAAACATGCTAAAACAGCCCTAAAACATAGATCTAATCTACATAAAAAGATCCTATTGATCTAAGGCCAAGATACAGTTACCTTTGTAGAAATTCTTGATCTTCTTCGCCAAAATTCCTTGGTTCTCCACTGGAAAATATTCACGAACACCACCAAAATGGTTGCACCGGAATTCTCTTGAAGGATGTGCGAAAAGTGCTTGTGGGAGCGAAATTTTCTAAAAGGTTGGGAGAATTTTTCTTCTCTGTATTCTTGAGAGAAATTGCAGAGAGATCTGGAGAGTGAAAGGGAGAGAATGGCGTGTGAATGAGAGATACGTAACCAACTCAACAAATGGGATTAAATTGGGGAGTGGTTATTTTACCGATGAAACTTCCCACTCCCTAATTTAACTCCCCTTCACACGTTCACACTTATCAGTTCAACTAACTGATAATTAAAATAATTAATAATTCTAAATTATTAACCAATTTATAATAATATAATTAATTTAAAAATTAAATTAACTAATTATTATAATTAATGTAAATCATATATTTACATAACATTCCCACATAACCTAAAATTTTAATCTAATTCAATTAAATCAAATTTAATTGAATTGAATTAAAACAATAATTAATTAATTCTCTAATTAATTAATATCATAATTAATATTTAATTATATTCCTCTAAAAAATAAACTATAGTATTAATGTACATCTAATGTGCATTAATTATAACCTATAGTTTTATAATATGAATCAAATTCATATTTTATTTTACTATTCAAACCACTTTGAATATTCAATTCTCCCTTAGAAATTTACCTCAACGCCCTTATAGAGCTACCGGTGGGACCTTATGGACCTATAGATCAGAAGCTCCAACGATGTGAGATTAATTGGCTAAACTCATTAACCAAATTAATCAATGTTCGTTAACTGTGGTTCACTCCACTATAGAACCATAGCTGCACTCTTCTCACTGCAGATATATTTATGTGTCCACGGATATCGACCGTCAACAGCAAGTTAGCCCTTCACGTGTGTTCGTACCCCAGCTAGGTCAAATTACCGTTTTACCCCTGGGCTACCTCTTGGTCCTTAAGTACCAGTGCTCCTCTAATGAACAACCTGTTTGTGGTCCAACCAGCAAATAGAAATCCCTCTCGTGCCATGAAGAGGGTAGGGCCCATTGTTCAAGACCCGGAGACACAACTTAAGGGAACACACCTCTACTTACCCTAATATCGGGAATGAGTGAATTCCATCTTCTAAGACTACGTTCCCAGCTCCCTACTCGGTCTTGTCCCCAAAATGGTAGGCTTATTGAGTCGGCGAACAGACCACTCTCACCAGTACAAATCAAAGGACAATCCCTCATGGACAGGAGTCCATAATCCACTCAGGATTAAGGCCAAGTTGCCTAGGTCATCCTCGTGAAATAGAAACCTAGCTAACTAACGGTGTTACAGTTAGTGGTTAACTATTTCGCGGTCTGGTCTTTGTGCAAACTCATTGCACAGGATACCCCCACTCGCATGTCAACCACATGAACGCGTTTGATCACTACGTTTGTATCAATATACAAAGCGGGTCGTATCCATAGTGTCACCAGGATAAAGTACCCATCCTTATCCCTATACTACAGACCCTTTAGGCCAAAACTTGAACATTGATCCCCGTATGTCCCTACATACTAGTTCAAGCCTCATTCTATTAGCCTTGGATGTTTAGTTTATTGGATTAGGGTTAATAAGACAAGATACAATACAAACATTGAATAATACATCACTTTATTAATGTTCGGTCAAATATACATTTACTATCTACGAGTTTTAGGGCATAAAACCCAACAATAAGTACCAAAACTACAAGGAACAGAAAAACTCCCTGGATCTGCTACTTTTTCAGGTACTTTTTGTTGTACTCTGGTGCTGCATGTGGAAGCAAGATAAACAGTGTCAACCTTCTTTTCTTTTCGCTTCTTTGCTAACCACTCCTTCATGAACCTGTTGTATTGGGGCATCTCTAATGCCTCTGCAAAAGGAATATTGATATTCAGATTCATAAAAGCATTCATAAATTTATCAAACTGAACCTGATTATTCTTTTTCTTCTTTTTCTTTTTCTTTTCCTTGGGAACCATCAATGTGGGAGAAGGAATAGGAGGCTCAAGGTTAGGCTGTTTAGCCTCATCAGATGATGTGTCCTCCTCAGCTTCCCCTGTAGGCATTTCATAGTCCTCAGATTCAGGTTCCTCTTCAGATTCTTCCTGGTGCACAATGGTTGCCTTACAATACTCCATCTGGGGTTTCTCTTGTTCAGCTGGGGCCTTACCTTTATTCATGGTGCTTACAACATTCACCAACTGCCCCAGCTGAGTCTCAATGTTCTTGATGGCTGCACTGTGGCCATTCACTGTTGAATTGATGGCAATGACTGCCTCCTCTAATTTGGTTGTCCTGTTACTAGACTCTGCAATGAAAGCTCCAACAAGATCTTCTAACTTTTTATTAACTTGAGTTTGAGGGGCAAAACCAGGAGGATTAAGAACATTCTTAGTATTAGCATAAGAGAAATTTTCATGGTTCCTATTGTTAGGGTGATGATGTGTAGGTGTAGAACTATTATTATATCCCCTAAAATTAGAATTTGATACATACTGAACCTGCTCGATGGTCTCCTCCTGAGGTCTAGATACTAAAGCAGCAGCTGATTCAATTGACTGTGCACTCCCTGTACCTGAAAATTTCATAAAAGCATTGGCAAGGGAAGTCATCTGGGCCTGAAGTGCACTTACTTTATCAACCTCAAATACTCCAGCAGCAATCTTTTTAGGTGTAGACCGCTCAGATGGCCACTGATAGCTGTTGGTGGCCATATCCTCTAAAAGTGTGCGAGCGTTTTCTACGGTCTTGGACAACAGAGTCCCACCTGCAGCTGCATCAACAATCGTTTTTGTACTAGGAGTTAAACCATTATAAAACAACTGTACCTGAAGCCAATCGGGGTAACCATGCTGAGGACACTTCCTCAGTAGCTCTTTGAATCGCTCCCAGGCTTCGAACAACTGCTCGTCATATTGTTGTTGGAATGTCCCAATCTCGGTCCTCAGCTTGACCGTCTTTGCAGGAGGGAAGAATTTCTTTAAAAAGGCCTGGACCAAAGCATCCCAGGTGGTGATGCTCCCAGGAGTAATAGACTGCAACCAATCACGTGCTTTATCCTGCAAAGAGAAGGGAAATAAACGTAAGCGAATAGCATCCTCAGAGACACCATTAATCTTTACCGTCCCACAAATATCCAAGAATGATTTAAGATGAGAATTTGGATCCTCGGTGGGCGATCCTCTATATGCACAGTCTCGAGCCATCTGAATGAGACCGGTCTTCAGCTCAAAATTGTTGGCATTAATCGGTGCATAGACAATTCCCAACTGTTGCCCCTGAAACATAGGCTGAAAATAATCTCTAATAGGCCTAGGCTCCTCAGGTGGATTTTGGTCAGCCATTTGAAAATTTTCTCTAGTTTCCCTTCGAAGCCTAAGAATTGTTCTTTCTATCTCGGGATCAAATGGTGCTACTTCTCTACTATTACGCATGCAAAATTAAAAATACCTTAAAAGGAGAACTAAAACAAATATGAAAAATATAATCAAGAAAAAGGAAACAAACTAACCTGATATGGAATGCAAAAATAAATATGGCAAAATGCAAATAAGGAAACTAATCTAAAAAAAGAAAAACAAGAACAAATAAAGAAAAGATTACTCAACTAAAAGAAAACTAACCTAGAAAATCAAATATGGAAAGGAAAACAAATAAGGAAAAAAATGCAACAGACCTAAAAAAAATAAGAATACACCCTAAATTAAGATCAAGCAATTTTTCCACAATATCAATCTAGCTAAATGTGCCAATCCCCGGCAACGGCGCCAAAAACTTGATGTGGACTTTTCCTAACCGCAAGCGCACGGGTCAAGTAATAATATAGTGAATAGTAAATTCGAATGTCGTCCTCTGGATTGGATTTTTAAGCAAATCGAATATTATGAACAATCTCGCTCAATTTTATTTAGGGATTAAAAAGTGATGAATAGGTGATATGAAAACTAAATCAAAGCAAGTAAAAAGTATGGAAATTCAATTGGGAAAACTACTTAGGGAATTGATTTCGCCGATTTCGTTTAGGATTGATTTTAAAGAATAAGTTATTATGCACAATGAAATTATGAGCCAAAGACCCTTTAATCACAACTACCTCTCCCGAGTATAATTGACTCTCATGCAAATTAACCAACTTGATATCCCTATCTAAGTTTATTAATAAGCAAGGCAATGAGATCTTTTAACCAATTCTAAAGTTAATCTAAAACCGTCAAGAATTAGAAATTAAACTTTATTCATGCAATCTTGAGTAAGTCTAGATCAAATCCCCTTTCCCGAGCTAGATTCGAAACTTAAATCATCCAACTAATGGCCAATTAATTGAAAGCATTAAATCAAGATTACAAACACAATAACATTGCACAACTTAAACCATAAATCAATCCATAAACTTAATCAACTACATCAATCCCTAAGCTACAAGTTTAGCTACTCATGAATGTAAATATAATCTCAACTAAACATGTGAAAGCCATAAATCTAACTAAAGAAAGAAAAGGGAAAAGAAAACTCAATGTAGGCCGAGTCCCGACGTCCCCGTCACGATCCCCACGAACAATGGGTTGATTTCCAAGTTCCTCCTTTGTTTGCAGCTCCAAAAATCCTCTATTCTGTCCTCTTTACGGCTCCAAAAGGTCCCAAATTGATCTCCCCCAAAACCTAGCCGAAGTGAAGCTTTTATTCTGATTTTTCGTCTTAGCGTCGCGACGCTGCCTCTTATACGCGCGTTCTGAATAAGGAAAAACGGTAGCGTCGGGACGCTTCCTATCATAGCGTCTCGACGCTGTAATCTTTACGCGCCTAATCTGATATGGAATGTGAGCGTCGAGACGCTCAAGAGCTAGCGTCTCGACGCTAGCCTGCTGTTGACCGAGATTTGACTTTTCTCCACTTTTACTCTTTTCATTCCTTTGCATCTTTTCACGCCCCGAGCACCCGATTAACTCTGATATTGCATTATAGCTCCAATCAACCATTTCCTACAAAATAAACAATAAAGCACAATAAAATGGCCCAAATACTATAAAAGACTAGCTAAATTAAATGAGTAAAAGTAGCTAGCTATGCTCGCTATCAACGATATTCGATGCAGAACTCCAAGAAAGGATTATTACCTTTTAGGCACGGGGTTCACCTGTCAAAGAAACAAAGTCCTAAGACACCTCAAGAGGTTGAGGAAATGAGACGTATTCCCTATGCATCAGTAGTTGGAAGTTTGATGTATGCCATGTTGTGTACCAGACCTGACATATGCTATGCCGTAGGAATTGTCAGCAGATATCAGTCCAATCCTGGTCCTTAGGCTTTTCTGTGCTTTAATCGTGTTTTTAATTAAAATATTTAACGTATTTTGTTATTTGGTCCTTAGGAGCAAAGGTGGTCATTTCAGGAGAAAAAGTGCCAAAAATGAAGCAAATAAAGCCCAAATCCAAGCTTGATCAAAAGGGGATCCAAAGAAGGCAATCATGATGAAAATGCCCAAAAAGAAGTGAAGAGAAGGCCCAAAAATCAGCCCAAAACAAAGCTGGAAAATTCTGGAAATTGGGTCAACATCGAGACGTTGTATAAATAGCATCGCGACGCTACCCATTTCTTGGGCAACAAGACGCGTGCATAGTAGCGTCGCGACGCTGTGCAATGTAGCGTCGCGACGCTACCCCCATTCCAGGCCTATAAAAGACACCTCTTGGTGCCTCATTTTGCATCCAACAATCCATCAAGGAATCAATTCCTTTCTTTCCTTCCTTAGGCTCCTTTGGAGCCTCTCTCAAGGCTTTCTAGCCTTTTGAGAGATTTCTTTAGTGGGAAATATTTTGGGAAATTTTGGGGAGCATCTTAGGAGGCTCAAGGAGTAGTCGGCGGGGCTCCAAGCGTCAGCGAAGGGGTTTTTCGACAGTCAATTCCTTTCCTTTTATGCTCTTAATTATACTCTCTATTGTAATTATTGTGGATATTTTAGCCATGTGTAGCTAAACCCCAAATTGAGGTCTTGAAATGAAATTATAGTTCAAATATTGTTATAATTTCTTTTCTCTTGCCCCTTTATCCTAATTATTTTTATGGATGTGTTTAATGCTTTACTCAATCTGGCCAATTGTGTAATGATCTGATTCTTAATGGAAACTCGACGGAGAGAAATTAGGATAGATCGTAATCCATGCAACTAGTATAACTGCCCGTCGTGACACCGGGATTATTTGATTAAACTTAGATTCCAAAAATGAATCAGAGCGTAATAATTAATGATTTTTAATGGCGCTAAGGACACTTAGGTTGTTAAAATGAATTAGTTATAATTAGGGGAAACCGACAGGAGAACCTACGTGATTAACGGAGATTCTAGGATTAAAATTAGTTGGGCAATGAGATAAGATAATTATAACAATTGTTTAGCTAATAATTTATTTTCAAGACCCATCTTCCCATTAAAAGAAAACTCTTTCTCCATATTTTATTTTTTTCGATTGATTAGTTTATTTTTAATTGCTTTGAATTTTAAATTCTTCTTTATTGCATGAGCTGATCCCTAAATATTATTTCGCCCAAGTACTTTTAGTGCTCAAGAGATTTTATTTTTCCTTAATTTTCACTTCGCCTCCCTGTGGATTCGATACTCGGTATTACTTACCGTTTTATATTACTTGTTACGATGCGTGCGCTTGCGGTAAGTCGTCCTATGAATAAGTTTTTGGCGCCGTTGCTGGGGAAGGCTTGATTTTTAAGCAAATTAATTTTTCTTGACATCGAAAAGAAAGGGATAAATAGTAATTTAGGTGTAAATATTTTTTTTTCATTTGTGAATATTATTTTATTTTTGTTTTTGTTTGGTTCTTTTAATTGACTGGGAGCATTGTATACGAAGGAACATGGTGGTTAATTTGTTTCCGCTAGATCTTGAAATTGACAGGACTCTTAGATCCATTCGTAAAGAGAAAAGATTAGCATAAGCAATGGCCTATCAAGAGGAAGCTCCCAAGGCAATTTGAGATTTCTTATAGCCAGTTCTTCCCACCGAGAATTCTGGAATTGTCTACGCCCCAATCCAAGCTACAAATTTTGAGTTAAAGACGAGATTGATTCAGATGGCGCGCGATAACTCGTTAAAGGGACATTGGGACGAACTTTGGGTTCCGAGCTCTCAAAAACTTAAACATAGCAAAGTTTGGACCATGTGTCTTCCAAACAACCTAAAGAACTCTCATTGGGTGGAACTTTGAGTTACAAACTCTCCAAAACTAAAACGGAGCAAAGTTTGGACAAAGTTCGTCCAAACCATACGAAAACTCTCATTGGGACGAACTTTGGGTGTTGAGCTCTCAAAAACGTAAACGAATCAATGTTTTGACCATGTATCGTTCAAACAACTTAAAGAACTCTCATTGGGCTGAACTTTGAGTTCCTCACGCTCCAAAACTCAAACGGAGTAAAGTTTGGACCATGTGTCGTCCAAACAACCTAAAGAACTCTCATTCGGCCGAACTTTGAGTTACAAACTCTCCAAAATTCAAACGGAGCAAAGTTTGGACCAAGTTCGTCCAAATCATATGAAAAACTCTCATTGGGATGAAATTTGGGTTCCGAGTTCTCAAAAACAGAAACGGAGCAAAGTTTAGACCATGTGTCGTCCAAACAACCTAAAGAACTCTCATTGGGCTTAACTTTTAGTTCCCCACTCCCCAAACCTCAAACAGAGCAATGTTTGGACCAAGTTCGTCGAAACCATATGAAAAACTCTCATTGGGACGAAGTTTGGGCTCCAAGCTCTCAAAAACTTAAATGGAGAATATAATGTATAATGATACATTAAAATGTAAAGTCTAATTTGAAATTAAACTTTATTATTATGAGAGAAATAAATATTTGAAGAAGTTCAAATATTAATATGAATTTGATTCATATTAAATTTATAGGATATAAGAGAACTAGAAGGAGTTCCAATTTTAATATGAATTTGATTCATATTATAGAATTAATTAATTGAAGGCCTGAAATTAAATATATGATATTTAATTTGGTAATTAATTAATTAACTAATAGAAGGTCTGAAATTAAATATATGATATTTAATTGATAATTAATTCATTTAAATAATTAATTAATTGGAAATTAATCAATTATGGAAATGATTAATCACTTATGGAAGTAATTAATCATTTATGGAAATGATTTAGTCACTTATGGAAGTGATCAATCAATTATGGAATTGATTGGTTATGGAATTGATTAATTATGGAAAAGATTAAATCAGTTATGGAAATAATGTTGGGATTGGTGCCCTAAAACTCGTAGATAATGAATGTTAAACGAATTATATACTTATTCGATAAAGGTGTTATCGAGATTGATTCAGTAAAAGTCATTACTAAATAAATTAAATTGCACATATATAACCCAAATCCAATAAAATAAGATCCATGGCTATAGGATGAACACTTGAGCTTTATGTAGAGACATAAAAGTGGATCAAGCTTGAGTAATAGCCAAAACGGTCTATAGTATAGGAATAGGGTTGGGTACCTTATTCTGGAGACACTATGAGACGCGACCCACTTTATAGATGGTATAGACGATGTGATCCTAAATCGTCCATGTAGAGACATGCGAGTGGGGGTGTCCTATGCAATGAGTTTGCATAAGACCAGGACCGAGAAATAAGTCGCTCTCGCTTTATAACACCGTTTACTGACGAGACTGACTATTTCATGTGATGACCTAGGTAACTCGATCTTAATCCTGAGCTAACTATGAACTCCTGTTTATTCGGGCTTATCCTTAGATCTACATAGGTGAGAGTGGCTCAGTATCGCCGACTCAATAAGCCTCCCATTTCAGGGATAGGAACGGGTGGATAGCTGGGGACATAGTCGTGCAAGAAGGAATTCACTCCTACCCGAATAAAGGATAGTAGAGAGGTTGTTCCCTTAAGTGCTGACTCCGGGGCTTGAACAAAGGGATCCCACCCTCTCATTGGCCCGAGAGGGACTCGGTTTATTGGTTGGACCATAAACCAATTGTTCATTAGAGGATCAGTGGGACTTAAGGAACTAGAAGTACTATAGGGGTAAAACGGCTTATTGACCTAGCTATAGCTACGAACAACTTGTGAAGGATCGACTTACTAATCATGGTTAAATAAAGTGGACGGAAATATATCTATAGTGAGGGGAGTGCAACTATCAGGCTATAGTGGAGTGTCCCGATAGTTAACGAATGTTGGCTAGCTTGGACAATGAGATTAGTCGGTTAGCCTTGAATCGTTGGAGCCCATGATCTATAGGTCCATTAGGTCCCCCTACTAGCTCATATCGGAATTAAGCCTAGAACAAAAGATAGGAAGCTTTGAATCGTTCAAAATCGGGAAAAAGGGTATTATCGTAAATTGTGTTTGACACAATAATTTAATTATGAATTAAATTAGAAAATGAGAGATGAAGTATTTAAAAGTGTTTTGAATACTATATATATGTATTAGGAATCATATATATGGAATTGCACAAGATAACAAAGATTAATTAGATTAATCATATCAAAATTAATTTGAAAATTTTCAAATTAATTACCAAGCAATCAATTTCAATTTAGAATTGAAATTGGGGGTAATTTGCAAGCTTGAAATTTGATTTCAATTTGAATTTAGTGGATTTAGTTGGAAATCCACTTAATGCATGATCATTCAAAGTGGAAAGACAACTCACTCATGCATTGTTGCATGTCTTGTGTAATGTACACCTAGAATCCACTTGAGCTTGCAAATACACCATGTGTCTTGTGTCTTGAGGCTTGGCTTTGCATGGAGAATGTCTTTAAAAGGAGTTTGAATCATATTCAAACACAAGAGAGCCATTTTCCTTAATGTTATGCTGCTGGAATTTGGACTCAAAGTTCTCTCATCTCTCATTCTTCTCCATTGCTTGATGCTTCAAGCATTCCCTTCCCATTCCCTATCTTATATAGACTCCCACAAGTCGTTCTTGGCCCGGAGTATAGTAGGGAAGACTCTAGAGGTTGTCCAAGGAGCATAGGAGAGGCAAACACCACAAGGAGTTCAACATAAGTGAGCTACAAAGGTTGGTGTTTTCTAAACTCTCTATTCTGTCTTTTCTAGAACATGCATGCTTTAGGAGTAAAATTGAATGTCTTAAGTGCTTTCGATCTTCAATTGCTTCCGCATGTGTAATATGTACACCTTCAAATAATTGGTTTTAAATGAATATTTTATTCGTGGCCTTTCTCCTATAAATAGAACACTAACCCTAGGGTTTAGGGATGACAACATATGGCCACCACAAGGCCCTCTCATATTCTCTCGACTCAAGAACTCTAGGGAGAATTTTCTCTCTAGAGTTTTTCCCTTTCAAGATTAGGTAGTCCCACAACTACGTTTCTAATCTCAAAGTTATAGCGGGGAAGATCAATTGGTGGTGTCCCAATTGTTGACGTTTGGTCCCTAAGAAATCAAGAAAGACGTTCTTGATATTTCAGAGACTACAACGACGGTATGTTTGCTTCTCTCCATTAGAATTAGTTCTAAGGTTGTATGCTTAGTCTTAAGTTTCTATAGAATTTGTTCTATGATTTTTGCCAATGTAATGATATATTTGGATAAACAAAATTAACTACGAATCGGTCCCAATTACGCTTCCACTTTAACAGAATTAGAGAATTCCAAATCCTTCACAATCATCAAGGGTTTCATAACACAAACGAAGCAAAGTTTGGACCAAGTTCGTCCAAACCATAAGAAAAACTCTCATTGGGACGAACTTTGGGTTCCAAGCTCCCAAAAATTGAAACGGAGCAAAATTTGGACCACGTGTCGTCCAAACAACCTAAAGAACTCTCATTGGGACAAACTTTGAGTTCCTCACTCTCCAAAACTCAAACCGAGCAATGTTTGGACAAGGTTCGTCCAAACCATATAAAAAACTTTCTTTGGGACGAACTTTGGGTTTCGTGCTCTAAAAAATGTAAAGGGAGCAAAGTTTGGACCATGTGTCGTCCATACAACCTTAAGAACTCTCGTTGAGCCGAACTTTGAGTTCCAAACTCTCCAAAACTCAAACAGAGCAAAGTTTGGACAATGTTCGTCCAAACCATATGAAAAACTTTCACTGGGATGAACTTTGGGTTCCGAGCTCTCAAAAACTTAAATGGAGAATAGTTTGGACCATGTGTTGTCCAAAAAACCTAAAGAACTCCCATTGGGTCGAACTTTGAGTTCCAAACTCTCCAAAACTCAAACAGAGCAAAGTTCTGACCATGTTCGTCCAAACCATATGAAAAAATCTCATTGGGACGCACATTTGGTTTCGAGCTCTCAAAAACGTAAACAAAGAAAAGTTTTGACGATGTGTCGTCCAAACAACCTAAAGAACTCTCGTTGGGCCGAACTTTGAGTTTCAGACTCTCAAAAACTCAAACGAAACAATGTTTGGACTAAGTTCGTCCAAACCATAAGAAAAACTCCCATTGGAACGAACTTTGGGTTCCGAGCTCTCAAAAACTGAAACAGAGCAAAGTTTGGACTATGTGTCGTCCAAACAACCTAAAAAACTCCCATTATGCCAAACTTTTTGTTCGAGACTCTCCAAAACTCAAACGGAGCAATGTTTGGACCAAGTTCGTCCAAAGAATATGAAAAAAACTCATTTTTACGAACTTTGTGTTCCGAGCTCTCAAAAACTGAAACGGAGAAAAGTTTGGACCATGTGTCGTCTAGACAACCTAAAGAACTCTCATTGGACCGAACTTTGAGTTACAAACTCTCAAAAACTCAAACAGAGAAAAGTCTGGACCAAGTTCGTCCAAGCCACATGAAAACTCTCATTAGGACGAATTTTTGGTTCCGAGCTCTAAAAAACGTAAACGAAGCAAAGTTTTGACAATGTGTCATCCAAACAACTTAAAGAACTCTCATTGGGACGAACTTTGTGTTCTGAGCTCAAAAACTTAAATGGAGACAAGTTTGGACCATGTGTCGTCCAACCAACCTAAAGAACTCTCATTGGGCCGAACTTTGAGTTCCAAACTTTCCAAAACTCAAACGGAGCAAAGTTTGGACCGAGTTCGTCCAAACCATATGAAACACTCACATTGGTACGAACTTTGGGTTCCTAGCTCTAAAAAACTGAAACGGAGCAAAGTTTGGACCATGTGTCGTCCAAAGAACCTAAAGAACACTCATTGGGCCGAACTTTGAGTTCCAAACTCTCCAAAACTCAAACGGAGCAAAGTTTGGACCAAGTTCGTTCAAAGCATGTGAAAAATTCCCATTGGGACGAACTTTGTGTTCCTAGCTGTCAAAAACTGAAACGAAGAAAAGTTTGGACCATGTGTCATCCAAAAAACCTAAAGAACTCTCATTGGGTCGAACTTTGAGTTACAAACTCTCCAAAACTCAAACGGAGATAAGTTTTGACCAAGTTCGTCCAAGCCACATGAAAACTCTCATTAGGACGAATTTTCGGTTCCGAGCTCTCAAAAACGTAAACGAAGCAAAGTTTTGACAATGTGTCGTCCAAACAACTTAAAGAACACTCATTGGGTCGAACTTTGGGTTCCGAGCTCTCAAAAACTCAAACGGAGTAAAGTTTGGACAAGGTTCATCCAAACCATATGAAAAACTCTCATTGGGACGAACTTTGCGTTCCGAGCTCAAAAACTTAAATGGAGACAAGTTTGGACCATGTGTCGTCCAACCAACCTAAAGAACTCTCATTGGGCCGAACTTTGAGTTCAAAACTCTCCAAAACTCAAACGGAGCAAAGTTTGGACCAATTTCGTCCAAACCATATGAAAAACTCACATTGGCACGAACTTTGGGTTCCGAGCTCTCAAAAACTGAAACGGAGCAAAGTTTGCACCATGTGTCGTCCAAACAACCTAAAGAACACTCATTGGGCCGAACTTTGAGTTCCAAACTCTCCAAAACTCAAACGGAGCAAAGTTTGAACCAAGTTCGTCCAAACCATATGAAAAAGTCTCATTGGGATGCACATTGGGTTTCGAGCTCTAAAAAACGTAAACAAAGCAAAGTTTTGACGATGTGTCGTCCAAACAACCTAAAGAACTCTCGTTGCGCAGAACTTTGAGTTCCAGACTCTCAAAAACAAAGCAAAGTTTGGACCAAGTTCGTCCAAACCATAAGAAAAACTCCCATTGGGACGAACTTTTGTTTCCGAGCTCTCAAAAACTTAAATGGAGCAAAGTTTGGACCATGTGTCGTCCAAACAACCTAAAGATCTCTCATTGTTCCAAACTTTTTGTTCGAGACTCTCCAAAACTCAAACGGAGTAATGTTTTGACCAAGTTCGTCCAAACCATATGAAAAATTCTCATTGGGACGAAAATTGGGATTCGAGCTCTAAAAAATGTAAACGGTGCAAAGTTTTGACCATGTGTCATCCAAACAACCTTAAGAACTCTCAATGCGTTGAACTTTGAGTTCCAGACT
The DNA here is from genome assembly GCA_036850905.1 of Luffa acutangula. Lineage (NCBI taxonomy): Eukaryota > Viridiplantae > Streptophyta > Magnoliopsida > Cucurbitales > Cucurbitaceae > Luffa > Luffa acutangula. The sequence goes on along the minus strand of CM072087.1, from coordinate 27,018,771 downwards.
CTCCAAAACTCAAGTCGAGCAAAGTTTGGACCAAGTGTGTCCAAACCATATGAAAAACTCTCATTGGGACGAATTTTGGGTTCCGAGCTATCAAAAACTGAAATGGAGAAAAGTTTGGACCATGTGTTGTCAAAAAAACCTAAAGAACTCTCATTCTGCCGAACTTTGAGTTCCAAACTCTCCAAAACAAAAATGGAGCAAAGTTTCGACCAAGTTCGTTCCAAACATATGAAAAACTCCCATTGGGACGAACTTTGGGGTCAAAGCTCTGAAAAACTGAAACGGAGCAAATTATGGACCATGTGTCGTCCAAACAACCTAAAGAATTCTCATTATGCCAAACTTTGTGTTCGAGACTCTCCAAAACTCAAACGGAGCAATGTTTGGACAAGGTTTGTCCAAACCATATGAAAAACTCTCATTGGGACGAAAATTGGGATCCGAGCTCTCAAAAATGTAAACGGAGCAATGTTTTGACCATGTGTCGTCCAAACAACCTTAAGAACTCTCATTGCATCGAACTTTGAGTTTCAAACTCTCCAAAACTCAAATCGCGCAGAGTTTGGACCAAGTGTGTCCAAACCATATGAAAAACTCTCATTGGGACGAACTTTGGGTTCCAAGCTCTAAAAAACAGAAACGGAGCAAAGTTTGGACCATGTGTCGTCGAAACAACCTAAAGAACTCTCATTGGGCCGAACTTAAAGTTCCAAACTCTCCAAAACTCAAATGGAGCAAAGTTTCGACCAAGTTCGTTCAAAACATATGAAAATCTCCCTTTGGGACGAACTTTGGGGTCAAAGCTCTGAAAAACTAAAACGGAGCAAAGTTTGGACCATGTGTCGTCCAACCAACCTAAAGAACTCTCATTGGGCCGAACTTTGAGTTCCAAACTTTCCAAAACTCAAACAGAGCAAAGTTTGGACCAAGTTCATCCAAACCATACGAAAAACTCACATTGGTACGAACTTTGGTTTCCTAGCTCTCAAAAACTGAAACAGAGCAAAGTTTGGACCATGTGTCGTCCAAACAACCTAAAGAACTCTCATTGTGCTGAACTTTGTGTTCGAGACTCTCCAAAACTCAAACGGATCAATGTTTGGACCAAGTTCGTCCAAGTTTTATGAAAAACTCTCATTGGGACGAAAATTGGGATCCGAGCTCAAAAATGTAAACGAAGCAAAGCTTAACCATGTGTCGTCCAAACAACCTAAAGAACTCTCATTGGGCCGAACTTTGAGTTCCAAACTCTCCAAAACTCAAATGGAGCAAAGTTTCGACCAAGTTTGTTCAAAACATATGAAAAACTCCCATTGGGAAGAACTTTGGGGTTAAGCTCTGAAAAACTGAAACGGAGCAAAGTTTGGACCATGTGTCGTCCAAACAACCTAAAGAACTCTCATTGTGCCGAACTTTGTGTTCGAGACTCTCCAAAACTCAAACGGATCAATGTTTGGACCAAGTTCGTCCAAATTTTATGAAAAACTCTCATTAGGACGAAAATTTGGATCCGAGCTCTCAAAAATGTAAACGGAGCAAAGTTTTGAACACGTGTCGTCCAAGCAACCTAAAGAACTCTCATTGGGCCGAACTTTGAGTTCCAAACTCTCCAAAATTCAAATGGAGCAAAGTTTCGACCAAGTTCGTTCAAAACATATGAAAAACTCCCATTGGGACGAACTTTGGGGTCAAAGCTCTGAAAAACTGAAATGGAGCAAAGTTTGGACCATGTGTCGTCCATTCAACCTAAAGAACTCTCATTGTGCCGAACTTTGTGTTTGAGACTCTCCAAAACTCAAACGGAGCAATGTTTGAACCAAGTTCGTCCAAACCATATGAAAAACTCTCATTGGGATCAACTTTGGGTTCGAGCTCTCAAAAACTTAAAAGGAGCAAAGTTTGGACCATGTCTCCTCCAAAGAACCTAAAGAACTCTCATTGGGCCGAACTTTGAGTTCCAAACTCTCCAAAACTCATAACGGAGCGAAGTTTGGACCAAGTTAATCCAAATCATATGAAAAACCTCATTTGGACGAAGGTTGGGTTACAAGCTCTCAATAACTGAAATGGAGCAAAGTTTTTACCATCTATCGTCCAAACAACCTAAAGAACTTTCATTGGGCCGAACTTTGAGTTCCAAACTCTCCAAAACTCAAACGGAGCAAAGTTTGGACCAAGTTCATCCAAACCATATGAAAAAGACTCATTGGGATCCACATTGGTTTCCGAGCTCTAAAAAACGTAAACAAATCAAAGTTTTGACCATGTGTCGTCCAAACAACCTAAAGAACTCTCATTGGGCCGAACATTGAGTTTCTAACTCTCCAAAACTCAAATGGAGCAAAGTTTGGACCAACTTCGTCCAAACCATATGAAAAACTCTCATTACTTCGAACTTTGAGTTTCGAGCTCTAAAAAACTGAAACAGAGCAAAGTTTGTACCATCTGTCATCCAAACAACCTAAAGAACTCTCATTGGGCCGAACTTTGAGTTCCAAACTCTCCAAAACTCAAACGGAGCAAAGTTTGGACCAAGTTCATCTAAACCAGATGAAAACGCCTGCAACTCTAGGGGAAGAAGATCCACTAGCATACAAAGACTTTCTACTACAACCTCACAAACACGAAACACTTCATTGACTAATAAAACGACACCAACTGGAGTGCATATGACCAATTCCTCAGTTTAGTTAAGAACATGCTAGAAACAAAGGAATGCGTAGCGCCTGAATCTAATAAAACACGTGCAGGTACATTACAAATCAAAATCGTACCAGTGATCACATCTGGTGCATCCTCTGCTTCCTGTTGAGTCATGGCGTAGACTTTTCCCTACTGCCTAGGTCTCCCCACAACTCCCTTTTGCCTTGCACCACTAGTGCCTTCTCCTGCGCCTGCTAAGACTCTCCATTGCTCAACTGTGTGGGACTCAACTCCCTGGTCCCTTTGAACGGCTGCCCTCAGCTGTGGGCAATCTCTCTTGAAATTCCCTGGTTGTCCACACTGGTAACACACACCAGCGCCAACAAGACACTGACCCCGACCCGTCCGCGGTCTTGCTATTGAACTCGCAGACTAACTGGGGGCTCTCTGACTCTGCCTCTCGTAGGCACTACCCGAACTCATCTGCCTCGATAACTGGCCACCAGATCGACGCTTGAAGTCTTGACGACCTGAAACATTCACTCCAGGTGTGAAACTCCACTGCTCACGACCTCGAAAACCACTAGCTGTTGGAGTTCCAGAATCTCCAAAACTAAAACAGAACAAAGTTTGGACCAAGCTTGTCCAAACCATATGAAAAACTCTCATTGGGACGAACTTTGGGTTCCGATCTCTCAAAAACTTAAAAGGAGCAACGTTTGGACCATGTGTCGTCCAAACAACCTAAAGAACTCTCATTGGGTTGAACTTTGAGTTCCAAACTCTCCAAAACTCAAACGGAGCAAAGTTTGGACCAAGTTTGTCCAAACCATATGAAAAACTCTCATTCAGACGAACTTTGGGTTCCGATCTCTCAAAAACATAAAAGGAGCAACGTTTGGACCATGTGTCGTCCAAACAACCTAAAGAACTCTCATTGGGTTGAACTTTGAGTTCCAAACTCTCCAAAACTCAAACGGAGCAAAGTTTGGACAAAGTTTGTCCAAACCATATGAAAAACTCTCATTCAGACGAACTTTGGGTTCCGATCTCTCAAAAACATAAAAGTAGCAACGTTTGGACCATGTGTCGTCCAAACAACCTAAAGAACTCTCATTCGGCCGAACTTTTAGTTCCAAACTCTCCAAAACTCAAACAGAGAAAAGTTTGGACCATGTTCGTCGAAACCGTATGAAAAAATCTCATTACGATGAACTTTGGGTTCCAAGCTCTCAAAAACTGAAACGGAGCAAAGTTTTGACCATGTGTCGTCCAAACAACTTAAAGAACTCTCATTAGGACGAACTTTGAGATCCGAACTCTCCAAAACTAAAACGGACAAAAGTTTGGACCAAGTAATTCTAAACCATATGAAAAACTCTCTTTGGGACAAAGTATAGGTTCCAATCTCTCAAAAACTGAAACGGAAAAAAGTTTTGACCATGGGTCATCCAAACAACCTAAGGAACTCTCATTGGGCCGAACTTTGAGTTCCAGAATCTCCAAAACTAAAACAGAGCAAAGTTTGGATCAAGTTCGTCCAAACAATATGAAAAACTCTCATTGGGACGAACATGGTTGGACGAAGTTGGTCCAAACTTTGCTCCTTTTTAGAGTTTTTCTTCAGTTTGGACGAAGTTGGTCCAAACTTTGCTCCTTTTGAGTTTCGAGAGAGTTTCGAACTCAAAGTTCGTCCCAATGGAGTTCCTTAGGTGGTTTGGACGACACAAGGTCCAAACTTTACTCTGTTTAAGATTTTGAAAGCTCGGAACCCAAGGTTCGTCCCAATGAGAGTTTTTCATCTAGTTTGAACGAAGTTGGTCCAAACTTTGCTCCTTTAGAGTTTCGAGAGAGTTTGGAACTCAAAGTTCGTCCCAATGAGAGTTCTTTAGGTGGTTTGGACGACACATGGCCAAAACTTTACTCCGTTTAAGTTTTTGAGAGCTCGAAACCCAAAGTTGGTCCCAATGAGAGTTTTTCATCTAGTTTGGACGAAGTTGGTCCAAACTTTGCTCCGTTTGAGTTTCGAGAGAGTTTGGAACTCAAAGTTCGTCGCAATGAGAGTTCTTTAGGTGGCTTCGATGACGCATGGTCCAAACTTTACTCCGTTAAAGTTTTTGAGAGCTCGAAACCTAAAGTTGGTCCCAATAAGAGTTTTTCATCTAGTTTGGACGAAGTTGGTCCAAACTTTGCTCCGTTTGAGTTTCGAGAGAGTTTCGAACTCAAAGTTCGTCCCAATGAGAGTTCTTTAGGTGGTTTGGACGACACATGGTCCAAACTTTACTCCTTTCAAGTTTTTGACTACTCGAACCCAAACTTCGTCCGAATGAGAGTATTTCATCTAGTTTGGACGAAGTTGGTCCAAACTTTGCTCCTTTTGAGTTTCGAGAGAGTTTGGAACAAAAAGTTCATCCCAATAAGAGTTCTTTAGGTGGTTTGGACGACACATGGTCCAAACTTTACTTCGTTTAAGTTTGTGAGAGCTCGGAACCCAAACATCGTCTAAATGAGAGTTTTTCATCTAGTTTGGAAGAAGTTGGACCAAACTTTGCTCCTTTTGAGTTTCGAGAGAGTTTGGAACACAAAGTTCATCCAATTGAGAGTTCTTTAGGTGGTTTGGACGACACATGGTCCAAACTTTACTCCGTTTAAGTTTTTGAGTGTGCAAACGCAAAGTTCGTCCGAATGAGAGTTTTTCATCTAGTTTGGACGAAGTTGGTCCAAACTTTGCTCCGTTTGAGTTTCGAGAGAGTTTGGAACTCAAAGTTCGTCGCAATGAGAGTTCTTTAGGTGGTTTGGACGACATATGGTCCAAACTTTACTCCGTTAAAGTTTTTGAGATCTCGAAACCCAAAGTTTGTCCCAATGAGAGTTTTTCATCTAGTGTTGACGAAATTGGTTAAAATTTTGCTTCGTTTGAGTTTCGAGAGAGTTTGGAACTCAAAGTTCGTCCCATTGAGAGTTCTTTAGGTGATTTGGACGACACATGGTCCAAAGTTTACCCCTTTTAAGTTTTTTAGAGCTCGGAACCCAAAGTTCGTCCCAATGAGAGTTTTGCATCTAGTTTGGACGATGTTGTTCCAAACTTTGCTCCGTTTGAGTTTCGAGAGAGTTTGGAACTCAAAATTCGTCCCAATCATAGTTCTTTTGGTGGTTTGGACGAGTAATGGTCCAAACTTTACTCCGTTTAAGTTTTTGAGTGCTTGGAACCCAAAGTTTGTCCCAATGAGAGTTTTTCATCTAGTTTGGACGAAGTTGGTTCAAACTTTGCTCCTTTATAGTTTCGAGAGAGTTTGGAACTCAAAGTTCGTCCCAATGAGAGTTCTTTAGGTGGTTTGGACGACACATGGTCCAAACTTTACTCCGTTAAAGTTTTTTAGAGCTCGAAACCCAAAGTTGGTCCCAATGAGAGTTTTTCATCTAGTTTGTACGAAGTTGGTCCAAACTTTGCTCCGTTTCAGTTTCGAGAGAGTTTCGAACTCAAAGTTCGTCCCAATGGGAGTTCTTTAGGTGGTTTGGACGACACATGGTCCAAACTTTACTCCTTTTAAGTTTTTGAGAGCTCGGAACCCAAAGTTCGTTTCAATGAGAGTTTTTCATCTAGTTTGGACGAAGTTGGTCCAAACTTTGCTCTTTTTGAGTTTGGAGAGAGTTTTGAACTCAAAGTTCGTCCCGATGAGAGTTCTTTAGGTTGTTTGGACGACACATGGTCCAAACTTTACTCCGTTTAAGTTTTTGAGAGCTCGAAACCCAAAGTTGGTCCCAATTAGAGTTTTTCATCTAGTTTGGACGAAGTTGGTCCAAACTTTGCTCCGTTTGAGTTTCGAGAGAGTTTGGAACTCAAAGTTCGTCGCAATGAGAGTTCTTTAGGTGGTTTCGACGACGCATGGTCCAAACTTTACTCCGTTAAAGTTTTTGAGAGCTCGAAACCCAAAGTTTGTCCCAATAAGAGTTTTACATCTAGTTTGGACGAAGTTGGTCCAAACTTTGCTCCGTTTGAGTTTCGAGAGAGTTTCGAACTCAAAGTTCGTCCCAATGAGAGTTCTTTAGGTGGTTTGGACGACACATGGTCCAAACTTTACTCCTTTCCTGTTTTTGGCTGCTCGAACCCAAACTTCGTCCGAATGAGAGTATTTCATCTAGTTTGGACGAAGTTGGTCCAAACATTGCTCCTTTTGAGTTTCGAGAGAGTTTGGAACAAAAAGTTCGTCCCAATAAGAGTTCTTTAGGTGGTTTGGACGACACGTGGTCCAAACTTTACTCCGTTTTAGTTTTTGAGAGCTCGGAACCCAAACATCGTCTGAATGAGAGTTTTTCATCTAGTTTGGACGATGTTGGTCCAAACTTTGCTCCGTTTGAGTTTCGAGAGAGTTTGGAACACAAAGTTCGTCGCAATGAGAGTTCTTTAGGTGGTTTGGACGACACATGGTCCAAAATTTACTCCGTTAAAGTTTTTGAGATCTCGAAACCCAAAGTTTGTCCCAATGTGAGTTTTGCATCTAGTTTGGACGATGTTGTTCCAAACTTTGCTCCGTTTGAGTTTCGAGAGAGTTTGGAACTCAAAATTCGTCCCAATCATAGTTCTTTAGGTGGTTTGGACGAGTAATGGTCCAAACTTTACTCCGTTTAAGTTTTTGAGTGCTTGGAACCCAAACATCGTCTGAATGAGAGTTTTTCATCTAGTTTGGACGAAGTTGGTCCAAACTTTGCTCCGTTTGAGTTTCGAGAGAGTTTGGAACACAAAGTTCGTCGCAATGAGAGTTCTTTAGGTGGTTTGGACGACACATGGTCCAAAATTTACTCCGTTAAAGTTTTTGAGATCTCGAAACCCAAAGTTTGTCCCAATGAGAGTTTTTCATCTAGTGTTGACGAAATTGGTTAAAATTTTGCTTCGTTTGAGTTTCGAGAGAGTTTGGAACTCAAAGTTCGTCCCATTGAGAGTTCTTTAGGTGGTTTGGACGACACATGGTCCAAAGTTTACCCTGTTTAAGTTTTTGAGAGCTCGGAACCCAAAGTTCGTCCCAATGAGAGTTTTGCATCTAGTTTGGACGATGTTGTTCCAAACTTTGCTCCGTTTGAGTTTCGAGAGAGTTTGGAACTCAAAATTCGTCCCGATCATAGTTCTTTAGGTGGTTTGGACGAGTAATGGTCCAAACTTTACTCCGTTTAAGTTTTTGAGTGCTTGGAACCCAAAGTTTGTCCTAATGAGAGTTTTTCATCTAGTTTTGACGAAGTTGGTTCAAACTTTGCTCCTTTATAGTTTCGAGAGAGTTTGGAACTCAAAGTTCGTCCCAATGAGAGTTCTTTAGGTGGTTTGGACGACACATGGTCCAAACTTTACTCCGTTAAAGTTTTTTAGAGCTCGAAACCCAAAGTTGGTCCCAATGAGAGTTTTTCATCTAGTTTGGACGAAGTTGGTCCAAACTTTGCTCTGTTTGAGTTTCGAGAGAGTTTCGAACTCAAAGTTCGTCCCAATGAGAGTTCTTTAGGTTGTTTGGACGACAAATGGTCCAAACTTTACTCCTTTTAAGTTTTTGAGAGCTCGGAACCCAAAGTTCGTCTGCATGAGAGTTTTTTATCTAGTTTGGACGATGTTTGTCCAAACTTGTCTCCTTTTGAGTTTCGAGAGAGTTTGGAACTTAAAATTCGTCCCAATGAGAGTTCTTTAGGTGGTTTGGACGACACATGGTCCAAACTTTACTACGTTTATGTTTTTGAGATTTCGGAACCCAAAGTTCGTTTCAATGAGAGTTTTTCATCTAGTTTGGACGAAGTTTGTCGAAACTTTGCTCCGTTTGAGTTTCGAGAGAGTTTGGAACTCAAAGTTCGTCGCAATGAGAGTTCTTTAGGTGGTTTCAACGACGCATGGTCCAAACTTTACTCCGTTAAAGTTTTTTAGAGCTCGAAACCCAAAGTTGGTCCCAATGAGAGTTTTTCATCTAGTTTGGACGAAGTTGGTCCAAACTTTGCTCCGTTTCAGTTTCGAGAGAGTTTCGAACTCAAAGTTCGTCCCAATGAGAGTTCTTTAGGTGGTTTGGACGACACATGGTCCAAACTTTACTCCGTTTATGTTTTTGAGATTTCGGAACCCAAAGTTCGTTTGAATGAGAGTTTTTCATCTAGTTTGGACGAAGTTGGTCCAAACTTTGCTCTTTTTGAGTTTGGAGAGAGTTTTGAACTCAAAGTTCGTCCCAATGAGGGTTCTTTAGGTGGTTTGGATGACACATGGTCCAAACTTTACTCCGTTTAAGTTTTTGAGAGCTCGAAACCCAAAGTTGGTCACAATGAGAGTTTTTCATCTAGTTTGTACGAAGTTGGTCCAAACTTTGCTCCGTTTGTGTTTCGAGAGAGTTTGGAACTCAAAGTTCGTTGCAATGAGAGTTCTTTAGGTGGTTTGGACGACACATGGTCCAAACTTTACTCAGTTAAAGTTTTTGAGAGCTCGAAACCAAAAGTTGGTCCCAATGAGAGATTTTCATCTAGTGTTGACGAAATTGGTTAAAATTTTGCTTCGTTTGAGTTTCGAGAGAGTTTGGAACTCAAAGTTCGTCCCATTGAGAGTTCCTTAGGTGGTTTGGACGACACATGGTCCAAAGTTTACCCCGTTTAAGTTTTTGAGAGCTCGGAACCCAAAGTTCGTCCAATGAGAGTTTTGCATCTAGTTTGGACGAAGTTGTTCCAAACTTTGCTCCGTTTGAGTTTCGAGAGAGTTTGGAACTCAAAATTCGTCCCAATGAGAGTTCTTTAGGTGGTTTGGACGAGTAATGGTCCAAACTTTACTTTGTTTAAGTTTTTTAGAGCTCGGAACCCAAAGTTCGTCCCAATGAGAGTTTTTCATCTAGTTTGGACGAAGTTGGTCCAAACTTTGCTCCTTTTTAGTTTCGAGAGAGTTTGGAACTCAAAGTTCGTCCTAATGAGAGTTCTTTAGGTGGTTTGGACGACACATGGTCCAAACTTGATTCCGTTAAAGTTTTTGAGAGCTCGAAACCCAAAGTTGGTCCCAATGAGAGTTTTTTTATCTAGTGTTGACGAAATTGGTCCAAACTTTGCTCCGTTTGAGTTTTGAGAGAGTTTGGAACTCAAAATTCGTCCCATTGAGAGTTCTTTAGGTGGTTTGGATGACACATGGTCCAAAGTTTACTCTGTTTAAGTTTTTGAGAGCTCGGAACCCAAAGTTCGTCCCAATGAGAGTTTTGAATCAAGTTTGGACGAAGTTGTTCCAAACTTTACTCCGTTTGAGTTTCGAGAGAGTTTGGAACTCAAAGTTCGTCCCAATGAGAGTTCTTTAGGTGGTTTGGACGACACATGGTCCAAACTTTACTCCGTTTAAGTTTTTGAGAGCTCGGAACCCAAAGTTCTTCCCAATGAGAGTTTTTCTTCAGTTTGGACGAAGTTTGTCCAAACTTTGCTCCTTTTGAGTTTCGAGAGAGTTTAGAACTCAAAGTTCGTCCCAATGAGAGTTCTTTAGGTGGTTTGGATGAAACATGGTCCAAAGTTTACCCCGTTTAAGTTTTTAGAGCTCGGAACCCAAAGTTTGTTCCAATGAGAGTTTTGCATCTAGTTTGGACGAAGTTGTTCCAAACTTTGCTCCGTTTGAGTTTCGAGAAAGTTTTGAATTCAAAGTTCGTCCCAATGAGAATTGTTTAGGTGGTTTGGACGACATATGGTCCAAAGTTTACCCCGTTTAAGTATTTGAGAGCTCGGAACCCAAAGTTCGTCTGAATGAGAGTTTTTCATCTAGTTTGGATGAAGTTGGTCCAAACTATGCTCCTCTTGAGTTTCGAGAGAGTTTGGAACTCAAAATTCGTCTCAATGAGAGTTCTTTAGGTGGTTTGGACGACACATGGTCCAAACTTTACTCCGTTAAAGTTTTTTAGAGCTCGAAACCCAAAGTTGGTCCCAATGAGAGTTTTTCATCTAGTTTTGACGAAGTTTGTTAAAATTTTTCTTCGTTTGAGTTTCGAGAGAGTTTGGAACTCAAAGTTCGTCCCATTGAGATTTCTTTAGGTGGTTACGACGACACATGGTCCAAAGTTTACCCCGTTTAAGTTTTTGAGAGCTCGGAACCCAAAGTTCGTCCCGATGAGAGTTTTGCATCTAGTTTGGACGAAGTTGTTCCAAACTTTGCTCCGTTTGAGTTTCGAGAGAGTTTGGAACTCAAATTTCGTCCCAATCAGAGTTCTTTAGGTGGTTTGGACGAGTAATGGTCCAAACTTTACTTCGTTTAAGTTTTTGAGAGCTCGGAACCTAAAGTTTTTCCCAATGAGAGTTTTTCATCTAGTTTGGACGAAGTTGGTCCAAACTATGCTCCTTTATAGTTTCGAGAGAGTTTGGAACTCAAAGTTCGTCCCAATGAGAGTTGTTTAGGTGGTTTGGACGACACATGGTCCAAACTTTACTCCGTTTAAGTTTTTGAGAGCCTGGAACCCAAAGTTCGTCGCAATGAGAGTTTTGCATCTAGTTTGGACGAAGTTGTTCCAAACTCCTCTCCGTTTGAGTTTCAAGAGAGTTTGATATGGTCTTTTCCTATCGCAAGCGCACGGGTCAAGTAATAATATAGTGAATGTAATTCGAATGTCGTCCTCTGGATTGGATGTTTAAGAAAATCAAGTATTGTGAATTATCTTGTTCAATTTTATTTAGGGATCAAAAAGTGATGAATGAATGGTATGAAAATTAAATCAAAACAAGTAAAAAGTGTGGAAATTCAATTGGGAAAAATACTTAGGGAATTGATTTCGCCGATTTAGTTTAGGATTTATTTTAAGGAGTAAGTTATTATGCACAATGAAATTGTGAGCCAAAGACCCTTTAATCACAACTACCTCTCCCGAGTATAATTGATTCTCATGCAAATTAACCAACTTGATATCCCTATCTAAGTCTATTAATATGCAAGGTAATGAGATCTTTTGACCAATTCTAAAGTTAATCTAAATCCGTCATGAATTAGAAAGTAAACTTTAAGCATGCAATCTTGAGTAAGTCTATGCTAAATCTCCTCTCCCGAGCAAGAATCAACACTTAATTCATCCAACTAATGGCCAATTAATTGAAAGCATTAAATCAAGATTACAAACATAATAACCATTGCACAACTTAAACCATAAATTCAATCCATACACTCAATCAACTACATCAATCCCTAAGCTACAAGTTTAGGCACTCATGAATAGAATTACAAGCTCAACTAAACATGTAAAAGCCATAAATCTAGCTAAAGAAAGGAAAAGGGAAAAGAAGACTCAATGTAGGCCGAGATCGAACGTCCCCGTCACGATCCCCACGAACGATGGGTTGATTTCCAACTTGCTCCCTTGCTTTAGCTCCAAAGATCCTCTGTTTCTGCTCTGTTTATGGCCCCAAAGGTGTCCAAAAGAGTTCTCCAAAAAACCTAGCTGCAAAAGACATTATATTCTGTTTTTTTCGTCATAGCATCGAGACGCTGCCTTCAAAACGCGTGTTTCAGTACGTGAAATAACACAGCGTCGAGATGCTAAGGTCGCAGCGTCGAGACGCTGTGACCTTTACGCGCCTATTCAGATATGGAATGTGAGCGTCGAAACGCTCAAGAGCTAGCGTCTCGACGCTAGCCAGCTGTTGACCGAAATTTGACTTTTTGTGTCTTTAACTCTTTTCGTTCATTTGCATCTTTTCACGTCCCGAGCACCCGATTAACTCTAATATTGCGCTATAGCTCCAATCAACCATTTCCTAAAAAATAAACAATTAAGTGCAATAAAATGGCCAATAATCATCAAAGACTAGCTAAATTAAATAAATAAAGATAGCTAGCTATGCTCGCTATCAAATACCCCCAAATTTAAGCCTTTTCTAGTCCTCGAGCAAACTACAAATCAAACATACAGTAGAAGAATGGATGCAATAATCATGACTCAATCCTCAAGGCTCACAATTCAATAGTCAGGCAAGCAAGAGACATGCACACAAGGACCAATGAGGGAGACAAATTAAATTTTTTCCAAAATTAACTTGCACAAGCTATATCTATCTCAACAAGACCAGACTCTACTAGCTCGAGATTGGATTATTAAACTCTCAGCTCATCTTCCCTCTACACTAGCACTAAGGTTTCACTAATGAGTTAATGAAACAAATTAGTTTGCTTTCCTCCATACTTAGGTGCTTTTAATTAACAATTGAATTAAGCATGTATATGTGGCACTAGCTTTCACACACCCATTGTAGGGACCCTTAACCTGAGTTTTCTCTGGTTGGCCTAACTGATCACAACAGGGGTAGCTCTTTTTGCCTTAATCTTTATTAACCATTGCATATTGCGCGCATCAGTCATGACTATTTTCTTTTTCAACAATAACAACAAGAATGATTTTTCGTTATGAACATGATAAGCAGATATTCTTTTCTTTTCTCCTAAGCAAGATCAAACATGCTAATTTGCAAAAAATTAACTCTTTAGCTCTACCCTACACCTATCGAGGTGACAACAAGCATATGAACCCAATAATTCGCTCCTAAGCATTCAAATCCAAATCTAGCCAAGACAAATACTCTACTCATGCAAGTCATCTCCTAGAAAAATTTTAATAAGTCTCCCTTTTTGGGCACTCATGCTTACAACTCATCACTAGCTTGAAAATTTACAAGAAAGCCTATCCTAGGACGTCATAATCATGCAAATATACCATCTAGAAAACAACCATATGCATAATTCAAAGAAAGCTCAAAACTATAGCTCGAACTCAGATGCTCAAGGGCTCCACAAACATGCTAATCCACCCCCAAACTTAAAACATGCATTGTCCTCAATGTATAAAGAAAATACAGCATAAACAAGCATGAGAACAATAGAAGAATAAAGGAGTGAACAATACTGGCCTAGAATAATGATGCCTTATTGACTGAAAGCTTGGAATCTTGAAAGCTTGAAAGTAAAGGAGAGAAAGAAAACAAGACCTACAAAACAAAAACAAACAATAAATCAAAAAAAAAAAAAAAGAAAACACACTAAACTTACTTGGGTTGCCTCCCAAAAGCGCTTGTTTAACGTCATTAGCTCGACGTGTTGACCGTGCTTCAAGGAGGCTTCTTTTCTGTGAATCCAACAGAGGTGCTCTTTCTTGCACCTTTCTTGTAGCCCATGAAAAGCACTTCATCTTTAGAGTCTTCAACTTCTTTAAAATTTTCTTTTTCGTTCTTGACTCTAATAGTGAGCTCCCTACGCTCAATATCATTAATCACTCGCCCAGTAGCGAGGAATGGTCTTCTTAATATGACAGGCATTGAAGGATTTTCTATCATGTCCATAACATACAAAGTCAATAGGGAGGAAAAATCTACCTACTCTGATTAAAACATTTTCTACAATGCCAACTGGTCTAACCAGAGACTGATCAGCCAATTGGAGCTTTAAAGGAGTAGATTTAATCTCACCTATGTCTAACTTTTTACACAAGGACAATGGAATAATATTAATGCTAGCACCTAAGTCACATAATGCTCTAAAAGAGTAAGTACCAAAACTACAAGGAACAGAAAAACTCCCTGGGTCAGCTACTTTTTCAGGTACCTTCTGTTGTACTGTGGTGCTGCATGTGGAAGCAAGATATACAGTGTCAACCTTCTTTTCCTTTCGCTTCTTTGCTAACCACTCCTTCATGAACCTGTTGTATTGGGGCATCTCTAATGCCTCTGCAAAAGGAATATTAATGTTCAGTTTCATAAAAGCATTCATCAATTTATCAAACTAAACCTGATTGTTCTTTTTCTTCTTTTTCTTTTTCTTTTCCTTGGGAACCATCAGTGTGGGAGAAGGAATAGGAGGCTCAGGGTCAGACTTTTCAGCCTCATCTGATGATGTGTCCTCCTCAGCTTCCCCTGTAGGCGTGTCATACTCCTCTGAATCAGGTTCCTCTTCAGCTTCCTCCTGGTGCACAGTTGATAACTGCCCAAAAGGCAGTTATTTAGGCCTCATTTATATAAGGATTTGCCTGTCTTTAATGCTTAATAGGGTTAGTTTTAGAGAGATATTACATGATTTAACCCATTTGGAAGAATGGAAGCATTGGAAATTATTTTGTGCAGATTATGCTGCTGAGCGACTGGAGGGAGCAAATTCTATGCTGCAGCAAAACTGGGAGCAGAAACTGCCACATCACAGCTCGTTAGCCAACTTCATGAACCGACTTCTGCTGAGTTATTTTCGAGATAAAAGAGCAAGGAGAGCCCTTCAGGTGTCCAAGTTGACCTAATTCAAGTCTCCTGTCCTTCTATATAAGGAAGTAGCCGTCAAAGTCAAAGTCATTCCATGTTTTCCCTTGGAAGCCGAATAGTATAGGGAGATTGAAGATCATCAAGAACACCATCTACCGCAAGCTGATTAGGGAGTTTATTTTCTTTATTAACTTGTGGTTATGGACATGCATACTCAGATTGTAATTCGTATTCCTATGCCTATTATGAACTAAGTAGCTTAGGGTGTTGGTTAGGAATAATGTGATTACTGTGCTTCATCTCTAGTAATAAATTGACTATCGTATTTTGGTTAATTGTTGTGCTTATTCTCATTTTATGCCCGCCTGGCCAGCCGGTATGGATAACTCTCTCTAGTTTCAGGGATGATTTAGAGAGTGTGTGGCAATTATCCACACTACGATCATTGTGTATTGGTGAACGCCAGTGACTGAGCTAGGGATAGCCAGTTGCCTAGTGCTTGATCGGTCGCTCTTCATTGGGTTTGAAACATATCCCAAAAGATCCGGAGGTCCGGGAGGAATCCGCTAATAATACTGCGAGAAATGCATGATCAATAATATTGCTAGAGCATATCTTAGAACAATCACTAAACCTAACCAGCGCCTGTCTTTAATCTATCTATCTATTTGTTTACTCGTTGTTTTGTCATTTATTTTGCTTCAGCATAATTCCGATAAAACCCAATCATTTTATTATTCTTGAAACCATTAAAAAGTTACACAAAAATAGGTAGAGTGGAAACTCATTCAGGGCTCGGATTGATAATATTACTTGCTGCAGACTGTGTATACTTGCACAGGAATTCTAGAGTATTTTATACTATATTTTTACTCACTCTAGGAACCCAACAAGTTTTTGGCGCCGTTGCCGGGGAACCCAACGAATTAATCTAGGCTTCAGCATAACTCTAGGGTGTTTCTTGGATGGTTATTCTGGGTATAACCAGATTACTATTGCTCCTGAGGATCAGGAAAAAACCACTTTCACCTGCCCTTATGGGACGTTTGCTTTCAGGAGGATGCCTTTCGGCCTCTGCAATGCTCCAGCAACATTTCAGCGGTGTATGTTAGCAATTTTTTCTGATATGATTGAGTCCACTGTTGAGGTCTTTATGGACGATTTTTCAGTTTTTGGAGGGTCTTTTCAGAGTTGTTTAGATAATTTAGGTAAGGTATTAAAAAGATGTGAGGATACCCATCTAGTTCTTAATTGGGAGAAGTGCCACTTCATGGTGAAGGAGGGCATAGTGTTAGGTCATAGAATTTCTAAAAATGGTCTAGAAGTTGATAGAGCAAAAGTTGAGGTTATTGAAAGATTAGAATCACCGAATTCAGTGAAGGGAATTCGGAGCTTCTTAGGGCATGCTGGATTTTATAGGAGGTTCATAAAGGATTTTTCCAAAATCAGTAAACCTCTTTGTAACTTATTGTGCACTGATCATGTTTTTGACTTTAATGCAGATTGTAGGAAGGCTTTTGAAACGTTGAAGGCTGCTTTAATCTCAGCACCCATTCTCTGCGCACCTAATTGGAATTTGTCATTCGAGGTAATGTGTGATGCGAGTGATGCTGCAGTAGGTGCGATTCTGGGGCAAAAGCAAGACAAATTTATTCATCCTATATATTATGCAAGCAAGGTTTTAAATGAGGCACAGGTCAACTACACAACTACTGAAAAGGAGTTGTTAGCTGTGGTGTTCGCTTTTGAAAAATTCCGGCCATATTTGGTTGGATCCAAAGTCACGGTGTTCACGGATCATGCAGCAATAAGGTATTTAATGACTAAGAAGGATGCAAAGCCTAGATTAATTCGTTGGATTTTACTATTGCAGGAATTTGACTTGGAGATAAAGGACAAGAAGGGATCAGAGAATGTCATTGCAGATCACTTGTCTCGTCTTGATCCATCATCATCTTTGCTGGAGCAACTTGCCATTTTCGATTCTTTTCCAGATGAGCAACTTTTTGCTGTTCAGGTAAAGGTAGTCAGGGATGTCCCTTGGTATGCTGATATTGCCAACTTTTTAGTAAAAGGAGTCACTCCTATTGACATGGATTGGAGGCAGAAGAAAAAGTTTAAGCATGATGCAAATTTTTTCTATTGGGATGAGCCATTTATGTATAAGCAATGCTCTGACGGTATTATTCGTAGGTGTGTTTCAGGTGCTGAAGCAAAGGAAATCCTGGAGCAATGTCACTCTTCGCCGTATGGAGGTCATTTCAGCGGTCAGAGGACAGCTATGAGGATTTTGCATTGCGGATTTTTCTGGCCTACGTTATTCAAGGATGCCCACTGTTTCTACAAGCAATGTGATGCTTGTCAAAGGAGAGGAAATTTGGGGCCTAGAGATGAAATGCCTCTTACTTATATTTTAGAAGTTGAATTATTCGATGTATGGGGTATTGATTTTATGGGGCCATTTCCCCCTTCTAATGGCAATGTTTTTATCTTATTGGCAGTGGATTACGTGTCCAAGTGGGTAGAGGCCATTGCATGCCATCAGAGTGATGCCAAGACAGTAGCAAGGTTTCTTCAATCGCACATCTTTGCGCGGTTCGGGACACCTAGGGCTCTAGTGAGTGATGAGGGTACACATTTTGTTAATAATATCTTAACTAAGCTTTTAGCTAAGTATGGGATTAAGCATAGGATAGCTACCCCTTATCACCCACAAGCGAATGGTCAAGCAGAAATTAGTAATAGGGAAATTAAAGCTATTTTAGAGAAAGTAGTCCATCCATCTAGAAATGATTGGTCCTTTAGGTTGGATGAGGCTCTTTGGGCTTACAGGACAGCTTATAAGACTCCTCTAGGTATGTCTCCCTATAGGTTAGTATATGGGAAAGCTTGCCATTTACCATTAGAGCTTGAGCATAAAACATTTTGGTCTTTGAAAAAGTTAAATTTTGATCTGAGTCGTGCATGAGCAATAAGAATGCTGCAGCTGAATGAGTTAGAAGAATTTCGTCAATTTTCTTACGAAAATGCGAAAATATATAAAGAAAAGACTAAGTTGTGGCATGACAAGAAAATAAAGTCCAAAAAATTTGTCAAGGGTCAAAAAGTTTTGCTTTATAATTCTAGATTAAAATTATTTCCTGGAAAATTAAAATCTAAATGGTCAGGACCGTTTATTGTGATTGAGGTTTTTTCCAATGGAGCAATTACTTTGCAGGATGAAAAAGATGGGAGAGTGTTCAAGGTGAATGGACAGCGTGTGAAAAATTATTGGGGAGAGGAGTTTCAGTCAAAATATCCTTCCCTAAGGTTGGTTGATGATTGAGAGAGCAGGACTTTTGCGGGAGCATTTCACAGAGCCAAATTTTGAGCTCCCAGGATTTGTATTGATTTTATGTTTCGCTGATTTGTTCTTTATTTCGGTTAGGTTAGATTTAATTTTGCATGATTTATTAGATTTTATCTTTTAAGTATTTTTATTATTTTTGGTAGGTTAGATTTTATCTATTTTTTATTTGATTTTATTTTATTTTCGGGTTATTTATTTAAATTATCTTTCAATTATCTTTTAATTAGTTAGATTTTATTAGATTTTATCTAGATTTTATTTATTTGAATTCTAGTTAATAGAGATTTTCTCTAATTTATTCGGCTTCTTTTGAAAATAAAAGATTGGGATGATTGGTTAAAATTTAATTTGAATCTTTTTCTTGTTTTGAAATTCGAATTCCGTATCTAAGATTCTTCAGGTTCAGCAGATTGTTGCGGCAAAGATATGGCTGGAGCAAAATATTCCGAATTAAAAGGGTTTTCGTTGGAATTTATTATTTTTACCGTTGGATTTGGTTTTGAATTCTCGCAGGTAAATGTGCGTGCATCATCTGATGAGGCCACGTGTCGCAGAGCAATTATCCGAAGGCTTCAATGATGACAGCACACCAATTTTTATCATGGGCGTTTGGAATCCACGATTTTACCGTTGTTGGTTTCAAATTTTCAAAATGCATTTACTTCAAATTAAACGGTAAAATGATTTAACAGGAGCAAATCTTTTCGGGAGATATTTCAAATTGGTGAAGCCCTATTTATTCGCAATCTTTGGTAAGCACGTTTCACTTCGTCTTCTTGATCAAATCTTTGTGCGTGTATTATTCTTTCTTTCTTTTCATTCTCTTTCCAAACCCTATTACACCTTCAATGGCTAAAACAAGAGCTCGAAAAGAGAGGGAGAGTGAGGAGGAAGAGATACCCGTGACCCCCGAAGTTCAGAAAGTAAAAACCAAGAAGAGAAGGACACGGGAGGAGAAAGAAGCGAAAAGAAGAAAACGACAGCAGAGAGTTGAAGAACAAGAAAAAGCGATAGAGGATGAGGTTGTTGCGGAAGAAGAAGGAGACCCAAAAGAATCTGACAAACAGAATCAAGAAGAGGATGAAAAGGAAATGGCGACTACAGAAGAAGCTCGAGAGAAAATTCAGAAGAAGCACAGTGAGGATGTGCAGACGGAGGCTGTAGAGGCAGAAGGCAGAGAGCCAGTTCAGGAGGCTCGTGTGGAGGTTATCATACCTGAACCTCCGAAACGTCGCCGAATTAAGCGGAAGGCTGGGCGCACTCCAATGATCAGGACTGATACCCCATCGCCTCCATCATCAGATTCCGAGAGAGAAAAGACAGAGCGAGAGGAACGAGAGAAAAAAGAGGCTGAGGAAAGAAGGCGAGAAGAAGCAGAGAAACAGGCAGAGGAGGAACAGTTGCTAAAGTGGAGAGAATAAAAGGGCAAATATATTGCTGAAGCATTGGAGGAACACGATGAAATAGCAGAGCGACAGGTGCCACACAATCGCTTTGTCAATAAGTTTGCTAGAGCAAAATACACTAAGCTCCTGAAAAAGGATTTTCTGTTCGAAAGAGGTTTCAGCGGTGATCTCCCGCCATTTCTGAGGACCGGAATAGCTTACCACGGCTGGGAGCTGTTTTGTGCTAAGCCAGAGGCTGTGAACGCACAGGTTGTGCGTGAATTCTATGCCAACATTGATAAAGAAGAGGGTTTCCTGGTAATTGTCAGAGGAGTCGAGATAGATTGGTGTCCAAGTGCGACCAACGCACTGTACCATCTTCAAAACTTCCCCCATGCGGCATTCAATGAGATGGCAGTCGCGCCATCTGAGGAGCAGTTAAGTAATGCTGTGAGGGAGGTAGGAATCGAGGGGGCGCAGTGGCAACTATCTAAGACTCAGAAAAGGACATTCCAGTCGGCTTATTTGAAAAAGGAAGCGAACACGTGGATGGGTTTCATCAGGCAGAGGTTGCTTCCGACAACGCACGACTCGACAGTATCCAGGGAACGAATTCTTTTAGCTTTTGCTATCTTAAGATCTCTCAGTATTGACGTAGGAAAAATTATTTGTAATGAAATTGCTTGGTGCAGGAAGAAAAAGATGGGGAAGTTGTTCTTCCCGAACACAATTACTATGCTATGCAGACAAGCAGGGGTTCCAGTGGATGAGAGTGATGCAATTATATTTGATAAAGGGATCATTGATACGCCCAATTTGGCGCGGCTCCAGCGCACGCAGGAGATACGACAAGGCGGGCTAATCTACGGCATGAATATGATTCTAGAACAACTGGCACTGCTGGCCAGTAGGCAGGAGTTTGCTGAGAGGCAAACTTTAACCTTCTGGACTTACGTTAAGAATCGTGATGCTGGTTTGAAGAGGGCGCTGCAAGAAAATTTTTCAAAACCTTATCCAGCCCTCCCTGCATTCCCCGAAGACCTGCTGAACCCCTGGATTCCACCGCCGCCTGCTGAGAAAGAAGATGAAGAGGAAGATCTGGGTCAGGAGGATTGAAGAGGGATCTGAGCGCACAAGCTTTTTGATGAGATATTTTGTTTGCTGGCGCATTTCTGACCCCATCTTTTATATGATTGCTTGTCTTGTTTCTTTTTAATTTTTCTGCTTTAAAAATGTATCTCTGCTATGTAATTTCTTTTCTTATGTTTTTAAATGAAATTTCTGAATGTTTCTATTCCATGAGCACTGACTAACTCTAACTTAACTAATTCTCTTCTGGATTTTTGAAGCTTGGACTGGTTACGCTTAATTAGATCAAGGTATTCTGATCTCCAGAAACCTTTTGCTTGAGCATTTCTTCTAGCCTGGACTGTTGCTGCGGCAAAGAAGATTTTGACGGTAGTATTGACTTATATGATCCACTTTAAGCTTAAATCTAAGTCCCATGTTTAGTTTAAAAATTCAGATAGAAAAATTTAAGTTTGGGGGTATAATTGCTTAATTAATGATTCATTGGGGACAATGAATAATTCAAGTTTGGGGGACTTTTTGCTACTCCAACTATTTTGCTCGAGCATTCCTCTCCTTCAAAATTAAAATTTGCTAGGTTATTGAGTAACCGGGGACATTTGTGATACCCACAGTTTGTCTTCGCGTCAAAAGATGACCTAGGAAATGTGAAAAAATGAGAAAAATAAGAAAAATTATTTGGTGAAAAAAAAAATTATTTGTTGAAGATTTTGCTGAAAAAAATTGACGGAGCAAAAGTTTTGAAGGATGAATGATGATCCAGCAGTTTTTCTATCTCCTAGAACTTAGGTGAGCTTCATCATAAAATGTCGCCATTCTGAGGGGCAAGAGATGGAATAACTAAGGATTTTTTAGCTTTATAATGAGTATTGAGTCTGGTTGGTGATGAGCTTGAGGCAAGGGTATACTGCACCATAAAGTGGGTCATCCCGTGCTTAAGAGCTTGTGACTGTAAGGCTGCTTTAAGTCTGATAAATAATGATATAAACCCCTTTAAAAATATGTTTTGAAATGTCTGATAATAGAGCTAAGCTGTGGTGAGTTCTTAGAATTAAGTTGAAAAGTGGTGATTATTTGTCCCTGCTGAAGGAATCATTTTGCTGCAGCAGAGCTTGGTTTTGCAGAGTGCTCAGGTAAAGGTTAAAGGTAGTGTTGGACTGTCTGGTTTGATTAAGCTAATTCTTTGTCTAATGTTTTGAAATTCTTGAAGGAAGGTTGGTTAGTATTGCCCGGGACGCGCAATAGTTCAAGTTTGGGGGTATGATAACTGCCCAAAAGGTATTTAGGCCTCATTTATATAAGGATTTGCGTGTCTTTAATGCTTAATAGGGTTGGTTTTAGAGAGATATTACATGATTTAACCCATTTGGAAGAATGGAAGCATTGGAAATTATTTTGTGCAGATTATGTTGTTGAGCGACTGGAGGGAGCAAATTCTATGCTGCAGCAAAACTGGGAGCAGAAACTGCCACATCACAGCTCGTTAGCCAACTTCATGAACCGACTTCTGCTGAGTTATTTTCGGGATAAAGGAGCAAGGAGAGCCCTACACGTGTCCAAGTTGACCTAATTCAAGTCTCCTGTCCTTCTATATAAGGAAGTAGCCGTCAAAGTCAAAGTCATTCCATGTTTTCCCTTGGAAGACGAATAGTATAGGGAGATTGAAGATCATCAAGAACACCATCTATCGCAAGCTGATTAGGGAGTTTATTTTCTTTATTAACTTGTGGTTATGGACATGCATACTCAGATTGTAATTCGTATTCCTATGCCTATTATGAACTAAGTAGCTTAGGGTGTTGGTTAGGAATAATGTGATTACTGTGCTTCATCTCTAGTAATAAATTGACTATCGCATTTTGGTTAATTGTTGTGCTTATTCTCATTTTATGCCCGCCTGGCCAGTCGGTATGGATAGCTCTCTCTAGTTTCAGGGATGATTTAGAGAGTGTGTGGCAATTATCCACACTACGATCATTGTGTATTGGTGGACACCAGTGACTGAGCTAGGGATAGCCAGTTGCCTAGTGCTTGATCGGTCGCTCTTCATTGGGTTTGAAACATATCCCAAAAGATTCGGAGTTCTGGGAGGAATCCGCTAATAATACTGCGAGAAATGCATGATCAATAATATTGCTAGAGCATATCTTAGAACAATCACTAAACCTAACCAGCGCCTGTCTTTAATCTATCTATCTATTTGTTTACTCGTTGTTCTGTCATTTATTTTGCTTCAGCATAATTCCGATAAAACCCAATCATTTTATTATTCTTTAAACCATTAAAAAGTTACACAAAAATAGGTAGAGTGGAAACTCATTCAGGGCTCGGATTGATAATATTACTTGCTGCATACTTTGTATACTTGCACAGGAATTCTAGAGTATTTTATACTATATTTTTACTCACTCTAGGAACCCAA